>CM065357.1:21097848-21712848 GCA_033032245.1 Poecilia picta
AAAAACTTTCCCTTGGAAAATTTTGAAATAGAATTTTTGGTTATTTAATATAGAGGGAAAGAATGTTTATAAACCCGAGAAACAAAACCCCTCTTGCAACGCTTAAGTGAGGTTTTTGGAAAACTGTTGTATTTCTTATTAAATATTGCACATTTTGTGTTTGCGTACCATAATAGAGAAATATTTGTCTGTTATTCCATGAAGTGCATTCATGTCCTCAGAGAGAGATTCACCCTGTGTTTTGAGATTCCCTCCCATATAAAACCACAGTTATGTGTAACCAAGCAATAAAAAACCAACTTGGTCCATTTGCTATTTTTGTTGGCCGGCACATCCAGAAATTGACCGTGTTGACTTTAACACATCTGTATCAGTTGAAACAGTCTCACAAGGTGGATTCTGGATTCTTACACAGTGTTGTAAATGTCATTCTTTTCCTTTACTTTTCTCTCTTTCTTTAGCTATGCTCACTTGACAAGACTTTTCAGCTGTTCACAATAAAACAAAAATCAAACCCCGCTCTGCATTCTCCATATCTCCCGTGCGTTTAGCAGATTGACATTTTTCTGCCTGTAATTGTTCCTCCTTCTTTTGTCACGAGGCTGACTAAGACTCGGCTGGGGCTTTGCAGAGCTAAAAAAAATGGTACAGCTGCCTTTTTGTTAAATGATAAAAAGTTTGTCTCAGTGTATCTGGCTCTATGAATTCTGCTGGGAACAAGAGGAGAGGGCAGCTGTGTGGACGATATGGTATGAATTAAACCGTTTCCTAACAGGCTCCGCGGGGTCGGATCCTGTCCCGCTGCTTTCCCCGCTGGATTATCTCCAAACTGGAGTAAAGAAGTGCATTATGTTATTTAGCTCTCATTCTCTCCTGGCTTTTCTACCTTCTTGCATAAAATTAGGGTAATGAGTTTTTAGCAAGATTTATGTGTAATAGCACTACAACCATACCAAACCGAAAATGGGCTGGATGTTGTGTGTGTGTGAGTGAGTGTGTGTGTGTGTATGTGTGGTGTGTTGTGTGTGTGTGTGTGTGGTGTGTGTGTGTGGTGTGTGTGTGTGAGTGGTGGGGGGGGTTGCGTAACAGATTTCCCATCAGTGTTGGTTCTGTGTCTATGTCTTTTCTTTATGGGCTCCAGCCGCAGGCCGCCGACCTGAAGGCAATACAGTAGACAGAAGAAATGATCCGGCTTTCTTCTCCAAGCCAAACAAAGTGAGGATTTAGTAGCTGTGCTTAGATTACTGTACCTCTGTGGTCTGGAACTGGGAATGCCTCGAAATTTTCAGGTTTCAACGTGACTGAAGAAAATAAAACCTTTGTGTCATTGTTTTTGTTTGATCACTTGATTCTTTTTTTTTTTAATAGTTCAATGAGATGATAATCAAAAACATATAATTTAAAAAAAGGTAACAAGACTGTTTAATGTGTCTGCTCTGTTCTCTTGTGTTGAATCGGTAAACATTTAATAATCATCAGGTGTTACAGTGTGAAAAGAGATATACAGTAAGAGAAACGCTGCTACTGCTTCTGTGAACACAAGTAAACCGGTGTTGAAAGGGGAGAGGGAAAAACAAAAATTTCAGTATGTAATCCGTGAAAGCATTGTAAATCCAACTGGGGTTTTGTAATACAGGACAGTTCAAGGTCCACAGGGCAAATGCTTGACACACCCCAAAGTTGGATGCTAAGGTCCCGGTTCATTTCTTCATGAAAAAGGAAACTAAATGTCACAATCAGAAACATTAAGAATCTTAAATGTAGCAAAGCTACTTTGATACATAAAAATGTTTATAGGTATAGTAAGTTAGTTGGGTTGTTCAGCAAAACAAATAGCAAATCGCTCAGCAAACAAGCAGGCTGCCAGTAATAATCAACTTTAAAACGGTGGACAGTAGAAAACAAAAGGTGAGTTAGAAATGTTCACCTTTACAGACAGCTGTTTAAGCAGAATAAATATGCCAAGTATTTTTAAATCTGATACAATTTTTCTAATCTACATAGCTGCAAACAATAGAATCAGTATGCAAGTGTAGGATTATTATTATACACATCTAGGATTTCAGGGGTGCAACTAATTATTTCAAGGTTTGATATTTGAAAAACCCTGAATGAAAATGAAAAAGTTAAATCTGTACTGTGAGGTAAGATTTTTTTCTACACAGATATTTTTTTTTTAAGTAAAAAACTATCATTAAAAGACTATGCTTCTCAGGATTGCGGACAGATACTAAACAAAGCTGGACTGAATTATGCTACACTATTTGACCAAATTATAAAAAACGTTTGTTTTATTTATGAAATATTTAATGAACAAAAAGAGATTCTCAGTCAATTTCTAAAAAAAATACCTTTAAAACCCATCTTCTAAACCCAGCCACAAGATCTGTGTGACTTTAAATTAGGATTTATTTAGACAAACGTCTGTGATATGCTTTCTTCCCTGTAGCTTAGGTCCAGCATTCCACCCTTACTGAATAATGTGAGGTGGATATCAGTGGCTATCGATCCCCCATAACCAAATGAATGTGAAATTAAGATGACAGATAAAGCCCGTCCTCTGCAGTCAGTGTATTGACAGGCTTGAGAGCATCTAAGTGAAGCTGGCATTATGACTGCATCGAATGTTCTCCAAAACCAGAATGTCACTTGAAAGACTTGTTGTTGAGGGTTACCTAAAACATATTGCATTTTTTACAGTCCCTAGTCCTTTGAACTTTGTCCCCCCCATCCACACGACTTCCCCCTCTCATCCTCCACTGTCGTCACTCGCTCTGATGAGTCCTGTGAAACAGGTGCTCAATATCCAAAATTACACAGAAGGAAACCTCCACAAGTTGTGGTATGTGACACAGAAACAAAGAAGAATTTCACACGAGAAGTATCCCTGTCCCAATACCTGGATACTTGTTACGGGAGGAAGAGGAAAACGCAAGAGAACAGTGTTTACTACTAATAAATGATTTGTTATTTCAGATATTTCCCTTGCCTGGACTGTGACTTTGGACCAGTCATGCAAAGACAGAAGGTTCACAACTTTTGACTTTGTGTTGCTAAATGGAATCAGAAAAAGGTTTTCAAACTGCACTAGAGGTATTTTTCTGTTTAACATGACAAATTTTGTTTGTTGGACAATCCCACAACAGATTAAGGTTTTTCCTCAGTTCTACAGAAAGACGGCAAATACTCGCTGACATCTGTTCCCAGAATTTTCCTGCACCAGTCGAAGCTGCGGAAGAACCCTGAGTACTTGTCTGGAGACGGCAAAGGAGATCAAGAGCCCCCTCTAAACTAATGTCTTTCCTTTGTGTGATAGTTCGCAAATTTAATTAGCTGTGAAATGTTGGGGAGGGATGCCCACAACTGTCAGTGGCTCTCCAGACAATCCCAGAGGAGAGACACTCAATTTCTTTATCAACCGTCTGCTTTCCCGTCAATGTTCCTTCTCCAAAACAACTCAGTTACTCATCTGTTACTGTGTTTTTATAATTTAATTTGTTTTTTTTTTTACAGCCTTTTCTCTTGATGATTGGTTGTGCTAATGATAGTTAAATTAATTTTAATGTTTGATGTTGAGATTTATGTTGAAAACTTTGAAAAGCAGAATAAAATACCAAGTACTCAGCAAAGGCTGACAAAACCATGAGAAACTCATTTTCCACAATGGACGAAATCGTGATCGAGATGATGGATGACTTTGTTGATACTTGTTTGGGTGAGGAAGAAAAGGAGGAGGAAGTCGGGACAAATATGATCAGTAAGTAGAATGCAGAATATCAGGGAATTATCAACATGCAATGATGCAGGTGAAAATGTAAATATCATATAACAATTGCGATAAAATAAAACTAATTCATTAAAATTCCTCTCTGTTAGAGTTCATGTGCAAACATGAACCACAGAAAATGAGTTGTCTATACCGGCTGTAGAAAACTTTTTTTAATTATTTTTATTCCCATCTCAAAAACAAGCTTTTAACTGAAAAAATGAATGCATGGTGCTTAAATGTTAACAAACTAATTGTGATATGTAAATTTCATAGAGTAACATTGCATGAATGAATACATTTGCAATCTATTGTGCAGCCCTAACAACGGGTAATAACATGGACACTAATGTTCCCACCGCCTTCGTCAGTTTTGAGCCTCACCAAAGAAAAAGGAGAGGTTATATCTATGAATTAAGCTGAAGGAGGCAAAAAGACTAAGCTGAACAATAAATATTGACTGGTATTATCTGTGTTTTTTGTCGCTTTAAATTGATTGTTTGGCATGACCATGATGTGCACAATCACAATAGAAAGAGAGCATTCATAATTAATTCTTATCTCAAAGATAAGAAAAGACATTTTCTTACCAGAACAATATACTTGACAACATCTACATATCATTTCTACAATATACATACATGTGTGGACTGCACAGCTGGGCGCAATTGGTAGAGCTTGTTGCCTAGCAGCAAAGAAGGCTCTGGTTCAATTCCCACCCCCCCGGTCTTTCTTTCATGGAGTTTTGCATGTTCGTCCAGGTGCATGTTGGGTTTTCTCCAGTACTCCAGTTTTCCTCCCCAGTCCAAAAACATGACTGTCAGGTTAATTGTGTGCATGGGTTGATGTCCAGTCTGTCTCTGTGTTGCCCTGGCGACAGACTGGCAACCTGTCCAGGTGACCCCCGCCTCTCCCCGTAAAGCTAGCTGGAGGATCAGCACCTTCCCAACCCCACCAAGGACCGATGGTGTAAAGAAAATGTATGATATTACCAAGTGTTAATTAGAAGGGACAGCTTTAAACAGCACATCACAACATTTGCCAGTGTTGGAATTATGAGGAATAAAAAACAGCTGTAGAAGATGTTGTCATTTAAGACAAATCTTTAGAATGTGTTCCTATAACATGAACAATGAAAAAATAGAGTTATTTTTATAACAAAACCATGTTTTCTCGAGCGCACTGTCAAACAGTTTTTTTCACAGATGTTCACACATGCCTCCTTCTCTCTGCCCCACAGTGGCATAATCAGACACCGTACAGTAGCTGCTAAACCAACATCTACTTATTGTACACAAAGATTCATTCTGCACCTGAAACCACAACATGCATGGCCTGCAGGTACAAGTCCAGCTACATTATACATGCAGTTACAGTCCACATCCATGTGAGTGGTAGTTTTACCTAAATCGCTAAACTTTTAAAAAGCTTATTTACATTTTAAACTCCTAAAGTTCTACAAATTGCTTAATAAACATAATTTCCCTTCCTCAAATCTGGACATGCAGGACAATACATCAAACATTTCAGCAGCTTTTTTTTCACTTGCAAATAAATGTAAACAGCACTATGTATGCTTTCTCATCAGCATGCTTCCCTCCGTTGATCACTTAAGACTTCACCTTGGCTAATGAACCATTGAGGTGTGCTCCTTAAGTCAGCCTTAAGTTGCTCTTTTTCTTGAATTCAAGTCTCTGTAAAACTATATACAGATTTACCTGTTTTGATATGGAGGGGAGGAGAAGGCCCACTCTTTCTAAACCTTCCGATGGCTCTTACCCACATTTTACTGTAGGTTGAGGTCTGTTGGTAAAGTACAGATGCTCACATCATTCTTATCATACTACAGCAAAACACCAGAAGACATATTATTATATACGGTAATCAGTTCCTAGTGTTTTCAAGAGGTGTGACTACCAAAGGCATTTTTCCTATCAAAAAGCACTTAAATTACTGCACCTGCTTTAAAAAGCCTATCAAAAGGCATATGATTATCTATTTCAATACTCATATTAGCCATAAACACTTATTTTACAATTTTATTTGAAATTAGTCTTTTTAAACCAATAAAACGATCCCAAAATCTATTTCATTATGCAGTACCAACACAGTAAATGGGCAGGCCAGGCATGTTTGCCTATTTTTATGACCAGTGTCATGGGACATGTCCACACAAATAAAAAACAAACAGCCTCCAACAGCTGTCAGCATTGGGCACATCTGGCAGCTAATTTCTACCCCCCCAAAAAAAGCTGAGGCCCCTCCCAGTTTGAACCAGCTCCGCTCCAGCAATTGCAAGCCAAAGTAAGCCTACCATAATTATCTTCTCTGTGTGAAGATGTCAGACCGGATAATTTGTCTCTCAAATTCGCTGTTTATGTCCCTCTGTAGCACAAGAGCTTGAGACTCTTGTGTGTTTCTGTCTTTTGCTCGAATCGTCATTAGTTGACTGAAAAGTTTCTTCCCTTTGTTGCCGATAACTCACACAGCGCAACACGTTTTATTTCATTATTTCAGACCACAAGATAGCAGCATTTTGCCTCTGTGATGGTTAACTACAAAGATTGTAGCAATGCTGGACAAGCCAACAGAGTGCAGAACACCCCACGTGTTTCTCTTCTTCTGAAGATATTGTTCTGTTTTTCCTATGTTACTTTCTCTGACAGCTAAAGCAGAAGGATTTGACTCTCCCAACATGTGATTTACAACCTCCCTGCTTGATGGTTCCTACTCTCCAAATTAAATTAGCACTAGAAAACTGCTTTCTCTCAATTGAGTTGCATGTGTTTTTCCCCTAAATTTTACACAGACGTAAGCCTTGTTACGATCCAGCGTCTGTTTTTATTCTGTGAATACTCACAGAGGGATGTTGTCCAAATCAAAAGAGGAATTTCAGAAACAAACACATCCAAGAGTTGTTCAAATTCCCTCAGAAAACGATTCCTCTTTCCAAGACGCTTCAATAGACACATGTACATAAAGCAACAACACATAGACAGCAACCTGATTGAAACAGAGAAGGCGACTCAGTCAGACAGGCCCATGGAGAGGTGGCCCTGACATGGAAATGGATCTCATTAAAGTATGCCCCGGGTCACACTTTGATGGACGCGGGAGACGTCAGTCATCTGCCAACTAGATTAGCTGAGACTCCAAACCACCCCGTCCTTCCTCTTTTCCCCCGGAGAGCCAACTGCATAACAAGTGGGCCAAAGCAGCCTCTCAGTTTGCCCCCAGCCCCGCTGAACCTCTATCCACTGGCTTTGCCAAATCACAGCAACAAGCAAGTGCACCCGACTCAAGTAAAAAAAAAAAAAACCTTGCTGTGTTAAACGTAGGTGGTGGGAGACCTTTAATTCAAATGTCTTAGACCTGGTTTTGCTGTCATAAAAGCACCACATGCCCTTTCCAGAACTTGTAAAGAAAACCTTTGCATCAGCTAAACCATCTGTCTGATCCTATTATAAAATGGAAAGAAGTGATTTAGGATTTAGAAAAACTGTCCATCATAAATCACAATTCAGACAGATTGATGAGGCAGATGCAACAAGTTACCCCAATCAAAACACACACCGTCCCAATGGTGAAATATGGTTTGGGGGCAGCATAGTACTGTTGAGATGCCTTTTCTTCAACGGGGCAAGAAACATTACAAGTTAACCCAGGACGACCTGGAGTTAGATGTAGGCGCAATGCGGCAGAAATCTAATAGAGGCCAATGAACTTGAGATCAGAAGTGGAGCTTCACCTTCAACATTCTCAGGTACCTAATGACCCAAAACATATACCCAGCAGCCACAGCTTACGGACTGGCCTCAATATTAACAACTAAAGGTGGAGATAACATCCAAACTCCATGCAAGAAAAATTGGAGCTGGAATTCAAACCAAGAACCTTCTAACAGAGCAGCCCAAGGCTACATGCTGTACTCTGTAATAATCTTTGGACTACTAAAACCTAAAAAAAAGAAAAAATGAAAGGTCTGTTCAACAAAATAAATATAACAAACAAGTTATAGTATAATTAATTGATCCCTAACAGAAGACCAAAGGATTAAGAATCTGAAATCAGATTTTTCAAATTTTTTGTGTCCTCCTCAATACAATATATCACAGTGATATATTCTCTGCTCTCAGATAACTTAGTGTAATCTTGTGACGTCTGAATTGAAAAATAACAGCACACAGCTTAGAGCAGAAGCTTTTAGAAATCCCACATTGTGATGAAGACTAATAGCCAACTAATATAAAGCTTTCTAAAGCAACAAACCTTCTTAACAAATTTAATTTCTGTGCTAAAAATAGACTAAGGCATAATGTTTCATTTACCATCAGCAAGCTAGACTAATTTCTTAAACTCTTTTATCAACAAGACGACTAGAACTTGATACTGACCTGCAAGATTCCCATTTAGCTGACCAAGGAGACTATAATTACACTCTCATTATGCCGTTGTGTTTTACATAAAAAAGACAATGGCGATCTTATCACACAGTGGGACTACTGTTCATCCAAGCATTCCCTAGAGTTCATTGTGTCCAGCAAAAGACCTGTGGCACACTGTGGCACCGGTGGCCCAGACAAGAGGCCACGGATGGCTTTCCTCTGGCAGGCATGCCCGAGTCAGGCTTAGCTAGCATCCCTCACAGCGACACGAGGATTCCCAACAATCTCCCTCCGACACGCAGCTTGACGTACTCCGTACCCATCTAAAATTATGTCTAAATGTATCTGATAAAATTGAGAAAGAGTTCTGGCAAAAGATTTAAAATAATTTTGGGCTATTTACAGAACTGAGCAATCTTTGCATTGAATGTGTTAGCTCCTTAATATTACCACATTGGCATTTTCATTTGTCGACCGCCCAGTAGATATATGAAGTATTACATATTTAATATAGCCATCCTGGGATGTGTGTCACGCTACAATGCATCCTGACCGATAAAGGTCCCGAGTGTGATGTCATGATCAAACATTTTCATTGCCCAAAAACAACAAGCAAAGAACCAAAAAAAAAAATAACCTAAAATTTGGATCCTAAAATATATTAAAAGCCAGAAGCTAAAACTGTGACTTGGTCATTTTTCAGTATGCGTGTCAGTATTCTGGTCAGTTACAGAGGGGCAAGCGAAGATCAGCAAATACCAACATGTGTATTTATTCCAATAGGCCATGTCTTGATAAGATTAATGCTTGGAATCACTCGTATCAAATCCAGGAGAGAAGGGAGGCCACTTGAGCATAAACTGTTAATGGAATAACCTGTGTTTAATTGCCTTTCCAAATGGGGAAACATTACCTAAAGATTGCACTAAAGTTGATTGTAAAAAGTTTTATTTTCAGAACCCCAAGGCCCAATTTCAGAGCTTTGAGAGAATGTGAAAGTTTGATAGTCCAAAAAGTGTAATCTCGCTTTTTTGATCCTGATTTAATGTAAGAATGTTTTAGAGCTGTTAGCAGTGAACCTCATCCACCAGTCTTTTAAGTAACTTCTGGCACTGAGGTTGTATTAATTATTGGAATTATAACTGTTCAATTTTATGACTGAAGGTTACCAGGAAATATTGAGGATTTTGCAAACTATCCAGTTCAAGGTCACTAAAGAAAATATTGACCTTTAAGTTTTCATCATGCCGACGTTTAGGTCACGGGGGTTCAGCGGCTAATGTGCTATGGCCCGTCTTTTTCCTGAGGGGATTGTGACTTAGACATCATTGCAACATGACCACTCACAAAAGCATCACGCTGAGGACTTCTCCCCTGGGACCTGGGTCACCGTCGGCGCAGACAACGACCCCTCACCTTTGGGTACTTACTTAAATGAATCAGCGTAATGTAAAGGTGAATATTATGGAAATTGTTAAGAGTGTGCTTGCTTTTGTTGTCTCCTTTGAAATGTCTCTAGATCTCAGTGAAAACATGTTCATTTGAGTGAAACATGACAACGGCAAATCACTACTTCCAGTAGTGGAGCCTCAGAGTCTGGTAAGCTAACATGCTTCAGAAACGTGTCTTCAGCCTCCAACAAACAAATATAAATAAATAAATAAAAATGGTTTTCAGCAGAAAGCAAAAGATACCACAAAACATTCACAGATCTTCTGTCCTTACAACAACTCTGTGGAAAACCTTTATCCCTGCTCCCCCCCTAAGCGCGAATACACACAGCATGGACCCATCATTTATGGTGTCCTCCAGAGTAATATGCCATCAACTAGGGGCAAATTTTATAAAACCCTTTATACCAAACAATGATGGTTAGGTATAAAAATGATCAGGAAATGGCAGTTTTGATTGAGGAGAGAGAACAGTGGGATACTTACTTAAAACGCTGCATTTGAAATCAAATTAGAAGCTAACGGTTTTTTCCCCTGTTTTTTTAAAAAGAGTGCAGTTCTGGTCATTCGAAAGCAACTGAGGGTAAATATTTAAAAGGTCGTATTAAGTCACAAAGCCTGAAGACCCTGAAAGGTATAAATCATAAGAAAATGCACAGTGGCAGGTACCAGTTGGTTTTTTTTCAAACCAAATTTAACCAATTTAAAAACGATTGTTTTATATGTATCTAAAACTCATGGGAAACAGCCCCCTACATGGGAAGTTATCACCGACAAAAACAGAAGTGGCTGATATCAGGAAATCCTACCAATAGGCTGGACAAAGCTGGACTACAAGGACAGCACAGGAGGCTCTACAATCCTGGCTGCACAGGCAACACCAAGGCCCTAAACACCAGAGCAATAGAGGCTCAGATCTACTACCACACCAGACAAGGACCCAAGTGTTTGTAGGTTGTGCAAGAGAGGCCCCTGAGACAGTCCAAGCACATAACAGCAGGTGCAAGAAGCTGCATGGAAAGAGCGTACAATGGAACGACATAACCATGTGGCGGCCGTTATTTTTATAGTGAACAGGCACATCTGAGACGAATATGGACTGGAAGCCCCGAGATCGAAGTGGAAACACCCCCAAAGGTGGTGGAGAATGACCGAGCTAAAAGACCACCACAACGGCTTTCCTCTGTTCTTTATCCACCACCACAATGTCCGGTTGGTTCGCCATTACCATCTTGTCTGTCTGGATCTGGAAGTCCCACAGGATCTTAGCTCGGTCATTCTCCACCACCTTTGGGGGTGTTTCCCACTTCGATCTGGGGGCTTCCAGTCCATATTCTGCACAGATGTTCCTGTACACTATGGCCGCCACCTGGTTATGTCGTTCCATGTACGCTTTCCCTGCCAGCATCTTGCACCCTGCTGTTATGTGCTGGACTGTCTCAGGGGCCTCCTTGCACAACCTACACCTTGGGTCTTGTCTGGTGTGGTAGATCTGAGCCTCTATTGCTCTGGTGTTTAGGGCCTGTTCCTGTGCAGCCAGGATGAGAGCCTCTGTGCTGTCCTTGAGTCCAGCTTTGTCCAGCCATTGGTAGGATTTCCTGATATCAGCCACTTCAGTTATTTGTCGGTGATACATCCCATGTAGGGGCTTGTTCTCCCATGAGTTTTATATACATAAAACAATGTTTTTAAATTGGTTAAATTTGTTTGAAAAACCAACTGGAAACCTGCACTGTGATTTTCTTATGTTTTATACCTTCAGGGTCTTCAGGCTTTGTGACTAAATATGACCTTTTAAATATTTACCCTCAGTTGCTTTCGACTGACAGAACTGCACTCTTTTAAAAAAAACAGGAAACCGTAGCTCTAATTTGATTTCAAATGCAGCCGTTTTAAGAAAAGTATCCCACTGTTCTCTCTCACTCAATCAAATCGCCATTTCCTGACATTTAAATACCTAACCATCATTGTTTGGATAATAAAGGGTTTTCATAAAATTTGCTCCCTAGTTGATGGCATATTACTCTGGAGGACACCATAAATGATGGCCTGCTGTGTGTATTTCGCGCTTCAGGGGGAGCAGATAAATGGTTTTCCACAGTTGTTTTAAGGACAGAGATCTGTGAATGTTTTGTGGTATCTTTTGCTTTCTGCTGAAACCATTTTTATTTATTTATTTATTTTGTTTGGATGGCTGAAGACACGTTTCCTGAAGCATGTTAGCTTACCAGACTCTGTGCTCCACTACTGGAGTCAGTTAATTGCCATGTCATGTTTCACTCAAATGAACATGTTTCACTAAGATCTAGAGACATTTCAAAGGAGAACAACAAAGCAAGCACACTACTTAACATTTCCCATACATATCACTTTACATTACGCTGATTCATTAAGTAAGTACCCAAAGGTGAGGGGTCGTGTCAGCGCCGACGGTGACCCAGGTCCAGGGGAGAAGTCTCAGCGTGATGCTGTGGAGTGGCTCATGTTGCAATGATGTCTAAAAGTCACAATCCCTCAGGAAAAGACGACCAATATCACATTAGCCGCTGAACCCCGCTGACCTAAACGTCGGCATGATGAAAACTTAAAGGTCAATATTTTCTCTTAGTGACCTTGAAATGAATAGTTTGCAAAATCCTCAATATTTTCCTGGTAACCTTCAGCTAAAATTGAACAGTTATAATTCCAATAAATTATACACCTCAGTGCCAGGAAGTTACTTAAAAGACTGGATGAGGTTCAACAGCAAACAGCACTAAAACATTCTTACATTAAATCAGGACAAAAAGCAGAGATTACACTTTTTGGACTATCAAACTTTCACATCTCTCAAAGCTCTGAAATGGGGCCTTTGGGTTCTGAAAATAAACTTTTTACAATCAACTTTAGTGCAATCTTTGGTAATGTTTCCCCATTTGAAAGGCAATTAAACACAGGTTTTCCAATTAACAGTTTATGCTCAAGTGGCCTCCCTTCTCTCCTGGACTTTGAAAGAGTGATTCAAGCATTAATCTTATCAAGACATGCCTATTGGAATAAATACACATGTTGGTATTTGCTGATCTTCGCTTGCCCCTCTGTAACTGGACCAGAATACTGACAAGCATACTGAAAAATGACCAAGTCACAGTTTTAGCTTCTGGCTTTTAATTTATTTTAGAACCAATTTTAGGATTATTTTTTTTTTGGTTCTTTGCTTGTTTGTTTTTGGGCAATGAAAATGTTGATCATGACATCACACTCTGGGACTTTATCGTTCAGGATGCATGTAGCGTGACACACATCCCAGGATGGATTAAATATGATATACTTCATATATCTACAGGGCTGTCACAAATGAAAATGCCAATGTGGAATATTAAGAGCTAACACATTCACATGCACAGATGCTCAGTTCTGTAAATAGCCCAAATTATTTTAATCTTTTGCCAGAACTCTTTCTCAATTTTATCAGCATCACATTTAGACATAATTTAGATGGGTTACGGATTACGTCAAGCAGCGTGTCGGAGATTGTTGGGAATCCTCGTGTCCGCTTTGAGGGATGCTAGCAAAGCCTGGACTGGGCATGCCTGCCAGAGAAAGCCATCCGTGGCCTCTGTCCTGGGCACCGTGCCACAGGTCTATTGCTGGACACATGAACTCTCGGGAATGCTAGGATGAACAGTAGTCCACTGTGTGATTAGATCGCATGTTCTTTTTTATGTAACACAACGGCAAAATGAGAGTGTAAATATCAGGTCTCCTTGGTCAGCTAAATGGGAATCTGCAGTCAGTATCAGTTCTAGTCGTCATGTTGATAAAAGAGTTTAAGAATTAGTCTAGCTTGCTGATGGTAAATGAAACATTATGCCTTAGTCTATTTAGCACAGAAATTAAATTGTTAAGAAGGTTTGTTGCTTTAGAAAGCTTTATATTTGTTGGCTATTAGTCTCATCACAATGTGTGTTTCTAAAAGCTTCTGCTCTAAAGCTGTGTGCTGTTATTTTCAATTCAGACAGTCACAAGATCTACACAAAGTATCTGAGAGCAGAGAATATATCACTGTGATATATTGTATTGAGGAGACACAAAAAATTTGAAAATCTGATTTCAGATTCTTAATCTTTGGTCTTCTGTAGGATCAAATAATTATACTATAACTTGTTTGTTATATTTATTTTGTTGAACAGCTTTCATTTTTTCTTTTTTAGGTTTTAGTCCAAAGATTATTCAGATACAGCATGTAGCCTTGGCTGCATGTAGAAGGTTCTTGGTTTGAAATCCAGCCTCCAATTTTTCTGCATGGAGTTTGGATGTTATCTCCACATTTACGTGTTAATATTTGAGGCCAGTCCAGTAAGCTGTGGCTCTGGGTATATGTTTTGGGTCATAGACCTGTTGGAAGGTGAAGCTCCACTTCAGTCTCAAGTCTCATGGCCTCTATAAGATTTTCTGCCAGCATTGCCCTACATCTAACTCCAGGTCTTCCTGTTAACTCTGGTAAATGTTTCTTGCCCCCGTTGAAGAAAAGCATCTCAACAGTACTATGCTGCCAAAACCATATTTCACCATTAGGACGGTGTGTTCTGGGTAACTTGTTGCATCTGCTCATCAATCTGTCTGAATTGTGATTTATAGACAGTTTTTCTAAATCCTAAATCACTTCTTTCCATTTTATAATAGCTCAGACAGATGTTTAGCTGCATGCAAAGGTTTTCTTTACAAGTTCAGGAAAGGGCATGTTGTCTTTTATGCAGCAAAACAGTCTAAGACATTTGATAAAGGTCTCCCACCACCTACTGTTTAACACAGCAGGTTTTTTTTTTTTTTACTTGAGTCGGGTGCACTTGCTTGTTGCTGTGATTGGCAAGCCAGTGGATAGAGGTTCAGCGGAGGCTGGGGGCACACCTGAGAGGCTGCTTTGGCCCACTTGTTATGCAGTTGGCTCTCCGGGGCAAAGAGGAAGGACGGGGTTTGAGTCTCAGCTAATCTAGTTGGCAGATGACTGACGTCTCCCGCGTCCATCAAAGTGTGACCCGGGGCATACTTTTAATGAGATCCATTCCACATGACAGGCGCCACCTCTCCCTGGGCTGTCTGACTGATCGCCTTCTCTGTTTCAATCAGGTTGCTGTCTACATGTGTTGTTGCTTTATGTACATGTGTCTATTGAAGCGTCTTGGAAAGAGGAATCGTTCTGAGGCTATGAACAACTCTTGGATGTGTTTGTTTCTGAAATTCCTCTTTTGATTTGGACAACATCCCTCTGTGATATTCACAGAATAAAAAAAGACGCTGGATCGAAAGGCTTACGCTGTGTAAAATTTAGGGGAAAAACACATGCAACAATTGAGAGAAGAAGTTTTTCTGTGCTAATTTAATTTGGATTAGGAACCCATCAAGCAGGGAGGTTGTAAAACACATGTTGGGAGAGTCAAATCCTCTGCTTTAGCTTGACAGAGAAAGTAACAATAGAAACAGAACAAATCTTCAGAAGAAGAGAAACACGTGGGGTCTGCACTCTGTTGGCTTGTCCAGCATTGCTCAATCTTTGTAGTAACCATCACAGAGCGCAAAAGCTGCTATCCATGTGGTCTGAAATAATGAAATAAACGTGTCTGCGCTGTGTGAGTTATCGGCAACAAAGGGAAGAAACTTTTCAGTCAACTAATGACAGATTCGAGCAAAAGACAAACACACAAAGTCTCAAGCTCTTGTGCTACAGAGGACATAAACAGCGAATTTGAGAGACAAATTATCCGGTTGACATCTTCACACAGAGAAGATAATTATGTTGGCTTACTTTGGCTTGCAAATGCTGGAGCGACTGGTTCAACTGGGGGCCTCAGCTTTTTTGGGGGGTAGAATTTAGCTGCCAGATGTGCCCAATGCTGACAGCTGTTGGAGGCTGGACACTGTCCCATGACACTGGTCATAAAATAGGCAACATGCTTGCCTGCCCATTTACTGTGTTGGTACAGCAAATGAATAGATTTTGGGATAGTTTTATTGGTAAAAAGACTAATTTCAAATAAAATGTAAAATAAGTTTTATGGCTAATATGAGTAATGAATAATAATCATATGCCTTTTGATAGCTTTTTAAAGCAGGTGAGTAATTTTAAGTGCTTTTTGATAGGAAAAATGCCTTTGTAGTCACACCTCTTTAAAACACAGGAACTGATTACCTTATATAATAATATGTCTTCTGGTGTTTTGCTGCTAGTATGATAAGAATGATGTGAGCATCTGTACTTTACCAACAGACCTCAACCATACAGTAAAATGTGGGTAAGAGCCATCGGATTAGAAAGAGTGGGCTTCTCCTCCCTCCATATCAAAAACAGGTAAATCTGTATATAGTTTTACAGAGACTTGAATTCAAGAAAAAGAGCAACTTAAGGCTGACTTAACGGAGCACACTCAAAGGTTCATTAGCCAAGGTAGAAGTCTTAAGTGATCAACCGGAGGAGCATGCTGATGAGAAAGCATACATTGTGCTGTTTACATTTATTTGCAAGTGAAAAAAGCTCTGAAATGTTTTGATGTATGTCCTGCATGTCCCAGATTTGAGGAAATTATGTTATAAGCAATTTGTAGACTCTATAGGGTTTAAAATGTAAATAAGCTTTTTAAAAGATTAGCATTTAGGTAAAACTACCAACACAATGGATGTGGACTGTAACTGCATGTATAATGTAGCTGGACTTGTACATGCAGGCCATGCAGTAGTGGTTTCAGGTGCAGAATGAATCTTTGTGTACAATAAGTAGATGTTGGTTTAGCAGCTACTGTACTGTGTCTGTGCCACTGTGGGGCAGAGAAGAAGGAGCATGTGTGAACATCTGTGGAAAAAAAAACAGTGACAGAGGAAAAATGGTTTTGTTATAACAACTCTATTTTCATTGTTCATGTTAGAGACACATTCAAAAGATTTGTCTCTAACATGACAACATCTTCTACAGCTGTTTTTATTCCTCATAATTCCAACACTGGCAAATGTTGAGATGTGCTGTTTAAAGCTGTCCCTTTCTAATAACACTTGTACATATCCATCCATTTTCTTTACACCCTTGTCCCTTGGTGGGGTTGGGAGGTGCTGATCTCCAGCTAGCTTTCCGGGCGAGAGGCGGGGTCACCCTGGACAGGTTGCCAGTCTGTCGCAGGGCAACACAGAGACAGACTGGACAAACAACCATGCACACAATTAACCTGACAGTCATGTTTTTGGACTGTGGGAGGAAACTGGAGTACCTGGAGAAAACCCACACATGCACAGGGAGAACATGCAAACTCCATGAAGAAAGACCGGGGCTGGGAATTGAACCCAGAGCCTTCTTGCTGCTAGGCAACAGCTCTACCAATTGCGCCACTGTGCAGTCCACACTTGTATATAGTAGAAATGATAATGTAGATGTTGTCAAGTATATTGTTCTGTAAGAAAATGTCTTTTCTTATCTTGAGATAAGAATTATTATGAATGCTCTCTTTCTATTGTGATTGTGCACATCATGGTCATGCAAAACAATCATTTAAAGCGACAAAAACACAGATAATACCAGTCAATATTTATTGTTCAGCTTAGTCTTTTGCCTCCTTCAGCTTCATTCATAGCTATAACCTCTCCTTTTCTTTGGTGAGGCTCAAACTGAAAGGCTGTGGGAACATTAGATGTCCATGTTATTACCCCGTTGTTAGGGCTGCACAATATATTGCAAATTTATCATCATTGCAATGTTACTCTATGAAATTTACATATCACAATAAGTTTGCTTAACATTTAAGCACCATGCATTCATTTTTCTCAGTAAAAGCTTGTTTTTGAGATGGAAAAAAAATAATTAAAAAAAGTTTTCTACAGCCGGATAGACAACTCATTTTCTGTGGTTCATGTTTGCAATGAACTCTAACAGAGAGACATTTTTAATTAATTAGTTTATTTATCGCAAGTTGTATACTGATATTTACATTTTCACCTGCATCATTGCATGTTGAATAATTCCCTGATATTCTGCATTTCTACTTACTGACATATTTGTCCCGACTTCCTCCTCCTTTTCTTCCTCACCCAAACAATTATCAACAAAGTCTCCATCATCACGATCACGACTTTCTTCCATTGTGGAAAATTGAGGTTCTTCATGTTTTGTCAGCCTTCTGCTGAGTACTTGGCTATTTTATTCTGCTTTTCAAAGTTTTCAACATAAATCTCAACATCAAACATTAAAATTAATTTAACTATCATTAGCACAACCAATCATCAAGAGAAAATTCTGTAAAAAAAAAACAAATTAAATATAAAACACACAGTAACAGATGAGTAACTTGAGTTTTTTTGGAAGAAGAGAACATTGACGGGAAAGCAGACGGTGATAAGACTGAGTGTCTCTCCTCTGGGATTGACTGGAGAGCCACTGACAGTTGTGGCATCCCTCCCACAACATTTCCACAGCTAATTAAATTGCGAACTAATCCACAAAGAAAGACATAGTTTAGAGGGGGCTCTTGATCTCCTATGCCGTCTCCAGACAACGTACTGCAGGGTCTTACGCAGCTCGACTGGTGCAGGAAATTCTGGGAACAGATGTCAGCGAGTATTTGCCGTCTTTCTGTAGAACTGAGAAAACCTTAATCTGTTGTGGATGTCCACAAACAAATTTGTCATGTTAAACAGAAAAATACCCTATTGCAGTTTGAAAACCTTTTATCTGATTCCAATTAGCAACACAAAGTCAAAGTTGTGAAACCTTCTGTCTTGCATGACTTGTCCAAAGTCACAGTCCAGGCAAGGGAAACTATCTGAAATAACCAACTCCATATATTAGTAGTAAACACTGTCTCTTGCTTTCCTCTTCCTCCAGTACAAGTATCCAGGTATTGGACATGGATACTTCTTGTGAAATTCTTCTTTGTTTCTGTGTCACATACAAACTTGCTGGAGGTTCCTTCTGTGTAATTTTGGATTCTTGAGCCACCTGTTTCACAGACTCATCAGAGCGAGTGACGACAGGAGGATGAGAGGGGAAGTCGAGTGGATGGGGGGGACAAAGTTCAAAGGACAAGGGACTGTAAAAAAATGCAATATGTTTTAGGTAACCCTCAACAACAAGTCTTTCAAGTGACATTCTGGTTTTTGAGAACATCGATGCAGTCATAAATCCAGCTTCACTTAGATGCTCTCAAGCCTGTCAAAACACTGACTGCAGAGGACGGCTTATCTGTCATCTTTAATTTCACATCATTCTGGTTATGGGGGAATCGAAGCACTGATATCCACCTCACATATTCAGTAAGG
The DNA here is from genome assembly GCA_033032245.1 of Poecilia picta. NCBI lineage: Eukaryota > Metazoa > Chordata > Actinopteri > Cyprinodontiformes > Poeciliidae > Poecilia > Poecilia picta. The sequence goes on from CM065357.1 coordinate 21,116,727, forward strand.
TGAATGCTGACCTAAGCTACAGGAAGAAAGCATATCCACAGACGTGTCCTAAATAAATCATATTTACAGTCACACAGATCTGTGGCTGGGTTTAGAAGATGAGGTTTTAAAGGTATTTTTTTTAGAAATTGACTGAGAATCTCTTTTTTGTTCATTAAATATTTCATAAAACACAAACGTTTTTAATAATTTGCAAATAGTGTAGAATAATTCAGTCCAGCTTTGATTAGTATCTGTCCGCAAACCTGAGAAGCAGTCTTAATGATAGTTTTTTACATAAAAAAAAAATATCTGTGTAGAAAAAAATCTACCACACAGTACAGATTTAACTTTTTCATTTCATTCAGGGTTTTTCAAATATCAAACCTTTGAAAAAATTAGTTGCACCCCTGAAATCCTAGATGTGTATAAAATATCCTAACACTTGCATACTGATTCTATTGTTTGCAGCTAATGTAGATTAGAAAAATTGTATCAGATTTAAAAATCCCTTGGCATATTTATCTGCTTAAACAGCTGTCTGTACAGTGAACATTTCTAACTCACCTTTAGTTTTCTACTGTCCACCGTAAAGTTGATTATTACTGCAGCCTGCTGTTTGCTGAGCGATTTGCTATTTGTTTTGCTGAACAACCCAACTAACTACTATACCTATAAACATTTATATGTATCAATGTAGCTTATGCTACATAAGATTCTTCAAGATTCTGATTGTGACATTTAGTTTTCCTTTTCTGAATAAATGACCGGACCTTAGCATCCCAACTTTGTGGGTGTCAAGCATTTGCACTGTGGACCTTGAACTGTCCTGTATTTACAAAACCCCAAGTTGGATTTCACAAAGCTTTCACGATTACTACTAATTTTTGTTTTTCCCTCTCCCCTTCAAACACGGTTTACTTGTGTTCACAGAAGCAGCGTTTCTCTTACTGTATGATCTCTTTTCACACTGTAAACACCTGATATTATTAAATGTTTACCGATTCAACACAAGAGAACAGAGCAGACACATTAAACAGTCTTGTAACCTTTTTAACTTATATGTTTTTGATTATCATCTCATTGACTTAAAAAAAAAAAGAATCAAGTGACTCAAACAAAAACAATGCACACAAAGGTTTTATTTTCTTCAGTCACGATGAAACCTGAAAATTCGAGGCATTTCCCAGTCAGACCACAGAGTACAGTAATCTAAGCACAGCTACTAAACCTCACTTTTTTGGCTTGGAGAAGAAAGCCGGCTCATTTCCTCTCCTGTCTACTGTATTGCCTTCAGGTCGGCGGCCTGCGGCTGGAGCCCCATAAAGAAAGACACTGAGACACAGAACCAACACGAGATGGGAAATCTGTTACGCAACCCCCCCACCACTCACACACACACACACACACACACACACACACACACACACACACACACACACACAACACACACACACACACACACACACACACACACACACACCCAGCCCATTTACGGTTGGTATGGTTGTAGTGCTATTACACATAAAATCTTGCTAAACACAATACCCTATATTTTATGCAGAGGTAGAAAAGACAGGAGAGAATGAGAGCTAAAATAACATAATGCACTCTTTACTCCAGTTGTGGAGATAATCCAGCGGGAAAGCAGCGGACAGGATCAGACCCCGCGGAGCCTGTTAGGAAACGGCTTTAATTCATACCAAATCGTCCCACCACAGCTGCCCTCCTCCTCTTGTTCCCAGGCAGAATTCATGACGAGCCAGATACAATGAGACAAACTTTTATCATTTACAAAAGGCAGCTGTACCATTTTTAGCTCTGCAAAGCCCCAGTTCGAGTCATAGTCAGCCTCCGTGACAAAAGAAGGAGGAACAAATACAGGCAGAAAAATGACAATCAGCTAAACGCACGGAGATCTGGAGAATGCAGAGCGGGGTTTGATTTTTGTTTTATTGTGAACAGCTGAAAAGTCTTGTCATGTGAGCATAGCTAAAGAAAAAGAGAGAAAAGTAAAGGAAGAATGACATTTACAACATTGTGTAAGAATCCAGATCCACTTGTGAGACTGTTTCAACAGATACAGTGAGTTAAAGTCAACACGGTCAATGTCTGGACCGGCCAACAAAAATAGCAAATGTCCAAGTTGTTTTTTATTGCTTGGTTCACAAACTGTGGTTTTAAATGGGAATCTAAAACCACAGGGTGAATCTCTCTCCTGAGGACATGAATGCACTTCATGGAATAACAGACAAATATTTCTCTATTTGTACAGCAAACACAAAATGTGCAATATTAATAAGAAATACCAACAAGTTTTCCAAAAACCTCACTTAAGGTTTGCAAACAGGGGTTTTGTTTCTCGTGTTTTATAACATTTCTTTCCCCTCTAATTAAATAACCAGAAATTCTACTTTCTACACATTTCCAAGGAGAAAGTTTTTACTGATAGATGCCACAAATGCTTCATTACAAGAGTCAACTCAACAACATACACAGTAAGAGAGAAAACAAAACTGACATGAAACAATTATTCATAAACTGAAGTATGTATGTTAATTCAATTAAATTGATTTTTTTTAATAAGGGCTTAATAACACAAAATTATCACATTCGCACAATATAAATAAATATGTTGTGAAATGTGAAACGTTTGACGCTATTTGAATTGTCTTCATGAAAGAAATCAAATCAACGTCATGCATTGTCTCGTGAACAACACACACACAACTAATTTCAACAGATTTTCTTGCAAAGCAAAGATTATTAAAGTTTATGTTTTAGGTTGTTTCAGTGCTATTTGAGTTTAGGCTTGTGGACAGTTGTACGTTTCCAAACTGGACAAAACGGTTGTGCAGTAGTAGAGCTTCAAAGTAGCTAATAAGAGAGCTAATATTTCTTATCTTATTGATTTAGCAGTCGTATTTTCCTTTGGGTCAGCCGTTGCCTTACTTCTTACCTGGCTGGATTCAAACTAGTCACTTAAAACAGAAAGTTGATGTACCGGTAATCTGATTCTTTTTTGCTTTGGCATCCATGAGCACTCATAGTTTGGATGATGGTTTTTCCTTGACATTTAGGATGGTCCAGTCTGTGGAAATGTTTCTTTATGAACTTTCCTCTCAGTAACTGCTTCAATTCTTCCTTTCTCAAGTGTTGCAGCACATGTCACCATAGTCACACTGGTGTTTTGTTTTTTCCTTCCAAGATGGGTACATTTTGTGACATCATTGAAACAACAGTGAGAACATAACAAAAGGACTATTGCAGAAGTTTTCCAACTTTAACTTTTAATAATTTACAACTGACTCATGCCTCATTACTTTTACATTTGTACATTTTAAACACAAGTTGAGTTTTTTTTGCTCTCCAACAAATCACCTCATTATCAGACAACCTACCTCCATGCCAATTCTATGAATGGCACCGCAAAACAAAATCAGCAGCTGAACATACGTAGTGGTCAGATGTGAGGCAGCTGTTTCCAGCTGTAGTTGTCTAAAACAGACAAGTTTTAATCCTCTAATTCATTTTTCTCTCTCTCTCTCTCTCTCTGTCTGGTAGCTTCATGATGGAGATACGAGTCTACGAAGTGCAGAGTTATCTTTTTCCCATTTAAATGCTAATGAGCATGCTGCAGTACCAGTCAAAGAACGGCAGAAACAGTGTGAATTTTTAATATCTTATCGCACCAAAAGGTAACAGCTCTCCTGGTGAGGTTAGAGGAATGAGTACATGTTCCCTCATTAAATTCAACACAAGTGATGTGTCCCTCCGAGTGTGTGGTGGGCCACCGTGTCGTAGCTTCTTCGTCTGTGGTCAATTTGTGTGTAAGAATGCATGCACACTCACATCTGCCCATTTCATTTGGGTGGGTGCAGACTTCCAGATGTGCACAGCGGATTGCACTTGATTCCTCACCTCATTGGTAATGAACAGCTGTTAATTGCCTCCCGAACACGAGGGGAAAGCCAGGAGACGGGGATTGAGCTTGTCACAGCATGTTAATAATTACTTTATGTGAGTCATTAAGCCACTGGTGGTAAAAGGTTGGAGGTTAAACGGTATTAAATGTGATGACAATCCTATTATATAATGACCTCTGCTCATGTGCAGCTTCAATTTGTTGTTCCTGTATATTTGCCACTTCTGTAAATGATTTTCATTTCCCTGTTTTTAATTGATGACGCCTTACAATGCCGACAGACAACTACTGGTGGCATTTTAGTTATTTATGCAGTGTTATTGCAAGTCTTTAGAAAAAGAAAATTACATTTTTAAATAAACATGTTCAGCTGAGAGTCAGTCTCATGCAGTACCTTGAAAACATGTCCAAACCAAGTGGACCTTTTTTGGATTGTGTCACCTTACAATCACAAACTTCAATGTGTTGCTTGTGGATTTTATTCAATAGACAAAGACAAATTAATGGTTAATTGTGAAGTGGAAGAAAATGTTTATATAAAAGAAAACTTTTCAGAACAGCCTTTCTCTGAAATGAAACCTGCAGGACTTTTGTTCATTCTTTCTTCATTGGAGATGCTAGATATATTAGTCTAGTAAATGTAGGTCAAACGATTCAACTTTGGTTTCATCTGACCAGAGGATCTTCTTCCACACATTTCCTGTCTCCTACATGATAGTTGCAAACTGCAAACTGGACTTCCGAGACGTTTCTTTTAGCAACAGCCCTTTTCTTGAAACTCTTCCAGAAAGGCCAGATATCTAAAGTTTATGATTAATAAATAGTTCAATGCCCCACCTGAGCTTTAGCTCCTGGGTTACTCTGATGAATGTTTTCCTTGCTTGTTCTGTCAGATGATGAGGAAGACCATGGCAGGTTTGTCGATGTGAATTGCTCATTTTCTTTCACTGATTGTGCTCAGTGAATTGTTGATATTCTAAACCTGCTTCAAACTTCTTCACATGTTTATCTCTGACTTGTCTTGTTGTTCTTTAGTATTAAATTATTATTGACTAATATTAAGTTAAACACTGATTTTTCTACAGGTTAGCTTACTTGTGAAATCAGCTATCTTTAATAATTTAACTATTTATTTTTTCCCTCTTCTGACTTATTCTCAAATGTAAAACATATTAGGGTTTGAGGTTTTTATACTGTATTGTGACACAATTTTACTAGGAGGAGAATCGTTTTATCTGCAGTGATGTCTGGGAAATATCGCAGACGTCATCTAAGTATAATTTTTTAATATAACACCAGTTCCTCTTTTGGAAAACAGAAGGCCTTAACCACTGTTTTTACAGAGTCCCAGGGACTGATTTTTCTGGTAGCCAGCTGAAATCTTTGGTTTCGTGGACATTTTTCACTTTTCACTGCTCAGATAGTTGCTGCAGAGAGCCAGAGGAAAATCTGGAAAGCACGGAGGGACTTTTGTGAAAGCAGGCACTCCTCAAAGCCAGGATTCAATAATTGCTTTCCTCTTGTCTCACGCAAGTGACAGATGGCGAGGCCACCAGAGGGCTGAAGATGGGAATAATATTGTTGATTAAAAAGAAATATAGGAAACAACATGCAGCTGTTGGCTATATGACAAAAAGAGAGAGTAGGAGTGGGACAAAAAAGAAGAGAAAGAGCCGGTTAGCAGTGACTATAAAACTCATCTGGCCCACCCATATTTTAATTCCAGGTCATTTCAGCTGCCGAAGTGTGAAGGATTTCTGGAAGGTGAGTTATTCATGAGACATATTTATTAGCACAACCCCCTTTCAAGGATTGCACACCTTTATGTATGAATCTAGATTATTATTTTTATTTATTTTTTTTTGCTTTGTTTAACTTGGACTCAGACACTTGTCTTTTAAGTTCAAAGAAACTCAGACATCGCAAACATCTGTCTGGTGTGTGAAGGTATGTTAGTTGTTTCTCGCATTCAGAAATATTCATTTCTGTAGAAGTCAAAAGGATCCAACCTGCACAGCATCTTTTACGCATGCTAATATAATATTTCCAAGAATTTCCTCAAAATGTGGAAAACTTAAACTTCCTACAAAAGATGTGGTCTTTACTTAACGCAAAGACGCCCAAGGGGCCTTTTTGTAATGAGCTGTCACAAAAACAGACATCTGTGTTTCTCGTTCCAATGAAATTTTTTTGTATTTTTCTCTAGAAATAGTCTAGTAGACATTATCCCCTGATATAATAAAAGGTGTGCAAAGAATCAAAAAATATCTTTATATAGTTATCTATCTTTTCTTCTTGGAAATTCCTGTTTGACCTCGCACTATAAGGTAACTCTAATGTCTTTCACAGTACATGCAACCTAAGCTACTGTATCTATGCTTTATAGAACAATAAGTATTCACGTCGGGTGTCAGCTGCGTTGTATTGTTGTCCAGATATGAAGCGAAATAAGCCTGTGTGATCGGCTGGGTAGATCAAGTGAGATTAAAGGATTTAAGGCTCCATTTGCCCATGAATATCTGATGCCTATCTGAGGCAGGAGCTGGCGATCCTCCGTTAGGTCACTGAGTGTTGGTGGACCTTATCTGCATCTGGCCATTTTTTTTCCCCAACTGGTTCTTTTGTGAATATTCAGCCCTTCCTTTCTCTTTCTCCTCGCCTGAGTCAAAATATAGTAAATGATTCATCCATTGGTCACACATCAAAGCATTTTCAGAATCAAGATATCGCCAAAGCAAGCAGAAATGAACTATTGTTCTGCTTTGATTTGACACGCAACCTGGTGCTGCTTGGCTACGCTAAATATAAATCAGCAGCTGGCAATCAGTGGTTAATTAAAGCTGTGAAATGACCTAGGTCTGATTGTGATTCTCCGGTGGTCGTGTAAGACAAGCCTCCTGTGGTTTCTCTAAAAGTCATCAGCCGCATATCTGAGAGTTCATGCCTCAGAGTTCAGACACAACACACACAAGTCTGTCTATGTGTTCTCCCCCTTCTGCTGTTAATCATTTAGGGGATGTGTGGATGAGAGTTACTGAAATTAGAGAACTGAACTCAGATTGTTTTATTCGAATGAGTGCTAATCACCATCTTTTCAAGGTAGGAGTCAGATAAGCGGAGGCAAAAAGTGTTACAATCAACCCCTATTCATTTTTTCTATTTTGTTACAAACTCTGCCACATTACAACCCTCCACTTTCATGCGATTTATTGGAAATGTATGTGATAAAGCAACACAAATAGGATTCAACATATGCAACAAGTAAAACAATCTGAAAAGTGTGGACTGTATTAGCCCCCTTCACTCTCGCCTCCCTCGATAAATCTTTCAAACAAATGAATCCAGACTAACAGTATTGCTGCTTTAGACTTGAGTGTCGCTGTACGTGGTTTTTTAAATCCATGACGGCAAATTGAAAAGCCAGAAAAATCAGTAATAAAGTTTGCTTGTTTGTTTGTTTGTTTAACAGTGTCTACTCTTCCAGGGCTCCACAGTAACAAAGTTGTAGAGAAGCTTAAAGAAAAAAAAAAAAAATATATATATATATATATATATATATATATATATATTATATATATATATATATATATATAATATATATAATATATATATATATATATATATATATATATATATAAAGGTACAGTTCAATCTTTCAGTTAAACTGACAGAGTAGAGAAGGGCTTTAAAGCAGCCAAAAGACACAATGAAAATCTGGAGGACATGTAGAGACATACACAATCTCCAAGAATAAGACCTGTGAAAAGAAAGAAAATCATAATAAGCCCTGATTATAGCAAACATCTCTTAGCAGGTGGGACCAAAATTAAATTTTTGTCTACTTACAAAATGTAGCAATAACAGGAGAGTAAACATATCTCTGAACACAGATATATGTGATGAAACACGGTGGTGACTGCATTATGCTGTCGGGATGTTTTTATCAGCAGGAACAAAGGAGCTGCTGCTAGTCATGCAGGTTAATATTGGAAGAAAACGGTTTGGAAGCTGCAAAAAAATCAACCTCAAACTGAGGTGAAGATCCACCTTTCAGAAGGGCAATGAGCCAAAACATACATCCAGATCAAGAAATGAAGGATTTAGATCAAAGTCTATTGATTCATTAAAATGGCCCAGTTAAAGCCCGGAGCTAAATGTAACAGAGAATCTCTCAAAAATGTTGACTATTTATTGTAATGTCACCACTCACTTGGACTTAAACTCAATTGGACTGAGTTTAAGCTACTTTGCAAAGGAGAATCCACATTTTAAGTTCAGTCTCTGATAGAAATAGCTGGCAGAAATTTACCCAACAGACTAGCAGTTGAAGCTGCAGCAAAATGTGGTGTTTACCTTAATGGAGCTGAATATAAATTTCTGCTGGGCTTTTAAGATTTTATTTGTAAACCGTTTTGAAAACCATGTATCATATTCCATCTATGACTATGTGCCACTTTGTGTAGTCTAATCACAGAAATCCCACACGTCTCTTGCTGACAACATGAAAAAAAAAAACACTAGAAAAATGAATATTTTTGTGAGGCACACAATATTGGTGATCAGAAAGATAAATGTTCATGGCAATGAAAATAAATTGAATCTCTTATTTCAGTATCTACTTTCAACATTTTCGAAACAAACTGAATGACTTTTGGCTCGAGGCGAAATGCGGCACTGTTCCCACTCTTTATTATTAAAATATAGTTTGAATGTGTGGAAAATGTGGTTTGATCCTTAGTGGGAACGATAAATACACGTGCAAAGACTAGACGAGGCCTGCAGAATAAGCTGTACCGTCTTGCAAATCATTTTCAAAATGTCCCAATAAAACCAATAAAAACATAAAGTTAACGTTCTGAAACGAGACAATAAATCAGAGAAGTTGAAGGGGGGTGTCGGATAAAGATGGATTTTGTGAGATTTTGGTGAGGGAGGGCTGCTAAGGTAGGTTCCCTCCCCCTTGGGTGTGTCCACCACGGCGGAGACCTCAGCCTATCCACCTGCACAGATCCGCTTCCTTCCACTCCAGACATGAGCGTCGCTGCGCTCGGGTTGAATCTCCGCTCCGACGATTGTGTCCAAGCGAAAACTCTTCCCCCTTTTTTGTTGTTGTTGTTTTGTTCACCTTTTTCGAGGGTAGAAGTGAAAACCCCCACGGGATCTTCTGTTGCAATAAAGTGCTGACTTCAAGTTTAAGGGGCTCCGTGAAGGTAAATTTAAATCCAAGCTTTGTTTGACTCTGGGATCATCGTGCAGGATCTGCGATTGATACGCCTGCGGACGGAGCAACCTGAGTGGATGGTTTTTAAATGGTGACCAGCCGTAGTGCAAAATCTAGGAGCATCTAGAAGGTAGGTGATAATTAAGGAAGTGTCTTTTTTTTATTATTTTTTTTATGAAAAATGGTAACATAAAACTACAAGTTCACTTGTGACATCTGCGCTTGTAGAATGAGGTGGGGAAAATAGTTGCTTTCTGAGTGCAAATGGATATTTGCAAGATTATTTGGTCATTTATTGAAATACTTAAGCTTTATGTTTTTTGGTGCGCCTCCCTAAACGCGTGGGAGGTCGCTTTTTTTTTAATGAAACACTTGAAAATCACGCAAGGCGCAAAAGCGGCGCGTCGTTGTCCGTGTCTCTGTGCGTTTTGGTGGACATTTAAAGTTTCTGCTGCATGTGCATTCTGAGATTTCAAACGCAGCACCCATCCAGTCTCCAGACAATAATTTGGATTTCATGTAACTGCCGTATTTTGCTTCCAAAATGCATGCGGATCGTGTCCTCCTAACTCGGAGCCCATGCAGTCAGGCTTTATTTTGGTTAGCGGCTCTCCTTTGGAGCTCTGCCTTCTGTGGCTCAGTGTGGAACTTGATCTTAAACCCTGACTGAAAATCTGACCTCAAACTCTGATCCACGTTTACAAGGAGATCAGTGGCATACATGGATGATTACATCGAATCTCCCCTTCGATCTACTTGCTATCACTGTTTTGTTTCCAAACCTAGACCATCATGCATTTTTATGCACGTTTTTCTTTGTTTCTTTCCCTTCCCCTTTTTTTTTTTTTGTAAATCCGTCCACATTCTGATTTCTTGGATAGTCCTCAGAACCCATTTATGAGGATATTATCTCCAGCTCTCTTTGTGGCGGATGACAACATGCTGATGCGCTTTGTGATTTAATCTGTGAGCGCAGCCAGTGCGCGCCAGGCTTAAGGGGCAGCAACTCTTTCCAGCCCTGCTATCGGGGAAACAGTGAGATATATCCTCAAATTCGTTGCTATGCATTTTGTAGCAAACACGTTATGTAGCTTTAGTCAAAAAGATCAATCTTGGAAGAAAAAAAATAGCCACAGAAAAATTGAAAGAAAAGAGGAGCTTGTGATAAAAACTAAAAAAAAAAAGTAAATTGTAAAAAATGTAGATTTCCTTTGCAACAAAGCATGATTTAAGTTGCATGGCTTAGTGATACAAAAAGGCAGCCAATCATGCATGTTGAGTTCCTCATTAGATCAGCACTCAGATGACAGAGTTTAACCCTGAGGCCTTATTTCCTTCACTTCAACACAAAAAAGTTCATAAGGAGCAGGTGCAGTTCTTTGGATGGATAAAGCATTGAGCGAACACCTTCTGCTGCCAGCCCATATATAACATAACAGAATAGGTGGCCACTTCCCCAACTAAGTGTAAGACCTTACAGATAAATGTATGGATATTTAAAATAATCAGAAATAAGTCTTAAGCTTCAAATCTGAAACTGACTTCTGTGTCATGTGACACCTGCTGTGCAGTGCTAATTATTTTTTACAGTTACAAAATGCACAGCTGTCAGATTGGGGGTTCAAATGAGCAACAGGACTCTTGTTCAGGTGCCCATTTGACAGATTACTTTTATTTTACTTCATGGCAATTCACATGACAAGATAAGTACAGACGGTTTAGTAAGGGTGAGATTTTTATTTATTTATTCTTATGTTTGCTTTTTGAATTTAAAGGCCCTGTGGATTTTTTGACGCCTGATGTTGTCTGTCTCACAGCTACGGGACTTCTCCTCTGTTAACAAATAGAGGGACAATGTTGTGGGACAAACTGTCGTGGCTGCTGGCCCTCTTGGCCGTGTCGGCGGGCGGGCTGCCACCTTCCAATGATCCTCTCTCTGCTCCCAGAATCTTCCTGTCCTTTAAAGGTAAGGCACTTGAAAACACTGTGACCTTTCTTTTTGTGTTTAATCTGCAGACCTGGGGCAACTATCTATCTGGAATGGGTTAACTGCTGGCAACAGCAAGATTCGGGGTTTGCAACCCTGGCTCTTGTTCAGCCAGAGCTTAACTGGGGTTTGATTGTGTGCGAGAAGCTGGTGAGAATAATGAGATGTGTCGCTGATTGTCCGAACTATTCAGGGCCGCAGACTTTGTCTTCATCAAACTGCACGGCTGTTATTTGTCCCCCCCTAAAAAAAGAACAAGCCTTTGTGTGACCTCGGCTGCTTTCTGAAATCAAGTAAAATTTAACACTTGGCTGTGCACGTACTCTGGATGCACATCCAGCATGTTATGAATGTCGGTCAGTGCCAGCGTGAGAGCCTGTGTGTTGAATTGTCCGGCTAAAATAGGTCCCAGCAGAGCTGTTTCTGCTGCGTTGTCAAAGTGGCGTCCAAGACTGTCCTCGAGGTTTTATTGTACCTGTCTCTGCTGACGACTTTAATATCGCTGAGTTCGGATCTGTCTCCTTTTATGAGATCACCACTCTTGAGTACTGTTAGCCACACAGCTTTCATGTGAGAAAATTGAGGAACGCAGAATGAACTGCAGCTTTGAAGCAGTGAAAACCAAACCTCTGGGCGATTCCAGATGAACTTAGGTGATGTGTGCTCATAAAAACAATAAAAATCCTGGATTGTCTCACACAGTTTGTGTTATTTAAGTCGGTTAATACAGAATTATTGATTCATGACACTTGTTTGTCTGTATACATGATACCAAACAAGGGCAGCACTTAAGTCCATAGAAGTAGGTCGAGAGGTGGAGCATGGCCAAAGGGAAAACCCATTAACTTTTGTTACAGTTTCTCTCAAAATTACAACATAGGGCATTGGTTTTGATGGAGGCCTCTACTCTATTAATGCCCTTCAATTCCCCCTTTTGCTTTAACCTTTGAGTCCAATCGTTTTCTCTCAGCGGGTGTTTCACTTGTTAATAGTCTCACATTTACTTTGCTGGGAAATGTCAATTTATTTTCTACTATCTTAAATTTGTTTGCTTGTTTTTAATTAGTTTTGGAGGTTAGTTTATGCACGACAGAGCAACTTCAAGTGGTCTGAGACTAATAACGCATCTAATCTGTGTGATCTGCTAATTGTATGGATTTTTGCACTGCTCCACGAGGAATGCTTTATTAATTTTTTATGTGCCGGTGGACTTAACAAAGCACTTGGCTTTAGGCTTCATAATGGCAACATACTGCAGTTATCTCTTGTGATAATATAATGTAAACAATGAAATTTCCAAATAAGCATTTGAATTTCTAGCCAATATCAGAGTAAGGAAATGCGGAAGGTGAAGGCGTTAGGGTTGCTGAATTTGCTGCACATGACCCAGCCTCACATCTTTATCCATAAAGGTCTCTGATTATTTACATTTTAGGAAACTAGTGGGGAGGATTTTGCTGCATTTGGCTGCCATTCAAGTTTTCTTTTTTTTTTTCTTATTCTGCATCCACAGTTTGTATTTGCCTTTCTGATATTTGCTCTCTGTCGGAGCCACTCACAATGAACCATAGATGGAGCTAAACATGGCTTTTAACAGGAAAAAAGACACAAGTAGAGCATTTTTGTATAAGGGCAATGCTTAAAAACCCACTCTTTATTTCACACTCACATTAGGCTGCATCTGAGATGTGCATTAATATGCATGATAAAAAAAAAAACAACTGACAAATTATATAAAAGCATTGCTGTGATATAACAGCACTTTTGCACCATGTTTGCGAGAGTTGATGTTGGCTTTTTTCCTCTGATGCTGATAGGCTGCGGTTTTTAAATCCAACATCTCCATCCAAAGAAATTAGTTACTCGTTTTGAAAGGAAAACATGATGTATTTGATGAAATGAAGGAAATGATCTCTACAGAACCAAAGCTGCTTTATGTATCCTATCCTGTCTTTTGAACTATTTTCCTTGTATCTTATTTGAATGTGTGTTGTGAGCAACTCGACTTTTTCCTTCACTCTTTCTGCTATGGGACGTAAATCTGATTATGGTTGCAGACACACAAATCACTCTGGAAAGCTGACAGTATTTTCCCTGATGGTTAATAACAGTGTGCATTGCAGACTGAGTTTAGACCGACAATCAGTGATTCAGTGAGCTAAAATCTCTTTACAGTTAATCAGGCTTTTGGGTTGCTTTTCTTGAGTATGAGCAGGAAACTCCTCAGAATCGATGGGAAAGTGGTTGGATCTAAATGCAAAACAATCTACGAAGAAAACTGGTTAAATGTCACAAAATAATTGAGAATGGTAACACAAAATAACCCTAAACAACAAAATCTAATTCTTTAATTCATAGCTTATCAGAATGTTCAAATGGCCCAGTCAAAGTAAAACCCTAAATCCAAATGTTTAAAAACCAACTAATCTAATTTGAATTTGATTGAATCTGAGATATTTTCCAGAAAATAAGATGTATAGACCTTGTAGAGAAATGCCCCAAAGTATTTGCAGCTGTGTTATATTGAAAACCAGTGATTATTGACTTGAAAGCATATACAGTATATGCCATAATGTACTTTTTTGTTGAAATTTTGAGAAATGCGCATGCTTTTCCATCCGACTTAACAGGTGTGCACTATCTAGTATTTATCCATCTCTGAAAAGTATTATAAAATGTACTGCAGCTTATAGCTGCTGTGAAGTTTATTTATATATTTGTTTATTTCAATTATTTCACATGTCGACATACAATTTCTGAATAAAAATTAGTAGTTTGAAGTATGGTACTATGATACTCTTTGTAAATCATCAGGCACGATTCCATAAAAACAGAGCTGAGAAACTAAATCCAGGCGGCACACCTTTCAATTTCTGCATCATCTTCATTAGAATTAATTGAAAGGAGTAAGTGAGGATGTAGCACAAGATTTTATTTAGAAAAACAAGACAAAAAGACTCAAATTTGTGCGAGTATCCAGCTCTTCTGTCTCATAAAGGCTGAACTAGATTGGCTTGTTTCATCTGCTGGGAACTCCTATAGTTACTTTTAAACAAGGTCTATAATCACCTGCTATTTTAGTGCACAGGGCTCAGCGAGGTTTTGACCCTTCAAACAGGAGCCAGTCACTGCTGAGGTTAACTGCTCTCAAACTGTGGGAGAATGGCACCATATTAACCAGTAATAGCTTGTTAGGGCAATCCTCAGGCACATTTGAAAGTGTTTAACTCTGTTTTTCTTTGACCTCTTTGTGGTCCGCAGCAGAACACCTGGCCGCAAGGTTAGCTGTGGGAAGAAAGCCTGCAGGAGGAAGATAAACCCAGGCAGTCCTGTAATTGAACTAATTTTCACGGATGGTCTTTAGGTTCGTTCAGCCTTTGTAGTCCCCCTCTCCTCTGGACGGTCTTCCTCTGACACGTAATGAGATGATGGTTGTCACGCCTGAACAAAGACTTCACTATCATGCTCATCTTTCCTGACAGTTCTCAGGGCGAGCGTCAGGAACGGTGACATGTCCTTCATCTTCTCATTCTCCGAATAATAAGCTGCTGCCACTGAGTTTGAACTTGCCGTTTTTAACTTTCCAACAATGGGGTGCTTCTGCAGATTATATCCCACTGGCAGATTTGTGAGAGACTTTTAGTTTCCACATGTTAAGTCAGCGTGACATTCCTCTACGTAGGTGGCCCTGTTCTGTTGTCATTTATTGGGCTCCTCTGGCAAAGGGAAAACATTAATCACTCCTGTCATGCCTGAGCTGTATCCCCAAATAGTTAAGGGGGTATGAAAGCATGCACCGTTGTCTACTTAGATTCAGCTTAGACGTTACTGATGTCGAGACTTAAGATCCAATCATCATCTTTTCAGTGTTGACCTTGCCACTGGTGTTTTTAGCTTGTTCTGAATTCTCTTTAGGATTCACAATAATCTTTAAGTAAAACTTTACTTTAACAGGGAGATTTTCACAAGTCTTCCTGTATTTCAGCATCCAACCTGTTCCATGACAGACTGAAGCTTAAAGCTTAAACGGAGAAAATAAAGCAGGTTAATACATTTAGCCTTCCTGCTATCTCTCCTCTGGGTCTCCTAAGTATTTGTCCAGCTGATACAAATAGAGCCTAACATATAAATATGTATCAGAAGAGATGGAGTATAAAACAACCATAATTTCAAAAATGCAAAGCAGTGAAGAACTTCTCTGTGCTGCCTCTGATTTTAATTTAAACACATAAGTGATTATGAAAATAGTTACTATATTTGAGTGATTTTCCTTCAGTGACAATTTCCACATTGAGGAATGTGATAGGCTGGTAGCACTTAAGTTATATGGTGGGTTCACTCAGCAGAAAAGTATCATAGTTTTGAGTTTTTGATCGACTGATCACCAAACCGTGTCGGTCAAGGTGACCGTCGTCTGATTCCCCAGATATTTTCTCAGTGCATTAATTAATTGTTGCTGCAGAATGTTTGTTGAATTTATT
The DNA here is from genome assembly GCA_033032245.1 of Poecilia picta. Taxonomy (NCBI): domain Eukaryota; kingdom Metazoa; phylum Chordata; class Actinopteri; order Cyprinodontiformes; family Poeciliidae; genus Poecilia; species Poecilia picta. Next base: position 21,132,320 of record CM065357.1, read on the forward strand.
GTTGCCGGAATGTCTTAGAGGTTTTTTGAAATCTCTATTATCATTGTTTTAATCTTATGATTATGATTCAAAGTGATCCAACGCCTGTAAAAATCAGTGCAACGTCACAAACCTGCATCAGACCCCATGATTGGCTCTGGATGATATGAATCATCAGGGAAGGTTCAGAGTTATTTTGTTTTGATTTCTACATGCATGTATCATGCTAAGACAGAAAGTGACTGTAAATATTTTAGACCTTTTGGAAAGAAATGACTCAAAGCAAAAACGTGTTTAAAAAAATACAAACTTTCTTGTTTTCCATGGAACGAAGTTTGTCTAGTTAACGTTCATCATCTTTCAGGTCCTTATGTGACCTGGAAACTTTAAATTCAAAATGATCACAACCAGCCATAAAATGGACAGTAGATTTTTCAGAGCCTCTCACTGTCATTAATCTGAATAAATTTGCATATTCCCTATTTGAAAGGCTTTTGTCAAAATTCTGTGCTCACAATGCTTCATGTATTTCTTCTTGCTATGATGCATTTACCTGTTATTTTCTTTAAACATGCAGAATCGCTGAAGGAACATCTAACCTTACTTGATCTAAAATAATAGAACGGCATCGCCATGAGGAAAGCTTCTGCAAAATAACGTTTGGTAGCTGTTGCACGCGAGCCCCCAACAATTATTACAATACTTAATTAGTTTCTTCCTCAGAGATGATGCTGGTGGTTGGTGGAAAGGTTGGTGTATCCCAGCAACCTCTGCGCCACAGGATGCGTTGTGTCAAACTCTGATTATTCAGGAGAGCCAAACAGAAGGTGACAGCTCCACTGCTAAATATAGTGGCCCTCCTGTCTTCTCTTTTTTTATTTTTTACCTCCCTTCCCTCCTCTGCCTCGTCATCCTCCTCTGCTTTTACGCCATGCTTACCCTCTCTTCCTGCCTCTTGATGAGAAGCTGGCAGTGTGAGCTTAAGGAGGAGAGCACCCAGTGTGCCGCCCACAGCAGGGACACTGTTTTACCACATGCACAACAAAAAGAGAGGGAGCATGGATTTTTAAGTGGCCACAGTTGAAGGAGGAAGCTCACACTGGGCTACCAATCTGAGGGCAGGAGCATGTTTAATTTGATTAACTCATGCAGAATAAGCAGAGATTGTGTCTCGGGCTAAATTAGGTTGTATATGGTTGGTAATAGTAGCTTGACTACTATAGCAGACGTGGGTTTATTGTGATAAAAGAATATTTAAATCTTTCCGTTTATTTTTTTTATTCCTCTTTCTGTCCCTTTCATTCTCTTCCACATTTTCTCTTCCATGAAAATCTTTGTTTTCATTTATATCTTTTTATGTACCTTCTCCTTGTGCTCTTTAATTTTTACAGCTACCTAGCAGGAGAGACATCTGGTTTGGAGCTTTTTCTTTTCTTTTTTTTTTTTTAACTCTTCACTTTTGCCCTCAAATATTTTCCTTTTAACTGTACCTTGGTAGACGTAAAGGTTTCTTTACTGTGTCTTCTCCTTGACTGTGTCTTCTCCTTGCATCACTGTGTACCTTGTAAAGGTCATGTTTTATGTATCGGAATAAATCAGCAATTTTGCATGATTAAAATGTGTGCAAATCTCGCCCATAAATCAACTTCTACTATTCTTCTGCTTAAATCAAGCAGCAAGTAAAAATTAAACCGCAGTCGTTAAACAAAACAAAACAAAGAAAACACAGCGCTCTGATCTCTCTTGACCTTTTCTAGTGATCTTTTGAAGGTGGTGTAGAAATTCCCTCTTGCTATTCAACAATCTCATTGTGGAAAGAGCAAGATCACAGAAGGAGGCTGTTCTATTTCTGTCTTTCTGCTGGGATTGTTCTGCTTTTGGAAGTTCAGTAAATCAGATAAAAATATTCCAACTACGACTGAATCTCCACTTGTTGTTCTTGTTTATATGCAAGCTAATGTTAGCACTAGATGTAAGCAATATGGGCTTCTGTTGTATTTACTACAAAAATTATGATTAAAAACAATTTTAAAATTCACCTCCATCCTTTTTTGGGAAACATCTGTGACTTCAGGAAGTCAGATACCCAAAAAACACAAAAAAAAACAAGTTAGCAAACAGCCTACTTTAGCAGACTAATTATTTATAAATAAATTAAACAAGATATTAGGTACTTTAAGTGTTTATTTTCTTGTTTAAGTTTAAAGATGAATATTGAAAAGGTTTATAATGGCCACCATATTTCTCACTCATTTCAATTTGAGTATACACATTTAAAATATCACATTGGATATGAATCAATTAATAAATCAAATGGTGTGCAAATAGGTTTTTCAGTGCATCTTAGACCTCTTAAATCTGTAAAAAAATGCAATGCCATAGTATTTTAGGACAAGTTACCTTAACTTCTATTGTCAGGTGTTGTCCATGCTGAAACAATTTACAGCTTTGTAAAAAACTAAGAGTCCTCTGCACTGTACCCCATTGAAAACCTCCTGGTTTTTCCACCAAATGCTTATTTCTGAACTTTTTCTGAGTTAAAACATTAGTTTTGTTATTTCTAAATGATTACAAACTTGTTTCCTTTGCATTATTTGAGGTCTGAAAGCTCTGCATCGTTTTTGTTTATTTTGACCATTTCTCATTTTCTGCAAATAAATGCAACATTTTTGCCTTGGTTTTTGGGGACATGTTGTTGGTAGTTCATAGAATGAGAGAACAATTTTCATTTTACTCAAAAATGTACTTATAAAAAGTAAAGTCAGAGAAACTGATCATTTAAAGTAATCTTTTAATTTTTTTTCCAGAGCTGTATTTTGCAGCACAAAGCAGGAAAGAACAACCCATTGACCCATCGTGCATACCTATTCTGAAAACCCGAATCTCAGTCTCAGGCTCCGTCCGCTGCATTAAGAGGGACAACCCTCAGCTGAAACGCATCATGATTTGTGTGAGTGTGTCAGTGACTGTTTGCTTGTGCCTGCTGGTTTGTTTGTGTCTCCTGGTCTTTTTTAGATGGAAATGTGGCAGACGGGATATAAATAGATGCGAGCCACTGTGGCACATCAGACTTGTCTTCTCGTTCTCTCATTTTTAGGAAGAAGCTTTCTGATGTTTATGATTGTTTTCTTCTTCACCCAGGAATTTTCTTTCAGAAGCAGTGATTGCAGAGGCCTGGTTTTGGTCATTAAGAAGTGCAGTTTTTATACAGACTTGTCATAAATCTCGTGTGAAGGAGGATGTGGGATGAAAACAGGGTTCAGGATTATAATGGATTATGCCAGAGGTGGTTTGGTACAGATTTAAAGTGACAGAGAGGAATGTTTTAATATTCATTTCAGGTCCATGTGGCTATGTCTAAGTTGTTTGTTGATGCCTGTGTGTCTCTACGTGTGCGACTGTGGGTGCTCGCATGCTTGCACAGCTTCTTTAAAAAAAAAAAAGAAAAGAAAGCTGCTATCTGTGACACTGCTTCGGTTTGGTTTCCATAGCAGCCTCTACCTGTCACTCCTCACAAACTGAATCAGGTTCAAATGATCCCCTCCGCAGAGAGGAGGTGGGATGCAATCACTGCCTTGCGCTTATTTCCCCAGCTGTCGGCTGTCTTGTCTGTTGCAGGAAATCCTGTAGCACGGCACCCAATACTTGGCTTAGTCAAGACAATTGTGAAAATAAATTTACTGAAACAATTGAGTTGGAGGCTGTGGTTTGATTCTCAGAGTGAAGTAAAACTGACTTGTAAAGAATGATTTCTTTGTCAAGGTCCAGACTACATGGACATTCTCTCCAGATGTGGCTGAAATGCTTGAGTCCTAAGGGGGTGAAAGGGAGGCCGCTTGCAGTCGATCCTGAAATTAAATAGACAGCAGGTCAAGGACACTTCTCCCCCTGTTGGCTTTTGACAGCTATCATTCATTTTCATTTGTCTGTTAGTGTTTGGGTCATGTTCCTGACCTGACTGTCATGATGGCCAGTTTTAACATTTCTCAGATGCGCTGAATACGATCATGTTAAATTTTCTTTCATGAAAGCCATTAAAGCTTGAGACATTCCAACACTGGTAAAGTTATATTCTTTTTCTAAAATATATTCAGGTGCAAAATGTTAAGAGTTGGGGATGCAGTTCAGAGTATTTTAGTAATACTTTTCTAGGGCTGGTTTATACACACAAGAAAGGGAAAGAAAAATGCCTATTAAAGACACGAGCTTGTCTTAGAGGGCTATTACTGATTAAAACACTCACTTACATTGCTCTATTAAATGATTTTAAAAGAAAAACACTCATTTAGATGGAGTTTGAAAAGTTCAAACTCAAATAAGGTTGATTTAGCAGTAGCATGCATAGGCCTTCTCCGTTTGGAACAGTTTAAGTTTAAGAAGTTCAGAAACGTCAACAAACACATTAAAGACACTCAAACTGATCATCCTAAGGAATTGCTTCTCTTCCCAAAACACAATATACTGGGGGGAGCTAAGTTGTTTGGCTGCTACATCTGAGTCTGTAGTCGGGAGAAGTTAGCTGCTTGGCTAACATCTTGTAGCATGTGTGTGGTAAGCAGGCTTGGACTGTGGCGTTACTACAGGTTAACGTTTCAGTGGGAGGTGGCCTCTTTCTTCACCATCCCCCTGATGGCGAAGGAAGGTTTCAGGTTGTCCTCTTTAATATTGCGGTGATGCAGAAATAGAAGGTCTTTGCCCTAATTATGGGGTTTCAATGGTACCTATAGCCTCACAGTTTCCCTCCTGAAACTCCTCCTCTTCCTGCTGCAGGAGCCAGAGTGGGTTAAAATGCACGGTACTGTTGAATCTAATAGTTCCATGAGCCTCCTGTAGTCTGTCCCTCGTGGCTGAATTCAAAAAACTTAATTTGCTTCTAATTCTGGAGAATTATTTTTGGACTACATCAAAAAAAAGCTCCAACAGTAATGTAGTTTTTGTTGTGGTATTTAAACCGTTCTAATTTGCAGCCTTACTCTGCTGTAAATTACAGATCAAGCAACAAAATAAATGCTTACTTATTTAAAATGTTGTTTATTTTTTTTCAGAATGTCATTTGAACTTGTCTCGTTGCATCCGAGATGCTTCGGAGAGTGGATGTACAGCATGTAGGAGTGAAGCATGCAGAAAAACGAGTCAGCCAGCGGCTGGGAAAGTAATAAGAACTGTCGGGAAGATGAGCTGAGAGGAGGAAAGTGTGAGGGGAGCAGCGGAGCAGAATCAGACGGTGCTCTGAGAGCGCTAATGGACTACAGGGCATCAGTGTCAGGTTTGCTATCTCAGCCAGAGTGTGGATAAATGGAAGGATTTGAGAATGAAGAGCAAGAGAGCAGCGTGGGTGCACAAAGGCATACTCTGGACAAATTGTGTGTCTGCTTCCCATTAGCTTTGCGTGAGTGTTGGACGAGATGGTTTACTTCAGATGCTGACTGCTCAGACAGCCTCCAGAGGTCAGCTCTGTGACGAGGCCCTGACTGTAACCTCATGGTGCAAAGTTTGTTGTGGAATCAGTGAAACTGCCAACTTGGTTCACACTCGCTCATCGTCATCCTGATTGCTTTGGAGGGATTGTTGTAATTTGTCATTGAAAGGTATTTTGACCTAAAAGCTGAAATGTGTGCTTTGAACAATACATTTTCTCTTCAACAGAGCAAAATTATTTCAAATGCTTTTAGTAACATTTTTATAGGAAACGTATTATTTCCTCAAAGTTGCTTCAGAGCTGTTTTTGAAAGCTTTGCAGTCTCATGAGATTCTCATGAGACTGCACATACACACACAATAATGTGTGTGTATGTGCATTTCCCACATCACACACATAAGTGTTGTATGGGGGAATTTGTTTTGGGTGAAGTCCAAGAAACCGCTTAGGTAAAAATGACACCTATAACTGACCCTGACCCTGAACTTGTGGGAGGCTGCAGTGGAGACTTTGGATTCAAAATGCCAAAGAATTCCTCCTTCTCTTCATGCCTCCCTCCGGAGACGCAGTTAATAATTTTTGCTACTCTTCGCTCCCTTTCCGGTTTGCTGTATGATGTTTAACTGCTAAAAACTGAGCCCTTCTCAAATGCTTACCACATTGCTCATATACGCCAAAGCTTGAAATTTAAATGGTTGGTGAGTGAGATGAGATGCAACAATCAATTTGCCAGAAACCACATACTTCAAAGGTCCTTTAATGTCCCTGTCCTGCAACTTTTGGATGTGACTTTTCTCCTACACACTGCTCCATCAAATAAAGGATTCATGTTTGAAGAAAAAAAAAACCTTGCTGACGTTACCAAGAATGTAATTCATCCTCTTTTCTTCAGGTGTGTTGGAGTTGGGATGCATCCAAAAGTTGCAGGACAGTTTCACTTGAGAGCTAGAGTTGCTGACCTCTTGTCTAGCTCATGTCTTGATCAAAAGACACAGTGTGAAAAAGAGATGGAAATGAAATACTGCTTTCCTCTGGTTACTTTCCTGGAATGGAATTGGTCAAAATCAGAAATGCAACACAAAGAAACGCACAACGCTGTATCATCCAGGAGACACATGATCTGTGCATTTCTTGTGATAACTTGTCTCTTGAAGAATTGCATTCCCCGAGTTCAGCTAACTGCCGTGGCTGGAGGTAATAAAAGCAGACTTTTAAGGTCAGAACTCAGAGTGAGACGGAGCCTTTGTAGCAGAGAACCTCCTGAACTCATCTTGTCTTGGAAAGACAACACAGAAAAATTGAATCCGAGAGGAAGGGCAGCATGTGGTGGGAGATGTAGTTTCCAAACCTCGTTTGAGGGTTAGCACACCAAAAGATTCTTGGGACGGGACGGCCTCTCATTCCCGATCTTTGTTCCGGCTGCATTGACACTATGCCAAGATTTTCTCCATGCCTGCCCCGGTCACGCCCCTCTGCCTCAAAGCATTGTTTCACAGCTATGTTCTCAGGAACCTTCTCTAGGTGTCTTGCATGGTATGTTGGCAGTGCCGTCCGTGGTGTTTGTGCCATATGTTTGTGTCTGTGTTCCTGCATTTATAAATGAGAAATGGGAGTGCAGGCCTCCTATGTTGCTGTTGTTATTGTTGTTGTTGATGTCTACGCCTCACTCATCCCTGTGAATGGTCTGCATGGACTCAATAGGCAAGGAGGCGTTTGTGTGAGTCGAGTCCATCATTCATTTACTTCATTCGTGTCCCCAGGGAAGCGGAGGGGGAGTGGCGTACAATTCTGGCACAGCATTAATGCTCTGGGCACCTCTGCCTTTCCTTTTCCTCTCTCCGCTCACGCTCCATCTATCTATCTATCCTTTATCGTTTGGGTCTCTTTCCTCGTCTTCTCTTGACATAAATGGTAAAACAGTCATTCCTCCTGCCATGATCTCGTGCTTTCACCTTCTGTCAGACATCACTTTGGCTGAAGCGGTGCTCCTCTAGATGTTGTGCTTCGCCACACTACGTTGATGGACGACCACAGACGGCCTTTCACCGAGCAGCACTTCCTGGCACAGATACACACAGACAAACTTTTTCTATTCCACATCTGACAAATCTACTTTTAATGCAGTCGACTCAGCTGAGAGGAAATGTTGCATTCTTTCTGGCACTGAAAGATCTCCAACACATACACAGGCTTTGTTCAAACGTAATCACATTTAGAGAGAATGGGATGATTGCTATTCATTAGTCCATAGCCTGTGTCATTAACAAACAGGATCTGTGCACGGTGTGAAATTTACCTTTTCTCTGCTGTGGCTTGATTGTGCTGTTCTATGAAACCATCTGTGAAAGATTAATTAGTTACAAATCATTACAGCCATTCACACCATGGGGAAAAAAACTAGAGAACCTTCATTAATCTCAGCTCCTGCACAATTTGATTAAATGTTTAGCTGAAGGGTTGGGTGATGTCTGGCATTATAAAAACTGTTGGTCAAAGTTGAAAAAAAATCCATCAGCGAAATACACAGTCCAGTCACATTAATGTGACCATCTGTCGAAAGCCAGAATAACCACCTTTCGCAGAGCGAACTGCTACGAGACGTGCAGGAAGAGAGTCACTTAGGTCCCTGAAGGTCTTCTCTGGGATGTTGAGCCATGCCGACTCTAATGCCGTGGCCAGCTGCGCTAGATTACGCGGTTGAGGATCCATGGCGCGAACAACTCGATCGAGATGGTCCCACAGATGCTCGATTGGGTTTAAGTCAGGTGAGTTTGCTGGCCAGGGGAGGACGGTAAACTCATCCTGGTGCTCTTCGAACCACGCACGTACACTGGCAGCTGTATGGCACCTCGCATTGTCCTGCTGGAAGATGCCATCATCCTCAGGAAAAACAATGCGCATGTAGGGGTGGACATGGTCCGCAAGGACAGATGCGTACTTGTATTGATCCATCGTGCCTTCCACAATAATCAGTGAACCCAGAGAATGCCAGGAAAACATTCCCCAGACCATAATGCTCCCGCCTCCAGCTTGGACCGTTCCTGCAATGGTTGCAGGGTGGTTCCTTTCAGAGGTTTCACGCCTTATACGCCAACGTCCATCTGTCCGATGGAGCATAAAACGCGATTCATCTGAAAACGCTACCTGTCGCCACTCAGTGGACGTCCAGCTGCTGTACTGGCGTGCAAATTCTAGCCTTCGTCGTCGATGAACACCAGTCAGCATAGGTGCACGAACCAGGCGTCTGCTTCGGAGGCCCAGACGCAGCAATGTTCGCTGAATAGTGGTTTGGGAGACACTTGTGGTAGCCCCTTGGTTCATTTTAGTGGTCAGTTGCTCAACGGTAGCCCGTCTATCTGCCCGAACGCATCTCCGCAACCGTCGTTCGCCTCTGTCATCTATGGCCCGTGGTGCACCACATTTGCCACGTCGTTGATTTTGGACAGTCCCATTTTGCCATGCACGGTACACTTTTACCACGGCGGCACGCGAACAGTTCACAAACTCAGCCGTTTCGGAAATGCTTCCACCCTTGGCCCGAAAGCAAATGATCATGCCCTTTTGGACGTCGGATAAATCGCTTCGTTTCTGCATTACGCCAACGATTGAAATGTTTTCCGAAGCCCACACACACCCTTTATATACGCTCAACTGCACTGTGCTGCCACCTGCCTTCTGTGATTGGTTATTTAACTCTGAAGTGGAAAGTACGTGGTGGTCACATTAATGTGACTGGACTGTGTATGTGTGCATGTAGTGATTTCATTCAGTTTTAATATTAGAACAGATTTGGAAAAATGATTTTACATGCTCTATCAATTGTGTTTTCAACTTGTGCCTACAACACAGAATAAACTCTGGTGCCTACCTCAAGCAGTCATTTGGCAAAAGGCAGGACACAGAACAGACAACCATGCATGCATACAGAGTGTTGGAGGTGTTAGCTATCTAATTTTTCTTAGAGTCCAACTCCAAAACAAGGGAGAGGAATAGGTGGCAATGTTTTTGACAATGTGTGGTATTTTGTCATTGTTTTTTTATTTTCCTAGTGAAAGTGTTAAACTCGCTGTCAGTGAGGCTGTCACTCTGGACAACCAAAGACCCCTTAAAACGATTTCAAAAGAAAACACTTTGCCAAACACTTAGTTTGGTTTTGCACAGTGTGAATCAGGCTTTAAACACTCACACTTGCAGACCTGTGTTCACAACCTGTGGATAAATATTCCACCTCCCTTTTGTTTGCACTAATACTTCTCTCTTTGTGGTACAGAAATATATCCTTAAAAGGAAAGTTTTCTTTGTGCTGGTTCTGCACATTTTTTATAGAACACATTGAGAGATCTGAAAATTGTCTAAGATGTGACTTTAGTTTTCTTTATTCTGTAGCTGCTCGTTCTTTTAGGAAGAAGTTTGGACAAAAAGTTCTACAGCATGTAAAGATCATCAGGCAGTGGAAGAATAAAGTAGATGTCAAGAATATTTCATCATTGTATACGTCTTGTTGGTGTCATGAACCATTCAATACCTGCACTCTTATATTTATGTGCATGTGTGTCTGTTAGCTTTGCAACAATTATATTTGCCATGCAAAACCTGAAGACACTGGAATCAGATTTTTCTTTGCACTTTTATCTCTATGTTGACAGTGCTGGAAATGACTCACACGTACGTTACATGATCATAACCAGATTGCCGGAAAAGCAGCAGAAAATAAACATGAGAGACTGTGCATGAACCCAAAAAGAGAGAGAGAAAAACTGCCTGCATTTAAGATGAATGAAAACAGATTTAAAAAAAAATGAAAGGGAATGTGAAAGTACTGGGTGAGAGAAAACACTCATGGAGGAAAAAGCTTCTTTCCATTTGTGGTGTGGAGCAATCTGCATTTGGGCTCCTTATCTGTGCAGGCCGGATAGCTGAGCACTGATTTATAACAAGGTACGACAGCTGAAGATAAGAGGGCTCTTAGTCTCCGTGGATCTGTGAAATCACTGGCCTCCTTTAGCACCACATGTGAGAGTGGATGGAGGGCGACTGTCACGAATGTTGCTTCATTCACTCTGATGAGACTCTAACCATACTCTTGACTTTTCTTATTGTTGGACCGCAATCACAGTCTTCTCTTCCAGCTAATAATATTAGTGGCTATAAATATAATGTTTGCGTTCCAGATGTGGTAAGATATTACTCGTAAGCCTTTTGGAAGAATCTGTTCAAATTTTCTTCTGTGAATTCATCTCTAGAGCAGCTTGAGCAGAACTTTCAACAAAAACAAACCAGAGAAACTGAAGACGCCCTCCGACTCGTTGCATGCAGGGTTTTGTTTTCCCTGCGGATAAAGTCAGTTATCTCAACGAGGGGCGTTTCTGTGTGCACATGAAGGGCAGTAATTGCTGTGCAATGATCAACATGATGGGTTTCTGAGAACCACAGGCCTTGATGTGGTTTGTTTTACCTGTTAGATTTTTTTTGTCCATCTGGTTACAGTTTTGCCAAATCTCTTCTGAAAATTCACCCCGTCAATGTCAGAATCACGAGTATAAATATGACTAAAACCAAACAACATCTTCTCCTCAATAGACGTCGTCAGCATGGTGACCTTTATGGTCCCAAGTGAAAAAGAGGCCACAGGGGTCAGAGAGTAGGACGTCCCGGCTGTCTGTCAAGCACAAAAGGCTCCAAATTAACAAGCTCTGGCGGGTTAGAAGGTGCATCAGTCAGCATGAAGTTTTTAATAAAATATTACACATGCCGACAGCAATCTGTAGGTTTGTACAGACTGCCACTCAGTCTGACCTTTAGGGTAGCTGGGGTTTAATTGTGGGGTACAGGTGAGTGAGTAGGGCCCACCTTTGGCAGATAGTTCACATTATTCATTAAAAGAGTAACAGCTGCCAACAAGTTTTCTCTTGACTGACTTTTTTTTTCACTCCACACATTCAACTTTTAGGAATGTAAGTGGTTGTCATCAACTTGTAATTACTCTGTGTGAATCAGAGATAGGGAGTCTGGAAGTTAGACTGGAGCTGCAAAAAGAAAGACTTACTTTTACAAGGGGCATTTTCACACCTGAAAGTAATGTAGACTCAATTTTGTTCAACTGGGGATCAAAATATCAGTATTTGTTACTGTGTCAAACACATTTGACACAGTTTCACATTGAAACTGTGTCAAATGATCCAAACGCTTTAAAAAACGTGTTCTTCTCCCCTCATCTGTGGCGGCATAGTAGAATAACTGTAGGAAAAAACACAATAACCTCCAAAGAAGACACAAGATCAACTTCCTTCTTCAAAACAATGTAAGCAAAAACAGAATTGTGTCAGATTTTAGCCTCTGTAGGATTTCTCTTTTGTATTTGGTGAAAGACGACTAGTGCAATACTCGCCTGTTTCTGCGATGTAGTATACGTCCTGCTTTTGTGGCGGTCTCTGATCTTCTTGCAGCCATGTTCAAACCGGGCCAAAGTTCACTTCAGCAAAACTAAGACCTAGGATTTTAGGCAGTCCAGAGTTTGCTTTTTGGTATATGTCAGAGTCGCACCTTTCCAAATGAATCAGATATTTTAGGCAAATGGACCAGGTGGTAGATGGTGATATGGAAGCTAAGCGTCTGCACATGCTAAAAGCATAAGATTAATTTAAAACTTGAAGAAAAGTTAGTTGTGAACTTCTCTGTCAAGAAAACATTTTTTTCTCCAATAATTTGGTTCATCCTTGCAAGTTGCTTGATTGGCCATTTTTCTCTTGTTTCGTTGATTTACACAGCTTTGTTAAAGAACACTCAAACATAAAACATTTTATGTTTTGTTTCCCCCCCCCCTAAATATGAGATTAAGCTTTAACAAACAACATGCACTGTTTGATATTCGTCTTCTTTCAAGCTTCAGATTCATTATTCTGCCCGACCTCAAATGTAACTCGGTTTGACATTTTATGATCACTAAAATATGACTGTGCACGTTTACAGATGTTCCCACATCTAACTATTTCCATAACAATGTTTTCAATTGCTTTCCAAATGTCTGCATTTCATCTGCTCCTCCTGGCTCTTCTGTTTCTTCTCCTCTTACCCCAACTCCCACTTATTCCCAGTACAACCGTGTCCATCCTAAAGGCACTTGGAAAGAAATAAATGCCCTTGACTTGGGGTCATCATTCCTCATGTCCTATTTATGCTAAGCAGACAGCAGATGCATAAAGCGACACAAACTCTCACTTATGCTCATTTAAGTTAGTCAAATGATACATTTTTCCCACTTTCCTGACATGTTTCCAATTGGTTTTCACAAAATGTTTAAATTAAATCATCCTTTTTGTAAATGTTTGTGTGGATGTGAGGCTGAATTAAATACCTCTTATGCTTACATATTCTCCAAAAACACAAAACAAACACTGGTAGCTTAAAGTTGCAGTCGACAGATGTCACCAGCTGAATGAAGTTTGTTCCTTCGTGAGACTGCACAGATGGCCATGAAACAGATTTTTGTGATCAAATGATATCTACAGAGAAGACAGCTGGACTGAGAACAGATTGAAGGACACACCGCCTCATGTGACCCCCTTCCTGGGAAAGTTTCTGGTGATACAAGATAGGCTGAACACGAAACTCCGTCACACATTTGCAACGCGAGGCTTTTATCCAGGTCTTCACTAAAAGAAACAACATTTTTCCTGGAATACTTCCAGTAAGGCATGGGTCGTTGAAACATTCTCACAGTACGATAGCTTTGAGTCAAACAGCCCAACTTTATGGTGTCAATAAAATATATATATATTGTTTTGACTAAAACTGAAAAACTCATTATTCCTACTTCTGCTAAATTAATGTAACGTGTTGATTACTACAGTCATAGTTTTGTCTATAGAATAGTTTTGTTTATTTTACATGAACTTCATTTAATGATATTTTAAAATAAACTCCTACAAATGTCGTTGCTCAGATTTGCCATTCTGCTTTGCAATAACGGTGAGACAAGCTACTTACTACTAATGGGTTTTAATTTAACTTGAAGCTTACCAATTCTAGTTCTTAGCATGGAATTACATTAATTAGAGTAATTGTCTGTGCTCTTTTAGGTCACAATTACTGCCTGTGTTTCCCATGATCAGAGACATTTTAAACTGACACGTTTTCTTTTTTTTTGTCAGTGAGGTAAAATTGAAAGAATCTTCGTTCAATCAGCAGATCAGCACGTTGTAGCAACAGACAGAGGGGAAACAGAACCACGTTACTCTGCATCATCCTCTTACATCTAATTAAAAGGACTTTAAATCGAAAGGTTTAGGGGTTATAGATTTCCTAAACTTTTATATCTCGATGGTGAATACCTCCAAGTAACGATAGCGTGTGAATTATCTGAAAAAACCTGTCAGAAACTGAGTTAGATTTCGTTTGAGAAACTTAAAAAAACATCTGCAGTTATTTCTTTGCCGGGTTTGTTGCTGCAAAACAAAACAAAAAAAATTTGAAGCATTTTTCTTTTCTGTGTGCAATTACGTACTCGAGTCTCCTGGGATGTCAGAGCCGTATTGATTTGTTAGTTGTCCATTACACAGTTGGGTCACTGATGAAATGGATTCCTAGAGAAATGTTATGATTGATTTCTTTTTCAGACAAGGAATGTCTCAAGAGACAAATCTTGACCTTCTGGTAAGTGTCAATTAGCAATGTCCACTGGAGCAAACCTTGATATTTTATTGGATATCTGCAATATTGTCAGCAGAAGGCAACATCTGTGCTGAGGTGTGCTACGTTTGACATAAAACATGATGACCATCTTAGTTTCACATGTTTTCTTGATAAAACTTGCCCTCTGGCTTTAACTTGTTTTCAGGTCATATCCGATTGATTTACAAGTCATGAGAGATGAATTAAATTAACTCTGAATGTCTTATGGGATCTTGATAACAAACCGTTTTAAAACAGAAAAAATACATAATTCTGCTCATGCAGGAGAGCAAAATTCATGTCACAAGATCCTGTTATTTGGGAGTCGGTAGCAAACCTCTATCAGCCCTAAAGGTCAATACAGTCATTTCTAAAGACGCATTTCAAGCTGATTGACACCAGAACATGAGTTGCCAAGTATGGGATTATAATATTTATGAGCATATATTATATTAAACATAAAAGATTGTATAACTGTGAATTAAGAATTCAATGCCTGAATAGACATTGAAGTCATCCTTTCAGCAAGTTTTCACATTAGGTCTTGACACAAACGCCTCGGCCGTGGATCTCACCACACTGTGCAACAACGAGGCGCACCATTGTGCAGTATTATCCGCCTGTCCCCTGCCTGTCATATGGCATTAGTGCGCAAGGTTCGGCTGGCGGTTCGTGCTGACATGTACCTGGTTGGGGGGGCGACCCTACCATTGTGTGGCACTGACATGAGGTCAAGTGGGTGCATGCATCAGCGGGGCATGCAGTATTATGTCCGCCAAAGAGAGGCAGATGGGCTTCTGACACGCATTCATTTGGGTTTTGCAGACGATAAACTCACAAATGCTGATAACTCTGGAGCTTAACTAGTTGCTCTGTATTCCTGCTGAGAGTCAGAGTGAAAACCTACGTCTGGCGATGCAGTGCAATGGCTACCAGAGTTCACCTAATGCTAAAATGACCTTTATGCATGTAAATTAACTCCTGTTTATAATGAAACTTTACATGTTTTCTTTAAGGAAAGTCATGACAATTCCTCTCTGCCTTGCAACTCTTTGAGGTATTGTATAGGTTTAGGTTGGATTGTTCAGTTTAGCAACTTTGTATTGCAACTTTCATTTCTACTCCAATCATAAAAGCTGTATCATTGAGAAAAACAAAATATGTCATTGCATTCTTTTTGACAACATTTTGCATTGCCAGTATTCTTTCACTTTAAGTGAATTATATGTAACTTGTGTTCCAAACTTGACCCTACGGTTCTGTCATCAAGTAATGCAAACAGTAACTTTAAAAAAGGAAATCTTCATGGATGAGGACATTTTGAGGTTTGGCATTCATTTTTTCATATAACTCTTAGTGGGACAACAGAGTTAAATAATGGCTGCAGATGGAAAACCTGTAACTTGTCCAAAAAACTAGTTGTTGCTTTTCTTGAATATTTTTTTAAAATATTTTCCAGACGTCAGAATATTTGCATAAATCATGACCTGTTTAGAAGTGACGCTTGTCAAACTTACTCTATTCAAGCAAGAGTTAAATGCTCTCTGCGAGTTAAGTGTTAATCTTTTAGCCGGAGCAAAACTGGTGCAGTGAATTCTCCCCATCTCTCCTACTTCCACCTGTAACATGCATGGTGCCAAAGAACAGAGGGAAGGAATCATCCGAAAAATGGGACGTCTGTTATCTCTATGAACTGGTATGCAGACAGTGACTGGTGGATGCTGGCAGGACCAGACAAGCCAAAGCAAACTAAAGGTGTCAGAAGAAGGCTGTAGATAAGCAGAAATAGAATTAGAAAAGTTTGATTTAAGATGGATGTAGATTCTGTAAATTTAGGTAGACGTGCGTGCATGACAACATCTTTAAGGAATCCCCACTTGATGTTGATTTCTGCTGGAAATTCTCAAACTTCAAGGCAGAGCTGAGATTTGTTTTCTCATCACTCCTCACTGGGAGATAATCCAGTTTTATACTGAGAAGAAAAGGAACTGTTATATTTTTATATATCCAAAGCTCATCTGAGTGAATGTCTTATTGAAATGATTTAATGAATAAAATGTTCTGGCTTTAGTTCAATATAACATGAGTTACTTTTTCAAAATGTATCTAAATCTGTCATGCTTTGAAGATCTTGTTTGTCTAAAAGCAGCTGGTTTTTCTTAATTTGATTAACCCCAAGTCTCACTACATTTATCATCTCTATAAAAGATAACAACATAGTTTACAACCTGATCCAGGAATAAAAATCTCAAAACTGTACAATTTGAAAATCTTGATATATTGTATAACTTAATGAGACGACGTGGTATAACTTTATGTTAACAATAAAGTTAACATAAAGACTCTTTTACTGAGCCTTTATCTAAACTTCATTTATTGGGTATAATTTGGAAGATACTGTAACCAGCTAACAGCTGACTGCTAACAACATTGCCTTGCAGTCCCTGGTAAATTAAAGTCCAGTGCTTTGAGTTTCCCTAATTTTTCAGATAGTTATTAGCAAAACTAATCAGAATGCAATTCAAACAATTGTTTTCAGTTTGTTTGGAGCATCCTGAGGTGAGTGAATCTTGTATTCACACATACAGAACTTTGACATAAAACTACAAAAAAGTTATTGAATAACTGGATAATCAATATTGGATAATCATTATTTGAGTAGCCTGAATTCTGTAGCAGTGGCTCAATGCATAGTTTCAAACCTACTTTCTACAGTTCTTGCCTCCTTTTTCATTCTTTCTTTGCTTGGTCTTTTATACAAAGGTCAGGAGTAATGAGATGCACAAAGGTTATCTTGTGTGTATCTGAGAAAAACTTTAAAGTTACAATTTTTTAACTCCCAACTTCCATAAAAACATTTTGGTGGTAAGAAAGGGCAGTAGGAATGAGCATCGGCCTCTCCTGACCTCCCGACCGCCCTGACCTCTTTCCTCTGCGTGACATTTGAACAATGTCACACCAGCTTTTTTGTTACTCCTAAGGGACTCGAGTCCGCAAGCTGCTCGACGTTTATGGCACTAAGACGTGAAACGTTTGAGGGAATTAGCAGAAACAACTGCTGCTGTTGTTTTCCTTCGGAGGACAGTCCGCCCTCCCACCAAGCTCAGAGCTGTGTGCCTTCTCCCCATCTGGGAAAATATTTCCCAGAGAATCCAAACTCATGTTCACAGGTTTCAGTTTCATCTTTTTTTTTTCTCGAACCCCTCTTCCAAAACTCAATAAAGCGTCTTACAAATGCCTGCAATATTCATCTGTTCTACTTACTACAGTATTTGGCAATGCGTTTGCTTGACAATTACTTTGTTTCCCTTAATTTTTAGGGTTAACCTCAACTCTTTGCAATAATTTCTCATTTTGTTACCTAAGCTGGCAGCTGAGATCCTAATCAGGGTTTATGCGTATTTGGACAGACAATCAGGGTTTCTTTGTGTCCTCATTCTGAGTCATGATTAGTACTTAGTAGTCTCTGTGTGCCTTTGTGAGCTTTGTTCCTCTCAGCAGCAGCAAAGGGGGATTTCAGTCTTCTCTCTCTGCATCTTGGCTGTACATTGGTGCTTTCTTAGAGTTTGACTCAGAGTTTCCATGGCTCTCTCTGCTGCCTGATTTGATAAATGAAAGTTCTTAGGTTTGCTGTCAGGCTCCTCTACCCTCGGGACTCCTTCCTCCATTCTCACTTCTCTACGACAACATTTGCTGTTGCGGGTGAAAAATGACCGCAGGGAATAGAGTAGATTGTCAAAGTCGGTCTGCAGAGTGGAACACCCAGAGTGGGCGGAGGTGCCCGCTGTCCCCAGCAGACTCCGAATCAACACTTGCTGCTAATGGTCTCTCTAAATTTACCTACTAATTACCCCGGCTTATTGCCCCCAGCAAGCAGCACTCTGGCTATGACCTTGAGTCAAGAGGAGGCAAAAATGTTTTGAAAAGTGGGCTTTTGTTCAGATCAGATTCACCTCAAATCAAGAGGAAGGGAACGGGCCAATCAACGATTTCACCATTTCTGATCAAATCAGGAGTCTGCAGAGATCTATAAATAGGAATGAGGAGATTCTTTTGAGAAAACAGTCTACATCTGGCTCTGTGTTGGCACAGCTGACACAGAGAGAGTATTTGCTCTAAGTGCCAGGTCAGAGGTCAGCCGGGGAGAGGAGGATTTTTCATTCATTCATGCCACGTCGTCTCATTATTCAGCCCTTTCCATAATCCCTCTAACCTGTGTTGTCACCACTGACCGCTGCCGCTGCCCCGAGTGACCCACTGCAAGCGACGGCTCAGCTACACAAACAAACAGGGCTTCATCATCATCATTACAGCTCAACTTGCAGTATCAGCACAACTGACGGCCCACCTTTACTCGTACGTGTAAACATTTGTGCACGCAACAGCCAGCCGCAGACCGGGAGAGCTGCTGGGAAAATTGCTGTAACCAAAACATGGAAACAAACAATCCCGAATTTCATGTTCTTTTTAAAAAAAAAATAGCTTGGCGGATGAAAAGAAAATCTGGAAAATTCAATGAAAAAGAAATTCAGATGTTTTTTTTTTTATTATTTTTTGACAGAGGAATTAGATTTCATTCACAGTTCTGTATTCAAATGAGACATTAAACTTTGTTTTTTGGTTTGTACTATGATGAGACCAAACTGAGCTCTGAACTTGGAGATGCATCAAACGGATTTGTGACTGAATGACCAATTTCCAACTTTTTCTTTAGGAACTAATATTATTATGTTTGTCCTTTCATGAGATACTAATAACTTGTATTAAGAGCAGAGGCAGTCACTTTGTAACCTAGTTTTACTAATATTTTAAAGGGGACACAGAAAATTATTTTTTTAAACCTCACTGATGCAAAAAGTGGCTGACTTTGAATACCATACTCTCCTTAAGTAATCCAGTCTGATGGTGCCCACCCAGGTCACTTGAGAGTAGCAAAGCCATGATGAGTTTTCACTTCAGACCCTTCTTGTCCTTTAACCTTTCACCTGCAGCCACCAAAAGCTGTTAAAGACAGCTGTTCTTAGAGAAAAATCAGTCTCATCCACACCGATTTCTGTTTACATGTCAAGATACATCCAAGTGAGTAGATAAAGGTGAAATGTATAGTGCTTCTCCTTTTAATAACTTTAGTTTGCAGAGATGTATTAAAACACAAAGTTATTGGTGGTTCAGAGGCAGAGTAGAGAAACTGTATGACCTTTGCTGTCAGCTTTGAACCAGAGATTTTCCCCCTTGTGCTTTAATTAACCTCCTCCGTCATGTGAGACAGCAGAAATAGATTTGTTGTAATCTCTCATTTCCACTCAGGATGACAAGGCGCTACTTAAATCAATCTCTCTATGCTTTTGATTCATGCAAAGCGAGGACCTGTGTCTTCTGATGATACGAGGATCAGGAAGCTTTTGGTTTGATTCCGCCGAGTGCACGCAGACACGTATAAACACACAGTATCAGTGGCAGACGAGTGTGAAGAGCTTCTGAGTGACAGCCCCCAGAAGCTTGGAGATAAGACGTTATCCGGTGCCAATTATTTCTCCTTGACAGGCGCAGGTAAGCAGTAATCAGCTCCAGTGACATGTGTTCTGAGTCAATAGTCCTGACTCTATGTGGTGCAGGGAGGCTGATTATTAGGTGCTCAACTGAGGCAAATACAAAAGACAAACACCGTGACAGGCTGAGGCCGATAAGGCTTCCCACTGCTGTTCAGCCTCTGATATCTGCAGTGACCTCTACTTCCTGTGTTCAAACAAAGATATGCTGGTCTTACGGGATTAATTCACCATTCTGTTTATCACTAATAACAGAGAAGCTTCCAATCCACAGCACCATGCACTTACCCATCAAAAAAGTTTAATTTATCTCTCCAAACTGCTTTATTCACAGAGTCAAATTAGCAGGTTATCAGCAGGACAGTGGAGAACTTGATTGCTTATTTAGGAGGTGATTCAGTCTTTTGGTTCAGGTCTGTTGGATCAGGGCACGTCTAAATGTTGCAGGATTCTTGAGGACTAGAGTTGCAGACTGCTGCTTGGAGGTCAGTCCTCCTACATTTTCGGATCATATTAAAAGTTGTGGTCTCTGACAAGTCGTAAACTCTCAGTGCAAAACTTGTTGAAACGTTTTGATCCTTGCTGTGAATGTAAATGTTAAAATGGTTGCCGAATTTTTTTTTTGATTGCAGCCACAAATACCCTGAGTATTCATCAACTCCAAAAGCTCACTTTGGCATTTCTATCCATCTCTGTAAGCTTTCCAAGACATGGATTACGTGATCAAAGGAGCTCAAGTTTTACTCTTTCAGTTTAAATGGTATTCTGCCATTACAACATCACAAAGGTTTTCCAGACTGTCTCAATGAATTTAATTACTTATAGCGACACATCCTTGCACGCTTGGCTACAGACAGGCTTCAGCAAGGTGGGGCCACACCTCTATTTTAAGCAAAAGTGAACGTGAGCAGGCTTAGGGAATTCAGACAACAGTCCATGGGTGCCTGGGCAGGTATGTGGGATTTTATGCTCTGTGCACCCTAAAACCTCCTTCTTTTTCTTTTACTCCACGGACAAACTGCTGCTAAGAAAGGGACTTGGATTACAGAGGCATAAAAAGGGGGGTGGTGGAGGTTTCTGGGTGGTGCATCCTCCTTGATCTTGCAGATGCAAAGAAAGGGTCACTTTCTAGGGTTACCAAGAAAGCTTCTATTATTTTACACAAAGTTTGACACAAGTAGTCAATCATTCGGATTCATTAACTCCAAAAAATAGAGGAAAAATGTGACAATACTGCAGATGGATGTTCAGTTTGTTAGCAGGCATTTTTAACAACAAAAATCTAAGGACATTTTAGGACATGAAAAACAATTTTCCATGTCTCCCTCTGTGTCTGGTAGTCATTACTAAGGCCTTGTGAGAAAGCGGGATGATATACACCAGATCCTGACATTTGTCCCCCATCAATCGCCAAACCTACCAGCTGGTTGTAAATTCAGCCGCTTAACGCCATGTCAAGGCTTTGGTTTGTTTCATAGCATTTCTCTTGTCCTGATGGGGCTTGTTTTCCTGACCCATAACATGCAGGAATGCTTTTTTTAGCGGATTGAGTTTCTGTTGACAGTAAAGTGTGTGCACACTTTGAGGCGGATCGCTATCATACTGTACTCCTTATCTAGCTGAGCTGTTAGAGTTCAAAGGAAATGTGTTTTAGCATGTTTGTGGAAAATGTCTTCATCCAGGGTAGATGGTTGTCATTTTAACAAAACCAATTAAAATGTCAGAGTGAAAGGAGTGGCTAGTATTAAAAAAATAATTTTACTAAATCTCCTAATTAATACTTGAATTATATAAGATAATCAAAATGTCAAGGAACTTTTAATTGGTAGTTTGTTAATTTTAGCCTCTGGCGACATGTCTGGATGCAGCGCTGTAGGTTGACAGGCAGCTGAGTGAGGAAGATGCTAAGGAAGGTAAAAAGACAAATCGCTTAGGCTCAGTGTTGGGAACTACTGCAAATAGTGTAATTACAAACCATTGGATGTGAAACTCTTGGCACACCAAGTGGTTGTGAGGGAGACAAACCAACTAAAAGCCTGTTTCATACCAGCTGAATATATGTAGAGTTGATATTGAAACTTTGTTACAGTGTACTTTGGTGAGCAGAGACTAAGATTGAAATTTTCTGATGCAAACTGTCCAGGAATGTCTAGAAAAAAATAAAAATGTGTGCAAAACCACTTTTTGCGTATTTTTATTTATGGTGGAGCATCCATAGCACTATGGATCAATTTAGTCTTTTTTTTGTTTATTTCTGCTGAACAAACCTACCTAAATTGATGGACAACATTTCTAAGGTTTTACTGTTTGAAAATGTAGCACAGTATTAAAATATACATTTATTTCAAGGATTTTTTTTGTTTGTTTCTATAAATGTGAAATGAGCTCCATGTATAAATTTATATGATACTACCACTAACTGATGTGTATTGTTTTCAGGGATCATAGTGCTGCAGCTTTTTACTCTTTCACTCATTGCAAACCACAACATCGCAATTAGTTAAATTTTTAATAAAGCTGAAGAACAGGACTGCATGATAAAAACATGCTCTGGTGATGGAGATGCGTTAACTATTCATTTTATATGTTTGCCTGCATTTGCCTTTAATTTTGTTAGAAGAAATTTCCCAGACTTCCATGAAAAGATGCTGTTTTCTTTTGCTTTTAGAGAAAACATTTTCTATATCATTTTTATCAGCTGTATAATTTGAAAAATAAACTGAGTAATGTGTCAGTAATGTGACTGTTAAATAAGGAAAACACTTATTTGCAGTTAGTTATGCTTTGATTTAAAGTGTGATAATTATTTTGAAAGCTTCAATTTGTTTGTCAGGACAAAACTTATGGAAAACTGACTTAAATTATGTCTGAAAGGATGCCTTAAAGTTGGTTCCCCTTAATGGTTAATAAATTGTGACGACTGTTTACTTGTAACTCAGGGAGTTATCCGTCAGTCTGCTTGTCAGGTTTTGTTTGCAGTGGCCCACGTGTCCTTCCGGCGTGTAGCAGCCAATACTACTGATTTTTGTCCTCTTACCCCATGAGTGGGAATTAAAGGTCCACAGGTGATAAATATGAAATATAATTTGATGACATCTGGGGTCCTTAAAGTCCAAGTACAATTCAGGAAAAGTGTGGTTCCTTAGAATATGACAAAAGGTTTCTGGAAAAATAATTTATCCTTTTCCTTTAGGAATATTTCTCTTTTCTTTTTTTTTTTTTTACATCAGATTCAGATAAGTATAAATTTCACAAGATCCATGTAGAATATAATTAGATAGCTTGAAATATAGACTGGAGATTAGGGATGTAATCCATGTCAATTAAAGGTGGAGTTTTCTATGGCTTTGGTGGATTTTAATAATAGCAGTGTTGTAACCAAGTTATTAAATTTAATCAGATAAAATCAGAGACATGAGTACTAACCATTCTGAAGAAAAGAAAGGGTTAGAAAAATAAACGCACAGACCTTCGAGTTCTGTTAAATATTTGACAAAATACTAAAAGTACATGTGAATTTTTTCCTTGATAGGATTGCTTTTAAAATGACCTCCAGCAGAAAGAACACCGAAAATCTGAAGAGAATTTGAATAACCACTTTATCTCATTGGAAAAGTTTACTGCATTTATGTACTCAGAAAAGTGTTTCAACCCTAAATATTTCTTCTCTGTTTGATCGTCTATAAATGATTAGATCATATCAAAAGATTTATATCAGAAAAAGATATCCTAGGTAAATTCATGTTGCCATTTTCAAAAAGCCAGAACCATAATCCACAAATGAGCAAAACATGGAACAGTTGGCAACTCATAATTTCTCTCCAACAGTGCATTATGTACCCAAAACATCTAAAGTACAGCAGGACTCACTTGCCTCAAATGTTCATGGCTCAACAACAAAAAAGACGTGAGGAAAAGGCGGCATTTATGGGTTCGCTTCAAGGTGAAAACTACTGCTGACTAAGAAGAACATGAGACTTGTTTACTGAAAAAATAAATTGTCCTGTCTTTGAGTTGTCAAACTGAGGAATCCGCCAATAGAGATTGATCATATTAACTCGCCAAATAGAAATAAGCCACATTTCCTCCTCGGTAAAAAAAAAAACTCTGGGTGGTAAAAGCAGTTCAATGCAAAAGTGCATTTTGTGTTTACTCAGATTAGATTTGTATACTAAAATTTGCATGATGTCGTGAAACAAGACTAGTTCTGTAAACCTGCCGTCCACCATTTGACATATCCCGTATTTTTTAACATGGAGGGCTGTGAGTTTGTGCAGCTGTAGTTTAAACATAATGGTAAAGTCTGTTCACACTGCTGGTTCTTTAATACTTTGCAGGGAACCTGGGAGCTCAAATATATAAACCTGAGATGCTACTAAATAAATCCTGGAAGCTCTTGCTTTACTACCCCCATATACTATTGCTTAACAGATACATTCAGAGTTAATTGTAACACATTATTGTTTTATTTAAAATGTAAAGCAACAGGAATAGGAAAGCAAACAGCTGCAGCACAGCCAGATGAGAGATGAAACTACAGACAGCCATTCTGGATTACTTTAGGCAACATTTCCTGGAATCCCTCGTGCAAACACTCTCAAAATCCCAACTTCAGCAAGTAATCTTCTTATTCTTGCAGCCGAATTTTTAAATCCTGATGTCACCACATCCCCGCAGTGTGCTGCTGCACTGAAAGTTTACAAGTGTGCATTTGTGGGAGTGGAGACCAATATATTAGCATGTTTTTAGAAGCAGCTTGTGAAAACTCCCAAGGGTGACAGCCATATCCTTTGCCTTTTTTTTTTCTCCTTCTTTTAACTACCTGCATGTCGGAAAGCTGCACTGTGACGACAGCCTGTTGGTGTCTGATGGGGCTCAGCACATCAGCAGCTGGGAGTGTTTTTTTTTATTATTATTATTTTATTTCCTGGGAGGATTCGTGTGGCTGTGTTTCATCATCTGACTTGCTGGTGGAGAACTTGAGGTGTTCCTTCTGCTCAGTGTGTGACCTTCCCTCTGGTCAGGGAGGGTTTCTTCCAGCTGTTCTTGTGAACCTTTTTTATTATCAGTGACTGTCAGACCTTGATTCACAGAGGCATGTGTCTGCACCTAATCAAGCAGAACTGGAATGTGCTCTTTAAGTTTTCTTCTTTCTCGTTCAGCTTATTTTTCATTTAAAAAGTAGGTAGAAAGACACACTTAGTTTTGTTTGCACTTTTCTAAAGACGAAATTAGACGCTGGAAAATTTAAGTACAAAATACAGCTGCCTATTAAAATGCTTCTTACAGCTTTTTTGTTTTCACTGACTTCATTTTGTTTTTAAATTCACCTGTTTCTCTTCACAAATTATTTTCATGATTGAGTGACGTTCCCAGAGGAACCAGCTGTGATAATGTAATAAGCACAATAACTCGAGATTCAGAACAAGCAATTAAAAAGCAAAGCTCCAAATAAAAGGTCAAAGCTCAGACATCCAGAGCTTGAACTTTATTAAATATCTGACCTTTAATAATTTAAGATGCGCCGTGTGACTTCTTGCAGTTGTCCTAGCTCATTGACTGCTCCAACTCTTTCAGACTCTGCAGAGTCAATTACTAGTCTTCTTTTCTTTGTCAAGCCTGTCAATAACTAGATTTATTCCATCCATAACCACATTAAAGCAGGATGTGATTGGGGGAGGGGAAGACCAAACGGATCCTGTAAATTCATTTACGAGTGTCTGATGGTAGCATCTGAATCATTAGCATACTTAAATCCCATTATCTTTCCCTCACCCAGGACTCCGTCTGTGGTTTGTACATCCTTAGCGTATTGTTTTTATTTTAATCACATGCACAGCTTTAACAGAATCCTCTGCTATTTTTACAGAGCTCAAGTCCACTGGTACTGCTCATCACTTCTCCTTCCTGCTCAACTCAACCGACTATCGGATACTGCGCATGGATGAGGACCACGATCGCATGTATGTGGGAAGCAAAGATTACATTCTTTCTCTGGATCTGCACGACATCAACAAGGAGCCACTCATTGTAAGAAATGTTCCTGAGACACAGATAAAGTGGAAGGGAGCAGCATGTGTCTGCAGCTTAACTGCTCTTGGATTTTTCTGTCCCTGTCAGATCCACTGGCCCGTTGCGTCCCAGAGGAAGACTGAGTGCATCTTGTCGGGGAAAGACACAAATGTGAGTAACTTAATTGAGTTAGAGCTCACTAAACTCTAAAATTATATGTCAACTTGGACAGGAATGCATTTCTTTTAGTTTTATTCATTCAAGAACTGAACAAAAAAGGTTAGTTTGCTCTTTTTTGAAGACAAGAACACAGCAGAAAAGTCATAGAGAAGTTTAGAAGAGGGTTGGGATATACTAAAACTTTAAGCATCTTATGAAGCTCAAACCATCCTCTGGTGTGGCACAACTGGAGAGCTGGTTGAAACAACCAGCTAATCCTATTTGTCAATAGGACAAACCTGGCAAACTATTGTTTAAGAATCACAAGAAATGCAATTTTTTATTCTACATGCAATGTCGTGGTGTAAAACTACCAAAATACATCATCATAAGCAACCTGTGGCCAAGCTATGGTGCTGGCAGTATCATGATGTGGGAATGTTTTTCTTCAACACAGAGTTAGAGGTGATGGTAAGTTGAATACAGGGCAACCCTGTAAGAAAATTCAGTCTGCAAAAGACTTGAAACTGGGATTGAGGTTCACCTTTCAACCAGGTCAAACGCTTACTTTCTTTTTTAGAATGGCCCAGTCAAAGTAATACCAGCATTCTGCTAATCACAATACTTGAAAATAGATTTTCACATATATTCTCCATGTGGCTAAGTTTG
This sequence comes from Poecilia picta, assembly GCA_033032245.1. Taxonomy (NCBI): domain Eukaryota; kingdom Metazoa; phylum Chordata; class Actinopteri; order Cyprinodontiformes; family Poeciliidae; genus Poecilia; species Poecilia picta. The sequence continues at coordinate 21,158,777 of CM065357.1, forward strand.
GGATATTTAGCAAAGTAAAATGGACAAAAATGCATCTACATGAGCAACACTGGTGAGGTTTGATAGACTCTCACCTGTAAATGAAGTCAAAGCTCCTTAAACAAGCTATTGACTTTGAGGAGCCTGAATATGAATCCATGTTTCGCTCTGTTCAGGTTTTATTGTACAAATTCTAATAACCATTTATAATTTGTTACATAAAGTGTGTAAAATATTGAATTAACATGAAGTCTTTTACAAGGCTCCTACTCTCAGAAATAGAAGGGAAATCTTTCTTTTAAATAATCCTCTTTATAGCAGCTGATAAAATTTAAAAGGTTTTCAGTTAATTTTTTTATTTTCTTCTTGATTCTCATCTGCCGTTTTAAAAGCACCACTCGGGTCATTAGGGGACATTTTTAAGCCCTTCCCAGCATGCTCCTCACTATGGCGCTCTTATTTACTGTCTTTGCATCCCTGATTGCTGATTGCGTACAGCTGCCACCAATTAAGCTCTTCCAGAGACTCAAAACCTGCAACATTTTGCCTTCTTCATTCCGACCTGAAAGCATTTCTGCATGTTTTCTCCTACATCTCTCATTGACGTCTTAATGTCATCTGTTTCTCCATTTTCTCGCTGCGCAGTAATTATTTTATCCTTTGTTGTCCAGACGAGCAGACAAAATGAACCGGCCAACGGAGGCGACAGTCCCGTCTGAAGTGTTAATAAGACTCAGACATTCAGACGCAGCCACCGCCTGCGCAGCCCCCACAAGAGACGGAGGAAATCCGTACAAAGAAATCCCAGATCCATCTCTTTTGATTTGGTTCACACATTGCGCCACCCCACATCCTGAAGCACACACATTCATGTTTTATCAGCGGTTAGTGTAAGGGTGGTGCACAAGCACAGAGCGATGTACGACGAGGTTTGTGCTAAGCTGCTTTTTACCCAACTGCTGTGTGCGCTTTTCGTTTGCTGATTCTTGTTGCCAACCTGCATATCTGTGCACAAAAGCAGATCTTTGTTTATGGCTGGCCCTCAGCAGATGACAGATGACGATTCAAGATCAATTCAGGGCAGGACATGGCGAGGTCAAAGGCAATACGTCCCGCTGCGCTTGCTGTGAGGAAAGCACAGCCGAGAAGGGAATATTGTTGCACGCAGGCCAACATGTGGAAACACACAGAAGCCCAGCCTTTGAAACGTCTGACTCGTGCATCTGTCATTTGGAGACTATCTGCCAAAATAGCTCATCCCGCTCAGCGATTTTTCACTTTCTTTTAGGTTTACTTTGTTCATCCTTTTTTTTTTTCATCACCAGCTGTCGCCACTGGAAAACATGATGGACAAATCTGAACATATCTCTTCATTTCAGTGACGGGAGCTGCGAGTCGTTGGCTGAAGCCAGGGAGGTAGACAGCTGGTCAGCCTAGAAGAATAGAGCTGCATTCATCAGCAGCAGCAGTAGCTCTTTGTCTTCACTACTGATATTTAAAATAAAAACATACAAATATATCAGAAAAATACCCTAACGTCATAGACATTTTATATGTAAGCCTACTATTTTTCTCTATGTGGTCGCAGCATAATGTTTTTCATTTGTCAAGTTTGAATTGTGCTTAACCTCAGTAATTTCAGGAAAATGCTCTTGACATCCCACAGGCACTGATTTTCCATGGTCTGCCTGCTTATACAATGTTTGGAAACATTTTCGCTCTTGCATTGTGGTCTGATATGAAGGAGCCAGAGCAGCAAAATGGAAGCCAGCCAACACAAAAAGTAGATTCAGCTTCTCACGATCATTCATGAAACTTTTTTGTTTTCAGTAAAAAAAAAAAAAAAAGGAAAAGAAAGAAAAACATCCCAATGTGTGTTTGTGTGTGTATGTGTGTGTGTGTGTGGGGGGGGGGGGGCACATGACTCAGGGGTAGAGCAGCAGCATCACATACACAGACTACAGTCCTAAACAGAACTTTCTGTGGTTCGACTCCCGGCTCCGGACCATTTGCTGCATCTCATTCCCTTCTTCCTGTTCGTCCGTTGCATAAAGGCAACTGTACCACAAAACCTTTCAAAACTCCCAATTTGAAAAGAATAAGTGGACCTAAAAATGATTTCAATGAACAATGGAGGTCGTGGGAAAAGAGATTTATATGCAGAGACGACTGGTTCAGTGGGTAGAGAGGTTGTCTTGCAATCATAAGGTTGTAGGTTTGATTCCTGTTGATATCTCCCTTGACAAGTCACTTATCAATGTGCATGTTAATGTAGAAATGTACGTGTGACTGGATGAATGTGGCTAAAGTGCTTCAAATGGTCAGTATGACTATAAAAGCACTATATTAATTTTGCCTATGAAGTTTTACGCCGTAATTTGGAATAAAATCAATATTAAGTAGCTGCAAGCAAGCATGATGCCTCAACTCAAGAAAAAAACAAAACAAATTAATACTTTTTCATCACATTGTGGGATGAAATTGGAAAATAAAGAAAAATTTTAAAAAACAGGCAAAATGTGTATTTTTTATTTGAAAATGTAGAAAAATTAGTCAGTTAGTTTTAAGAGTTCTAAATAAAGTGTTTCATTACCAACAGCAGATATATTTCTCTTTTCTTCTCCTGACAGATTTTCCACTAAAATTTGATGTTTTAATTATGTTAATTTTCCTAACATGATCAAAAATATGAAAAATGTATAGATTTTTTTATTACCTTATTTATATATTTGATAGGTTATGTTTTCTTGTTTTGTCCTGATTATTGTGATTCTTTTTTTTTACGTTTTAAAGAAAAACATATTTTAGCATGTGATGAGTCTTGACGTGTGATTGGTGGAGGATTGTTCATTTAATCACCTTGTAAAAGTAACACAAAGCAGAAACTATGACAGCAGAGGTTTATTATAATGCAGATCAATCCTGGTCGCAGAAAAGATTTTTATCTGAATTGCCATCTTAACTGTGCCTTTGATCACTTTTATGGTCACTTTTTCTTTCATAGTCCAAACTTTTTACCTAATCAAAGAGACCAAGATGTAAAGATTTGCTGAAAAATAAAAATATGTCCTATAAAATATGCCAACAAAGACCCAGCAAATAGACTGGTTTTTATCCATAAATGGAATCTATAAAGAGAAACAGTCTGGGGAATTCAATATTATGTAACTGGGTTTTATATATATAAGTAATGTTTTGGCTTTTTTTAAGACCTAATCCTAATCTTGTTGATGTTGTTTTGCCCTTCCTCAGGGGGAGTGTGGGAACTTCATCCGTCTGATCGAGCCGTGGAACCGGACCCACCTGTATGTGTGTGGAACAGGAGCATATAATCCCATCTGCACATACGTGGATCGAGGACGTAGATCCCAGGTAACCAAAAGATGCATCCAGCCGTAGAGACGTTTTGACCTTTGCGCCCTCGTTTTTAAAAAAGCCCTATCAATCGATCAATCTGAGGTCAGAGTTTCCCCGTTTAACCCCTTTGCCCATCAGTTTCTCGGGTTCTGCTTCTCTTCCATTATTTTCCTCCTCTTAGCTTTCATTGATTTTCACCCTTCCTCAAGCTCCTGGCTGGCCCTGTCCACATTCCCATTATCATTCCAAAATTGGTCTTGGTGCGATTTCTAACTCCTGCCGCTTGAAGCCTCTTTCCCCTGGGAATGTTGTGGTGTCACTTTATCTAGAAAATCCCCCCCTCGCTGGGGGTCCGATGTCTCACCTGTTTACACACAGCAGTGCCTGTGGCCCGTCTTTCTTTCTGTGTGGGTGAGAGCCTCTGAAAAGCCATCATTACTGATGGAGCTTCTCATCCATCATCAGGCTTGTAGATCCCCCCGCCCCCCATCAGCCCTACCCCCACCTCCATGAACGGCCATGCAGAGCTCCAGCAGCTGCTGGCCGCGTTATAATCGGCACACTTACATTCATCCGCCGCTGTTTAGTCTCCCTGTTCATTTGGAGGCTTCAGGTTTCGATGGAAAGGTCAGTCTGCCTCTTGTCATTCTGCTTCCCCCCTGAGGTCCGAACATTGGGCTGCTTCACACTTTAAGGATTTTCCTCTGCAGGAGTAGATGTAAACATAAACACATATCCTTCTTTGTGTTGCGCAGTGGGCTTTAAGTTATTTGTATTTTATTTTTAGCATCTGCTCATGCTGCTCCAAAGTTGCCTCTATGGATTTTTGTTTGTATTAGAAGTTTAATTTTAACACTGGGAAATTTAAAGAGATAGCACAACAATGTAAGATAAATAGTTTATAATATGTATTTTTTACATGCATTTTGTAGCAAAAATATATATATTGCACTTTGTTTATTGTGAGCTGGTTTAGATTATATCCACTCATGAATGTTCCAACAATTTCCTTAAAATCTAAAAACAAGAGCTGGGAGCTTCGGTTTGAATATCTGTGGATTTTCTCTAATCCGTACAGGTCTAAAAACTGCACATATAGACTTTTATACAGCATATTTTATTTTATTTTTACAAAAAAGAAAAACAGTCATCCATATCCTTTCATTACACTTATGGTTCATATTTTGACTGAAAATATCTATATTGGCCTGCTCTTAATTTCACTTATATACATTTATTTCCTGTTTTCTTCTTTTAGTTTTGCATGGTTTCTTTTTTTCTGCACTCTTTCTTGCATGTGTCTGAATCTAATTTAAACATGTCTCTCTTTAGCTCTTCAATCTGTCCACTTCTTCACTATTTATCTTTTCATTTTTCAGAGTTCCTCATGTTGTTGATTTCTCCAGTCCTGTTTCATGTACATTCTTCTTCAGTCTCCATCATCATCAGCTGAATCTGGACTCGGTCTGGGCTGCGACAGGTGCTAACAAGATGGCTAATTGTTTCTGCTTTTCAGGGTTTCAGCAACCTACAGGCACTTCAGTCAGGAGGGAGAACGAGTCGAGCAGCAGACTACAGCTCAACATCTGAGCCTTTGAGCAATAAGGTGGGCTGGTGGGGTTTATTCCAGTAACGGTGTCCACCAAGTGAAGAATTGGGGTTAAAATTGCTTCAGATTTCCTACTGCCAAATTTGTTGAAAAATTACATAGATTTTTGTGTGCAAAACAAACATCAGTCAACAACAAAAATGGTTCTTTTTCAGTCTTTTAATGGTCTCATACAAAAACACAAAGAAAATGGGAGAAAAAAAAACAACTTTTTAGCACATTGACCATAGATGATTTTAGTTAAAAGTGTTTTTCTTCAAACTTTCATCAGATAAAATTCAGCTGCAGCAAGCCCCGTGTATGTGAGAACTTTTGGTTTAAATGTTGTCCACAAAGCCGCACACTCGACATTTTTATTGATTTATGGAAATGTTCATGTTTTTCTCCAGCATTTTTGCACAGATTTTGTTGAGTTACTCTTTCAAAAGATAATATCCAACTGCAGGTTACAAATACAACTTTGCCCCCATCTGTGCTCTGCGGAGCATTTGTTGTACCTGCTAGACAACATAAAAGCATGAGTGTTGACACAGATGTGTAAAAACTCCTCTTGTGCACAGGAATAATTGAAATTTGTTAGGGCAAGCAAACACTGGGCCTTGGATTGTTCCCAGCCTTTTCCTGCATCACTTCAGATCCTTGACGTGTGTGCCTGTTTCTCCTTTAGCAGAGTGATTTATTTTGCTTTTAAAGGGTTGCACAGTGCCTTAATGATCACACTTTGCTTCCTTTACTAATTCTTACTTTATTTTTCCAAAGAATGTTGAGAAAATATTCCTCCATGCCTCTGTGTTACAGGAATACATTTTCCGTCTGGAACCTGGCAAAGTGGACTCTGGAAAAGGGAAATGTCCCTATGATCCTAAACTGAACAGTGTTTCTGCCCTGATCCGTGAGTTGATTCTTTTTCTGATTCTAAGATCATTCAAAATTCTTTAACGGGATAAATATCAACAATAAAATTAGAATAGAAACAACAAATGTGTTGGAACTTTAGAAGACAATTAAGACATCTCATTGAAAAACAACATTATAATGTAATGTAACTGTGAGACAAAGATACATAATTGTGTGTTATCAGTGAGCCACTGGTAGGAGATACAGAGCTCAATAATTTGATGTATGGAAAGCATCTTGAAACTAGATATGTAGAATAAAAGTGGAATGTTTATTTGCTGATATAATTACAAAACGTTTTCCTTGACTACCAACCCAGATCCGAACCAGTGTAAAACCAATACGAGATAATTTTATCCACTTTTTCCACTTCATTCTATTTTCATATTATTATTTCATTTCTTTGTTTGCAACATTTGCAATATGTTTATTTTACAAGTTGATTAAGTAATTTCATCAAGAACTGCAAAGAAAATCTACCCATGTTCTTGAAATGAGAGTTGAAAGTTAAAAATAATTTAATAAATCGAGTGGTTAGTGTTCAGTGGATTATAAGTAATCACTTATCTTTTCACACAGATGTGTGTGCTGTTATTTCAGTTGTCACCATCTTGCAGGTGGCCAGACATGGCTGCTGATAATAGATAGCTCTGTGTGAGTTCATGTGTGTGTCAAAGAAAGAAAGAGCTTCTGTTTGGCTGTGACACACTTCATTTGACCTTAGCAGAAAAAAAAAGATATCCCACTTTAAAATAAGATTATTGTAAGGTTTCTTCCCAATATGTCAGTGGGATCCCAATGCACACAAAACTAATTAGACATAGTTTCATTTTCATTGGAAATTAACACTGGTGTGCAAAACATAATCCGTCTTTGGATGAAAATGGTTTTCAATGATATGAATTTGGCTCTGGAAGAGCTGCAGGATGAGTGTCGTTACAAAAGAATTCAACATGTTCAATACTGACACGTCATGTTTACTAAAATACAGTTTTATCATGCATACTGCTGCCTTCTTTAATGTTAGCAGCTCCCTTGAAAATACATGGCTGCTTCAAGCGATATCTAAAGGAATTTAGTAAAAATCAGCAAAACAAGTTTCTACTACTACTGTTGAACATGTTGTGTGTCTTTTTGACCTGGGAGTATTTCCTGGTATCCTAATTCTTTCTTCTTCTCTTTTCCCTTCGCTGTGACTGGCAGATGGAGAGCTCTATGCTGGAGTCTACGTGGATTTCATGGGAACAGACTCCGCCATCTTCCGTACTCTGGGGAAGCAGACAGCCATGAGGACTGATCAGTACAACTCCAGATGGTTAAATGGTAATGTCTCAGCTCACCGCTTGATCTGCATCTGCCTTTTATTTTTCCTCCTCGTTTCTCGACAAACCATTTTGAATCTACGCATCAGGGTATTGGGAAACACAGTTTGAGCGTTTTGCAAACCCCCATAATGCTGACACACGCGTGTCATCTGAGCTTCCTGATCTTTTCCTCTGCTCCACCAGACCCGATGGTGATTTGAGTCATTAATAAAATCCTCTCAGATCCTTCGGATTGTTGTTGTTGGGGAAATCCTGGAATGTCAATAACGACTGAGTTTCCTCTCTAATGATGTACAACTGTTACAGTGATATTATTGCTGGTCTGCTGCTTTTTGGTTGATTTTTGCCAAATCAATAGCCGACTCCCCGTCTGTGTTGTTGGCTCCCAGTTTTTCCACTGACCCTGTTGCCCTGACAACAGTCCCCTGCTGGCAATCCGGCGAATCAGGACACCTGAGTCCTGCTAATCAGCCGTTTTGAAATATCTCGGGTAACACCCTCCCCCACATTATGGGGGTACTGGTTGCTCCCCTCCTTCCTCTGGCTTTTTGGTTTGTCCCTGTTTGGGATGCTGGTCTTTCACAGCGGGGGGAGGGAGGAGGGGTGAGGGGGGCTGTGTGTGCTGTGGTGACCCACAGAATCAGTGTGGCTGTGTGTGCACTATGTATGATGCTCACATAGTGCAAAGACATTAATACCAAACAGAAACATAAATGATTTATGTTCCCTAAAATTAGGTTTTGTGGCTGTTTGGCCTTAATTAGCAACGGCGGTCTGCTGCTTCTTTTTATTTGAGAATTAATTTTATAGGTGCAACTGTGTGAATTAAACTATTTTTGAAAAGTTAATTTACTATAGAGATTTAATTAATTAGGATCTTACAGAATCATTAAAAGCAGAGTGATACATTTTAGCCATCATTTTCTGTTAATTTTGATCATTTCAGTTTGTAAGTTTTTTTCTTCCACCCAATTTTCCATCAGTATGCCTTGCAGATCTGATCTAATTTATCGAGATGAATTTATACTTTTCTAAGAAAAGATCATATATTAGCTTGACTCATTTTACAAATATTCTACTGTTCATAAGTCTAATCCTTATAGCACAAAATCCATATAATTTGTTTGTTGACTTGAAAGTCAACTTGCAAGACATAAGAGCAAATTATGTGATAAACAAATAAAACAACCCACTATAGGGAGGTCTGGACAAAAAATAGTTACAAATGGGCCAATCGTCCTTTTCCCTTTTTTCTCTTCAGATCCGACTTTTGTCCATGCTCATCTGATCCCAGACAGTGCTGAAAAGAATGATGATAAGCTCTACTTCTTCTTCCGTGAGAAAGCCTCCGAGGTGGGCCAGAGTCCCATGACGCAGTCCAGGATAGGCCGGATCTGCTTGGTGAGTTATCACACAGGTCCGAAACCACAAGCTGATAATCGCTAGTGAGCTTTAAATAAATTGAAGGCCTTGGTGAGTGATTGCCTTTGGCCTGTTTTCATTTGTTTTGTCCTCCTTTGAGGGTGGTCATCCAGGATGTTCTGCAATACACGCTCTTCATAGAAAAAACACATAAATTTAAAAAATGCCTCCCTAGTTATTCACAGCTCTGGTAAAAATTTTAAAAAAACCTTTAAAAATGTAATAATTTATTACACTGACATAAACCTAAACTGAATCCAAAATTTTAAAAATATTTTTCAAATCAACAATGCAGTTAGTGGCTCCCCTAACAATTCTTATATTACATGTGTAATTAAAGGATATCTTATTTTTGCATTTTTGTGGAAAAGGATCTGGTTTTCTGCAAAGTTTTAATTAATTTCTGTGAACTGCAGATGAGATTGAAAGAGAGGCTTGTTTCAGAAAAATGGTGATGCTATTGAAGTAAGGTTAGCGTGTTTTGATTTTAATAAATCAGGAAAAAGATCCAAGAAAACGGCTACTAGCTCTGATGTGGCAACAACTAAAGCTTAAAACAACTGAAACCGATTAACAAATCCTTGTTAATAAAGACTCATTTTGATCTAGACACAACAGTGATAAGCTCTACTTCGGATGGATGGATGGATGGATGGATGGTAAAAACAAAAAGATGGGGAAAAAAAACACTTTGAGTTTATGGAACTTTAATATAACATAAAATTATTTTGGTCGTTTTTTATAATTCTCCCGCAGGGGTTCTAGTTATTGACCCAGGTGCCATATGTTTGCATTTCTTGGGTAACTGTTTATTATCAGATTTAAAAATATCCCTATTGTTATTTATCTTGCCTGCAGGGAGGTGACAGTTTTGAATGTTTTGGATTAGTCGTACAAATAAGATGACCTGAGTAATTTGCTCAGTGATCTTTAAATCATTAGGAGCAATGATTTTTCTTTTTTATTTGTCTTCATAACTCAAGATAAAAGTTAAATCGTGTCTTTTTAATCCTCACAAATCATCCAAGCTGAGCCGAGGTTTATTCCCCGACTCCTTTTTCTCAGGACTTTATGCTTCACCTCAGTAGCACAAGCAGCAGCTGGCTGACCCCGTGTTCAGGCAGATGATGGTGACCATTATTCATGCTAACTTTAGTTAACAGCTGTTTCAGACACCTGTTAGACAGATAATGTTGGAGTCAGCCTGACGAGTGACTCTGGATGTTTGTTTGGATGTGATTCCTGCAGAACGATGACGGTGGACATTGCTGCCTGGTCAACAAATGGAGCACCTTTCTGAAGGCTCGTCTCATCTGCTCTGTGCCTGGAGTCGACGGCATCGAGACGCACTTTGATGAACTCAGTGAGTCATATTCGTTTTCACTTTCAAAGCTTTCTGTCATCTCTGACTCTCGTAGGTCCATCATCAGTTGTGTAATGCACCTGTTGGCCATAACGTTCAACCTCGCACTTTTTAAACCTATGAGCAAAGTGCCGCTTCATCTTCCTTACAAAGGACGAGTTGCAGCTCTGGCCATTTACAGATTGATTTCTGCAGCTCAGGGGACCTATAATGACTCTGCAGGGAGCCGGAGTGAACCGCATATTGAATGTCTCTGACCTCAGAGGAGAACTAGCAGATGGAAAGGGACCATTTATAACCTCAACTTTCAAAATAAAGCTCTGCAGACGGACAGATTCAGGACCAACAACTTCATCATTTCTACAGTTTGCTTCACATTTGCTCTGCATAGTTCCAGAGTGATGCTAATTCCCAGTTCCTCCTCAGCCTGTTTCACAATGTTTTCATTTGGGCCTGATGATAACATCATATTGTTCAGAAGCAAAAAGTCCTCTGCCAACCTCTTGCGTACGGCTACGTGATGTAGGTTCAACTGAAGCTCAGACTTTAGGTTGAGACATGGGTGGAGAATTAAGGTCCAACTGTCCTGTTTGCAGAACACACTGATCCATTTATGTTTGTCAAATGGTTGGAGGACCTACAATTTGGGGAATTTGATCCTGGTTTTCATGCTGTAATAATCCAACTCTGGGATTTTCCAGGGACTCCACTTCTTAAAACTGATTCAAGCTGGAATAGTCAAGTGTCTCAGTGAGACAAAATCAGCTGGCAGGAAGGTACACGGACAGTCTCTGTTATAGCTTTGCTTTGTCTCCAAGGCAATGGGCACCCAGAAGTATCTGAGTACTTGTATTCAGAAATAGAAATATGGTATTTTTATTGTCCCACCATGGGGAAATTCAAGTGTACCATCAACAAGTTAATGGCAGTTGGGAGAGAAAAAAATTTAGCAGTACAGGAAAATATGCAACATAAGAGAAATGATAATTAGGATTTAATTCCCTTAGATCAATCTAAAATAACACATCGTTTTAAAGTGGGTGGAAAACTTGAGGTTATTTCACTCTGATACCCTTCAATAAATTGCTGTGCAGCCAGTCACCTAATTAGTAATAATAATCCACCTTAAAATGAGTTAATAATTACAGCCATTCTACAAGATAATTAGAATTATCTTGTTCTACAAGATAATTAGGATTATCTTGTAGAATGGAGGCCCCTGGTGACTGTGGAGGAGCTGCAGAAATCCCTAATTCAGGTGGGACAATCTGTCGTCTAGACAGCTGCAGGGTTAGTTGTGTTTCCACAAATCTACCCTTTCTGGAAGAGTTTCAAGAAGAAAGTAATTCTTGAAGAAAGTAAAAAATATAATAAAAATATATATATATATATATTTTTTCAGATTTCTACATGTTCCTATCAGATGAGACCAAACTTAAGTTTTCTGCTCTATCCGGAAAATTGTTGTGTGCATCACTATAAACGGCAGCAAACAGAAAGAACTGTAACTGCGGTGAAAGGCAGTTCTGCAAGGTGTCCAATCAGTGGTAGTGAATATGCAAACCACACTTTACAGATCTGTATTTAGCAAATATTTTTAAAACCTTTTCACTCATATTATCTTCCTTTCATTTCAATTTCATGCATTGCTCACGTTAGACTAGCACATGATTCCCAATAGCAAACATTACAAACTTACAATGTTGTAATATGAAGAAGCATTACAACTTTTGTATTTAAACTGAAAAGTCCCCATCAGACAGATGTAACAAACCACAATCAGAAACGGTTTCTAAATAGCTGAGAATTGAATATTTAGTAGCATCTCGTACTCGTGCTGTAATGGTGTTCTGCAGATGTTCTTCATGCGGTAAGAGCACTCTGTGTGACAGAAAGCACTCTGGTGTCAGTGTTACTGTAGTTTTAGTGGTGCCGCTTGGCGGTTGCAGCCTACAAGCAGATCAGCACTCGCGGTGAGGTTAATGTGCGTCCTGAGGTGCAGCGGAACAGCCCACAGCACCACGGCCATTTTTACCACAAACCACAGTCGGTCTGGGAGAAATGTACTGCTGGTCCCGATTGGAGCCCAGCAGAGGCATCGGAGTGCTTAGATGAGGACTCAGGGGGGACAGAGTGGGGCGAGGTTTACCAGATGAGAAAGGATTCAATGTTTTTGCCAGAGGAGAGGACGACTGCTAAGGGACAGAAAGGCAAGCAGATGCAAAAGAGATGAAAATGTTTGCTGGAGAAAAAGTAGAATGAATTTATGGGACGTTAAGTTTTACACTTTTTTTGTAGCGTAATAATAACAGAAGCCTTATTTCCACATGTTTTGGATGTCAGGGCTGTTTGCGGAGCCCAACATTTCTTAACACTCATGTTGCTTTATAAATTAAATTCAGTGGGATATTTTAACACATTAGGTTGCGTTTTTAAAAGGATGACTTTTTTTCCTGAACTGATCATTACTCCTCTCTTTTGTCCTCATGTAACACCTCTTTCAAATCATCTCTTTGTATTAATGTATCTCCAGTAATTAGTGACGTTTCCCAGCATGCATGTTGCTCAGAGGGACTCAAAGTCTCTGTCTCCTCTGACACATCAGAAACAAAAGTCAGAATGATGCAACCTGTTCCCAGTTCTCTGCTGATTTATTTCTTTTCTCGCTTTCCACAGCCAGGGGCTCTGTCAGACTGGCGTCAGATGGGTTATGACTCTCTGCTTCGCTTGCCAAAAGTTAATTTTCGCTTTAGTGAGCAGACATTACCTGTCATTCCGTACCCTTGGAAGCTGGCATAGTTTTTTGTTTCAGAAACGATTTGAAACATTTGATCAAAGGAGGCCTTGTTTATCTTTAAAACTGTACACAACATATTTTCTCTTGCAAGCAATTTGAATTTATGCTCCTTGTTTATTGAATCTTTACTGATTAAAGCCAAAGGCATATGGATTAAGTTTCAGTCAGATATAAAATACATTCAGGTTATTTGAGAGACGTTTTTTTTTTTTGTTGTTCTGCTTGGGGAAAAATGTCTCTCTTTTGTTAGTCCTTCCAATCCCCTGAAAAAAAAACATTTATAAACAGGAGACTCATGTTTCCCTAGTTTTCAAACGTAATGGTGTTTTCTATTAACTGTAAACTACCAGGTAATATTGTTGTGGGGGTTTTTTTAAGGTGAACTCTTCTCTGTGAAGCAAAACAATAAATGACCTGGTGTGTGCATAGCCCGTCTACTTTAAATTTATTTCACTTTTCCTCTGCTTTGTTATTTCTTTCTCTTTTCTCTCATGAAAACATTAGAGGATACACACTGCACACCGTTGCCATGGCCCCACAGTCCCCGTATTGCATATGGCTCCTATTAAAGTCATGTTTCAGCAGACATCTCCGTTTCACTCCTATTCCCCACTGAGACCGGAGCAGTGTAGCTCCAGGTTTGGAAGAGTTTAGATTCAGGATCTCACTGAGACTCTGGAAACCACAATTCACAGGGAGCTCATTCTTAACACACCCCCCTCAAAGAAAGCAAAATGTCTCCATATGTCACAATTAGGATTTCTTGGGTTTGGAAGTGATCTTAAAGTCTCAAGATCATTTAATATGAGACACTAATATTTTCCTTTCAAATGTTTTCTGCAAAAGAAATATCTGACCTTGTTTAATTTGAATTTGAAAGAGGATTAGATTCACTGAAGGCACAAATCCCAGGAAGCGATCTACATTTGTGCTTATAGATCGCAATCAGGTTTTGAACTATGAATACTTATTGTGAATTAGTGACTTCATAATTTACGGATGTGACTAATTAATGTGTAATTCATGTGACTGTCTACAGGAGACGTGTATATCCAACCAACCCAAGACACGAGGAACCCAGTCATCTATGGAGTCTTCTCGGTTTCAGGGTGAGTAATGGCTTTTTTTAACTCTAATTTCAGTGTGAATGTTAGGTGTGTTTTAATGTCTGTCAGCAGTACGTGCTCATTTGCACTCAGCTGCAAGGTGTCTGCGCTTTGTAATGTTTTGAGTCTGTATTGGTTTGTAAGAATCCGCCTACAAGCAGGAGACAGAAAAGTGAATGTTCAGCCCAGAGGGAGACGCCGTCCGCTAAGAGTCTTTTGTAGAGACAGTCAGGTTTGATAGCAGGTTGCCAGTCACTGAAGGTGGACAGTGGTGTTGGGTTTTATAGATTATAGACCCAGACATTAACCATAGGATTTCCGAGAGGCTGCGAACATTTCTAAATTCATTCAGCATGTTGGATAACAACTGTTGAAAGCTCAAAAGAATAATAAATTAAGCATCGCTGCTTCTTGTTATCGCTCTTGCTGTCTCAAGAATTCAAACATTTAGTCATTTTTTATAAATTACAATTTCCTTTTTATTCTCTTTGAACTTCTCTTTGCTTCCTCTGATTTATTTTTTATCACCTTAACAATGACAAAAATTACCAATTTGGAGTTTTCTGTCTTCAGTGACAGCCTCCTCACTAACTGTTTAAAGACCTAATAGTGTATGATCCATTCACTGACAGTTTTCTAGGTTTTTCAGTTTTTGACTGATTAAACAAAGACTTGTCCAGTTTCAGTCAGTTGCTGGCTTCCAAGTGCATCTCTAGTTTTCTGCTGACCTGACATTGAATGTCTCATTTATGTCAGTATTGTTTATATGACATTTAACAGTGTCACATAAACAATGACAAAAGCTTTGACTACTTCTATCCACTTATTGTTATCTGTATAGGCAAAATGGCATAATGTGTAATCCTATATAATGGTATAACGTGTGTGTAAACCTATCAGGGATTAGTCATAGTCGGGTCAAAACTAAGTTTCTCCTCAATTGTTCCAGTAGGTCTTTCTAATGGAGGTAAGATACTTACTACTCATTCATTACCTCACTTCCATAAATACACACTAACTCTTCGAGATCTGTAAACTGAGATTCTGTCAGCACACAGGTCAAGAAAGGTGTTCGCAAAGTCATAATATATGAGTTTTGATTAATGTGTTGGAGAAAGAAATACTGTTATTGTTGCAATCGCCATTATAGCCATTGAGAGCGTTTAAGCCCAGCTGATAGAAGCACATGTGGTGCTAATGATAGGGGCTCATGACACGAGCTGCAAACATACCACACTGCTCTGCAGCAGTGAGAGCCTGTATTCTGGCGATTCTTTGGGATACGTGGGTGTTTGTATGTCAGTATGTCAGACAACTTGTCTCTGCTTGAGTCAGTCTGAGTGGCTGTGCATCGCGATGTTTCAGCAAGTTCCTGCAAACAGAGGCAGCCTGAATATGTGGAAGGAAGTCAGACTGAGTAGCCACAGAGATACCTTGCAGTAATTACCTCGGGGTGTGAGTTAATCTGCATCCTGTCTTGATAATATCTTTGCAATAACTTGTGCTAATCTGTCCTCCTGCAGGTCTGTGTTCAAAGGCTCGGCGGTGTGCGTCTACTCCATGGCCGACATCCGTATGGTCTTCAACGGGCCGTTTGCCCACAAAGAAGGGCCCAACTACCAGTGGGTGGCGTACACTGGGAAAATTCCCTACCCTCGACCTGGCACTGTGAGTTCAAAAATAAAGAAAATCAATGTCCATGACATAAACCGCACTCATGGGGAAATAAAGCAAATGTCAGAGGAGGAGATTTGACATTAAAATGTTCCATCTGTCAATAGTGTCCTGGAGGTACTTTCACTCCCAACATGAAATCCACAAAGGATTACCCAGATGAGGTTATCAACTTCATGAGAAACCACCCCACCATGTACAACGCCGTTTACCCGGTGCACAAGCGCCCCCTGGTGGTCAGAACCAACGTGGACTACGAGTTCACCACAATTGCTGTCGACCAAGTCAGAGCGGCTGATGGGAGCTATGAGGTGCTCTTCCTGGGAACAGGTCAGCGCTGAGAGACTAGAACATTTAAAAGTTACTGTGAAGATACATTGTTGAATGGAGTTTTGTGTTTATCATAAATGTTTCCAGTAAAGCTGTTTTCAGTGGAAGGTTTTATAATTTGAATTGATATGTTTGGTTCTTCAGATCGTGGGACGGTGCAGAAAGTCATCGTGTTGCCAAGAGACGACTTACAAACAGAGGAGCTGGTTCTGGAGGAGGTGGAGGTGTTCAAGGTCAGTCAAAATAAAACTCATCCAAAAGCTCCTCTTTTATTTGTCTTATTTTATACAAAGGTATTGGTCAGGCTTTTCCTGACCGATTTTGATTTCTATTTTTCTTTGACATCTGACTGACTAATTGAGGCTTTGACCACTCGTCTTTTGTTCAAAGGACTACTAAGCAGAGAATAAGCAGATTATTTAAAGAGGGTATACAGTTACTCATTTCTTTTAAACAGTGTGCTATTTTAAAAAAAAATTACATTATTTTGCAAATTTGTCCTTTATTGTATGATCTCTTATTCTTTTCTTATTTTTCTTTTTATAATTTACCTAGATTACTAGGTAAATTATAATATTTACCTAGTAAATATTTTCTAATATTTGAAACAATTTCTTCTATTAGATGCTTTGACATGTTTGGCAAATTTTTTCTGTTTTTTCTTACTTTGCGTTTATGTAAAAATTTCATCTGCCACTTCAGGTTCCCACCCCAATCACCACCATGAAGATTTCATCTAAACGGGTAAGTTACCACTAGTTTAATTGATTTTGCTTTTGCTGGGACAGCTTAATCTGAGCCAAAGTATTTTTCATTCATCCAACTTAGTGGGAGCTATCTATCAGATTTATTTGATTTCCAAAATTATTCTGTCTTAAGCCATTAGAAACATGACTTATGAAATAAATTTTAATTGTCAGAAAAAGACATTTCCTTGGGGTAGTTGCAACCATTTTACTATAAAATGTGTTTCTAAAATGTTTTAAAACTCTCCGATACATAAATTGCAGAATTTATTTTTCATAGTAATTTAACGTTTAAATTTATTGGTTAATTAAATGCGGGATCCACACACATATTGTTGCACTTACTTTTGTGTTTTAAAAAAAACAGATTAATTGAAACCTGATTAGGTTCAAATAATATTGACTTCTGAAGTTGTTTGTGTTGTCATTGTACCCTTTCTCATATTATTATTATTGTTTATGCCAATACACCCAGCTTTTATTATGTTTTGTGGATCGGAAGCTGAAAAGTTTTTGCAACCACTGATTAATTAAATCCAAACTACTAGTGTTGCTACTTCTCACTAGTTCTGTGTTTGTTTTAATAGCAACAACTATATGTGGGGTCTGTCCTGGGTGTGACCCACCTGGCTCTGCACCGCTGCGACGTGTACGGCGAGGCCTGCGCTGACTGCTGCCTGGCTCGGGACCCGTACTGCGCCTGGGACGGCAAGTCCTGCTCCAGATACTCTGCCTCACAGAAAAGGTGAGACCGAGACAGCCTGGCCGTTTACATCCTCGGGCTCACATTATCTCTGTGGATTATTGTAGCACAGGATATTTAAGATGCTAAGTTTATTTTCGGCTGTTGATTCGATCTCCCAGACGGAGCCGTCGACAGGACGTAAAGTATGGAAACCCGATCCGCCAGTGCAGAGGCTACAACTCGAATGGTAAGTTTCTCTGTGGTACAAGATGGATTTGTGATGCAGTTTTCAGTACAAAAGCATTGAGCAACGTCTTTTGCATGTTTTACAGCAAATAAGAATACGCTGGAGACGGTTCAGTACGGAGTGGAGGGAAGCACAACCTTCTTGGAGTGCCAAGCTCGTTCACCTCACGTCTCTCTGAAGTGGCACCTGCAGAAGGAAAACAGCGACAGGAGAAAAGAGGTGATTCATTTTATTTCTTGTACAAAAGATGTTGATTGATGTCATATAAAAATAGTAAATTGATCTTTTACACTTTAGATGCTAATTGTCTTATTTCACCAATAGTTCAGATTAATTGAACTATCAGTGATTATGACAGGATGAGGATAAGGTATGAAAACTGGCAACAGATTTGTGATTCAGAATTTTGTTTCATGGTTTATTTATTTTTTGGCTTATATGTAAATTGCAGCGTGAGATGGAAAACGAGCACTTCATATGAAAAATCACCCCCACTGTAAAACATGGCGATGGCAGCATCAGGCTGTGGGGATGCTTTTCTTTAGCAGGAACAGACGACCTGATCAGAGTTGACTGGCGCTAAAATCAATCCTGGAAGAAAACCTGTTAAAGGCCTCAAAAGGCTGTGGACTGAGGCAACGGGTCACAAAAACCAAAACTTACAGTCAGAGTTGCACTAAAACACTTATGATCAAAGCATATTCCTGTTAACAATTGGGTGTAAATTGATGTTCATATGTGTTCTTTTTCCAGTCTGAATGAGCTAGAGCTATTTTCCAATGATGGGCAAAAAATAAAAAAAATGTCGTAGATGTGCACAGATGTGTAAAATCCTAATAAAATACATTTATATTCTAGTTTACTTTTGGAAAGCATTCTTTTACATTTTTAACTGATAATTAAATATTCTGTGCTACTTTCGCCGTGTCTTTCCTTAAGCTGTAAAACTTCCCTCCCTGTGCACTCCAGATTCGCTCAGAAGGCCGCATCCTGAAAACCGATCAGGGTCTCCTAATCCGCTCGCTGCAGTCTTCCGACGGCGGCATCTACCACTGCACGTCCACTGAGAAGAACTTCAAGCACACCCTGGTGAAGCTGCAGCTAGTCGTCCTCTCCAGCCGCACGGTCAACAACATCCTGGTGGATACGGGCAACCCAGCCCTCCCCCAAATTCAGTCCAGCGCCTGGACCCCGAGCGTTGGGCAGTACAAGGACCTGCTGACCATCCTCAGCCAACCGGAGATGGGGCTGATCAACCAGTACTGTAAGGACTACTGGCAGCACGGGGACGACGGCCTCGGGGACGGAAAAGCTAAAAGCCTGAAGGAGCTGAAGGAGCAGAAGAAGCCTCGCAACCGCCGGCATCACGACGACCAGACGAATCCGGCTGAGACATGAAGAGTTTGGGTTTTCAGCCTGTCGCGTTCAAATAGCACCATTTGTCTACCTTCTAGTTTCTCCTCACAACCCTCCATTTAAGGGAAATGACTCCATTTAACAGACCCTGCAACAGAAAGCATCATTTGTATGTGACTGTTGGAAGAACAAACACAATATTTATTGTAAGTTGTACAAAGTAATTCTTTATACCTATCTAGAAAACATGTTTTTTGTGAATAGATCTGTGCAAATATTGTTATATTATTATTATTATTGTTATTATAATTATTAGTGTTATTGTTTATGACATTGTGTTATTATGTCGGGAATATCTTTGTTTGGTGTTTTTCTTTTTTCTTTTATTTTATTTTTTTAAATTTTTTTAAATAGCAACTATTACTCTGGACTTTAACGGTGTCCAGACAAGGACTGGAGTGGATAAGCTTCTCATTTCTCTGCAATTATGTCGGATCAATTGACTGCTGGCAGTATCTAAATCCAGAATTACACCAGAAAAGCCTGGTAATCTCACCTGGACAGTCATTGCAAAGGTGGACACTATTGTACTGTAAACAAAGCAGGGACAACGCCATTGATGATGGTAGGAATGCCGACAACCTGCAGCTGCAACAGCACATCACAAACTACCAGGAACGTGACGGACCTAAGGTGACAATTTCAAACTGCACCGTTCATATTCTTCCATATTTAGTTGCTGTCAAGTATTTTTGTTTGTGTGTAAGCATCACATCTCAGTGTTGTGTTCTTGGCATCTTGTTATAAGCTGTTTATCACTAGAGGAAGGGTTCTTTTAACGAAACAGAAGTGGAAAACAGAACATTGGCTTCTCTTCTCTCTGTGGAGATGAGTTATTCCAGCAGGCAGCTAAATGTGAATCTGTGATTAAAAAGAAAAATATATATATACATATATATTAGAAAAAGCACCTTTAGTTGCCAGATTAATTTTTTTAAAATAAATATTAGAAAAAGTTTGTTTCTAAACAAATTAAACACCCTATAAACTACACTGCTGTGGAAAAGGTATTTGCTTACTTTGTGATATTTTGTCACTTAGAGATTTCTGATTATCAATCAGTTTTTAACATCAGCTGCAAAAATGCTGAGTAAATACAACATGCACTTTTCAAGTGGTTACTTCATTTATGGATTACTTTTAGATGAAGTGAAAGAAAAAGCTATCTAAACTCACCTGGCCTTTGATGAATATAATCAGTCTTTTACATCTGTATGGAGAAGATTCGGACACACTTTTTGATTGAATTCAGTCACATTGTCACATCATCTTTATCAGATTTATGTCCAGATTTGACAGATACTCACAAAATCTTACTAATTTTTGAGTCTTTGAGAGATGAAGTTGTTGGTGTCTATTGGTTCAGTTGTACGACTCGAGTGCTTGAGCTAAAGTTTTTAAAGGTTTTCTCCTAATGAGTAAAATCTTTTATTTCACCAATTACAGAAAAGTTTCTGAGTAGCAACACACTGAAGTGAGGTCTATGGTGCTTGTTTTGCTACCTTCTGGATGACTGATTGATTAGGTCAGCCACTCATCCATGTTTTCTCCATGTGTGGATAGTGGCTGTGACATTGGTTCATTGGAGTCCAACAGATTTCAGAATAGCTTCATAACTCTTTCCAAACTGTTAGGAAACAAAGTTATCGACATTTGTTTGTCCTTGTATATCTTTAACTCAGGGTAGGATGTTTTTTTATGTTCTGGCCTACTTCAAAACATTTAAACAGGTTCTTTTGTAATTTTTTGGCCCTGCATAACTTTTGCAACCTGGGTGTGACTAGGGATATTGCACTGACCTCTCCAAAATATGTTAATTACACTTTATCAAAGGGCATAGAGCAATGTTATTATTTTGTCACACAGAGCCAGGTTGTTTTGAATGTTTTTTTCTCTTTATCAAATTAAATATCCATAAATCCACTGTCTATTCTCACTTACTTTTGCAATATCCCTATCAGTCATTGGTCATAAGGCAAGGTTCACCCTGGGCTGGTCATTACACCATTACAGAGAAACACACAGGACTAACGACCATGCTTGCCTAAAAGCAATTTAGAGAAACCCGTTTACCCAAGAGTCATGTTTTTGGACTTCAGGAGTACCTGGAGAGAAGCTCCACTTGCATAGGGAGAACAGAAAGACTCCAGGCCAGGATGTAAAACACAGGACCTTCTTGCTCCAAGGCCACAGTGCTATCAAACTCAGCAAAACTGCTTAGTGATCAGAAAAATGCAATACTTTTTCACGGCACTGTCGTTTTTGTTTTTTTTTCCATTCCTTCCATTTTTATGTAAATATTGGTGAAATTAATGTAATCAGTCTATACAAATGTGCAGATTTATAGTGCTATGATGACTGGTGCTGTACTTTATGTATCATCTGGTTACCAGAGAGCTCCTGCCGCTCTATTTGTCCTGGTACAGAGCCATCCTTTATTACTGGTGCCACAGATTTCACACCAACTATGGAAACGAACACCTTTACACAGTAAACATCATGATAACTTGCCAAACCTGAAGAAAAAAAATTATACCACAGTCTTCAGACAGTGAATTTTAAATGTGCATGGCATGTACAGTGTATGTATGTAGTGTTTTGTCTAAGCTGTTGCTGTGGATGTCTTTTTATTGTTGTGGGAGTTCGGATCCTTTTTGTTTTGGGAAATGCTGAAAGATCAGAAAGGCTGATTTCATCTTTGAGTTCTTCTTGTCAGATATAAGAAGTAGAGGAAGAAAACAGGTTTGCATATATTTCTACTGTGGGAATCTGTTTTCTCTGTATGACAGCTCTGTGAGGTAATGTATAATAAGCACACTTTGTGGTAATGTAATGACTTGTAAAAACTACTATCTTTTCTTCCTCATCAATGTTGCTAACTAATAAATTAAAGCTCTATATTTTATAATAACAAGTGTTCTCCTTTGTTCTGCATGGTGATTTTAGAGCACTTAATTTTTAATTTTTATTTTTCTGCATTAGCAAAGCAATTAAAATACTTTAAGTTATGTTAACATTAATCAAACCCATAACATCAAACTAAACGATTAATTCATGACGTTTATATTGAGTGATTTTTATAATTTAAAAAAGAATCAGCAAACGTCTGTATATTTCTTAATATTAGGATTTATTTAGGATCAATCAAGACAAATTACAACTTTATTATGAATCAAATTATATGTATTTAATCATGATTACTTAACTACATTTTGTGGACTTCCTGATTGCAAATAATTACATTAGTCCAATAACAAATGTATGGATCGCGTGGTGGCCTGCACTACTTTTTCATCGTCAATAGTAGAGTATTTCTAATTTTGGCAATATTCTAGAAGAGAAAGAATGAATCCTTCGAACATGTTTAGTATGGGATTTAAATGACATACCGTGGTTAAAAATAACAGAGGTTATTTACTTTAAGAGTCAATTTGATGCCATCAGTTATCAATGGATTAACTCAGTTTCTCTTTCAAAGACTCTGGTCCATCGATGACACTTTCTGTATTGTCAGAATTTAAAATTTACAGTGGGCAAGATAGTATTCAAGCAAAATGGGGTTAGTAGTAAAAAATTACCTCAAAAGAGAAACAAATACATTTACAATCAAACTGCATCTACACCCAGTTACAGATGTTCTACGCTTTGATCCTGTGTATGTCTTCTGATCCAGAGTTAACACAATAATATCACTATTTTTTAGTTCCTGAGCGTGTAATGAAATATGATGCTGTGATCATGAACATACACTCATGCCACATCTTCATGCACACAGAACTGAAAGTGTGAGTGGATTAAGATCCTTAACCAGCTTCAGATTCAGGTCAATGAGATCTGTCTGGTGAAACTGCAAAGCTCTTTAAGCACTTCAGAACTCACCCTGGATCGAATAAGGAATGTTTGCATTTTTTGTGTGCAAATGTCTCTGTGTTTAGACTACAGGTTGATGGTCTTGACATGCATTTGCTGATTTTGTGTTGGTTCTAGCATTCTCATCACATTCTCATCCCTCTTGCAGAAATAAACCCACAATGAGCTTAGCATCAGATTTCATTTTTGTTTTGGTCACATCAGAGACTAAACTTAGTTTTGGTAACAAGACATGAATCAAGTTCTTTTAGTTTTACTGGCTTCTCTCCTGAAAGAACCTAAGAAGAGCATGAGATAAGCACTTGAGCCGATGTTCATCTTCCGCTGAGCGCAGCAAAGTACCCTAAAGGTTAGAGCACTCCTACAGTGATGTATGTCTGCTTCCCTTCACACCTCTGCCCTGTAGCTGTCTTGTCCTTGTGCTCCATTGGCCACCACTGGTCAGGTGGGCTGAGGGAGCCCAAAATCCTTCCCTGTGATGGGAAAAAATACTCAAACAATCCCCAGCTGCCGGCAGTTGGCGCATCAGCTGCGTGCTTGAAGGCACCGGTCAGACAGTAGCAGGCGAGAAGCCATCCGGGACCTGCTTCCATTTTTCCTGACACTTGGCTTTTGAAACAGAGGGGCCCAAGCCGGGAAAAGTAGGATGGGGGCCGGAGCTAGCGCCGAGGACAAACACTCCAGGGAGCTGGAGAAGAGGCTGAAGGAGGATGCAGACAAGGACGCAAGGACCGTCAAGCTGCTGCTGCTAGGTACAGACACACCTGTTGGACAAGTGATTTAGAAGCAATGGTTTCAATACATCAGGATCTGGTCAGAGCCGTTCCCTCACCATAGATGGTTTTAGTGTGCTGTTTTAGTTGAGCTGTAAAATCACCTTACTTTGACTTCCTAACTTATTTTGGTTAAAAACTTTCCCTAAAACAATTCCTGCTTTGACTTTCACAAGCAATTTTAGTTCCCGTTTAACAATCAAAAAAGCAAATGATGTTGCTTTATGCATTGTTGCAAATAACACACCTAATTAATTTCCAGGGCTGATTTTTTTTATTCTTTAAAGTCTCTAACTGTGCATGAAAAGATGCAACATATCAACTAAGAGCTTAATAAACTGTGTCACTGAATTGCTGAGACACTCAGATAATCACGCAAGGCAATCCCTGTTAATCCTGACACAACAGGTTCTTGCACACAAAGGGCTTAACACTGAAGGACACTGACCCTGAATCAACAAACCAAAACAGATTTATGGCACCTTCATTTTAAATCTTCTGAATTTAGACTAAATGAGAGAAACTGTCAGAGTTACAGTTTATTCTATAAGCTAATGAAATACAGAACATACAGTCAAATGTAGTTGGGCTGCTTGAAGTAATTTAGAGTTATAATATTTGTTGACAGCTGAAAGACTGCATCATCTGAAAATACTTTGTAGACACATAAGAACCTCTTTCAGACATTGTTTCATGCACTGCTTCATCCTCTCCTCATGGTGATATAGGTCAGGGTCAAGTAAAAAAAGATTAGGGCTGAAGTAAGAAGCATTATACTGCACTTGTTGGGATCATCTTTTGGAGGATATACCTGAGAAAAACAGATGTTATTCCAACGCCTTACAAACATAAATAAAAACACCAGTTCTGATAAGCATACTGGTAGCTTCATCAATGTCCAGTTTTTGGGAATGGATGGCCATGTAAGGTGTCTTCAAATTAAAGAAAATGTTGGGATATTCTGATAAAATAGACAAAGACATCTTCCAAAATGATTTCTTCTCTTTCATAGGGGCTGGAGAATCAGGCAAGAGCACCATCGTCAAACAGATGAAGTAAGAACTTTGTATCTAAGCAGCATTTATTCCTTCTTGTCCAAAGCTATGTTCAATAGTAATGCTACACTTTCTCCACAGAATTATCCACAAAGATGGTTATTCGCTTGAAGAATGCTTGGAGTTCATCGTCATCATCTACAGCAACACCCTGCAGTCCATCATGGCAATCGTGAAGGCCATGAACACACTCAACATTAACTACGGCCACCCCGATCAACAGGTGACAACACACATCTATATAAATCTCAGGTCAAATGTTCCAAGTTAAACTTATTGACCTGACTGTCCACCTGGGTCCTTCCTGCAGGATGATGCTAGGAAACTGATGCATCTTGCAGACACCATTGAGGAGGGAACCATGCCCAAAGAATTGTCAGACATCATTCTGCGTCTGTGGAAGGACTCTGGCATCCAGGCCTGCTTCGACAGGGCTTCAGAGTATCAACTCAACGACTCAGCTGGATAGTAAGCAACAACACACTGAACCACTGCTCATGTAATCGTAAAAATAAGTCCACTGACGGAGTTTAATTTTCACACAGCTACCTCAATGACCTGGAGCGGCTGATCCAACCTGGCTATGTGCCCACTGAGCAGGATGTGCTGCGATCAAGAGTGAAAACCACTGGTATCATTGAGACTCAATTCTCCTTCAAAGATCTTAACTTCAGGTGAGTCTACGAATTATTGCTCATTAGTAGGAATTAGTATTGATAGGGTGATCACATAGCAAACTGCCTATTGTTTTGATCCAGAATGTTTGATGTGGGTGGCCAGAGGTCAGAGAGGAAGAAGTGGATTCATTGTTTCGAAGGCGTCACCTGTATCATCTTCATTGCTGCTCTGAGCGCCTATGACATGGTGTTTGGTGGAGGATGACGAAGTGGTATGACAGAGTTGACCGTTGCATATCATTATTTATGGTAAGAAGTAAAAATCTGGGTCACTTAAAAGTTTTTTTTTCCTTTCAGAACCGAATGCACGAGAGTCTGCACTTGTTCAACAGTATCTGCAACCACCGCTACTTTGCCACCACCTCCATTGTCCTCTTCCTAAACAAGAAGGATGTGTTCACTGAGAAGATCAAGAAAGCCCATCTCAGCATGTGCTTCCCCGAGTACGATGGTGAGATTTTCCTGAACTACTTAGATTCTTTTTTCAGTGTATAAATGACAGTATCGTCGGCAAAACATGACCTAGCTATTTGAAGAATAGACTGGCTACAAGTAAGTTTAGCTCTTCACTTTGTGGATGTTAAAGTGGAAAAACAACTCTTCCTCATTTCATTGTTATTGTTTTGTCATTTATCTGTTATATCTCCCTGTTGTCCTGCCCAGGGCCCAATACTTATGAGGATGCTGGCAACTACATCAAAATCCAGTTCCTGGACCTGAACTTGCGCCGAGATGTAAAAGAAATCTACTCACACATGACCTGTGCCACAGACACAGAAAACGTCAAGTTTGTGTTTGACGCCGTAACCGACATCATCATCAAGGAAAACCTGAAAGACTGCGGTCTCTTCTAAGAGTCAAGCAGGAAAACTAAATGAAGGTGAGCAAAGTCAAAAATCATGCAAATCTAACCAAGAGTGACTGTTCCTATCCTATCTAACACGAGTGTTTCTATGTTATTTGACAGGGTAGCATCTTAGCCCTGTCACATTGCTCAGATTCCTTCTCACATCAAACAGGGGAATGAAGATGGAGACAGCCCTATCAAAAAGCCATCATCAAACCAGTGATTGCAAAAACAAAAATAACATTTAATTTGCTGTGTTTAAAAACTAAACTTGTAGCTTCGACCAAAGACTCCTTGTCACTGAGACATGAAAATAATCCCGTGCAGATTTTAAGATGAGTTGAATTTTTTTGTTAAACTTTTCTCATTTGCTCATCTTTGGAGATGAATGCAATCTGTAGCTTTTGTCTGCATAAACTGATTTCTTTTCAGATGTACTCATGAATAGACGCAGTGTCTCTAAGCTCAAGTAATCAGACAGCATATAATTAAAGGGCTAACAAGATGGCCTCACCACCTGCATATGCACTTCAGCATCAGTTAGACTTTAAGATGAACTGTCATTAGAAAAGGCTTTTTCTAAAGAGACAAAACAGCACAATTTGTAACACCAGAAGATAATAAATTGAACGTCTGAGAAAAGCATTAGATTGTTTTTGGTTTTATTGCAGTAGTTGAAAAAGGGCCATTGCACATAATTAATCAAATTTCTAATGGTGATTAATTATGTAATACTGTTGATCAATAAATTGTTAAACTAGAGATTAATTTAACCCCAATTTGAATCTCCCTGTCAAAAAGCCTTTGAGTCAACGTATCCGTACTGAAATTCAAAGAAATATAAAAATGTGCACTTTTGATTAAATTTATTAAAGCTTCTGTAGAAAACTCAGTAGTGTGTCATTTTTTTCCAGAATTAATGTCTTGTTTTTAATCGCCTCAGGTTCCTGGAAATCCCTTTAATGACTGACTGATTTAGACTCAAAAATATAAGCTGTTATTACATTGTTTTTATCATTTTTGTCTTGGATTAGCAAGTGCTAAAATGGAATAGCTTAGGACAGTGCATATTTATGTACTAGTGTGGCCCAGTCAAATTTCAGACCTAAATTGAATTTAAAATTGGCACAATTTCATGTTTTCCGGTGATTCTTTGTTCATTTGCAAAGCACCGATACAAATTTGTCTCTAAATGTGGACAAAAGTGAATGTTTTCAGCATAAAAGGGCTAATGTCTCACCAAAAATGTCTCTATGCATTTATTTTTAGTCAGATTTATTACTGCAACAGTGTCGGTACAAGTCAGACAGCTGCAGCTGATCCAAAACGCTGCTGCTTGTGTTCTTACTAAAACCAGGAAAACAGAGCACATCACTCCATTTCTGTAGCTAGAGATTTGACTTCATAAATTCATGAAGGACTTAGCACCAAAATATTGCATCAACTTTCTGGACCACTCAGGTCTTCCTGTTCAAATCTACTCTGAATCCCACAATTAGAGCCAAACAAAGAAAAGCAGCATTCAACTTTGTCCTCCGTTAATCTGGGAAACTGCAAAACCTGCTGAAACAGAGTTCATTTTAATCAAGGCTAAAAACTCACTTGCTTAGGTTGCATTTGATTCATAATAACTTTAACATTCTACACTTTGTTTAATTTTATGAGTTTGCAAGCACTTTGTGTTGCCTTGCTGTTGAAATGTGCTGTAGAAGTAAATTTGCCTTTCCTTGAGGCATAACCAAAACTTAAAGTTGTAACTGAAAACAGGTGCTTCTAAAAAAAATTACAACTGCATGCTCTGTTTTTCTGATTTCTATTTGAAAGACATTTTAAAAATAAAACAGTTCCTTTAATTTTAGAATTATGCTTTACCATGAGTCGGCCTCTAAAATATATAAAATGTTGTGATTATGATATAAAATGTGACGTTAAAGGTGTGTGAACAATTTTGAAAGTCACTGCATCTGCATTTGTCTCCCTCACAAAATTCACCAGAATGGGAGGGGCACCTGTTTTCCAATGCGTTAATGACCTTTGACCACTTCTGAGAGCTATATGTGATTGCATCACATCCTGAAGGGAGGCGTTAGTAACGCAGATAACTATGGAAGATTTCTACTTTATGTTGAGAAAAAACATTAAGTTAGGTGTAACCACAACTGCATCTGAATATGTGAGACGTGACCTGGGTATTTGATTTTGTTGACAAAATCAAAGGAAAGCAGACCTAAACAAAGACTGCAGCAGAATTACACAGTAGCAGAAAGAGGATTTCAATGCATCAAATATTTGTAAATTATATTGAATTATATAGAAATGCACCTCAGTACTGTGAACAATACTTAATGTTGGAAACAATAATAAAGTGGAAAATAGTAGGCAACATTGCAATTTTATTTCTTACAAAAGCATTCACTGATTTTTGCATTTTTAATAAACCCTGAGTTTTTAAACCACATGACAAGTATGAAGTGCACCGAAAGAAACAGCTTCAGTCTCTTCTGTACAAGTACAAATCATAAACAATGCAGCAGAATTGTCACCAATACAAACTTAGCATTTAAAAAAAAATATATGGCTTGTGATGGTTAAAAGAACCGCAGATAAACATGGAATGAAACATTTGTGCAATATCAAAAGTGGCAATAAAATATGTTCAAAAATGTTATCCACGGCTAATATACACCACTCAGCATCCAGAAATACTAAGACAAATAGAAGGCACTTAAAGAGTCAACCCTGAACCTCATTCTGATGGGGGCATAAAGCCCTTTCTAAGACCTAGAGTCAATAAAAGTTTGAAAGATAAACACTTGATTATCTCCATATTGTATTTTCTCAGTATTGTCAAATATGAGTCAAAGGAAAAAAATAAAATAAAAAATGCAGTTTACTCCCTAGACTCTCTGTCTCTGCCTAGATATGCATTAGCATTTTAGTAGAGATGCACCAAGAACTTGATTGACAAGCGAAATAAGAAGATTTTGGAGAACTGAGTGGTGACCAGATCTGTTTCTGAGCTCACCCAGTGTGTGCATGCTATTACTGATTGAAGAAGTTCAACTACAGTATTATCAGCAGGTGATAAAAATTGAAGTCAGAGGAAGTATAAAAGATGTAAAGAGGCATTTCAAATCAAAGCATTTTGCACGACTTATTAAGACATGACTGCTGTTCATTCAGGCTGCAGGGGGCAGCAGGAAACTTGACCAGAGTACAGCAAAGTTGCTCTTTTTGTCCCCTTCAGCTTTCAAGCGTGTAATGAAACAAGCTACATTTAGTAATGTGTACAGCCTTTCTGGAAATCTAACAATTAAGATAAGAAACTCTGTAAGTTAACAGAAATTACCCTCTCATTACAACACAGTCATATTGCCTTTGCTCTGAAAATAAATAATTTGTAATTTCACATAGCACAAAGTTAGAAAAAAAGGCCATTGTTCCTATATATTTTTAAATCTTAAAGAGAAATTAAAATTGGCTAAAAATCTATATTAGTCTGCCACAAGACTCTGATTGGTGCATCTCTAGTTTTAAAAACCAGAGTTTTGCAGTAATGCTGTTTGATTAAAACATATCTGGAGTGAAAAGCAGCTCTTTTAAGAGTTTTATCTCACAGCCCTTACATAATAGCACTGATCTAATCAGGTATATCAACTTAAAAAAGAGGCACTGGTTCTCAGGTTTAGAGAGGGCTTGCTCAAAGGTCAACATTTGTTTATAGGCTGTGCAAAGTTTACCCAAACATATATCTCAGTTTGTCTAAAACCCTCTTAGTTCAGACAAAAACCAACAATCAGAACTAATTCTCCTGATCATTCTCCAAAACCAAAACCTTTTACTTTAATACAGTCTCGTCTTCTTAGGATTCATTACCGTCCATTTCCTGTCTAGATCCAGATCTGAGAAATAGATGGTAAAAAGACTCTGAACTGAGGAAGTCCTCCTGTCCAGTCCTTTCAAACAAGTGTAACCACATCTGTCCTTTTTCGTCAAAACACTCCCACCATATGATCAATCTGCCTCATGTAGACACTCTTTAATGGCAGAGCATATCGACGCTCCTCTGGAATCCTGTTACACTGCAGAGATAAGGAAGAAAGAGAATAAATACAGAGTTCCTTCACAATGTTTTATGTCAACAATTCATAGCTAAAAAGAAAAAAAAATCACTTTATTTTATAGAGAATGGATGAATGGACTGATGGATGGAGGAAGAAAAAGAAATGAGAACAAACATCTAGAAATGCAAATATTCTACATACTTAATTTTCTTTTTCCATACTGATTCACGCCTGGAAAACACGCCAGCCAAGTTTTATGTTTTTCCAGACTGAGTGAACCCTGAGACCAACTGTTGTTCTGGTCAAACTCATTGACCACATTAAATGAACCAGGATGATGATCTTACGTTGCTGATGTTGCTCGGAGGCGGGTGGTTACTCATTTCCGTTTCTGCCAGCGCTCCCTCTTCACATGGAGACAGGTCGTTCCACTGCTTCTCCCTGAAACGCTTGTCTATAGGCACAACATGACCTTCTGTAGTGAAGATATATTTGTTATCGGATTTGTGCAGCGGGTTGTCCTCGTCAAATAGCTGCAATGCAGAGGAAAACACAATAAAATTCCCCAACAAATCAATTCATATATTCAAAATGGTGTATGGGAGGGGCGGGGAATACACTATTCAAATAACCTCTTAGCATGTGGAAGGTAATCAGAAAAAGAGCATTAAACATATACATATATATTTATTTTTACACTCATTCTGGTATAGTAGGATATGTAGACCTTTATGTGTTAACATGAAGTTTGCTTTTCATCAAACTTTAAAATGTGATTCAAAGATTGCAAGTCTTCCATTTTAGCACAAGAGGTCACCAAATCCTACACTTTAGTCTTTAAAGTGCACTTAAGCCTTAGGAAACAATGAAGTAAAATAAATGTTTGTTCCTGTATATCTGAGAGTATAGTGCCTCAGACTGAAAACTTACAAGATAAAGGTATTTGCAGGTTTCACTGAGGAAAAAGCTCTCCATGCGATCCTCTTTGGATTTATCCACAACATGGTGGAGTGTGGCATATCCGCATCTGCAGTAGCAGTAACACACAGCAGTGAAGTGTAAAGTAGGCAAATACACATTTTTTTATACGTATACGTGTCCAAAATCAGTAAAAACAACTTAAATAGGTACCTGACTTTGGCATTTTTCTCAAGGCTCTGAAGAATATCCATTCCAACGTGCAAATAGAAAGGATTTTTTGTTGCCTGTGAGAAGAAAGTAAGGAAAATTACTCGCGATTGATAAAAAGCAAACAACCACTGCTGTCTCCGAGTTACTACCTGGTACAGCAGGTAGGTGGACTCCACCAGCTCTGGTCTTAAAGGGTAAAATAACACATCGGGAGCTTTGAGCTGCCAGTTGTATCTCTCTGGCAGCGCCCCAAAGCGCTTCCAGATGGCATAGTAGAAGGCATGCAGGCAAATGGCGTCGTCGATATCCCCATTCAGCACCTATGAGTTACATAAATCCTTATTTTAGTTTACTGGAACAAAAAAAATTAAAATAAATTTATATTTATGTCAGAGGAAAGTAAAAAAAAAAATAAAAACACCTGTAGCCCAGGAAAGAAGGCCTGAAGGGAGTCGATCCATGTGTTCATAATCTCACCACTAAACATGTTCACATTAACGTAGAGAGGCGGGTCACCCTCACCTTCATTGCAAGACTCGCGCCTGGAGAACAACAAAGGGACAACATTTCACACAATTCAGTTATACAATGTTCCTCTCCACATTAAAAAAAACATAAACATACAGTGAATTTCTAGAGTGCGATGACTTTTTTCATATTTTCTCACATATACACCAACATTAAGACCAACAAGAAGCAGAGCATAGCTGTAAAGTACAAGGAAATTTATTGATGGTTTTATTTTTTTAACCTGTTTTGTGGGTGCATTTCTTCCAGCAGCAACGGGGAAGCTACTGGAAGAAATGCAGGTAAAGTTATTAACCCAATAATAAACTCGAAACTTTAGAGTTGCAACTTGACACAATGTAGAAAAGTTCAGAAAGTTTGAATACTTCAACAAAGTAATAAAACATGACTACGCTGTAAACATTTGTCAGTTTTAATTCCTCTTTTTGGTGATTCCCACAGACTCGGATCCTGTTGCTGTGATATTTCCACATTTCAGCTGCAACCAAACGAGACTCTCAACAATGCAGAAAATTGAAAAATGAACAAAATCAATCTCTCAAATGTTTCATTTCTTTTTGGGACTCACCCTCTTCTTAGGTGGTTCTGAATGCTCTCATAAGCTGCCTTAAACATGCGGTAATCCTCTTTCTCACCAAATAGGATGTAGGATTTCAGCAAATACTCATAAAAAGAGTCCATTCCAGCTCCAAGCCCACTCTGCTTGCCAACCCACTGGCCTGTTTGAATATTAATGACATTTCCTGCAAAAAGAAACCAAAGAGGGATGTTTGCACCTTTGGCAACATCAGGCGAGAACCAAGTATTGAAAAGAAAACAAAATCAATAGGCAGCGTGGAATTAAAACTCCTCCACCCCAAATGGAAGCTGAACTTACCCAACAGACCAGTTTCGTTGCTTCTCAGATTCCACAGAGCTCTGACGGCTCGCCTCGCCACCCATTCGAACGTCGAATCCCCGATCAGGCGACTAAGAATGCCAAACTCCACCAGCAGGGACCCGGCTCCTGCAGTGCACGTCTCATTGACGCCGTCCTGAGGGACGCCCGTCTTCAGGTTCACCTGCACGCAGGGCACAGACAAACAATCAGCCCCGGCCTCGCGCACGGAAGAGGGATGACTTACTTTGCAATCAAAGAGTGATCTCTCTCACCCTGGGGAAAGGAATGCCCGTGCTTGTGTTCTCAAAAGCAGGAAGCAAGCGCACAGCCAGGTCGTGAGCCAGATGCAGAAGTTCATTATCATAATCTTTGAGGCCCACCTCCCCGAATGGGTGCTTGGGGTCAGTCAGCAGAATGTGTGCTGAGATAAGGCTTCCAAGGATCCTTCAAAGATTAAATAAAGAACCAAGAGACCCCTTTAATGCTGTCGCTGCAAAATTGTATCAGTCTTACAAAGAAGTACAGCTACAGCATTTATGTTTTTTTCAGTAAATGTACAGCTTTATTTTTTTATATCATTGGAGATGCACAAAGAAATTGACTGCTGACCAGCATCATGCAAGCAAATTGCTGATTGATCAGCCCTGATCAGTTTTAATATTAATATATATATATATATATATATATATATATATATATTCCGCACCTTCAATGAATGCCCTATTTTTAAACTTTTTTCATATACAAGGCTGGGATAGTTGTCAAAAAACTGGTTTGTTAATAAAGTTTGACTGACCTATCTACCCACAGACATGTCTATGTATCTACCTACCCACCTAATAATCAGGTCGTCTGCAGATCACCTAGCATCACGTTCCCCACGAACATGCTGTGCGCGAACTTTAAGGTTTTTAGGTGCACCTTATAGTGCGGAAAATACGGTATATATATATATATATATATATATATATATATATACACTGTATATACCCATAAAGATAAATGTAATTAATATTTTCAATGATCGTATTGCTGTTTTTGCTATAATGTTTTAAATTTGCAGTCATTTGGTTTTTACAGCTTACGCCACTATTTGGGCTTTTACACGTGACATTCTTACTCTCCTTCTAATGTAGATAATTAACTAGTACTCATACCGAGCTCAAAAGAAAATATTTAACACTGTGTCCTTGTAACGATATAACATAGTTCTTGAAGAGAAATTGGAACTGAGTAAAATTGGTCAAAGCTTTATAATTGAAAACTGGACAAAACATGTTGAGCAGAACACAAAAGAATGACCCAATCAACTCATAAGATGCTAAATGTGTGATAATTTGAGATAATTGCTCTATAACATGTATTAGCGAGCACCTAGAAAACTTAATATGTGCTATTCTAAACTGCAGTAAGAGGAAAACTTTAAAGTTGATCACAAGCTGGAGAGTTCTTGGACATGCCTAAGGTAACGTTTGTACCTGATGTTAGCCTCGAAGACTTGCACAGTTGAGTCCTTGTCAAAAGACACTGTATCTATAACCAGTTTGACGGCTCTCTGGAACTCAGTCACATTGCCAAGCACCTGGTGAAACAAGACACCCAGTTTAACCACAGCGTATTCTGCGTTATCTTTCTGGTTTGTTTAAGATTGTGAACGCTGCTGCAGCTGGGTGAAAGGAAAGCCCTCAATTGCCAACCTTTACACTGACATACTAACACATAACTAATTCAAAAACGGGTAACTTTGAGAGCAGTAGACAACCCCCTACATACACAGGAAGTGTTAACCACCATGGCGTAAAACATACCAGTGACTAGCAATGTGTGCAAAACAATCATTTTCTATGGAAAAAGACCAAAAAGAGTTCAGATTTATATTCTAGATTTGTATTTTTATATTTTTTTTCTGCTGAAGTCATAAGATCAAAACCTCTACCATGTCCTCAAGGAGATTTTTGGTGACACTTTATTTGAAGGGGGTGAATAAGACTGACATGACACTGTCATAAACATGACATAACACCTGACATGAACATGAAGAAACCTTCATGAATATTTGACTGTTGTCATGAAGCGTCATTTGGTAAATTATGACACTTTTAATACAAATTTGACATTATTCAAAATCATTAATGTTTAAACTTTGCCTTTAATAACATAAAGTTACCTCATTTTTAAAGTGCAATCAGTAATATAACAAATTTATATCAGTAATGATTTCTTGGTTATTGTCAAGTTGACATATCAAAGACATTTTGAATAATGTCAACTTTGTATTAAAAGTGTCATAATTTACCAAATTACGCTTCATGACAACAGTCATAAATATTCATGAAGGCTTATTCATGTTCATGACATGTGTTTATGACAGTGTCATGTCAGTCTTATTCACCCCTTTCAAATAAAGTGTTACCAGATTTTCAATGTGAAACAATACAAAAACCAAGTGGAAGCTAACTTACCAGCAGGGTGTCTAAGGTGTCGATGAGTGTGAGTGAATAGTTCCCCAAGACGTCGTTAATATTGATGTTCGACCTACAACAGAAACAGGAAAAAGTAGGAAAGCTTTCTTATGACACCACAGAACAGAAAGTACTTTTTGCTGAGCAGTTTTGATGGTTACACATAATCTAATGTTAGTGGAAGACATCTAATCAGTCTTATCAGGTCTCCAAAGTTACAGTTTGCTTCATCTTGGAAAACACGCAGCTGATTTGGAAACAAAAGGATCTTGTTATTAAAACGGATTAGATTTTTATCTTCATTTCAGCTGCAACACGTCTGCAGCGATATTGCTTTCATTCTAATGTCATTCTCTAATGTAATCTGACCCACATTTGGTTAAAAATAACATTGAGAAGTTTTGTAAAACTGTCCATTAAAAGTCTCCCATTTGTGCAAAACGTAACTTACATGTATGGATTTATTTAGATTATTTTAACTTTGTAACTACACAGTCTGCACTTTTCACAGAAGTTAAATGACAGTAAAGGAATATTTTCTTAATTGAAACAAACATAACTAATTTTGCAATTTATTTTCTACTATTTAAAAATAACTGCAATTAATGCAAGCTTCATTTTAAACAAACCGCTGTTCATACACCAATTAATTATCTGCTTAAAATTAAATTTGTCTGAAAATAGAAATTTGTGAAACTCAATTATATTGTTGTTTTAAGAAGCCTTCCTGTCAGTTTGTCTCAAATAACAGTTTCAGAAAGAAAAAATTGTTCCTTCATTTTATATTTGATTGTGTGATGGCCTTTTCTTTTCTTGCTTTCAGAATTACTGGCAGCCTGTTTTGCCTTTTAATTCAATATATTCAATTGTTCAACAAGAGAAGTTCCATTCTGCTCGTCTGCATTTGTAGAGCAAATCTGGTTGGAAACTGTTGGGAAACCAAATCCACCATATTGTTTACTTAGGCTGTTAAAACAGAATTAACAAAAACGTAAGGAAGTTTGAAATATGTAATCTGAAAGTCTTTTTCTAGGGTGCCATATGGTCAAAATGAACAAACCTGCTGTAGCTAGGATTCTGATAATATAGGATGAAATGTATATTTTGCTGTGTGTATAAACAGAATATAGACAATATGCATTTAAAAGCTGCCCTGTTTACTGTTGAGCTCTGGATTAAGATGCTTTTCAATGTCTCCCAGCCATGCAACACTCTGATCTACATGTCTAACAAGTTTTTCTGCCTTCACCTACCTGATTTAAATGTGTAAGCTTCAACATAAAGTAATAACAAGCTGCTGAGGCATTTTATGCCTTTGAGTCAGGTATGGAGTATCTTAGACATGCAGGTCAGTGTACTCACACAACCCGAGTTGGTCAACACAGGATCAGTCAATGTGTGTGTGAACCTGAACCATGACCTGCTCGTCTTCTGGGCCAACTCAATTTGCTGCACCTGGGAATCTCAGCTTATTTAAAACAACTGAAGGACCAGGACTCGGCCGGTGCAGAGAGAGAGACCAACTCACGGGTTCAGCACGTCTGGACCTCTCCCCTCACAATCAATGGGATTCAGCTCGTCCTCCGGAAAGGCGTATTTCATGTAGTTCTCGTATCCAAAGTAGAACATTTCTTTGGCCATGTCTTTCATTTTCGCCCTCAGCGTGTCGGGGAAGGACCTGTACCTGCGGACGTACTCATCCTTGTTGCCGTCGAAGAGGTTCAGGTAGGACCTCCTGGGGGAATCGTCCCCGGTTTTTGCGCAGATGCTCGCCGCCTCGTCATGCCCGTGAGCCTGGATTCCTTGAGACCAAGAGCCAGCGCTCGGGTCGGCTTCCTTTTCCTCGCGGAACAGCAAGTCCAGTTTGTGCAAATTAAAACCGAGGTGGAAGTTGAACCCGGAGCTAATCTCGGGTCCCAGCCCGAAGGCTAACCACAGAACCCAGCTTACAGAGAGTCTCAGGACCACCAGACCCACTACTATTGACCTCCATTGCATCTTTGCCCCAGGTCGGTGTTAAAGTGCATAATCCAAGTCCTCATTACCTCCGAGGTGTATCTGAACACGAAAGCCGCTGTTTGTCAGGCTGAACTACAGGCACGGAGGCTCGGACGGTGGAGATTCCTCCTCACTCACTTCCTGTCAACAAACCAGCCCATCCCAAATCCGGCGCTGCGATTGGCTAATCGCTCTCGTCGTCGTTCGTTTTGAAAGGCGGGCTTATTGCTGATTGGCTGATGACGAGCTGTCAATCCTCCTGTTTAAGTTTCGTGGCACTCCGGTGAAACGCACCAATAAAAATGAGCCACAAGAGTGAAACTATCAAAAGCCGAAACATTATTTGGTTACATTTAAATCCAGGGCTGAACGTTAGAGAATTTTGCAAAGTAAATGGTGCGCTTCACTGTTATGTCATGGTCAAAAACAAACTGTGCATAAGGGCCACCCAATAGATGAATAAATCATTATTCTCACAATAATATATATTCTTTTTTATCCACTTATATTTATAAATGAAAATATTAGTGGTTTTTGCCGGTGGTGGTTTGTGTCTTAAATCTCTACTGAGTGCAATTGTTATCTACTGTCTTTTTTAAAATTAATGAATCATAAACACTGACTCTGGCTAAGGCAAGAGGCCTGTAATGCTTTATATTAGTCAGAGATGTCCGAAACATGACCCCTTGACTGAAATTGAAGAATGTTACACATTCAAGCTGAAGCAGGCAGACTTACAATGGGAAATATTTGAAACAGCACAAATTATTAATCTTTTGATAATCATGCTTTCTGCTCTCCTTCTAATTTCATATTATATGAGACCACAAATGTGTAGCGATTGTTTTTAAAAAGCACCCAAAGGTTCACCCCAATATTGCATTTAATTGATCTATTAAACTTGGATAAATAAAGTAATTATTTTTCTCTAGTAAGGGAGATCCAAAGCCAATTGTTGCTGAGACTAGACAACATGGAATCAAGTAAACCTCGGGGAAAAAAACATGTATATAAGGCAAACATGCAAAACTCTTTCTTGTTTATGGCCTGAAATGATTTACAAATATCTTTCCTCCAAAAATGACTACATATCTTGTTTTGCTAAAATATTGCATGTGTAGTTTATTGTTAAACAGGCTAAAACATTGCCTTTTTTAAAAAAATAAAGCAAACTCATATTTGGTGTCAGCTGGAAATATTACTTTATGCTGCTTTTAATGCTAGCTTTAGCTTTAACACATGTTGAAATATAAAACTGATCCTGATTTGGTTTGATTAGGCCTTAATTTAGGTTAGATTTAGACCCCTAGTTTAATCAATTTGTAACTTAATCAGTAGAACATTTTTCTTAAATATAACGATCCCGATTTGATTAAAATTAGTCTAATCAATAGTTTTTTTATATTAGATCACAGTCTACACATCATATATTCATCTGAAAATGTTTTAGCTCGTTATAACCTAAGAAGTTGAAAACTAATAAGAAAATATTGAATGTAACAGATGTTTTGGTATTGAAACTGCTCATGTCTGTTTTATAAGAGTTTGAAGATATTATACAAAACCTGTGCTAATTTTTATGTATAATCAAAATCTGCTGTTTGATGCACTGGGTGAGAGACTGTTGTGTCAGGAGAGCCAGTTTGAGGCAGTTTGAAATGAGAAACACAGATAACGAACTTTGGTCCTGCTTTCTTGAGTAAAATGTTTCTGTGTGAAAATGACCACATCTATTGTTCGTATCCTGGGAAAGTACACAAGGAGGATAGCTTAGACAGCGATGAATTCATCCCTTGGCCTTGCTAAACACCTGCTTGGTCGCTAGCGTGCAAACAGCAACATGTCATTACGGACTGTTTGAGTCCACCTCTAAATGGTATGTTAGACTCATCAGACAGTAGAAACACACCTTGATAATTGATCTAAAACAGATAATCAGATCACTGGGATGGAACTGTCTGAACTGCCACACACAGTGGTCTCCAAAGGCCTGTCTTCATATTTTTTGTATTTTTCTAAGGTAATTAATTTCTTCTTTGTGGCTTTGGTTTCTGATGATTATGTTGAGCTGTTGGTGTGTTTTTATGCATTGATTGAATAAATTCTGGTTGATTGTTGAAGTTGAACAGTGATTGTTGTCTTTATGGTTTCACTTTTACACACGACATTAACAGACCTAAGGAGACAAGATAACGACAAGCAACAGGTAGTAAATATCTCGCTTTCTCAACACGGCCAACATATTTGATTAGATTAGGATATTTTTCCCCATGTGGCAAAAAAAAAATGCTATTGAGATTCCAGATTTTTTTTTTATGACCATGTAGATGACTTAATCGTTCTATAATGCTTATGGAGACATGCTAGCATACTTCATGTTGTCAGACAGGTTCCATTTCAGACGATTTATTAATCAAGCCTAAACACCTTAGGCTTATGAAACCGAATTTTGCTTTACAAAAGCACAACTCTGATTGCTCTCATCTCTTGATTTAACAAGGGGAAGTGATCATTTAATCAACTTGATTCATTCAGGTTGGTTTTGGATAGCTTTCTTAAATCTTGAATGAAATCATTGTTTGAAAACTGCCTTTGTGTTTTCACTGGATGTCTCTGATGAACCATTAGCCTTTGTGTAATCATCTGAAATATGCAACTTTGACCAAAAAAAAAAAACAAAAAGCAAAAACCAAATACTATTTCAGAGCATTATGTTCCAACTATAGTATTTAAAAACATTTGAGTAGATACACAGAACCTAAAAGATATAAAAAGCCAAGTGTTTTGTCATCCGAAATCCAAATAGTTTAGGTTAAATTACACTAAAACTATACTTTAAAAGCAAATCAAAGCATACAAATAACACAACCAAGTTTAAATTAAAAAGCATGCCTTTTTATTTTCTAACACATTGAGGTAGAGTCGTTTGTGGCTCTACCTTACATGCTGCTTTGTTCAGAGGAGAGAGAGAGAGACGCTGCACAAGGCACTTTAATTTCTGCCACTCTCTCAGCAGCACAGAAGACATCATCAGACTATACACCGAGGCCAACATGAACCACACGAGCCTGTACAGCTTTACTTTTGGTACATTCAGACTTTAAATAGAATCATATATTCATACACACACATCCCACATTGGTAAAAATCATACTAGCAAGATATTTGTACAGATCTGCTCAAATTGAATGCAAAGAATGCAGAATTTTCTAAAAGACACGCACTGATCCAAGCGAAGAGTGACAGTCATCGGAGGACATTCACAGGAACAGAGCACGATAGAAATGAGGTCCAAATCAGCCACATCCTGGCATAGTACCCGCCTGTGAAGAACATTTCCCATTGTGTGAGGTCTGTTGGACAAAATAAACACCTTTCTGTGAGAGTGTGCATTATTATACCCACTATCGGTAGCCATCCCCTGGATAATGCTTGCATGAGAAAAGGTAACTGAAAAGTCAGTCTCCTTTTGCTCTGTAAATTACAGCTTCACTTGATGTATTATGTTAATTTCCTTCTTTAAACCTCGAATCAGAAGTTTAAGTAGTGCATTATGAGTTTGTGAAAGAATCACTGGGGGGTAAAAAAGGTAAGAAGCAAGCATAACAGGGCAGCACATAAAGTGAAAATGCGGCTGTACATCATTGCGCGGTAGTGAGAGTGTGACATGACAGCAACGTGGCAAATACAGAAGAGAAAATAATTGCAGTATTCAACTCCTGCGAGACTTTGAGTGCTGGATGAGCCATTGAAGTGTGATATCTGCAAGTGAGAGAAAGACACAGGTTCAGTTTTAGAAGCAAGAATTGATGTAAAAAACCATAGTTAACCTAGACAGCCTAAATATCTGGAAAGTATGGAAGAAAAATAAATCACAACTGGCATTTTAATCATTTAAAAAAAAATCTGATGCAATAAGAGCCTTCAGAGCCACAACTCTAAAACAAACGCATTTCAGACGAGGTGGAACTTCAGAGTACTGCATCTCTCTGAGAACTGCTAATTTCCTGACAACAAAATGCCTCTTTAATTTAATATGCTGACTGGATTTGTGGCAGTCAGCATATAAACAGATGGAGTGAGAACTCCTACATTCACTCTGTATGAAGAATATCTCTTCTTTCCTTACCGGGATTACAAAATAACTGGTATACTGTTTTTAAGGGAAGGAACAACCAAACATTGAGGGATAAAGACAACACAGTTCTCACTACCAGAGTCAGCAGCCTGACAATCAAGGAGACTACACACGTTCTTTGTAGGAATCACGTTTCTCAGGTCCTGGGTCACTTTTTTTATGTGTCCTCTATCAATAAAAATACTTCGGTCAGTTGTTTCAACTTAAATCAATTGTCATTTTGTCCAAACATTCCCCCTTCATGTTTACCCCTGATATTTAGCCACAACAGCAACTCTTTTTTCCTCAATGCTTGAGCCAAATGAATAATATATCAATAATTCGACTTCCCTTCCATCCACTACAACCGTTACATGAGCTTAAAGTGAACTTTTAAGGATAATGAATATGTGCTTGAAAAAGCTGCAGACAGACTTTTAAAGATTAAGAGTCTAGACCAGGAATCTTCAAATCCAGTGTCCTGCAACTACCTATTCCAACACACCTGAATCAAACAGCTGACTTAGCTCCTCAGAAAGCAGTCTAGTTCTTCAGCATCATTTTAATGATTTCATCATTTGATTAAGGTGTGCTGAAGCAGAGGCACATCTAAAGCCCTCTGAACATGAAACGAGTACGGTATATTTTTGCAAACAATTAAGAAAAATAAGCATCCACACTGCAACGTGCAAAACAAACAAAAAATAAAATGAAGTAGTCAACATTCTGGACGGTGGAGCTCTAACACTGCTGGAGAAACACAAAAACACACAATGACATTTGTGAAAGTGACACATGGGGGATCAAGAGAGATGGAGCTTCAGCATCAGCATTTAAAAAAGAAAACAGAAAAAGAAGTGGCTCGCAGTGGTTCTGAAAATTTTTCACTGGAATCTGGTTTCGAAAATGATAAGATTTGACATCTTCCAAGATGTCAAATCTGTGCTTGACATGCAGCCTAAACGACAAAAAACATTTTGCAGATCCACCTAAAATCATGTCCATGTGGATGGGGACAGAAGTTGCAGGACACCAGGTCAAGGCCTGGACTTGAACTCCTCTGGTCTAGACTGTGTCCTCAGCGCACATTACTGTGGAACAGTTAATGCTTGACAAGAAAAAAACAAATTGACTACATGTATGAAAATTATGCTTTCAGCTGCTGCATCATCAAAGTAAATTTTAAATACTAGTCAGAACTGCAGCACACTTCTCCAAATTTATTAAGTTAAATTAAAGACATTTTACAGTCCCCCATTACATCAATCTGAGGCTCACATCAATTACAAAAAACAACTTTGTTTTTATAAACAACTAATATATAATTCTGAATACCACAGCAAAACCTTTTGAGTAAAACATGCTTAATAAAACTACGAAAATGCTGTTGAAGAAGCAGAATCCTTCTACAGGTGAAAGGGCGAGTGTCACAGCATCAGCTTACTAAATCCAGCACCACAAAACATTTATCAAACGAGTTCCGCACCAACAAAATTCAATATATATATATATGTATATACACAGTCCAGTCACATTAATGTGACCATCTGTCAAAAGCCAGAATAACCACCTTTCGCAGAGCGAACTGCTACGAGACGTGCAGGAAGAGAGTCACTTAGGTCCCTGAAGGTCTTCTCTGGGATGTTGAGCCATGCCGACTCTAATGCCGTGGCCAGCTGCGCTAGATTACGCGGTTGAGGATCCATGGCGCGAACAACTCGATCGAGATGGTCCCACAGATGCTCGATTGGGTTTAAGTCAGGTGAGTTTGCTGGCCAGGGGAGGACGGTAAACTCATCCTGGTGCTCTTCGAACCACGCACGTACACTGGCAGCTGTATGGCACCTCGCATTGTCCTGCTGGAAGATGCCATCATCCTGAGGAAAAACAATGCGCATGTAGGGGTGGACATGGTCCGCAAGGACAGATGCGTACTTGTATTGATCCATCGTGCCTTCCACAATAATCAGTGAACCCAGAGAATGCCAGGAAAACATTCCCCAGACCATAATGCTCCCGCCTCCAGCTTGGACCGTTCCTGCAATGGTTGCAGGGTGGTTTCTTTCAGAGGTTTCACGCCTTATACGCCAACGTCCATCTGTCCGATGGAGCATAAAACGCGATTCATCTGAAAACGCTACCTGTCGCCACTCAGTGGACGTCCAGCTGCTGTACTGGCGTGCAAATTCTAGCCTTCGTCGTCGATGAACACCAGTCAGCATAGGTGCACGAACCAGGCGTCTGCTTCGGAGGCCCAGACGCAGCAATGTTCGCTGAATAGTGGTTTGGGAGACACTTGTTGTAGCCCCTTGGTTCATTTTAGTGGTCAGTTGCTCAACGGTAGCCCGTCTATCTGCCCGAACACATCTCCGCAACCGTCGTTCGCCTCTGTCATCTATGGCCCGTGGTGCACCACATTTGCCACGTCGTTGATTTTGGACAGTCCCATTTTGCCATGCACGGTACACTTTTACCACGGCGGCACGCGAACTGTTCACAAACTCAGCCGTTTCGGAAATGCTTCCACCCTTGGCCCGAAAGCCAATGATCATGCCCTTTTGGACGTCGGATAAATCGCTTCGTTTCTGCATTACGCCAACGATTGAAATGTTTTCCGAAGCCCACACACACCCTTTATATACGCTCAACTGCACTGTGCTGCCACCTGCCTTCTGTGATTGGTTATTTAACTCTGAAGTGGAAAGTACGTGGTGGTCACATTAATGTGACTGGACTGTGTATATATATATGTATGTATATAAAACGTTGACAGAAGAAATGATGGGCATATTAAGGAACTAAATTTAATTGAAAACCTATATCTCTGAAATCTATTTGTGGATAAAATTGCTTTATGGCTTTTTAATATTCTTCAGAAATCTAAATTTTAACTTCAACTACAGGTGGAAATAAAACAGTTCAGTCTAAACACCTGTAAGCATATTGCTTCAATAGAACAACACTACAGAAATTAAGTGCAACTTGCCAATGTTGTCTTTCTCTTTGCAGGAAATGGAGTAGCAGCATATCTCTCTGTCCTGAATAGCTGCAAGGTTCCTGCAAATGAAAACAAGGGTGTGAACATACATGACAACACATCCTCTCCCCAGTTTATTGGCTCTGTGAGAGATGCATGCATATTCTGAACTTGACACCAGGTGGAGCCAGTAATGCACAAATGACAACGGCTGCAGTTGAAAAGAAATGTGGATGAGGAACTTAGGCAAGACCTGTCAGCAGGACAAAGTTATTAGAAATGTTG
This sequence comes from Poecilia picta, assembly GCA_033032245.1. Classification (NCBI taxonomy): domain Eukaryota; kingdom Metazoa; phylum Chordata; class Actinopteri; order Cyprinodontiformes; family Poeciliidae; genus Poecilia; species Poecilia picta. The sequence continues at coordinate 21,203,394 of CM065357.1, forward strand.
CAGGAGTTTAAAAAAACCAACTCATAATTGGTCAAAGTTTTAAAAACAGTTAAATTGCTCTAATCTGAAGGTTTTCAGCTGAATCAAATTCAGACGTTGGCACGTTTTGTTTTGTATCACTCATACCCACATTTTCTCAATGAGCTGCTTTTCATCTAAAGCGTTGGGGAGATCCCTTTTGTTGCCAAGAACCAAAACCTAAACAGAGAAAGGAGAAACACAACATTACTACTGCAGAGTGAAACTGCAGGGATTAATCTAAAGGAAGCCACAAAGTTTTCCGTAACCGGTTTGGAAATTACACACGTCTGCAGAAGTGCTTGGAGGGAGACACTTACAGGAATTCCTTGCAACTGAGGTTTGTCTAATAAGTTATGAAGCTCGTTCCTGGAGGCCTCCACCTTTTCTCGATCTGCAGCGTCAACCATGTACCTTCAGTTTCGTACGTATGAAAAAAAAATTTGCTTTAGTCATCGTTAGCAAGAAAGTAACACTTTTGTGTCACTCAAGCTGTCCCTAATTTAAATAAAACCAGAGAAACGGTTTGGATACTCACACAATAGCATTAACTCCCCGACAGTATCTCTCCCACATGCTCCTGAACCTGGGCTGCCCTCCTATGTCCCAGATCTGCAGAAATAACAGCAAAGTCATTGGATATTCACTTTTTCATTTGTTACCATTACATTTGTTACTATTAACAATAGATAAGATAAAGTCGAACCTTGATGGTGACATTTCCCTTAGTGACTTTCCTCATGTTGAAGCCGACTGTAGGGATCATGTCTTCACTGAAATGACCAGACTGGAAAAACACAACGGTGAAATTAATTCTTTATGCTTTATCCTTGGTTCACAGTTTCTGCATATGCTACACTTCTTCACAAATATTTATTGAAAATGGTCGTTTTTGAGCTTTCCTATCAAATGAAATGAGAAAATCAAAAGCTATGAGAACCACAATTTTAGTGGAGTGATTAAAAAAGAAAACACGCACACATTAGTGTCAACATCCCAATAAATGAGACATTTTAAAGCTAATTTAACTACTTCACATCATAAATTGAAACCAATTTCAGAAATATTTATTACAGACACACACCAATATATTTCTAGCTTTTATTTAACTTAATTTGCATAATTATGGCTTACAGATAATGGAAACCCAAAATTTAGTTTCTTAGAGAAATTGAATGTTACAAACCAAAGAAAAATAAAGGATTTCTAATACCCCTTACCAAAAATATGCTCATTTTTTTCTACAATATCCTTTCCATAAATTGCTGCATAAATGCACAACACCATGAACCAAACCATAAACATAAACCAGGTAACCAGCTTGTGGCTCTGCTGGGATGGTAAGCAGCCCAGGTTGCTGTCCTGTACTCCCATTTGCTTATTCAAGCATTATTTTTCCTTCCACTCTCTTTTTGTGTACCTGGATATAACATCAGCTTCTTTAGCGATGACAGTTTGTGGCTCACCTTCTTTCTGGAGTGTAGTTGTTCTCATGATTATGTAGGTCAAAGCATTTCCACATGAACATTTATTATTTATGAAGTTATGCCACATTGTGATTTCCAGAGTAACTGAATTTTTGGTTTTATTAATTGTAAATATTAAAGTGTCAAACGTACAAAACATGAACCACTGAAATGCATCACTAAGTGTCTAAAGAAATATGTATGAATTTCCCTCGATAATTTAAATAACTGGAATAAATCATTTATTTATGGGGATGCACCAGTAGCGACAATTTGACCTGGAAATTTTGTAAGTTTACACTGTTAAAGTTACCACAAAATATAAAAGGAGTTAAGTGCTAAAATATGAAAACATAACTTCTGGAAACTTGAAATGACTCTTTACAAATGACAAGCCATATGGGTAACATAAGTTATGTCTTAAAATAAACCCAAACTATAATTTGGATAAGTATTAGTAGTATTTGCTTTTGAAATTACATCAACTGGTACAAGTTTCTGAAGATAATGTTTCCTGCAGAGAAGGAAGAGCTTATGAACTGTTGTAGGAAGGCGAAACTCTTTGTAATCTAATGCAACATGTGTCAACATTTCCTCTTGAAAAGCAAATGAAGACGTGAGAAGAAAAAATGTTCCCCTGAATTCCTGTAGGCACAAACAACTGACTACTTTATGTGAGCTACTTTATGTTCAAATTGTTTGATTCTCCCTAAACTTTGATTACTTTGTAAAGTAAGAGTGCATGTACAGCTTTGATACACAGAGTTCACAGCACATGACTTCCCGGAGTCACCTGATGAAGCCAAGTGGCTCAGCAGTCTTATGACTGAGAGGAGGAGAAGCCACCCCCACCACAGCCATTCATGAAATCAAAACTATGCGTCACTGGCTACATGGACCGGGTTTTTTAAAGCCTTTACACATAAAGGAGGGAACAGAGTCACGCTCAACCGCCAAACAAATTTCCCTTCTAACAATCGGTACCAACTGTAAAGTTATTTAAGCACAGATAAATTTTAAAAAATCAATTTGCAAATCTTTGGTGTTCACTTATGTTTCTTAAGATGGTGGTGATTGTTGCAGCTTTAGGCAACAAGCATTCTTAGTTCCTTATTTTGAAGAGTTTTCTGCGCTTCTGAGGTCGACAATAACCTATTTTCAGTTGCAAATAATTGACAGTGTTAATAATCTGACCAACAAGTGGCTAAAATGTCTGAACACATTACAACATCAGTTAGTTCCTCAAGTTTGTTTTCAAATGTTAGATATTTTTTCTAAAACCTTAGGACAAAGATTTATTTTTTTTTAAATGGTTAAATGGCCACTATTTGGTATTTTTTACAGAAAAACGAGAATTAGTCATTAGCCAGAAAAACCCCAAAGAAATCATGATGGTGTCTCTGACTTGGCGCATACAACCCAGCAGTGACCTAATAAACGTTTTAATTGAAGAGCTGAGCCCAAAATGCAACAGGAATCTAGAACTAATGTTTGTTAAAATATAATCAGAAAAAAAGACTAAATTGGGTCACACTAACTTTAGCTAATATTAGCATGTTGCTACAGACCCCAAAATCTTATCCTAAACCTCATCATGCTTACATTGGCTGTCATACAAGTAGAACCTCACAAGCTGCTAAAAGAATATAGCCAACAGTAGATAACACCGTTAGAGATGGCATTCAAAATAAAACATCTACACTCTTAAAGTGACAGATGATGCTGATGCAAATTGTTTAGACATTTATCTTCCCATCGGTGTTTACAAAGTGCTATTTGCAAACACCAAAACCACACAAGACAGAAACTTCTTCCCCTATGCCTACGGTGACTCAGAAGGGTCAACAAAATGCAAATTTCACAGCACAACAACAAAAGCCACAACAAAAGTCATTCTAAGTTGGTATAATTTCCTTTTAAGCATATCTTCTGTTGTGGCATTTGTCGTCACGTTGTGGGTTTTGCACTGTGTTGACCCTTCTGGGCATCCATACAGCTCGATTAGTCAGCTCCTCTGGTGTGAACAAAATTAGCATATCTGACCCACCACTACCCGCTTTCCTTTTATTCTTGTTCTTTACACAAAAAGAAACTGGTTGAACATACACACCATTTCTTTTATCCCTCATTTTATTTCTTCTAATATTTATACTTAATGTCTGTGCACTGAGTGTGAAAACCAAATGTCAAAGTCCTTGTTTATGTACACAATCCTGGACAATAAAGCCGAACGCAATAATTTGCAAGCCGATTTCATGTTTGCTAACAGCATGCTAGCTAGTAGAAGATAATGAGTTGTCTTGCTGTGGATTTACTGAAAAAAAGAGTGATTTAAGTTCCTAATTATATCAGCAGTGCTGACGAGACGTTACAACAAGACAAGAGGGAGGTGTGTGGTTAGCATGTTGTTATGAAGGCTTAACACTTACTGATAATGAGCAAACGCAGAAAGACTGATCAGTATCTAACACATCCTGCCATCTTTTGGCTTCCTCATCTAAATTTTAGTCTACAGTTTAGAGAACCATTTGCCTTTTCAAATAAAACCTCTTTTAATTTGCTGAATTTCACTAACTAGTTAATTCTGTTTAGAAATTTCCTGTTTTGCTTTTTTCTATTAGGGGAAGCAATTATGAAATCGTAAATGTGATAAGGGGTAAACAAATCGAATATTGAGATAACGCAGTTAACATACTTTACTAACCACTCGCTCTATTCCATCAACACAATGTGCAATGACGCTCTAAATAAAAATCCTTTTCATGTAATTGCCCCGCAGACAAAACTGATGGAGAAATAAATGAGGAAACTTTTGAGGGGGGAAAAAAAGCCATATATATGAGTGCATGCAATTAGCAGCAGCCAATTCATCTAGCGTGCATGTTTACGAACATGGAGAGAATCTGGTGAACCTGGAATCTGTAAAGAAAAAGTAGCCTAACCGGGATTTAACCTAATACTTTAAGGCAAAGTTTAGGGCTTTTGCCAAGAGGTAACAGTGAAGGTACTGATGAGCTGCTCAAGAAACATTAAAAAAAGGTAGCAAAAATACAACACTAACGTGACCCAGAAGGAACAGGTGCAACAGGATAATACACTAATGATTCATTGTCCTCTGAAATCAAATTGCTAATATTGAAATCAAACAATCCATGAACCAAATCCAATTTCAAAAACCAGTGGGATTTGCCTTTTCATATGATCCGTGATCAGGTAATAGCGAGGGATGAAAGATATATTTCTATCAACAAATACTGTAATTTTAGTCATTTTTTGACATATCAGTATTGGTCTCATAAGTAAAACAGAATGGTGTTACAAAATGTAGCTTTGTAGTTATTTTTCATTTTATTGACCAGGTCAAACTGTACTTATCAGTTATTTACTTTGAAACACTGCAGAAACACATTCACGAAATGATAATGAAATTTAATAGGCATAAATAAGCAGTTTTCATTTGGATTTTTTTCTTTACAGAAGCCATCCATAAGTTTCATTTGCAAGGCTGCCATCTTGAATTTAGAAGTAGGGTTTGATGAAAAATCTCAGTTTCTCACCTGGAATATCAAATAGAGGACAACCATTCCTTTAACTTCTCCAAATTAAACATCTGAGCAGAAATGCAGCACACAATCAAATGCCAGGTTTCAAACAAGCATACAGCTCCTGTGCATTTGTGCTTCTTGGGTTTTTAAGTTATACAAAAACAAACTGAAAGAGTGCTGACCCTTATACTAGTTTTAAAATATAGGTCTGTATGAAGATTTGTTTTGGGTGGGGCTCTTTTTTTTTTTTACAGAATTGGCAATTATGATTAAAAAAACAAAATTGGAGCATCTCTGGATTAGACAACATTAGCTGCCAAAAAAGCTGCAACCAATATTTGAGAAATCTCTGCAAAAGTTGCATGAGAAGCTTTCTCAAACATGCAAAAGAAAACTGTCCATTTGTTTCTGTCCTGTTAATAACTAAACATATTTGTGCAAGATAGAAAGTTAAACTGAATCAATATAGGCGTAACAAAGAAATGACGAGCTGTTATGTTGTTGTTTTCACAAAATCCCGCATATTCATCCGATTAATAGAAGCTCATGAAACTGTGGCATTTATTTGATTCACCGTCTCATGGTGTGAATGTCAACCACACGTCGCTCTTGCTGACTTGTTACAACAGTAACACTTAGTCTAGAAGTCTTCACATGACTGTGGGATCCATCCTGTTTCTGTGCAATTCTTGCAACAGTCGACATGTTTTCGTCAATTTCCTGGCGACAGAAAATTTCTAAACACCTCTGTGAATTTCCTACAGCTCGAAGGTGACAAAAACCACAAACGACTGGGAAGAGAGGCTAGCATGTACAGTAATAGAGTTAACAAGAGCCGAAAAGCGGCAAACTAGTTAGCAGACGACGTGTTGACAAAACACCAACAGCGTGGCTACCGCAGGTGTGTGTGTGTGTGTTTTTTTTTTTTTTACTGATTTCGCACAGGCAATGGAGCGACAGCTAAAAAATAACACCGAGTTTTAGTTAGTCCCTGTTCAATCTGGGTGACTCACATCCCATTAAACGGGCTAATGGTATTAGCATTAACCTAGCAAAAGTAGCTAGTAGTAATAGCCGCTGAGGACTTACAGCGATCACGTTTACAAATGTTGTTTTTCCAGAGTACTGCAGGCCGACCAGTGTCAGCTCCATCTCCTCCTTCCAAAACAGGGACCTGAACCAGTCCAAAAGCCGATTTATTAGCGCCAGCATCTTGATGTCGCCGATCACGCTCCCCTGAGGTGGTTTTCTTTCTTTCTTTCTCTCCCTCCCTGTCAGATGTGGCGTTTTCCAGCAGCAGCAGCAGCAGCAGCAGCAGCAGCAGCGACCGAGGGGGAAGGAAGGGAAGTGGGACACACAGGCAGGTCATATGATCAGTCAGTCAACACTGCTCAACAGCGCCCCTACTGATAGTGGAGCCCCATAGCGGCCATCTTCAGCTTCTTCTTCTACTTCAGGAAATTAACAGAAAAAATGGATTCTTTCAAGAAAATTTGTTTTTCACGAATCACATGACTTGATCTTTTATACGGAAGAGGATTAGGGCCACTGGAAAACATATATAATTTTGACTTTAAAGTCAGAATTCTGACTTTAATCTCAGAATTCTGACTTTCTGACTGAGAACTTTAATCTCAGAATTCTGACTTTAATCTGAGAATTCTGAGTTTAGAGTCAGAATTCTCAGATTAAAGTCAGGATTCTGACTTTAAATCTGAGAATTCTGACTTTCTGACTGAGAACTCTAATCTCAGAATTCTGAAATTAAAGTCAGAATTCTGAGATTAAAGTCAGAAATCTGACTTTCTGACTTTAAATCTCAGAATTCTGACTTTAGAGTCAGAATTCTGAGATTTAAAGTCAGAAAGTCAGAATTCTGACTTTAATGTCAGAATTCTTTTTTTTTTTCTTTCGGTGGCCCTAATCATCTTCCGTACTATTAATTTAAGTATATTCATTCCAAAACAATTTTCAGCTATATGTTTAATTTATGATTGGATCTTATGAGCGGATCTTAGCGCTGTCAGTTACAATCTCGTTTTGTGCTGCTCATCTCCTTCTCACTACTCCCCCTGTTCTCTGCTACCGCTACAACTTCTCTAAGTCAGCAGAGCTGGTCATGAATGTTCAGACTAATTATAGCCACTGATAGCAATAAATAACAATAGAAGTGCATGAGGTTGGGTGACTCCTCCACTCTGATTTGTTGTTTTTGGTCTGGAGTGGTCCATATCGTCAGATGGCATTAGTAGCTCAGAGAAGATGTCTTGAGTGAAGGATCAGAAGTGATGAGAACTAATAAATATATAAATAAATAAATACATAAATAATACTTTTATATCCATGGATATTTGGGAAGTTTAGAAACATATACTGATGTCCAATGAGTATTTTTTTCAGAATAAAGGTAAACTCATCATAAATACTGCAATTTATGCAATATTTATTTGAAAAACACAAAAAGTACACTTCATAGCGGTTCCATTTCAATTGTTTTGAAGGGGAATACAGACATTGGGAAGTCTATAATTTCAAGTATGAAAAGTCTTGAAATGATAATTTTCCCTTAAATCCAGCTGATGAATGCAGAGAAAATATGACAAAACACAAATAAATTACAGTTAATACATACATTTCAGTGTATTTTTTACCATTTATAACTATTGAGCTGATGATCCTGCTGATTGAAATTAACTTGCTCATATAGTGGTGTTTCCCATTTAAGTCTTCGGAAACATTTCTCATCGTATAATATTACATCATAAGAAAAATTGTGATTTAAAAATAATTAAAACATAAGTTTAAGCAATTTCTTGTAACATAAGAACTAGCAGGACCAGTTCTGATCATGTTCATATTCTAAAAGCTCATATAAGTTTTTAAAATGCTTTAACAAACATATAATAATTTAATATAAATAACCAGCCTCCTTTGCTTCTTCAGCAAAACATCAAAAACTTGAATTCAACATAACATTTAAATACAGTTGGGGGTGATAAACGTTTAAACAACATTTCATTTATATTTTACACATAAATTGATATGTTTCTAGTAGGACTGATCAGAAAATATGTTTAGGCTTGGAAAAAAAACATACCTTTTCCCTTTAAACACTGATGTCTTCTAAATTAAACACAGGAGAAAAACCTAAAGATTGAAGCAGTGCTCCACTTTCCTATGCAACAACCATAAACACGCAGCCAGAGTTGCAATATAAAAGTTTTATATCAAAGTGAATTTATGTGTCAGAATTGTCAAGTCAAAGTACTGACCAACTTTTCAGATTTTTGTTTGTCTCTAAATTCTGTGCTAGTTCATCTGTCACAGCTGCATTAACTGGAAAAAATGCAAAAGGTTCAATGTGGTGTGTACACTAATGCATACATGTTCCAGTGGTAGTCATAGCTTATTAGAACGAACAAGATATCTCTTGATGAAAAAGTGATGAGTCCAAATGAGTCACACTGCAACAGTCCTTGAGTTCATCCTGGATTATGAGCTTGAGTCCGCTCTCCTCTTTTGAAAGGTCGAAGTCACTGGTTTTGGACGAGACCGCTTGGACTGAAATCTTGCCTAAGGCAGAGACATAATTTAGTGACAGAATGCTAGAAAAATATTTACACATAATGTTGATTCTTCTAAGAGTGGTACTTCTTCTGTCACCCCTAAATCAATCATAATGCAGAAAATCCACTAAAATCTCCAGCCAGATAAAATGCAGTGCCCTACTGCATAGGCATGAAAAATAATCTCCCTATTCCCAGCAGCAAGTAAAGAACATTAACTTTCCATTTGAAATATATTCAAAACTCAATTAAAAACTTGTTAATTTCAACTGTCACATTAGTTATATTTTACACCCCCCTTCCTAATGCTACCTTCAGGAACTGTCCTAAATGCCCATAAATAAGAAGCTTTAACAAACACTGTAGTTCCAATCCTACACACAGTGTGTCATAAATTCAGCAGTTTAAATGTTTTTATAATTGAATTCAGGTTTCAGTTACAGGATTTTGTCCGTCCATCCTTTAAGTTAAGGAAGGACACCCAGACATCTCTTTCCCCAGGGGCTGTTAGTTCATTCTGGGGGAACTCAAAGTGTCCAGATGCCAAAAAGGACAAATAGTCCCTCCAGCATGTTTTGCCCCAATGGTTTTTTTCTATCTGAGAAACGCCTGGAAGGCCCCAGAATCCTAACTAGAGACTTGACCCTCTTTAGCTTACTAGGCATCCAACTAAGAGATATTGTCACCTTATTTTTAACTCTGAGCCCTATGGAAGAAAGTCACTATAGCCACTTGTGTTTTAGGGCTATCTTAAAGGAATACTGACAGCTATTCAACACGATAAAGCCTTTTTTTCTCTACCTTACAACTTTATGAGTTTTTCAGTCGTATTGCCATTTCATAAATTACAGCTTTGTAGTATCATCATACATTATTCTACTCTTACATGTATGCGGACAAAAGCAACTAATTTATGCTTGATGAAAATATGTCCTGCAGAGTTAAAATGATATCTTAAACTTGTTTACTTGCAACACTGTTCTTCTGGTTCCTCCTCAGGTTCTTCGAGCAGGCGTAAAACATGAACAGAAAGAGGGTCAGGGAGAAAAAAACAAAGCCAATGCTCATGATCCAGTGAGCAATGCTATAGTCTCTGCCATCTCTTTGTGGATCTGGAAAAAAAGTCAAATAATAGTTAGCTTCTAAGACTGACAATTCATCCTATATTCATCCATTCCTTAGTCAATCAGTCAGTCAGTCATATGTTTATCCAGGGTTGGGACATGGAAGTAGCACCTTAAGAAGAGAGGCCCAGACTTCCCTCAATGACCCCCCTCGCAACTTGCATCTACTCCTCTTAGAACATGCCTGGAACATCTCACCAGGGAGATGTCCAGGAGACACCCTAACCAAATCCTTGAGCCACCTCAACTGGATGTGCCTCTTCTGAACCTATTTATGAAGGAGAGCCAAGACACCCTGCGGAGGAAACTAATTTCAGCCGCTTGTATATGCGATATCATTCTTTGAGGGTAAATCATAGATGGCAGGTAAATCAAGAGCTTTGATTGTGGCTCAACTCTCTCTTCACCACAACAGATCAGTACAGGGCTGGTATCTTTGCAGACATAGCACCCATCCACCTGTCAACCTCCCACTCCACTTTTTCGTCATTTGAAGAAAAATATCCCCAATGTTTACACAATACTGTAGAATCATGTCAATGAACACAGCTCCACAACATCCAGAGTCTTGAGGAACTCTTGGGGAATCTCATCCACCCTACCAATGTTGTAATGTACTGCATGGGAGAAACATGGAAGAAATTACAGCCAAAATATTATTATGGAAGTATTCACATGTTAACGTACCAATACAAACAGCGTCGAGAGTTTTGCTTCCTGGAATCTTTTCAAAAAGTCCCCTTGTACCGCATCTGTAAATCATACAATATGTTAATGATAGTCTAAACTTTATCACTCTACACAGTTTTTCTCATTTTTTTCCTTTTCCTGAAGTACAATTATTATTTCTTGGTGGCTTGTTGAGTGACACTGATTGTTGCCACTGTAAAATGCATGACAAGAAAAAGAATGGCAAGAAATGGGTACAGTGCCTTGAAAATATATTTGAATTGGGATTCACAGTTGCATTGAAGTTTTAACTTTGACAAGGCTATCATGGCAAATTCATGCTTTGGTCTAAACCCTTCCATTGTTTCCTTGTCTGTATGTTTCTCCTCCATCTTTGCATCAACTCTGACCAGCTGAAGAAAGCAATCCAGCAGCATGATTCTGCAACCGCTATTCAGAGTTAAATACAATCTTAAGAGTTTTCCTCAGTCACCTTTGTACATTTCTTAGACCCGAATTGAAATTCTCAAAGCTTCTTATCCAGTCTTCATAGAAACATCTAAGAAGGATTTAGAGAAATCATTCAAGCTCACAGTCATGCTTTTGGACTGAGGGAGGAAGCCAGAGTACCCAGAGAGAACTTGTGCGTACGCAGAAAGACCCTGGGTAAGGATTTGAACCCTGAACCTTCTTGCTGCAAGGCAACAATGCTGCCTCCTATATCCAAACTTGTTTTTGTTTTCTATCTAAATCTGTCCAAAACTGGTACATTGCTCCCAGGAGAATCCAGACTTTCTACAACCAAGGTAAAGCATTAGATCAACAAATAATCAACCAATTTTCTGAAATCAGGTGTAGAAATACTGCACTCTAATTCCTACAGCAATGCATGAATAGTTTTCCTTAAAAAGAATGTCCTATGTTCCCATTTCTACTTTTGTTTTTTATTATTTTTCTCTGAGCTCTGCAGTGTTGCCTTTTCCATAGTCTATGAACAAATTATTGTGCAAATATTAAGCGTAAATTTGGATCTAACTATTAATCTCCAACAATTAAATTTCACAATAATTGTCACCAAAGATACTGCAATTGTTCACATCAAACTATCCCTCTAGATATTGACATCATGACTAAACAATTTAACTGTCTAACCTGTACACAATAAATAATACAAGGTCAACACCAACATGTTTACTGACACAGATATTTACCTTTGAGAAGTCAACTAAGGATTTTGAGCAATATACTTTTTATGGTGTTGTAATATTTTGTACTGTTTTACTGTTTTGAAAATATCAAAGATGGTTCAAGTAATGTACCAAAGAGACTGAGAATTTTTTTTTTTCCAAAACCCATGGCATTTTTTGCAGGCGTTCACTTTTTGTCTCATTTTACCACAACAGATACTTCAATATCTTTGGTTTTTCCCTACATTGCTTGTCACAAACCACAGGTGGGGATCTCTTGTGGCTTTCTTTTAATAATGACTTCAGAATACCATAAAATAACTACCTTATTTTCCCAACAGGGAAATTTTGCTCACAGTAGAAATGCATGACACAGAGTAGAGAAAACAAGTAAGACTTTATTTTTCCCACCCTTCCATTAAGATCATATGTGGATAGATTCCTCCACCTGTTTTGCAGATTTATGGATTTGCTCTTGCTTTAAACTTCTCAACAACTTTATCCTCAGACTCTGTTTCTTGGTCTTCATTGTGCTTTAAGTTATGTCCTTTAGCAAACCTATTAGATCTTGACAGAGTAGCTGTATATATACTGAAAAATAATTACACACTGGGATAACATTACTTTATACTATTTTGGTCAATTCTAGAAGGAATCAGTTCCACTGGATTATATTTAGGGCTGTTAGAAAGGGGGAGAATGAAGGCAAGAATGTGTTACATATTTTTATTTGTGAGAAATATTGAAAACCATGTATATTTTTTCTTTCAAATGGCATGAAAACTCTGCTTTCGTTTGACACAGACTTGGTGATCTAAGAAAGGTTTGGGCATTTTCTGTATTTTTAGTAAACTTTTGAGCTCAGAAAAAGCATTTAATTAGCTTAAAATTGCACCAATTTCTTTATAATGAAAAATAAAGGATCAAAGATCAATCACTATTAAAAAGGAAATTAAAATACATGCTGTTACTTGCTTCTATATATTTGAGCTATTAAGAGTTGTTCCAGTAGTGCATTGCCTACAAATTTACATAAGTTTTTTTTTTTTTTTTTTTTGACTCTATAAATGTATTGCAACCTACAGCAGTGGTAGAAATACTAAGAAATGTGTCTTACTGTGTCCACGGCTTGCAAGTGTCCTCTTCTTCATCAAAGAAATGATTTTCAGGGCATTTAAATTCACATTTATAAGAATAACTTCCATTTTCCAACTCTATAGACAAACAGACAGTCAGACAGATTAATCATTTCCTTTTTGCGTAGATGTTGCAAATGTCTAATGCTATCCACACTCATGTGAGAGATAAGGAGTAATATAGTCAACTTTCTAAAATAATGGCATTTCATTTTTCACCAAAAGTGAATTTGGCAAAACAATCACCACCTCACCATCTGCCAAAAGATGACATGTAAAAAATAAATCACTTTTGACAAAAAAGTGATTTCCATTATTTTAAGAAGGTGACAATATGTAAATAGCTCTAGCCAATGACACACAGAAATCTCATGTCACCAGATAATTAATTTCTGATATGTCTGAATATGTCCACTCTCACCTGTCTTTATTGGTTCCTCTCCTGCGCTGCACTTGTTTTCCTCACAAAGTGAGCATGACTTGTCTGAGCACAGGAAGCCAGGTCGGCACTGACAGTTTCCCTTTGTGGTTTTGGTACAGTTCTCAGCAAACCCTGCAGACAAACAAGAATTCCAACCTTTTTTTTTATTTGCTTTGAGCCACTAAGTTAGGTGAATTGCTATTGTACATGCAAAGTGTTACCTTGCTGGCACGAAGGGCATTCCTTACAACTTTTAAAGCCATGGAACTGTTCTGCATAAGTCCCTTCTGGACAGGCTATGCAGACAGTTTCCCGAGTTTCAGAGCAAAAGTCCTTCATATAAGTTCCTTCCAATCAAACAACACATTTTGTCAACTCCAAGAGTATTTTAATACTCAGTATATTTTATAAGTAATGTCATTATTAGAACTAACAACACGAAACACATGCGCAAAAATATGCATTTCTTTCACGTGGTTTATGTAGGGCTTTAAAAATTTCAAAACTTTAACACTTACCAGGCTCACACTTGTTGCAGCACCGTCCATATTTTTCATATCGATTAACTCCACAATTTTCTTTCTCTCCTTTAGTCCAAGTGCTCAGTGAAAACACTATTAGAAGTGCTCTGGAGAAGCTGAGATGAATCATTTTAGTCAGAGCTGCGTTTGTGTGTGTGGGATTTTATATTGGCTTTCTGCGTGACGTCACTGTCGGGGTTTCTTAACAAGAGGTGGTGTTAGACTTCAGGAAGTGAAAGACCACTCATCTCTACGCAAAAACATTCAAAAAACATTCAACAGCACAGGATGAATCAAATAGTTTTCACTACAAATGTGTTCATCTTCATGTTTTTATAAATTCACTACACAATCTGTGCTTCAATATAAGTTGTGGAGTTTGTGTATTAAAACACCATTTAAACTCTGTTCTAAGAATCCTAACTTTTAAAGTAATGTCACACATACATTCTCTGGCCACTTTATTAGGTACACCTTTTCAACTATTCAATATGTCAGCATTTCAGCCAGCCATTTCATGCCAGCTACTCAGTGCTCTACTGTGGCATGTAGATGTGGTGAAGACAACTTACTGGTGAGTGTCAGAAAGGAGACTGAAGTGACTTAGGATGACAGAGCTGGTGTAAGTATCAGAAACTGCTAACAAGAAGATCAAAGAAGGATCTGAGAGAGAGTGAATGAAAAAAAATACTTGTTGATGTTAGATGTAAGAGGAAAATTAGCCGAGTGCAGTGTGATACAAGCAAAGTCTTTGGAATAGCATTTCAGGACAAAGGACGCATCTACACAAAGCTACAATTTTCAAAAGTGGACAATAAAAGATTGTAAAAATGTTGCCTGGTACATTGAGTCTTGCTGTCAGCTGCGATATTCAGATAGTAGGATCAGAGTTTGCTGTAAATGGATCCATTTCTACCTGGTATCAAAGGTTGAGTGTGCCGTTGGTATGAGGGTGTGAGATATTTTTATTCATTGTTTTGCCCACTGTAAGTCTCTTAGCACCAATGGAAAGGACACAACCCACTTGATTACTGCTTTTAATCATTCCCCTCATCATTAAATCACACTATCTCAATCTTTCGATGACTAGTTCAAGCAGGATTATGCACTATGCCACAAAGCTCAAATATTTTCAATCTGCTTTCTCGACAATGACAATAAGTTCACTGTACAGAAACATCCACAGTCATCAAAACTCAATCCAATTAAGCACTGAGCCGATGTGGTGTAATAGTAGATCCTCTGACAAACCTGAAGTAACTCTTTGATGACATTGTCACAACAGACCAAAATCTCTTCCAACTGTTGCTGACTAGCTAATATGTACAACCAGATTCAACACCAAGCTTCATGAAGAATTTGAGTTCTGTGAGTGAAGTCGACTCTCTAAAAATCAAAACACTGCAACCAGTTTTCCATTTGTTTAACTTATTTAACTGTGCAAAACTTACCCTTACAACAAGCCAACGTCTACATTTCGCAACCGTCACCCACATAAGTTTGAGCCATAAAAGGAGGGTGTAGTTAACAGAGAGAGTGCCATTGTCTACAGCTACTGTACTCATACAACTATTACTAATAATGCTTCCTGTGTCTGATCTTCATTGAGTTCATTGTCCCCCAGGTAAAATGTCTGTCAAACTGGATGAAAATTCTTCACAATCCATCAAAAGTGGCTTAATCAAGACAATGTTTATTAAAGTCAATAAATTATCCTTAAACTGGACCCATCATGAAACAATTATATTTAGCAAATTTTTTACATTTCCATTTTGTTCTCTACTCCTTCTAAAAACAATCTAAGTGCTTAAAAACCCCTCTCAGTTGTTTCTAGCAATAAGTTAATGTTTTTTTATTGTAGTCTGGAAAATGAACCGTTTCAAAAACCTCCACGTTATTAAGTCACAACCACAAGGCGCTGCCCGTTGCCTAGTAACGCTAGCTGAGCCCCCAATCCTCACCAAGCAACCCAAGCAGGAACTCAGGTATGTTTGTGAGCTGGTTTCACCGCTGCTATGCTGTACAATGGCTGCTGAAAAAGACAAGTGCTTTGCTCTGACTCAAGGTCTTGTCACAATTCCACATCTGGTAGTAATCAAACAAGCAGCCACTTATTTTGATTTACAAAGACAAGAGGAACTAACACAGCTCATTCTGAAAGCTTATATCAGAAGAACTGAGCTAAGTGAAATCTCATCAGCCGAGAATGATTTTGTGCAAAAAAAACATAATGAACATGTTTTGTATAGCCCATAAATGAATCCTAACTTGTTCAAGGAGGTATAAAAGATAACCTTTAACCTAAATTATTCTTATCGATCTCTTCTGTTTACTACTTTTGTTCCAGTCCTTCTGTACCTCCTGTAATATTATATGATGTTTATTATGATGAAACACATTTTATTGAATAGTTTAAAACTTTATATTTCATTAAAATCCAGCCATAGTTGTTCAGATTTTTTATTTTTATCCTGCAAGTTTTTATTAAAAAGTAAATGTCTCTCCCTGCAACATTTTTCTTACAGCTACGTCCTCTTTGTTTGTGAAAGATTTATCGGAAATAACAAACAATAAGGAGTATTTTTCAAACAATCTGGATTATTTTTCAGTTTTACAATGTTTTTCGGCACTAGACCTATAGAATCCCGAAAGACAAAATTTCTGAAGCACTATTATTGTACATGGCTTACAAACAAGCTTATTTTATGCAATTTATTTTGAAGAATGATAAGTTTGGATTTCAAAAGTCATTTCATTTGGCACAATTTACATTATTTTTCATTTAAGCTCAAGCAAGGTCATTTATAGAGCTGAAAAAAATATTTTGGTGCCAACATCAAGTTCACAACAACCCCAGTTTTTAAAGAAAAATACTAAAATGTGGTTAGTAGACTTCTGAGACTTAAAAAAAAATTCTGTTTTGCTCCTCTGAAAGTGTAAGCGTGATAAAATCTCTGCGAGTAAGCTCAATGTGGGTATTTTTTGTCTTTTTTTTTTTTTTGTTATTGCTTTTCTATGAACCTCTGTTAAAACAGTTTCCGGTGCCCAGAACCATATGTTCAAGTCTGTTGCTGCATGTTGAGTTTTAAAGTTTCACAGACGTCAAAAGAACATTTGAACATCTGGTCTGCAAAAATCAAAAATAATAATTGATTTGAACACCTAGTCCAAATCAATGAGGGTTTACATGTACTGAAAAATGACGTGTGAAATCTTGAGTATCACAGAGCGAGTTGGGTAGGTTTATTCAGAATAACTAACTTCTGTTAAGAATGTGTTAAGGCCATCTTCTGAATCAGGGTCCTGATGTTTGTTTTGGTTTGTTTCTGGGTTTTTTGCACTATATACATTTTCACACAGGCGTTCAAACATTACTGTTAACTGATCATGCATGTTACTTTATGGGTTTAATTAAATTATCTCCCTAAACTACGACTGCCTCATCTTGTTTACCTCTGTTTGATGCTGTCCTTGTGGGGGGCTGCAGCACATTTTAAATATACTTTCTGTCATGCAGGATACATTTCAGGCAGAATCTCAAAATAAAGTATTATTGTTTTATGAAATAACCAGTTACATTTACTCAGTTACATTTACTTGAGTAATTTTTTTTAAAAAAGTACTTTTAAGAGTATTTTTCCTATACTTTTTACTTTTGAGTACTTCTATTATGAAGTATTGCTACTCTGACTTGAGTACCCACTGAATGAGAAGAACATGTTCTAATCAAAAATTCACCAGAGACAGACACAATCCTGCAGGTTTTATTGAGATTTAATTTGTTTATTTATTGAAACAAACTGATTTGGAAACATTTTTCTTTTGCCTGATTTTGTTATTTTTTGCTACTTATGTGAATTATTGTAGCTTTTGTTTTTAAAATCCCAAAATTTTCATTTAACTTTATACTTTGGTCCATCTGATTATGTAATTTGATCAGTTACTCAGAACTTGAATGGACGTTTTACAACATACTGTTTTTTACTCTTAAGTCATTTCTTGGATACCTATTTTTTGCTTTTACTTGAGTAAAAATACGTTGAAGTAGTCCTGCTTTTACTTGAGTACATTTTTTTGTCTACTCTGCCCACCTCACCTAAATTGAAGTTTTTACAGCTGATATTTATCAACTAATCTTTCAAACTATTGAACATCTGACTTAAAGCTTGTCTTCTTTGAAGAACCCTCTAAAGAAAATGATAAAATAGCTTTATTATTGGTGCACTGGATTACATCTATAGTAAGAGAAATAATAATTGATCAATAAAAGTGTTCATTTGTTTTTTCTTATTTTAAGTCTTATGATTCCTTGACTATCGAAAATAAAAAATTGTCATCTTTCTAAAATAATGGCCTAAGTCATTGATTGTAAGAGGTAATTTTAAAAAAAAACCCTAAAAGATGATTTAGGCAAAACAATATCACTTTTTGCAAAACAGTGAGTTAGGCTGTTGTTTTGTGAACTTGTTTGTAGTTTTGAAGAGAGGATAGGAGGGGAACAACATGGTTTTACAGACCCGTTATGTAGACGTACAAACTCCACAACTACGTGATGAAATGTAAAGCACACTGCTTTTAGCCTGCTGTCATTGTGGTCTGGCATACCTGTCTTCTCTAGCCTGGGGTTTCCTGGCAAATGAAACTCAGGCTCTAGACATGCTGAAATTAATCCTCAGTAAACCAAATGTTTGCACCATTAAATGGCAGAAAATTACTCTGAGCAATTTGACAACTCAAAAATCCTTTAGGTTAAACATCAACCATACCAGTACATTTCATGAGGACAATGAAGCACGAAACCCACCACAATCCATCAATCTCCAGTGCTCTCCCCAGAGAGCACTGGAGCCTTTAACCCAGCCTTTAACCCACTCATCAGAAATTATTCATGTGGATTATTCATTGCAAAATTCTTGATGTACCTGAAAACCTCCCCTAGAACAAAGTTAACTAAGCAATCTATACATTCTTCAGCAATTTTGAATTCTAAATAAATATTGTCGATGTGTTTTGTGAGTTACTTTAACTAATGTCAAACCATGACAAAAGGCAGAAAAGGACAATGTACAAACCGCCTGGGCTGCCTTGGTTTTGTTGTTGCAATGACCCAACAAACAAAATAAGGGTTTTGAAATGTTCTAGTCACTGTCTGAATGTATGAGATTTTTTGGCATAACCTCAACTAGGTGGTCAAACACAAAGCCTCCACTACACTTCCATATAAAAGAGTGGAGAAAACATTCTTGTTGCATTCTTGCTGTAGCCAAGGACAACACAATGAGAAAGCCAGTAAAAATAATGCTGTTTCTTTCAGATGTCACCGTTTGTGTGTTTGAAGTAGGGTAAGGATTTTCCTCATTTTGCCTTTGTTTACAAAGTGACACAAGCAAACTGTTTGGTATTAAGGAAAGTCTGCTTAGATATAAATTGTTCAGATACATTCTTGTCCGTTGGGAACTAAAATAATCCACTGTTCACAGGAATAATCCCTTCTCAATGTGGCTGCATGACTCATCCAGACTAGCTTCATGTCAGTAAAAGTGAAACCTCAAAACGAGCAACGAGTGCCTATGTCTGAGATTTGTAGGAACATGCCCTTAGGTGTGTGGATATTAAAATGGACAAACAAGAAGCTAAACTGCAATCAATGTTTCAAAAAACAAAATTTAGGTCTGAAGTAAGGTATTTTTTGTCAAAAAACTCACAGTTGGTCCTTCTACAAAACAAAGGTGTAAGATTTTCTGTCCTGCCCTGACTGTGTACAATCTGAGGAGTACCTCAGTGTTTAAGTAGTGTTTGAAATGTGCTTATTTAGAGACAAACAAGAAACTGCACTGAAATCAATCTACCTCCATAACAGTGAAATGAATCTTTGTGTTTCAAGTTTATGAACTTTGACGTAAGTATATTCCCTCACACAGGGGTATATTGCAGCTAAGATCTTTTCAGAACATCCCAAAAAATAATAAAACTTCACTCTAAAAAGTGTATTTGGGCTGCAGTTCATCTAATGGACTTATTTACATTAATTTCACTTAATTCTTTTGCTTTTGCTATGACAACTGACTTTTTGTGTTCATTTAACTCAAAACTTACAAATCCTTAACCTAAAGGAATTTTTCACTTTGTTTTTACTTAAAACATTTGAGTTCAACGTCAGTTTCATATCCAACCAACTCAATTTATTATGATCATCCAACTCAATTCACTAAGTCTTTCCAACTCAATTTGCTAAGTTTTTATAACTTCATTCATAAGGGGGTTTAACATGACAAATGTAAGTCATTCTTACTCAATTCATTTATTTTCTTCTAATAAACATTTAAAATCTCTTTGACTTAATTCTACAGAAAGTCAACTCTAACTATTAAGTAGTTCCAAACTAAATTTTAATACTCTTTTTACAGTGTCATCTAAATACACAAATATTTTCCTTAAATGACCTTTTTACTTTGACTTTACTTGAAATAATTAAGTTCTGACTCCATGACTCCAGCTAACCAGGGACAGATTCCCTTGAAGTGACTGTGGCTCTGTGGGTAGAGTGGTTGTCTTGTGATTGGAAGGTTGATGGTTTAATTCCAGCTTCCTGCTGCCATATGTCAATGTGCCTCCTGGGCACTTAACTCCAAATGATTTGTGCATTAAGAGAATGTGACTCTAGTGTAAAGTGCTTTCAGTGGTCAAAATGACTTGAAAAGTGCTATATAAGTTTATTTACCATTTTGAATGTAAACTAAATGATTTGAGTAAGACTGACTTAAATCTGTTATACATACATACTTAATAAATTTGTTAAAAATAAATTAACAAATTGAGTTAGATGATTATAATATATTGAATGGCTTGATCTTAATAAATTAAGTTGGATAAGCTTAATAAATGTAGTTGGATAAACTTAATTGAATTTATTGTTACCTAAAGAAACAATTCAATTAAGTTGGTTCAACTATTTTCTTTTTAGAGTGTTGGAATAAAAGTGATAAAAAAGAACACATATATTTGAACTGAAGGTGGAAAGAAGTCAAAAGGAAAATGGTTGGCAGGCAAAATCAAATTTAAAATTGAAGCATCAAGAGAAGTTGTAGCTGAACACTTTCAGCGAAACGGAAATCAACGTTTAGCTGTGGTGGTTCATATTCTCCAGCTAAGGTTAGCATGTCTGAGTGACTCAAGCCACAATAGATTAAGATCTTCTTTTACATGATGTAGTGTGCAAACACTTTAAGTTAATTTTGTTCATTTACTCCAAGTCTACCGTGAATAAAAGACTATATTTGAGAGTTGACTAAAACATGGCTTACTCTGTGTGCGGCATTATGAAGATTTAGATTAAACTCTTTTTTTCCATTCTTTATCACAACTAATTGTGATTTGTAATTTTTTCCCTCTGTCTATCTGGACCAGCTCATGTTCCATCAGTAGGTTGCATCTGGTTTTGGTGATAAGCCATGCATCTCAAAGATAGACCTTTCCTTCACAGCAGTGATGCCTTAAAGATGATGCTTTGCAGTGAATCAGAAGAGCTGGCTCACTCACTGAGAGTGATGGAGTCACTCTCATCCTGGCTCATGGCAGAAATTTGTTTTAATTGGCAGCACAGCGGCCTTGTGGCCGGTCTAAAGTGACAATATCTGATCGCACCTCATCACGTGAAAACAGAGAGGGGAACAGATGTGACAATCAGGTGGATAATCTGTCCGTCCCCTCAGTCAGTGGACACTGGTGAGGAGGAACGTTTGCTGCTAAAACCCTTGAAGGATCTTACTGCAATTTAAAATTATTGGGTTAGTTTGGTTTCTGAGTTTGGTTCTGTTTCTGTTATGGTTCTGTTCCAAAGATGTTTCACCAGTGTTTTGTTGTTTGTTTGTTTTTTTCCGTTAAATGAAAATTAAAAGTTTGACTGAAAGGTTACACAAAATTAAGAATGTCAAAAAATGTAACAGAACAAATACATAAAATTAGGCAACCCTAACCCAATAACCCTAAAAGTCATATTAACATGCAAAATATTAAAATTTGCTAATTAGTAACCGCTTGGGAGACTTCTTTGGGACCTGTACCTCAAGAGCTTCCCGTCACTATTTCCCGTCTATGCAAAAAAAACTTGATACCCAACAACACAAGCCCACACAGATACAGACGTAACTTCTGACTTTTTAAAATCTAACTAAAGCAACATTCAACTTAAGTTACAGTCCCGTCTTCTGCTGCACATCTGTGGTTAACAGCACAACCACACATTCAGCCTTCTTGTGTTTCGCTCACGACACAATTACATCAAACTGCCTCCTCAGACTTTCTCTAATTAAACAAATGTCACAAGTGCACTCCACTCAGCTATCACTGCAGACCGGACCAAGTAAAAGGTCATTGATAAAGAAAAAAATATATAGGTGAGAAAAGTGGAGGGAAAAAAAACTACAGCTAGTCTCCTTTGGCCTGCACAAAACAAAAATAACATAAAATATGTTTGTAGGTGTTTGTCCTGTGTGTCTCTGTGTTGCCCTGCGACAGACTGGCGACCTGCCCAGAATGAACCCCGCCTCCCGCCCGGAACGTTAGCTGGAGATCGGCACTAGCAACCCTCCCAACCCCACCAAGGGACAAGGGTGTCAAGAAAATGGATGGATGGATGGATGTTTGTACATCTGTAGGAGCGTGTTTCATATTTAATAATATGTTCCTTGCACATGATTTATTGCCCAATTATTTCAAGGTGTAAGGATAAGCAGCTACGCTTTTAAGTGCACTCACCTAACCACAACAACAGCAAAATCAGCCCATATCTCAGTTTCTGCTGAAACTTGTGTTGAAGCATATAATTAGGAGTGCATCATAAGCACACAATGCACTAAAACAAACAAAAAAGTATGTAATACAGGAACTGTATTTCAAATAAGGTCGTTTGCATGCATTTGTGCCAAAAAAATAAGAAAAAACATATTTTAGTGACCCGCTGGGGAGCAGTTGCTCCACCAGCTTCATTGTTCGAGCACTTGTACCAACAATGTACACTCTAAAAAGAAATTAGTTGAACCAACTTAATTGAATTGCTTCATTTGGTAACAAGCAATTCAATTAAGTTTATCCAACTTAATTTATTAAGTTTAACCAATTCAATATATTATAATCATCCAACTCAATTTGTTGATTTTCTTTTTTAACAAATTTATTAAGTATGTTTAAGATGACAAATCTAAGTCAGTCTTACTCAAATCATTTAGTTTACTTCAAATAAAGAAAGGACATCTTTTTTCAAAGGGTTTTTGCCTGAGGCAGCCTTTATTTGAGCATAGTTATTCAGGAAAGTGGTCAGTGACAGAGAGGAAGACCTGCAGCTAAGGTCATCAGGTCGGGCATCGAACCTGTGAGGGCTACGTCAGGGACTGGGTCCTTCTTATGGACTCCTCTGCCCCTGCGCCACCACAGCACCCTGGTTGGTACGGAATCTGTCCCTGGTAAGCTTGAGTCATGGTGTCAGACAATACAAATATGGTATTGAACTTAATTATTTCAAGTTAAGTCAAAGTGAAAAGTTCCTTTAGGTTAAAGATTTGTAAGTTTTGAGTTAACTGAATACAAAAAATAAGTTGTGCAAAAAACTTTTCTCTCTGAAAAGCAAAAGAATTACCGTATTTTCCGCACTTTAAGGCGCATTAGATTATAAGGCGCACCTTCAATGAATGGCCTATTTTAAAACTTGTTTCATATATAAGGCACATCACATTCTAAGGCGCATAAAATAGACGCTACAGTACAGACTGGAGTTACGTTGCACTAAAGTGAATATCAACAAAACAGTCCGGCTCCGGTCAGAGAGGAGAGCCTTCCGCGACTGGGCCGGGCGTGGCCGGACAATGGTCACCTTTCTACGTTTGCGCATAGCATGTTTATGGAGAACGTGGTGCTAAATGTCCTGCAAACGACGTGATTATCAGGTAGGTAGGTACGTAGGTCAGTCAAACTTTATTAACAAACCAGCGTTCTGACAACTATCCCAGCATGCACCGTGCGCTTCTTCTTCTACGGGGGAAAATGAAGTCGGTGGTTGCTTACCGTAGTTGCTAGACCTGTTGTGGCTCAATATTGGTCCATATATAAGGTTCACCGGATTATAAGGCGCACTGTCGGCTTTTGAGGAAATTGAAGGTTTTTAGGTGCGCCTTATAGTGCGGAAAATACGGTAAGTGAAATTACTGTAAATAAGTCCATAAGATGAACTGCAGCCCAAATACACTTTGATAGTGTATTTGGCTTTGAAAACCAAGCAGATTGTGATGCATGTTTGTGAAAGGGGCATCTGGAATCCCTTTGTGCATTGTCAAATCTATGCAATATTCTATACTAGCTAATTTAGGGTCAAAATATTATTGGAACTGACAATGAGCCTGTTTGTTTACTCACTGGCATTAAGATAACCTACAAGTAAAATAATTTGCAGATACCTAATAAATTAATAAGTCCCAGAACTCTAGATTTACTGTCTCCACTGGCTGC
The DNA here is from genome assembly GCA_033032245.1 of Poecilia picta. NCBI lineage: Eukaryota > Metazoa > Chordata > Actinopteri > Cyprinodontiformes > Poeciliidae > Poecilia > Poecilia picta. The sequence continues at coordinate 21,227,547 of CM065357.1, forward strand.
TCTGGTGTACTCGACTTTTTTTTGGTTGCACAAGCACAAAAGATTGATGCACCCAAATATTTGGCAGGTATCTTATTTAACATCACAGCTGAAAGGCTGTGAATAGAGCGGTCACTTGGGCAGAGCGATGTTTCAAATGTGCTTTTTAAGTGTTTCAATTCTAAATGTATTAGAACCAGGAGGCATTATGAGAGATTTGTTTACATACTCGAACAGAGACATCGGGCCGAACACAAGGAGAGTGGAGCGCGTTTGAGAACTGCGACAGAACCAAGAGCGAACACAGAGCAGGCAGAGCAAGAGTTTGTCAGAGTGGAGTACATGCCAGAGCACATATTGAGCAAGCATGTGTGAGGTTTAAGTGCACATTTGACAAATTGTTTGTTCACACAGACATATGCATTAGTGTCAGGTTGGTGGCTGTGCATTGAGGTTAGAAGCACAGATAGAACAACATAACTACCAGCAGCGCAACACAAAGGAGCCAGAGTGATGTCTCTGATTGGCTTAGATTACGATAAGGGTCTAATCTATGTTTGTATCGCAGACATTTTTTCTCAGTAGCACCAGTGCAACCTCAGATTTTTTTTTTTTATTGTACTATTGAGAAATTTGGTCACATTTACGAGCACGTTGGTCACACTCTAAAACCCTGACACCAGAGGAGGCTTCCTCAGAGCACAAACAATGCAGCACCCGTCAGAGATGTGACGAATCATTGATTTTCAAACATCATTTTAGGAGTCACAATCACAAATTATGATTAATTAAAGGAGATATTTATAAGACAAAATATGATTAGCTCATCCTACAAGTGCATAATACGCCATGTTGTTGTCCACATATTTAATTTCATATCTGGGTATCCCATATTTCCAGACATAAAACCACAAGGCTTATAGTTTTTTGAGACATCAGCAGTGCCAGTACTTGGGCTAGGAAGTTGAAGCCTACTGTTAAATGTAGCGCATGCACATAAAGAAAAGTTAATCTAGGCAGTGAGTGTGAATTGTTGAATTTTAGACAGGCTGGGTAACAAAGTAAAACTGGGGGTAACAGCCAATAGACAAAGCCAGGTTTTGTGTTTCACTGCCAGAAACCAAGTAAGGTAAGAAAATGTATGGTAATTGAATTCATATTGCACATTTTCAGCAACAAAGCAGCTCAAAGTATAAAACAAAAGAAGCCAAAAGAAAGACAAAGATGTTAGAGAGGTATAAAAGTAAATGTTGGTTCCAATTGTTCTGGGTTGAGTTTTAGATTTGTATAAAGCTACATGTTGGTTCTCCATGTTTGATTCTTGTTCTGGGTTGCTCAGTACGCTAACAGGAGTTTCTCTGGTTCTTTCTGTGATATTAAAAGTATAAAGCTAAATGTTGGTCTAAAGCAGTGGTTCCCAAACGTTTTCTCCTGCATCTGGAATGGGTCTAGTAGTTTATCAATCAAATTTAAACATTTTAGTTGAAACCTCCATTATCTTTGTTCAATAATTGATTTCAATACTTGATTTCTCTAATGTTTCTGTCTGTGTTGGCAGAGTTACATCCTCTGTTTGCTCTCCAGGTTGACCATTGGGTACTCTCATTTTGTTTTATATGCTGAAGCCATTCCCACAGATGGAGATCAAGGCGCCAGATGGCAATGCCTCAGTCCTTAATTGGGTCAAACACATTCCTTTCTAATTACCATGTATTTTCAGTAATTCTTTTATCTGATTCTGTGTTCCTGTTTTGCTTCAGTCTGAGTTTGCTCTCATTTCAAACGTCATGATCTGTAGCTGTGCCACCACAGATATCAACCCTCTCTTTTTTGGCTTCTGAAAGACATGATACAACCACACATGTTGACAGCTGCAGCGAAACACCTCCTTCAGGACGTGACGTAGCCAGTGACTAGCATTTATGTAGCTCAAACAGTAGTCGGAGGAGTCTGCCGGTGTAAAACCACAAATGGCAGTGATGACACTGTGGAAGCAATTTCTTCCATACACATGGACACCCCCTTCTGTAGCTCACAGCGTAAGCGGCGGCTGACAGAAACCCATACAATGTCTCTCCACATGCAACTAGAAAGTGCAAAGCTGAAGCACGCAGGTATGAAACAACAGTTTTAGAGACAGATTTTATGCCCCTGTGATAGAAATATCAAGAAAGACAAGAAAAAGATGTTAGTGGCTAAATGTATAAATGAAAATTTAATTCTTGAGCTGAAAGTTGTGTGTGAGTCAAAGTTAAAGAAAATCAAAAAAATATCATTCAAACCTACCACAGATTTCACTTCATTGAACCCAATGAAGAGAGTGTGTCATTTATCCAATCTTTTTTTTATGTGGTATTTTTCTTTTGTGGGGGAATAGAGATTTGTCTCACTAATGGGAAAAAACATATATGTTTTATGTTGCCTAATGTACCTTGTTTGCAAAGATGTAAGTGTTTTTCTAGATTAATTAGCTTTTCTTTTGTCAGGTAAAAAAAAAAGATATTTAGTTAAATGACAACTTTTAATTGCCTGTCTTTGTATTTGCTCCTTGATGTATAAACTAAAGATACTCAAACAAAGGTGACAAAGGATCGCAGCGACAGCCCTCACAAGAACAAAGGAAGTGAATGGAGCAGAATGCATGAAAGGAAGCGGCCGACCACAATGCAACAAGGACCACAATTCAAAACAGAGCTGGACAAAATCCAAAACCATAAAATGATCACAATTTACAAACCCAAAGATTATGATATAGGCACAGACCCACTGATGGATCAATGCCTGTGACCCATGCTGTGATGGTTTATTAGAACCATCACAAACCTCTTCAGCAGTTTGAGCTACATTAGTTTGTCACCATGTTGATGCCTCCTCACCACACTTCCTTTAAGGACCATGCAGTGTCCATTAATATGGACACTACATGGAAATACTAACCATCTGCTTATTTATTTATTTCCAGCACCTTTGATACAAAAATTCATTTGTTGCCTACTATATCCAGGTCCAGTTGTTAGAAATATGTTAAAAGGGCAACCACCAAGGTAAAGTCCTCAAATCAAATCCAAATATTGGATGTCTTTAAAACTGTTAACTTTTAAAATAAAATGGATGAGTTCATGTTAGTCAACATGAATTTTTGTGAAGAAATGATTATGTTCCATTATGTAGCCATTTGAAAACAAGAAAATGATAATGAACGTTAGCCCATCAGTTCTAACCAGAGACAGCTTGAAGAATGTGTTTTATCCTTTTATTGTTTGTGTTTGTGTGTGTGTATGTGTATGTGTATGTGTGTGTGAGTGGGGAACCAAAACTTGCTCAAATCCAATGGCACACCCTGTTTATCTTCACTTTTTAAGTAATCGTAATGTTATGTCTGATTAATGTGATTATAATCAGGTCAAGTTCAACTGGTAACAGAGAAAAATATCTGAAAAGGACCAAACTGTGATGTGCACAGTGGATATTGTAATGTTAATCAACTACTTAAAATAAGGGTTAGTGAATTTAAAAAGCATGTCTTAGCCGTCTTACAGCTACAGAAACAGCACAAAGAAAGTCACTTTAAAGTGCAAAGGCTTATTCAGAGATCAATACATTTTTACCAAAATAATATACAGAATATAAACACAAGTTTGTCATACACACACATTAAGAAAAAATGTGCAACATAGGTAAAAAGAACAACAACCAGAAATATACATAGACATGAATGAATGGATGATATTTATCTTTAAGTGCTTGTAAATCAGGCTACAACTCAAAAAACCCCAAACAGGTTTGTTCCGTGTAAAGTACGCTTAATTTCTCTGAAACTGCACACTAACTTCCTGGATCAGTGACATTTACAGGCAGTTTTGGGGAGGTACTCTTTCATCTGTTTATTCTGTCTGCAGCAGATCTTCACATTTAGAAGCCATGGTGCCTGAATAGCACCTTGGGTAAGTCACATCTTGTGTAACTCAATCCATAAATGGTACATAATAAAATACAAAATAAAACAATACAACTTTTCTAGAACACTTAAGATATTGATCTGCAAAGGTTTCATTCCAGAAAACCATTAAATTATCCTCTTTTATATGATTTTACAAACAAGATGATTTTTCATTTTATTATCCGGCTCTAGATTTTAAACTAGAGGTAGTAAAAAGCATCTCAGACTTCTAAAAAAAATCACAAAAATAGTCTTTGATATTGTCTTCTCTTTTTTTTTTTACAGTGCCTAAACTTTACATTCCACACGAGGGCGCCCACCCTATTGAACTAACTTGAACATAAGCAGGAAAACTACACAGTCCAGTCACATTAATGTGACCATCTGTCAAAAGCCAGAATAACCACCTTTCGCAGAGCGAACTGCTACGAGACGTGCAGGAAGAGAGTCACTTAGGTCCCTGAAGGTCTTCTCTGGGATGTTGAGCCATGCCGACTCTAATGCCGTGGCCAGCTGCGCTAGATTACGCGGTTGAGGATCCATGGCGCGAACAACTCGATCGAGATGGTCCCACAGATGCTCGATTGGGTTTAAGTCAGGTGAGTTTGCTGGCCAGGGGAGGACGGTAAACTCATCCTGGTGCTCTTCGAACCACGCACGTACACTGGCAGCTGTATGGCACCTCGCATTGTCCTGCTGGAAGATGCCATCATCCTGAGGAAAAACAATGCGCATGTAGGGGTGGACATGGTCCGCAAGGACAGATGCGTACTTGTATTGATCCATCGTGCCTTCCACAATAATCAGTGAACCCAGAGAATGCCAGGAAAACATTCCCCAGACCATAATGCTCCCGCCTCCAGCTTGGACCGTTCCTGCAATGGTTGCAGGGTGGTTCCTTTCAGAGGTTTCACGCCTTATACGCCAACGTCCATCTGTCCGATGGAGCATAAAACGCGATTCATCTGAAAACGCTACCTGTCGCCACTCAGTGGACGTCCAGCTGCTGTACTGGCGTGCAAATTCTAGCCTTCGTCGTCGATGAACACCAGTCAGCATAGGTGCACGAACCAGGCGTCTGCTTCGGAGGCCCAGACGCAGCAATGTTCACTGAATAGTGGTTTGGGAGACACTTGTGGTAGCCCCTTGGTTCATTTTAGTGGTCAGTTGCTCAACGGTAGCCCGTCTATCTGCCCGAACGCATCTCCGCAACCGTCGTTCGCCTCTGTCATCTATGGCCCGTGGTGCACCACATTTGCCACGTCGTTGATTTTGGACAGTCCCATTTTGCCATGCACGGTACACTTTTACCACGGCGGCACGCGAACAGTTCACAAACTCAGCCGTTTCGGAAATGCTTCCACCCTTGGCCCGAAAGCCAATGATCATGCCCTTTTGGACGTCGGATAAATCGCTTCGTTTCTGCATTACGCCAACGATTGAAATGTTTTCCGAAGCCCACACACACCCTTTATATACGCTCAACTGCACTGTGCTGCCACCTGCCTTCTGTGATTGGTTATTTAACTCTGAAGTGGAAAGTACGTGGTGGTCACATTAATGTGACTGGACTGTGTATTTAGGATTCAACAGACATTTGTTATTGTTTCGTTTGTTTTTCCATTGTGGCGTCTCCCCCTTGGCTAGAGAGAGAGATGTCATCAGTAAAAAAATATATATATATACACAACTGCTCATAAATAGTACCAAAAGCTGAAGAAGTAAAACGTTTAAAACTTCACATCAGTATCGGTGATATTATTTCAATAAATAATACAATTTCAGAATAACTCAAATAGAGGAGGCTTTACTTTTATATGTAACATGCTCATTTTAATGTAAAATAAAATAAACAAATGTAAAATTAATCCAGTCATGGTACATTTAAATATTTTTCCTAATTAAATCAATACCACCTTCTTGAAAGGAACCTTCAATTCTTAGAATGAATCAACATATCTGCAGTTTCCTTTCGGGTCCATTTTTCAACTCACTGAGACTCAAGCAGACATGAAGCTACTTAGTGCTCATCTGGGAAATGGTGAAAGGTAATTAGGACAAAGTTTCATACTCCTCTGACTGCACTAATCTGAAAAATATTTCCAGCAAGGCACAAACAAACATGAAAGTCTTCACATTTACAATATCAGTCTTTCCAAACACCAGAACAAGAAAACAGAGGAGGCGACTTTTGATGGGGGGGGGAAAGAAACACATTTTGCTCCATGTGGTACTTCCCCTCACCCCACATATTACTGAAAACATATTTGTTTTTTTGATCTTGTGCAAAAGAGACAAGCGACTGTTGGAACAGACCAAGGAAACACTGAATAACACAAGAAAATAAATTTAAAAACAATGTAAATGAAAAAGAGAACTTTAGTTCTATAGTTTTTTTAACATCTGTATCTGGTATGTTTTATAGTTTCTACCCACATTATTATTGTTCAAAGTGTGTATTTCTCAGAGTTGTCTCAGCCCTGTTAGAGCATGTATAATGTCAGCAGAAGGTCTATAACACCTGCATATAAATGCATATAGTAGAAAACTCACCAGGTAGTCTTGTCAAATGTATACTTATGAGAAAAAAAAATCCTTATTGACCATGTCAGCCATAATAACTCCTCCTAAGAAGTATAACATCAAGAGGATGAATGTCTACCTTGAATGGTTTCACAGTTTTAAAAAGCGAGGTATCCTACACTGTATTACAACAGAACAAACAGTCAAATTTTGACAACTGTACATATTAAAAACTCCCCTGTTACAATGCAGACGTTGTGTGTTTTGTGTAACACACAACAAACAATACAAGGAGGATCTGAGGGGTCTGCAGTAAATTAAACTTTTCCAGGGATGGCTCTCTGGAGCGTCAGATGAGGATTTTCGTCAAAGGAAAACTTCACCTCATGGCTCTGGGTTAAGTTTCAAAGAGGACTCACTGCTGTCACCGCTTTCCTCAACTGGCCTCCGACACAGAGAGTCCTTGGCTGAAAAACAAAAATGTACACATGGTCAAGAAAAAAGTAATTAGGAAACAATTAGGAAACATTTTTCCACTATTATCCATCAAGCTATGCCAAACCATCCTGGATTATTAAATCAAAAAGCACAAAAAAATAACTTAAACATTCAACAAAATGCATACAAATGTTTTTATTTACTAAGTAAAGGATAAAGGATTGTCTGATGGTAAGTTAAAATGGACAATCACCTGTGCAGAAGAAGCACACTAGCATCTTATTCCAGTATAAAAACTAAATTACTTTTTTTGCTATAGGTGTCTTCAATGTTCTTGCACTTAAATGAATAAATACAACTCAGGAAAGAATTAAGAGGCCACTTAAAATAATCAGTTCCTCTGATTTTACTCCTTATAGGTTTATGCTTGAGTAAAATGAACATTGTTCTTTTATTCTATTAACTACTGACAACATGTCTGAAATTCCAAGCATAGATTTTGTATTTATTTGCAGAAAATGAGAAACGGCCAAAATAACAAAAAGATGCAGTGCTTTCAGACCTCAAGTAATGCAAAGGAAACAAGTTCATATTCATTTAGAAACAATAATACTAGTGTTTTAACTCAGGAAGAGTTCAAAGATCAATATCAGGCAGAATAACCAGGAGATTTTCAGTGCAGTGGTCTCAGTTTTTTCCAGAGCTGTATATATTTTTTCACTAAATTAAACCTGTGAGCCCAGATTGCCTTTAACTTACTCTGTACTCCTGGTTTCGTCTGCCAGCAGTGGGTAACATGCAGCTTGCAGGTCATTGCCGTCAGCCCGAGCAGTCCGGCAATTCCCAAAATGAGAATGGCCGTACCTGGAATAAAATGACAGTCCGGCTACAGCTTACACCACCCTGGAATCTGAGCGTAACAGAAAGCAGGAAAAGTCTTACCTATGTGAATGCTTGTGGGCTGCGTTGTGTTTCTCACAGTGGGGCGCTGAACAGTAGTCGTGGTGGTGCTCGAGGATGTCTTCTGTACTGGAGCCCCCTCATGTGGACGACGTGTTGTTGAGAGCGAGGAGAAAACCTTTGTGATTGTTGTGGGGGCTACAGTGGTCTGACTATCATTTATCATCTCATTACACACGACGTCAGAGGTTGAGCTTCCAGCCTGTTTGATCCCTGCAGACTTACAGCTGTAGAAACATAAAGACAAAAACAGCAGCTTTTAGCTACATGTGAACTTGAGGCTTAAGATGGTGTGCAACTATTGAAACTTACTCTTTCCATTTTTGACATTGTGTGTCAAACTTTTTGCTGAAATAACCTTCCTTGCACTTTGAACAAACTGCCAGTGGGAAAAATACATTTTTTTTCATTAAGGTTCAGACTTTTGATCAACAAATTTTGTTTGACTCAAATAACAAATTTGTTTGAGTCTATAACTTACCCCCGTTTTCCAGATCCAGTCCAGATCCTATATCACATTTACAGAAGCTTGAATCCCTTACACGTGGAACAAAGCCCTCACGACATCCACATACAGTATTTTTCACTGTGGTGCACTTCTCTTTGATATAACTTCCTGATTCTGAAAAACCAAGGAAATAATAAATTTTAGGATTTAAACGACAGAGTTGTTGGTTTAATTTGTGAAAAGAAGCTCAAGGACAGAAGTCTTCATTCAATGTTTGTACTTTATCATTTGCTGTTCAGTTTTCAGTCAGTACATGTTGGCAAGGTTTTTACTACTACCTATATAACACGTCGTGCATCCATCACAGCTTTTAGACTTCTTTGGTGTTGCCTGAAAAGTTCCTTCCCCACATGGCTCACAATCTGTTTTACCTGAAGGCAGTTCCTTCACTTTCTGACCTATAAAGTCACAAGTTGGAGAAAAACAGCAGCTTAATTTCTAAGTACTTCAGAAAAAAGACAGAAACAAAAGAATCTACATCTTTACACAGAACAAGAACAATTTTCTGTCAGATAAAGTGTCACCCAATTTCTTTAAAAACACCCAAAAGGTTATTTTTCCTACCTCTATCGCATATTCTGGCATCCGAATCAACAATAAACCCATTAAGAGTCAAAATGAATATGAACAGATTAAACAGAAACATGTTAAGTTGTTCTCTGTGAGTCGTGACACAAGGTTGTTTGTGCACAGCGCTACTCGACTGTGAAACAGGAACCCTTGTGTGGGTTTTAAGTCGGCATCACATCTTCTTTTCCCCTAAAAAAAAAAAACCCAACCCACTCTGACAGTCTCACCGTTGGAAATCTACAGCCTTAAAGCTAAAAGTAATTTCAAGAGCATATTATTTATTTACATTCATAACTTCAAAACCCAAGGCTCTAAACATTAATATGCTTATTAAGCATTCTCTTTTTGTATTTTATTTTTTAAAAAGATAGAGAATTGCCATAAAAGAAAATCTGATGACATATAAACTTAGAAGGGATGAAGTTCTGTGTCTCTAAAACGATAGTAGCAAAAATAAAAAATAAATAAAACCAACAAAACCTGATCCATTTTGTAGGGATTGAGTTGTCAACACTGTCCTTTTGAGTTAGATTACAATTTCTCCATGAAGATTAGTGACTTCTCAGAGGTGTTCAACAAAGTCCCACACTAGATTCACTGTCCTTTACATTTTCTCTTTGTAAATATAAATCTCTTTTATTAATCATTTTTTGTGCTGTAGAGCCCACCAGTCCGATGGACCATCTACCTTGATTTCCCCCTTGTCCAACTCTTTATTCACATGCTACATCCTTCAACCAATTTGCTCTCCTCTGATAAAGAAACACTGACTAAGCTAAACCTGCTGAAAAAACAGCTCATATTTTTGCTTCTCCACACTTAGCACATTTTTACTTCTCCACTGTAACGCATTGCTTACTGGGCAGGAAAAGGCTTTCCCGAAACCACCAGTCATAAAAACATTCTAGTCGGGTTTTAAAATGCTCTAACTGTGAGTTTCTAATTCACCTCTGTGAAACACGTTTGTCTGATCTTTGAACTAGTAATTTCATTAACTCTAGCTCTTTCTGTTCTAACCATCATTCCCCACAAAGCAGGTCATAGTTTCAGGTTATGGTTGAGGATGTTGCCTATACAATTGCATTGGTTAATTCATTGAAGAAAAAGATGTCAAAGACCCATCAGGCATTTACATAGAGTCATTACTGCATGTTTACACTTCTCTTCTTACGTATATACACTCATAATTTTTGGACTAAATGACTCAGATTATGCATACCAATGAGGTTTGTTTGTTACATTAAAATTACCTTTTGAAAATAACAACCTTAACCAAGTGTTTCAATAAGCCCACATCAGTCTGTGTCTAATGAATCCTAAATACGTTTTTCAATGGTATTCTAATTTAATGAATGCGGCTGTATATCATTTTTCCTTTACTTTATTTTATTACCTAGTTTTAAAATTGCTCCATACATTTGTTGCATCACTTTCTTCTCCTTTTTACTTGTGCTGAGTAGGCAAAGTTCCCTTAGTGTTTCTGCACAGTCAGTAAAATCAGCAAAACTGTTTTAGTTGTCTTTTATCAACTAAGCATTAGAATAAAACATTTCACTTTTACACTCCTCAGCGATTTGCATTGGTTGGTGTGTGTGTGTGTGCGTTTGTTTGTAATACCTTGTTGGGACGATTTTCCTGGCACATACTACATTCTGAGGACCAATTGCTCCTTGAGGGGGCTGAAGCCTGGTCCCCACAAGGGGAAACCCTGTTTTTGGGTCAGGGGTTAGAGTTAGATTTAAGTTTGAGAATTTTCACTCTCGAGGTGGTGTGAATTGAATTTTGGTTAGGGTTAGGTATGTGATGGTTAGGGTTAGGAAAAGGGTAAAGGTAAGGTTTAGGCTGTAGAAATGAATGGAAGTCAATGGAAAGTCCCCACAAAGATAGCCATGTGTGTGTGTGTGTGTGTGTGTGCATGTGTGTGTGTGTGTGTGCTCCTACCTTCTCCCAATGCAGGGTGTGATTGGCAGGTTACTCCCACAGCTGATGCTCATCAGGTGTGATCAGGAGGAGCTCACCTGGAGCAGGTCTCCCTGAGGCAAATAGTTCCACCTCTAAGTGCTACACAGACCTCATCTTGTCAAAGCTGTACTTTATTACGCATAGAAACCAGTTCCTGTCCACACTCTGCTCTCAGGAATCACATTTTTTTGATCTGCATAAAAATGCATGAACTCCATTAAAGGAGTTCATGCATCTGATCAAAATGCCTCCATTCTGAGGTTTTCCAGGTCAAATCCCACTGGAAGGAGATCCAACAGCTTTCCCGAAACCATCAGTCATAAAAACGTTCTAGTGGGGTTTTTAAATGTTCTAACAGTGAGTTTCTAATTCACCTCTGTAAAACATGTCTGTCTGATCTTTGAACTTGTAATTTCATTGAGTCTAGCTCTTTCTTCCACTGACCTCTGGGTTTGCCCAGAGGACAGTAGAGGGACTAAACGTGCCATTGGTGTAGGAACACATTTGTATGGTCACAATGAGTTGGAACAGAGCTTTTCAAAAAGAGGGGTGTGCCACAGCTCTTCAGAGGGGCTTGTGACATGAAGGTGAAAAAAAATGAAAACGTAACTGTGGAATTCAGCCAGATTGTCGGTGCCAGAAATAAAATTGAGATATTTTCATCTGTGTAGTTTAGTGCAGTGAACAGTCAACAAAATGAAACTACATGACCATAAAGTGCAGGGCTGCACAGTGGTGCAGTTGTTAGAGCTGTTGCCTTGCAGCAAGAAGGTTCTGGGTTTGATTCCCGGCCCCAGTCTTTCTGCATGGAGCTTGTATGTTCTCCCTGTGCATGCATGGGCTCCCTCCAGGCACCCTGGCTTGTCCAAAAACATAACTGTCAGGTTAATTGGCCTCTCCAAATTATCCCTAGGTGTGTGTTTGCACTACATCACTGCTATTATTTCTGGAAATATTTTTGCTGATGCTATGCTTCATATTTCAGACAGTCATATGTTTCAAAACATCAGTGAAGCATATGACTGATGTAGTTTGGGAGGGGGGGATAGCTCCTCCAAACTTAGAAAACTCTTGAACTAAGAGTATTACTGGGTTGTTTCTCTCCAGCAAAGCTCCTTTTGGATGTGGTATCCCTGCAACCAGTTCTCACATTAGGTGGAAAATGATTAATGGAAGATTTTAACTTCATAATAATAATATAGAGGGTAACTAAAACTGACAAGTTAGAAAGTTTTAATACTCACACAGTTTTAAAAAGTTAGATTTTTTTCAAAATCTCTTTCTCTTTCTTACTGCTTATTCAATGTCACATGCTGTTTTTATTTTTTTCTTTAATTATGTAAAGCACCTTGAAATGTGCTATACAAATAAAATTTGATTGATTGATTGATATTGATTGATCCTATGTACATTTATCTGGAGTCCTTTTTGTTGATACCCTCCTCTACATCGATTTAGGATCCTTTTGTAGTATGAGTGACCAGCTGTCTGTTTTCAATGTTCGATTTCAGCTTCTGGATAAAAACAAGCTCTAGGATGAGTCACAGTCATGTGTGAGATTTATTCATTCATGCTCAACCAATCCAAGTTCAAACAACTCCTCATAAGAACATCTCTGTCTCTACATTGAGGACAAACTCTATGTTTTTGGATGGTGATGAGACAAAACCACATTAAGAGCTGGAGTAGCTCTATCAAGCCTGACATTTCTCAGATAAAAGCAACATTTTAGCAAGTTTACTGTCCCATCTTCAGTTTAGTATATTAACGTTGGTGAGTTTATTCCAGGTAAGACAATATTTTGTGCATGTCATGCAATAACTATGTTGGTTCTGGTAACTCAAACTTTGTCCAGGTTCCTCAAGCATAGCATCAACTCAAGCTTCATTCATGAGTTTTTGGCATGGTGTATTGCAGAGGTTCCCAAACTGTGGATGCCATTGCGGGGGGGGGGGGGGGGGGGGGGGGGCGGAAGCCTCTAGATGAAAAAAAACAAAACATGGACGCTGTATGCGCTGAGTTTTTACCTTAGAATGGCCAACTCTGTTATTCCTACATCAATTTGATTCAGTAGGGGCTTCCACACTTCCCATATCTGTGTCCTCTGTCACTTTTATCAGCAGTTAAAACTGTTTAATCCGTTGTTAACATGTGGTAACCTGTTTTTCCGAACCGCCTTTAAACGCAACATGACGCTACGACACTCGCGCTGGGTTTACACACCTGTGTGGCAGCGAAGGAGACCTGAAGCTGCTGCTGGGCGGAGCTACGCAGGTGTGTGTTTGAACTGTGGTCTCCAACCTTTTTATTACCGCGAAAGTTTTGCTGCGGCCGGGGGAGAAGGAGGGTCTCTAAGTGGTGAAGCAGCTTGAAGCTTCATTGCCTCATTAGCAGCTGGTCGCCGCATGTTAGCAGAGCGGCTTGTAATGTGTGACTCACCTACCGGTCCGGGATAAATCCATCCTCCTGTCTCTCTGGGCCTTTTCCCCTTTGTAAAGAAACTTTCCAAAGACACCTGATCTGTTTCTTACTCATTTTGCTGCTTGTGGCTCAATATTGGCGCGCAAGTAACCGAGAATCCGGTTAAAGGATTTTCAAAATAAAAGACCTTCCTGACTTAAATAATACATAAAACGGAAATATTTAATTATTGTGCGGCCCGGTACCAATTGGTCCACGGACCAGTACCAATTGGTCCACGGACCGGGGGTTGGGGACCACTGTGGTAGAATCATGGCAGCAAACCAGCAAAACACAAGAACTTTACAACAACAAGTAGCCTGTAGGCTACTGATGTTGTTGTCTATGTTCAGCTATGTACATTAATTTTGCTCCCAAAAAAGTCGTGTGCCCCCCTTCCCCCCCCACCCCCCGGGGCAGGAACAGGGGGGGGCCAGAAAATGTTTGGAGACCACTGGAGAGGGGGGGGGGCAGGAAAAAAAGTTTGGGAACCACTGGTGTATTGTAACACAGCAAAAAAAAGGATCCTTACATTGACAGATTTATAAATTGCCCTGACTGGGAGCTGGCAGGTTGTAAAACAATATTTTGGTAAATTACCCAACTTGGAGTTTACTCTATGTTGGTTTTTGACTCAGCTATACACAATTTAAGTCCTGATCTTGGGGAATTTGTTGCATGCCTTCCCTTTTTTTCTTGTTTGATTACTTTCGATAAAGGCCAGTAGTGCCACAGAATTAAAAACAAATCTACCCAGTAAATTTAGTAAGTCAGTCTCGATGCATACAACTGCAAGGCTTGGATTTGTTTAATAAGTAAAAACTCAAATATAGCTACAATTTTAATCTTTGTCTCAGCTCACCATATAGTTTTACTTCCAGTAAAACTGGAACTAAAACTGCTGACTGTTTTCTTTATAACTCCTGATTTTGGGGAATTTGTTGCCTGTTATTTTTGGACTTCTTAAACCAGTTTTTCTTGAATAGAGATTAGTTACCAAATCCTGAAAAAACCTGCCTCAGTCTCACACTAAGTTTTGAATTTGTTTCTGAGGTAATTAGCTCAGAATCTCATAAACTTGCTCATATAGGCATTGTGAACTGCATAAATATGTTTCCCAGCGTTTGCTTCTTGAGCTTTTCAAGTAAACGGTTGGTATAGCATCTACTTTACCACACAATGTTCTGTAGGATAGCAAAAATATGTTTTTCTTTGTAATGTTTATTATAGGGAGGTTAAGATTGAAATCTGTGTTTTCCAGTCTTTTCAGCAGTCTCCATTACAGTAGAGGTTATAGTTAGGAAACAAAACATTATCTTCAGTAATACAATTCTACATTAAAAGTATTTTTGTCATGTTTTTCTAACCTTTATCTGGACCATTTCCTCTTTTTTTGAGGGAAAAAGTACACTGCGGTTCAGGTAACGGAAACTTAGCAGCTTTTTGGTAAGAACTTGACATGCAGTGTGTGTTTGCATATGGCGTGCACATGGAAATAACTACACACTGATGATTAACTTGCAAGATATACAACCACTCACAAGCATGCTTCTTAGTAAACGGATGTTGAAAACACCTCCACTCTGGCTTGAACTCGCTTATAAGTTCGAAGACAGGTTGATTTTTTTTTATGAAAGGCAAGTCCGTATTGCTGCTCAAATGCTGTCAAAAGTCAGCTTGATGTTACTGTGAAAACTGCGATCATTCTGAGAATAAGCTGCAGATAAGATGAGTTTGTCTTTTACTCACAACCTGAAATTACTAGGAGATAAACATATTAAAGAAGCTGAGTATTTGTTTCTAGTTGACCTCACATGAACAGAACTACTAAAAGTACCACTTTAAATTGGGGTGATAGTTCACCAAACATTACTGCTCATAAGATAGCAAACCAGTCCTTTCTTTTAGGATCTAGTACATTTACACATATTTTGATTACACTTTATACTCATTTCTGGATTTATTTGTGTGGGTTTTTTATAGTGGATTTTTCTGAAGATGTCCTTCACTTTTTAGAAAATAAATGAAGTAGTCGGTAATTCTAGACTTCTCTATTAAAAAGTCCTTCTGTAGATCACCTTTGTCTTGTGCAGTCTAAATTTTATTCCACCCAAAACCACTAAACAAATTCGACGTGTATGAAGGTATAGTACCACATAATCTTCTGAGAAATGCAGACTCATCAATGCAGAATGTCATGAAAGGAAAATAACCCATTAACCACTTTTGGTTTTGTATAAACAGCAAAAACCTCCAATGATGTATTTTCTGGGAAGATAAAACTCAAAATCTGTAATTTAAGACACGTAATTAAAATACCCCTACTTTGCAAGAAATGTATCTCACTAGTTTAGAAAACAACACAAAAAAGTGCAACTGCAATTAATATTGAGCTAAATATAAGTATGAATTATACAAACTTGTGCAAGTTTTATATGTAATAATAATGTACATTTTAAATATATCTACTGTACTTTTGTCTAAAAGAAGAGAACCTAAACTGAAGTTGCAATATATGGAGTTTCTTTACACAAAATAAAGGATATTAGTCTTTCATTGCTGCTTAAATTATGGTGTCCTGAAATAAAAACTCCATATGTACAGCATAAAAACTACTTATTTAAAATGTTTCTCAACTTTAGCCTCTCTCTCTTTTTCATACACCTCAATGCACAGGATGTGCTCTGATGTATGTTTCCGGTAGCGGCATCAGCGACCTGTATCTGGAATAATAAAGAAGGAAGACTGTGGTTACTCTGATGTAATCTGAGCAAAGCAGAAAATGTTAAGCTGGGAAAAACTAAGCAAATTAGCAGGGCAACTGATTTTACAAATGTAGAAATGTATTTATATGAATCATACACTAACAAGCAACATTGAAAAGGAAAAAGGTTTTGTGAAAGATCCTAATTAGCATGATTTTCCTATTATTAAAACACAGTACATGTAGCCGTAGCAATAACAATTGATAATTGAAAAACATCTATGCCTCTTTGACTGATGTGTGTTTAAAGCCTGATAATTGCATTTTGAAGTAATAATAACAATAGGATTCTCATACTTGCCAAATAGTTTTTGGTGGAGGCAGTAGGTGGGCTGTAGTTACTTCAATAAAAATAACAGCACCATTTCAGGCTTGGTCTTACTCTCTCTCAGCGCTGCTTTAACACAGTTGACCATAATATAAACCAGTTGAAGAAGAACTAGGTGGTTCTTTCAGGCCCAGCGCTCACCTAACTGGAGTCTTTTAAGACTATTTCGAGTCTTTATGCAACTATAAACTTTATGTAACTATAACCATACTGTAAGGTTCTGCATTTCAGCTGCTTTTCAGTTTTCTGGAAGTTTGTATCAGATTTATGATTCATAGAAGCTGAATGCTGCTTCTCCGTGTTTGGTCCTGCGTGTCTTTACAACAAATTATGGTATTTGGAGCCAAAGAAGAGCATTTAAAAGTCAACACTGAGCCATAAGCAATAAAGTTAATAATTCCTACATTCGGCTGAAGTTAATTTGTTTTGTAGCCTAAAGAAAAAAATAATCAAAGAAGGCGACATATTAGGCAGTTAAACCAGACCACAGAACTTTCTGCACACCTGTCAGTGTGGCGTAAAAAGTTGCAGAAGTTTATACAGAGAGAAGCTATTTATGTCACTCACAACACATTTATTAGTGTTAACACATTTAACCACTTGTGTTTCAGTGATACACTGTGTACCACAGTCCTGTCTGTCATGTAATAGATTTTAAAATTCGCCTGCTGGTTTGGAAATATCTGAATGGTTCAGCTATTTCTGATCTCTGGTCCATTATGAACCAACTAGAACAGATCATGAGGGTCTTGTACTCGGTCACAACCAAACACAATTATTTTACAGCGTTCAGATTTTATACTCCTTGCCTGAGGAACAAACTCCCTGAATGAATCAGACCTGCTGAAATGTTCAATTGTTTTAAGTCAAGAATTTAAAAAAAATGTATTTACTGTTGCATTTCTGTATTTATTATTGTGTACTATATATTGTTATGTGTTTTTAAATGTTGTTTTAGTACTTTTTTTATTATGAAAATCATTTTGAATTCTCCTGTACATGAAATCTGCTATGATCTACAAATAAACTTGCCTCGCTTTAAATAATAAGGTGAAACTTGTCTTATTTGAGTGAAATTACTGGCCACTGTACCTACAGGAGTAGCTTCACTGAATGATCCCTGCACAGCATCAGTAATTTAGAGATCTTGGTTCTTTGGCTGTTTGTCTGGGATTGTCTCTTGCAGAAAAATCAGGCAGTTTTGATGAGCCGTTTTAACCAGTAATGTACCATACACAGACACTTAGACTTTATGCTGAAAAGACTTCTCATTTTTACAAAAGCTTAATTGTTTTTAATGTTATTTCATATCTGCTGAACCTGCTGTATCATTTGGAGATTAGGTGGAAGTAATTTACCCAGCTTTAACACATATTTTATCTACTGTAAGTTTTGGTTTCATAAATTTTATGTTGAGAAAACATAATTGGGAAAAGTGCCTTTTCTGCCTGAATTTATTTTGTAATTATGTTTTTTTTCTTTACTCTTTCAATGACCAACATTTGTGCATTAGTTTGTATTTTTGTCTGATTGCATCTATTTTTGATAATGCTTATTCAAGAAATTGTTGCCCTCTCATTATGCAGCACAGAACAACATGAGGAAATAGCATTCCAAAAATAAGTGATGAATAAAAATCAATTAATCAAGTGAAGCTAGAAAAAATGTTTCATCTCACCAATGTGGTATGTGGTTTAATAACAAGAAACCACATAAACAAGTCTTTAAATGAAGACCTACAGTATTTTTTTCCATTACATAGACATCTTAACCTTCTTGCCACTGATAATGTGTGGGAGGTAGAGCTTTGAGCCAAATATTTATCGGTATTATTGTCACCATTGAACAGATTTTGTGAATTTGAACTTTCTTTCCAATCCACGCAATGACATAAATCTCAAGATATAAAAATGTAGAGTCAAGTGGCAAGTTAAGCTTCAACATATGGTTCAGTTTTCTCCTTGGATTCCTTACCAGTAAGATACAGGCAATCCCATAAAATATGTAAATTGTACTTTTGCTAACTTTTACCCGAGTAGTTTCTTGGTCGTCTTCTTTTTACTTTTACTTGAGTAAAATTATGTTGAAGCGCTAAGTACAATCATTGTGTGCCTTACCCTTTTCCGTCCTGTAGGCGGTGCACATTCCCACGAAATGCTTGCAACAACCACAGATGAAGAAAGTACTGTTGCGCGACATGCCGTAAATCATGTGGCACTGTTGAGCAATACTTAATATTTTGTTGTTCTTAAAAGAGAAACTGACACATCAGGCGTTCACCAATTGAGTCCAAACAGTGCCTGACTTTCGATTTTACAGTACTTTCGATTTTTAATGTCCTTTGTACCGACATACACGTTTCAATTTTTTCGGAAAATCCGCGTAGTGATCGTGTTTTCCTGTGTGACATAAGGAACTACACTAACCGCATTCTGTTGTAGAAGAACAGGGTTTGTCCAGGGATCCTGTTTCTGTCCCCCACGCTCCACAAAACGATGCTGGTCACCGTTTTCTGCGCGCCGAGGGATCGCCCAGAAACCACGTTTGCCCTCGACGTGTCCCCGGAGCTGGAGCTGAGGGACTTTGTAGCACTTTGTGAACTGGAGTCAGGAATCCCAGCTGGGGAAATCCAGGCAAGACCCAAACTGGATGTAGCCGCGGAGCTAACTCAGCTAGCAGCTAACGTAGCTACTAGCATGAATCGCTCTGTTGATGATTTGACGCTTGAGCTGTTGCGAAAGTTATTAACAACAAATAAGCTTTTAGACATATTTTTTTACTCGTTTATTAGAACATTATTGATAAAGTTTTAGCTACCATTGCGTGAACTTGGTGTCAATCCTGTAAAGTTAACTATGTGAACAAATGAAGTAGTTATCTGTAGCTATATGTTTCTAGGTTGGCTTATCAAGATAAAGAGAAAATGTAAGCTTAAAAAATACTCTTACAGCTTAAGGTTAAGTGTATTATAACAGCTTTGATGCTAAACATAGCTGTTAAATCTGGTGTTATGTTTTTAAGGACTAACTGGAAAGTTTAGTGTTTTCATTGGCCTTGTGCTTGATCTCAACTAACAACTATGTAGACGCACCAATCGACTGGCTATGTAGCATGTAGTTTTACACAAAAGTAAAAAAAAATATTTATACATATAAAATATACTGTGCAGTTATTAAAACTAGTATACTCTCATTCAAAGAAATGTGCAACTGAGTAGGAAAGATTGAAAACAGTACAGATTGTGCTTGTATTTTTTGTACCAAAGAAACAAAATGTCTACAGTTCAGCAACACGTGGGGTGGAAAACACTAGAAAAAAGGACAGGAAAAAATTATTTAATTCACAAAGAGATACTGTCATAATCGCTTCAGTTTAAAATGGGAAAATACTACCTCAAAAAAACATCAGTTAAAAAACACTGGAATATGTTTGAACCACAAAAGGCCTGACTGGTGGATCTCTATATATTTTTCATTGAAGGTAATGTAAATAGAACGCACTAACACATAATTGTTAACGCTTTGGTCTAAGACGGTTCAAAAATTAACTGATTTAACAGTTTGACGGGAAAACAGTCTTCGGCTATACTTTGCCAGATTTCTAACAGAATCTTGTGACATTTTTTCATTTGGGATGTAGGCCCCCTTTTCCAGAAGACCCACGAACTGTGTCAGAAACGTAGAGGTCCTGGTTATTTGGATATTTGTTCCAGCATGTGCAGTGTGTTAGGAGACAAAGCAGGCAGTGGTGAATCTGATGGTACTAATCTCTGTTCTCTGCTCCAAACTATAACGGTGTCTTCACTGTGTTTATTGTTGGTTTTAGATTCATCTCTACTAAACAAACTGAAAACAAGAATGTTAAATTAAGATAAAACTATTGCATTAGACATGTTGCAAATGAACATAGACCTGTATATTCCCTAATTAAAATAACCTTGATTAAAAGTACCAAACTTTCATATTATCACTTTATTTAAAACAAACAACAAATAATGCCGTTACTTCAAAACATTTACCATCAAGTTTTGCAGTGTAACATTTCATCCATGTATTCCAAAATCTGCGTCGATGCAAGATTTAGTGGAACCTAATATTTAAAGTTTCTCCCATGCATTCAAACTTTATTTGTCGGTAATCTAGCTGGTCAGGAAATGAGTTTATTCCAGATCTTCTTGACCAAGATGCTGAAGTTCAAGCAGGGTGATGCTGCTCAGAACTGAGATCTTGCAATGTTTTGCAAAAATATTATGATTATACGTTATATTTTACCACATTAATGAATCCTCTATTATTTTCCAACAACATCAAAACTACTCATTATGCAACGTTACAGATTTCTGTTTCATGTTATCTCTTGTTGTCGGGCTGCAGCCTGTAAAATTCTTATAGTATTTTAAATTCAATTTACTAGAGCAAGATACTTGCAAGACGTAGCTCATGGTGAATGCAGCATGGTTGGACTGCAGTGGGATCTCCATCGATTAAATAATCTTAACCTTTCTTCCAAATAGATCACGTATGTAGAGCAGCCCCTAAAAGACCCCACCCGTGCCTTGGGGACTTACGGTGTGAAGGATGGAGATGTGGTTGTTCTTCGACAAGCTGACAGAAGGCCTCCACAAACTCAACCGGCTTTTCCAGGTAACATGTCTGTTGACATTTCCTTTGACCAGCAGTCTGGCTTATTAGTTTTTAGGGCTTGACACACGGGAGGCAACGTCGTTCCTTCTCCATTTATTATCTTTGGAACTTTCGCAATTTGGTAACAATCGCTTGTCCTCCTCAACCAAGCAACTGGCAAAATTTGTGCAAGTGAAATTTGCACAAATTTAGTGCAAATTTCATTTTGTGCAAGTGAAATTTGCACAAATTTCATTTGCACAAATGCGAAAGTGAATTCACATTTGTGTACATGCAAGTTAGAGATGTGAAATAATGTTGAAAATGTGAAAGAGATAGTATTGCGTATTTCTCAGGCATGCAGAGACATTTTTAGCACAATCAAGTAACTATATTACCTTCGGGTCTTATAAAAATGCTTTATATATCAAGCATAACTTAAGAAATGTGACTTCTGCTCTTTCTGACACTCTGCCTTCAACAATGCCTTTCCATTATGCTGTTTGGAACCGTTCTTGGGAGCGTTGGTCTGAGAAATAGTTCATATAATAGGTTTCACTGTCAGACATGGTTTTGATTGACATTATGGTTTGATACATATCACAAAAAGTTGATTTTAACTTTTGTTGCTGCTGCTGCTATTGTGTCCCATGTGTTGGGCTAGCTTGTGCCTTTCCCGGTCATTCGTCGCTCCCTGAAGGCTGTTAGCTCAGTGCATGTTTGTGCATGGAAGGATAATAAACTCTTGTCACATGGTCCCATGTTCAATTCCCAGTCTTTCTATTTTTCCAGTGCATGTGCGGATTCTCTACAGGTTCTTAAGCCTCCTCCCACAGTCCAAAAGCAAGTTAAACTAAAATTGCATTTATTAGTGTCTCTTAACTTCTTTTAGGTGTGAATGTTTCTGTGTGTTGCCCCGTCTACTTTGCCTTTCCTCCGGTGTCGATAGGCTCTAGACTCCTCCACCCCACCGGTGGGTGGAGTCAGTGGATGGATGGGTGAAAAGTCTAACTTCTCTGCCTTTCTCCTCCTCATCAGGCCTGCCCCGTATCGACTTCAGATCCATCACAGTCCCTGGCACCTCATCTTCACCCAATCAAAGTTTTGCCCCGCAGCCGCGGCAACAAGCTCCGCAGCAGCAGCAGCAGCCGCCGCCACCGCCGCAGCCACAGCCGCGCCCCGCACAGCCTTCTACGCCGGTGGCCTTTCGCGGTTCTTCGCCACAGGGCCTGGACAACCCCGCCTTACTACAACAGATGCTTTTATCCAATCCACACGAGCTTTCTCTGCTCAAGGAGAGAAACCCTCCACTTGCTGAGGCCCTGCTGAGTGGAGATTTAGGTGAACACATTCAAGTTTCTAGTGCCTTAAAGAGACTAAGTTCCTGGGGAGGTTTTTAATATTTTTGTCACATTACCAACACAAACTTAAATATAATTTATTGGGATTTTATGAAGGGTATAATTGAGAAGAGAAATGCAGAAAACTGAAATATTTGTTTTTAGTTTCCTGAAGTCAACAGGTTTTAGAACAACCATTTTCTGTAGTCTGCAATCTCCTATACACAATTTTTGGAAAAAACAAGATTTTTCAGTTTCTTCCTCTTGCTCGGATTGTTGGTGTAAGTTACTTACATTTGCTGTATCAACAGACTCCCAACTAGCAGTTATTTGATCCCTCGTGTTTTTTATTTCTCAGAGCGTTTCACCAAAGTGCTGCTGGAGCAACAACAAGATCGAGCCAGAAGAGAGCAAGAGCGAATCAGACTTCTGACCGCTGATCCCTTTGATTTGGAAGCTCAGGCAAAGATTGAGGAGGACATCAGGTAGGAAAACATTTAAAAATCACTATAACTGCCATGCAATACAAAACACAACACAGCTCTGGTTTCACTGGTAATGAACGTGCAGAATTTGAACATGATTTTTGCCATTTTCTAACCTAATTCAACCATGCATTAAAATTCAGTATTTAACCGCCATGTTTGAACTTTCTTCCTTTTTCCAGGCAGCACAACGTGGAGGAGAATATGACAATTGCAATGGAGGAGGCCCCAGAAAGCTTTGGACAGGTGGTTATGCTGTACATTAACTGCAAAGTCAATGGCCATCCTGTGAAAGCTTTTGTTGACTCAGGTAATGAACATAAAACCCTGATGCCTGATAACGTTTCTACAAGTTTGTTGGTCAAGAAACGGAGTGGTAATAAAACGTGCGAGTGCTGAGCAGCGGTTTAGTTTCAGCATGTTCAAAAATATTGTGGCTTCAAAGTTAGTGGGAATGTCACTTTTAGTTGATCAGGATTTGCTTTATATTTGAATTTACCTTTCTGTTTGTCGTTCTCTCATACTTGAATACATGTAAAAAAAGCAACATTAACTCACCAGCCGTCAGTGTCTGACTTTAGTTACAGCCGTTCAAGCATGAGTAAAAACGACACATTATGTTTGATACCAAAATTGCACCTTTCCGTCCTGTTTTGTCCATTTTTGTCCTCCTGTTATCTGTTTTTTGTTTGTCATGTTAAGGAGCGCAGATGACCATCATGAGCCAGGCGTGTGCAGAGCGCTGCAACATCATGCGACTGGTGGACCGGCGCTGGGCGGGGATCGCCAAAGGAGTGGGCACTCAGAAGATCATCGGCAGAGTTCATTTGGGTAGCTGGCTCTTCGACATGTTAGGATGGAGTATATTAAAATACAACTAGAGTGGTTTTACACAGTCCAGTCACATTAATGTGACCATCTGTCAAAAGCCAGAATAACCACCTTTCGCAGAGCGAACTGCTAAGAGACGTGCAGGAAGAGAGTCACTTAGGTCCCTGAAGGTCTTCTCTGGGATGTTGAGCCATGCCGACTCTAATGCCGTGGCCAGCTGCGCTAGATTACGCGGTTGAGGATCCATGGCGCGAACAACTCGATCGAGATGGTCCCACAGATGCTCGATTGGGTTTAAGTCAGGTGAGTTTGCTGGCCAGGGGAGGACGGTAAACTCATCCTGGTGCTCTTCGAACCACGCACGTACACTGGCAGCTGTATGGCACCTCGCATTGTCCTGCTGGAAGATGCCATCATCCTGAGGAAAAACAATGCGCATGTAGGGGTGGACATGGTCCGCAAGGACAGATGCGTACTTGTATTGATCCATCGTGCCTTCCACAATAATCAGTGAACCCAGAGAATGCCAGGAAAACATTCCCCAGACCATAATGCTCCCGCCTCCAGCTTGGACCGTTCCTGCAATGGTTGCAGGGTGGTTCCTTTCAGAGGTTTCACGCCTTATACGCCAACGTCCATCTGTCCGATGGAGCATAAAACGCGATTCATCTGAAAACGCTACCTGTCGCCACTCAGTGGACGTCCAGCTGCTGTACTGGAGTGCAAATTCTAGCCTTCGTCGTCGATGAACACCAGTCAGCATAGGTGCACGAACCAGGCGTCCGCTTCGGAGGCCCAGACGCAGCAATGTTCGCTGAATAGTGGTTTGGGAGACACTTGTGGTAGCCCCTTGGTTCATTTTAGTGGTCAGTTGCTCAACGGTAGCCCGTCTATCTGCCCGAACGCATCTCTGCAACCGTCGTTCGCCTCTGTCATCTATGGCCCGTGGTGCACCACATTTGCCACGTCGTTGATTTTGGACAGTCCCATTTTGCCATGCACGGTACACTTTTACCACGGCGGCACGCGAACAGTTCACAAACTCAGCCGTTTCGGAAATGCTTCCACCCTTGGCCCGAAAGCCAATGATCATGCCCTTTTGGACGTCGGATAAATCGCTTCGTTTCTGCATTACGCCAACGATTGAAATGTTTTCCGAAGCCCACACACACCCTTTATATACGCTCAACTGCACTGTGCTGCCACCTGCCTTCTGTGATTGGTTATTTAACTCTGAAGTGGAAAGTACGTGGTGGTCACATTAATGTGACTGGACTGTGTATATTCACTGAATGCGTTTTCCTCTTTAGTTTTACAATCCCTTGGTTGTGATTTCATAAGCATGAAGCGAGTCATTGCTTTTCTCTGCTTGCAGAATCAAATTTTTAAAACCCAAACAAGCAGAGCTCAGTTAAATGTAACTATTCGGATACTAAATGTTTGGATATTATCTGGTTGCAGCAGAAGATCATTCTCTCTGAAAACAGGGTTTATCTCATTGTTTATAATTTATTGAGATAAGAGTTTTTATTTATTTTTAAACATTCTTGATGTTTAAAAACTCCCAAAACTCTCCACATGGTTCAAATTGTTATTTCAACAATATTTTTGAAAATATGATTAAATGGAGTTAC
This sequence comes from Poecilia picta, assembly GCA_033032245.1. Taxonomy (NCBI): domain Eukaryota; kingdom Metazoa; phylum Chordata; class Actinopteri; order Cyprinodontiformes; family Poeciliidae; genus Poecilia; species Poecilia picta. The sequence goes on from CM065357.1 coordinate 21,252,891, forward strand.
TGTGTTCAGTTTAATGCTGCAAATAACCTGACTGGTTATTTGACTGGTTATTTGTGTCCTTAATAAGCATATTGCAAATGGGATTATTTTTCAGTCGCAGTCTTTTCAGTATATGTGTGTTTTGGACTATATTTCCTGACACACAGTCATATGCCCTCCTTACAAAATCATGATAAGACTTTTTCCTTTCTCTCCAGCTCAGGTCCAAATAGAAGGAGACTTCCTTCCTTGTTCTTTCTCCATATTGGAGGACCAGCCGATGGATATGCTGCTAGGCCTGGACATGCTGAAGAGACATCAGGTTAGCTGTATTCAAAAAGTATATATTAAATAAATAGAATAAAATTTCCTGAGATGAGTTATACAGATGATATTGTAATTGTACCAAGGCGCACATGCAGACAGGCATTGCTTTTTTCCCTCTCGATAATTTAGGGATGTTTTCTGTCCGTTTTTCCTCGTAGTGTTCAATCGACCTGAAGAAGAACCTGCTCATCATCGGCACCACGGGCACCGAAACGCGCTTCCTGTCTGAGGCGGAGCTGCCGGAGTGCGCCCGGCTCGCCTACGGACCAGAAGGACGCGAGGACGCGCGCCCAGAGGAGATCGCCGACAGAGAACTGGCAGAGGCCCTTCAGAGATCTATACAAGAGAGTGGTAAGAAGCTCTGTCAGCGCTCTGGTTTCACTGATTTATTTTTTTTTATTTGATTTTTTTCTCTCCAGCTCTGTTAGATTTACATTTGCATGTGCCACTTAAAGCTTCTTACTCTCAACCTCATTTACGCACTCATCTGAATCTCCAGTCACTTCATGTCATCATCTCGACAGTTTGAATGTGTTTCAAGAAAAAGATGAGATCAGATCTCTGTCCAATGAGATTAGGATTTTAGGTCATCAGAGCTGGGCTACTGGTTACAGAGAAACGGATATTTATGAGGTGAAACTTAACATCTGCGTCTCGTCATTGGCGTAACAGACCTGTCAGCCGTACCGCTCATGGTGGGTGTCTTCCTTTCTGTACTGGGTCAAAATCTGGAGGAAATCCCCTCCAAAATTATGCATCAGTGCCAACTTACAGTACCTTTTTGCCATGCAAAGATATGAAAGTCTAGCACGAGCTGCTGCTGGCAGTTCAGATGGATGTCTGAGGAGCTCGACAGAACCACTCGGAGCCGCCTACTCAGAAAAACTGAAAAGAACATGCAGTTCAAGCCGAGACGTGGGAGGTTATTTTTTTCTGAATCAGATTAATGAAATGCAAACGGAATATCAACATTCGGTGGCAGGAATACAAAAGCAAGAGTGAACTGGAGACGATTTTCCATTAACAGAAACTCTCTGGTAATTGGTGCGTTGCGTTTTGAGTTCTCTCTGAAGTGGGAATATCAAAGGTCATAAACAAAAAGAAACTGAGCAGAGCGTCCCCAGACGTAGGATTCCAACTCGGAAAATTGGAGACCTGTGAGCAACGAGCCTGCTCCGTGTATAAAACATAAAAGCTTCGAGAATAACCCGTTTATTTTCTCTTCTGACCTCCAAGCTAGAGGTGCAAATCGTTCTTCTCAAACTCTTTTTGAGTTCCTTTGGAGTTGTGAAGCAACAAAATGGAGAGAAATACGTTTAACGTTCACTTTACTGTCATTCAGAAAGTCAGAAATGCACAGAATTAAATTAAAGAGCATGGCTCCATTTCAGAACACCAGTAAAAAAAACATCTGCACAGAAAAAAACAAACACATTGTGCCAGATTTGTTCTGATAACTCAAACAAATAATACTGGCTCGACAACAATCCAGAAACAGTCAAACAGTGCAGGTTTTCAGACATGAACCTGAGACAAAATGAATGTTAACCTGAAATGTTACCAAATGTTACATAATATCTATCATCTTATAAGTAAAACATCTCATCTTGAAGAATAGAATGTGAGCGTTATAACCACCAGTAAGTTTTCCCCAGTGTAAAGTTTAGCTCACTTAGACAACACAGGTGTGAAGTTTACATATACTTGAGTTAATTATGAGAATTATAACATTTTGAGATTTTGAAGCTGCATTAAAAACATGTGGACTGATTATACAAGAGATAATTTCACAGATTTTTCAGAAACTAGAATCGGCTGCACTAATTTGAATTTCATGTAAATTTTCTGTTTTCAGAGACTTGAATTATAAATATTGAGTCACATACACACTTAAACTCTAATCTTTTAGGTTTACAAGTGTTTTCCTTCTGACTGGACTTAATGTTATTAATGTTACTGAGTCACAAATAAAAAACAGTTGAAGTTTGAGTTTGTGTAGAGAGTTTAAGATTGGGGTGATGGCACAGAGCCCTTCCAATCTCATACACATGGAGCTCATTTTAAAAGATAAATGATCAAAAACAGCAGTGGAAACATTTGTTAGCAGTTATAAGAAGGGTTTCATTTCTGTTAACTTAAAATAATGGTCAACTGTAGATGAATGAAGTCCCTTGGTTGAAAATATTGGCTCAAACACGATGATTTCTTATGATCTGATAAATGTTTAAAAGTTCTCAGTCGGAGTAAAACAACATATGACGAGATTAAAAGTTCTAATAATTGGTTTTAAACGTTCAGCCGAAGTGACTTCATTCAGGAGCTTCTGCGGTTGACTGATGGGTTTGTGAACATCCTGATGAAGAACCCGGCCCGGGGCTCAGGTTGTTTTCAGATGACACTTTTCACATCTCACGTGTGTGAAAAGGCCGACTGTTTGGTTTGGTTGCATGCTCTGTGTGTGACTGCTAACTTTCTCCGTCCCTTTGCATGATGTGTGTGGTGTGTGCCCCTAACCCCTGAGCAGGAGAGCACTGATGCATTTGGAGACAGCTGAAGAGGGCCCGACCAACCAGGTACTGCAAACTCACAAGACCATTGCCAGAGCTAAGTCCATTGCTGTTGAATCATTTAGTTTTTATTTTGCTGTTATTTTGCTGCTGTGTGGTTGTTGTGCCTTTTTATGTTTACTTATTGGTGTATTAAACCTGAGCTTACGACATTTAAAAGTAGCAGAAGTAGCTTTGTTCATGAGTTACTAGAGTGAGAGAGCTGAACATTCATAAATGTGGTTGAAACGTCGACCGACTGGCTGATTCCCAGTTCTGTTTTCTCCCATATTAGACACTGCAGATGGACAAACTACCTCACTGCAGCCCTCACCATTTTTATTACCAAGACCCTTAGACCGAATGGCCATACCCTCCTCTTCCTCTCAAAGCCCTTCCAGTTGTCAATCACAGAACCCGACCTTGGATCGCTCCCAGCCTGTGCCGGCCGCCGTGCAGCAGGCCCCACAGCTTCCTCAACCTTTGACCCCAGAAAACGATGCTTCTCCAACTCACGGCGACCGTTTCCACCCTCTGCCTCCCCAAAGCGAACCCGACCTGTCCCCCGCTCGCAGTCCAACATCAGATATATTCCCCAGTGAGTCCCAGGAGCCCGGTGGGGCGGCGCCAGCTGACGGTGTTGATTCTGACCAGGCGGAGAGCTCTTCGCGTGAGGAGTGTTTGCCCGAACAGCCCATGGACCAGGAGGTGAGCGAAAGCGAAGCGGCGGAGACCGCAGAGGCCGACTCCGTCGAAATGGCGTGTCCCACCGACTCTGCTGAGAGGGAGCAGCCCGACGGAGACCGCTGCTCCAGCTCCGACAGCATCCCGTCCCTGGCGGCGGCGCTGAAGGAGCTCCACGAGCTGCTGGTGCAGTCGCAGAACCGCAGCATGACCTGCTCCCCATCCCACCCACAGGGGCGGGACTCGGACAAAGCTTCCCCCGAGCCAAGCACGCCGACGCCAGAAGACACCCAGCCTGCCCCTTCTACTGCCAGCGCAGCCGCTGCAGAAACAAGTGATGCCAAAGCTAACTGTGCTGCTGACGAGGAACCGCCGGAGAGTCCCGTCCCTGACCTCCAAAGTCAGGCTGAAGACGCAGCAGAAATGGGGGAAGGGCTCGAACCGCCACGGTGCCCTGACAGCTCAGAGGATAGAGATGAGACCTGCGTGGGCGGCGCTTCTCAGCCTGAGCCGGAGGTTACCCCCGGTTCTGCAGAGGTCCCCGAGATCAGGGAACCACCGGAGGGGCAGCACGGACGAGGAGTCGCAGACGGACAAGCCGCCAACACCCCGGATTCCCTCAGGACGGAGCGAGATTTCCTCAGCCCTGCATCAGCGGCTGTTAGCCCACCACAGGAAGTTTCAAGCACCTCGTCCTCGTCTGCTCCTCTTCTCACTCAGGCCCCTCCACCTTCGTCGTCCCCGGCCCCCGTCCCACCCTCTCCACGTCCCTTTATGGAACAGTTCCCAGCCGAGCACATCCAGAGGATCCAGGCAGCGGGCTTCTCTGCCAGGGAGGCGGTGGAGGCACTGGAGCAAGCCCACGGCGTAGTGGAGATCGCTCTGCTGGCTCTTCTGGCTCGCAGCATCACTGTGCCCACCTAGACTCACGGAGCAATCACACACGAGTCCCCCGGCCTCCCGATCCAGATGTCTCAGTCTCCCGTTTGAAAGGGAGCTTGGAAAAGCCACAGGGAACAGAAAAACACAAAATCTTATCTAGTACTTTTGGTCTACTTTGTAACACAAATATCTTTAAATACTCTGGAAATAAGACGGATTTAGCTGACAAGTAGCTTTTTAACAAGATGAATAATTCCTCAAGTAACGTGAAAAGTCTCTTGTTGTAATTCAATCTGCCACTGAAACCAGTGCTTTTTCATCAATATTAAGGATTTATTAACTGAAAACAAGCTTCTACATTTTGCAGAAAAGTTGCTTAGAAGTTAGTTTTATCTTATTTCAAATGTAATAAGAAACTAGACCAAAAATACTTGGTAGTATTTTGTGTTTTTGCGGTGAATCCTGTCTCCTGATTTGTCATAAAGAAAATCTAAGAGGAAACAAGACAACTGGTCATTTGTTTTTGGCTATTACAGATATGTGAGGTGTGTTTGCATGCAGATGTTTTGGGTAGCCCATCAATCAAATTGGTTTTTAAGCAATTTGGTATCATTGATTTTTTTTTTTTTGGGGGGGGGCTTGTTTTGTTTCCCAACATTGACCTGTCAATACATACAAATAGTACAATTAATTTTTAAACCCTTAAATAGTCAAAGTTTCTCTTTCTGAAAAATCTAACTTCTAATCATGAATACAGTCTGAGCTCCTTTTGCAGAATTTCTTGTTTGTAGCCCAAATGATGACAGACCTGCACATCGGGAACATAAGCAGCTCACAGTCAAAGTCACAAATAATTGGAAATCTTTTAAATTAACAGTAAACATCACCAAAATACCAATTGTATTTAAATGCGACGGTAGATGGCATTTTCCGGTTCAGCATGTTTCTTACAGAAGGTATCTTGTACTGTTTGTATGACTCTGCAATCCGAAAGCTTTCCAACATGTAGATTACAGAACCTGTTTTTTTAGCTCTCGTTCTGAAACTTTCTATTTTGTGTCAAATCCTCATAGTGTGTTTATACTTGAAATCATCCCTTTTTTTCTCTCATTTCGAGTCTGGCCATCTTGTCAGTGCATCATATATCAAGGATTTCCATGGCTTTATTTGAGTTATACCTACAATATTCAGGCAGATTTCATTATTTACTTTTATCTTGTAAGAAATTTTAAATTGCAAATAAAATGAAACTAGTATTTGTATACTTTGTTTCAAGTCATTTTTCATTATTCATATGCTAAACAAGCAGGGAGGTATTCGAAATATTGCTTTTTTTTAACTTTCGTATCTTACTGCTAACATTTTGTTTCTCAGGAAAGTGGGAATATATCCACAGTTCAGCTGTATGTTATTCATAACCCTTGCATTTCACTTTTCAAAGATTGCAATTTAATGAATCCCTACTGCGCTTTTTGTCATTATTTCCTTTTATTTATTTGAGAACAAATTAGCATTTGCACTCAGTACCATTTTATTTTTCCTGTAAAGCGGCAAGAAAGGGGCGGTAAAAGTAAATGTATATAATATTTATTGAATTGAACTGGGTGTACTTGAATAACAAATAATGTGGCGCAAAATGTGGATATGCAGCGTATGTAACGCATAGGGGCGCAGCACCAGAGGGGGGCGCCAAAACCCCGTCTGGAGGGGGCGACGCGCCGGCGATGTTTTCCCCAAACACTTGAAGCGCCTTTCGCTCCTTCACCTCGCCGCACATAACGGGGTAAAGGTAGCGAGTTTTACCTTTCACCCCTTCACGAATCGTCGCCTCGGAGCGGGGAAGGGGGGTGGCGCCGATTTATGTTTTCGCAACCACATGAAAAATGTGTAGTTGCGCCACTGCATGACTGCATTGTGTAGAAATGAACCGGGTATATTTAGAGTTGGCACCACGTGAAGCCGGAATATCCCGCCCTCGCCTCCTCGTTTCAGCCCCGCTGACTGTCAGGAAGTGGCTCCCAGTCCAGCTGGGCGTTTCTGAGATGACGCACCGGTTTGCGCTCCTGTGATTGCTGCTCGGACTGGACGAAAGTATATTTAGTTTGACTGTGTCCATAGTTTTAATCTAAGCAGAAAGTAGGAGCTTCTTCAGACGGTGTTATATGGAAAGTTTTCGGCCCGGGTTCATTCTTTATGGCTTCCTTTAATGTCCGAGCAGACTTTAAAAATGACGCTACAGACGATCTGGGGCAAGGCAATGAACTTCATATCGGGTTTTCTAATCTGGAAAATGACCTTCAAGGAAGTGGCGACAGCACAGACCTTCCTGAGGATTACAGGTGAGGTGAAACAGGTGGACTTTAATAACACGGGATGTTTTTGATTGTGACTCTTGTTCCTTTTTAGTCATCTAGATTTGTCTTCAGCTCTGAAACGCACCAAACAGGAGCAGGCGTGGGATTTGCTGAGTCCTTTATTAGACCAACACTCGTGCCCTGAACCTAAAGAGGACGATTCATCTTTACCTGAAGAGGAGAATCTGGAAGAAGGGTGACTGAGGTGTAAAACCTGTACTTTGTTTTAAAAGGGTTATAGTTTAACTAATGTGGCCTCCTCTTATAAACCCAGGGAAGCAAGTTCAGATGAGGAATTTCAGAGTGTGACATTCCAGTCAAAGTACATCAGTATTTGTGAGTTAAAATAAATATTCTTTATCTCTTGTTTTTACTGAAAAAAAAAGAATGATTGAACGCCTGGGACTCTGTTTTTCTTTGCAGTCCCTTTGTATCAGGACTACTCGCTGCAGGCTATCGGAGACGGGATTCAGAAACTCAAAGATGGGCTTTTGTCAGACCTGGGCAAATCCGAGTCCTTCTATGGTCTCTTTTCACATTTGAGGGATAGCAACCATTTGGAGGGCGAGTCTCCTGTCCCGACCCCTGGCTCGACCTCATCGACATCTCCAACTTTTTTTCACGGCCGGCGGTCTGCTTTGAGACGCCACAGCCACTTTGGAGTAGCATCCCCTCATCAGTCTGCTGATTCGATCTCAACCGAGTCTTGTTCCCAGGGACGAGCTTCTACCTTAAGCATCAGCAAACGTTTGGAGTTTGAGGATCCATCCCCAACTCAACCACCCAGTATTAGGTTGACTTCTTGCACACTCTGGCAAGACTTGGAAGAGGTGAAAGGCTCTGGTCTGCCCAACATCTTGACACCCAAAGAGATTGGCCTTCAGGAGGTACGTGGCCTAAAATGTTGAACAAAATGATCTCAGCAGCTTTGGTATTTGACTTCTTTTCATTGCTTTCCAAGTCCATGTTTGAGCTGATCGGCTCTGAAGTGTCTTACTTGAAGAGTCTCGGCGTTCTCGTCAACCATTTCCTCGCGTCGAAGGTGCTGAAGAAGACGATGTCTACAATGGAGCACCATACTTTGTTTTGCAACATCCGAAGTGTGATGGAAGCAAATACAAAGTGAGTTCCTCTGATGCGACTGGATGTCTTTAATTTCAGTATGAATGAATGTTTCCAATTTGAACTAGTGTCTTTTTAAAGATTCCTTCTGGATCTGGAAGCTCGACTGGGAGAAAGCCTGATAATATTTCAAGTTGGTGACATTGTGCTGCAACACTGTGGAAACTTTAAGCGGCACTACGTCCCATATGTGACCAATATGACGTACCAGGAGTCACTTGTCAACCAGCTGATGTAAGCACATTCTGAAATGAATGATACTGGATATGGACAGTACCTTATAGTCTACTGGGAAAAATTGATAATGAGTCAGACTGGATGTTTCTAATTAGAATTAAAATCAACTGTGTATTTTTAGATGTGTCTTGATTGGAATATTATTGCACCGGAGATGAATTTCTGTTGTTCAAATCAAAGTAAAACAAGTTTATAGCTGCATTATGCAGTGAAACCTCAAGTATCAAGTTGAAAAATGGCTTACAGCAAGTGAAGCCTTTAACAATAATATTTCAGTTAACTTTCAATATGCAAATAAAAATGTTTAATACAGAAATTTTGGACCACTGAGGCCCAGTTTAGTCTTTTCTGGTTACCCCAGGTAGGATATCTCAGGTTGAGGTCTGACCTAACAAAAAGTGTGGGACAGTTTTTACCAATATCCTGGATAAATCCATCCAATATCCTGCAATCCATTCCTTGTTAAATCTTGAGTGGACTTTGCTTCACAGTCTAAAGGCTGCTGTGATCGTTTTGTGTGTCTTCCTGTTTGACCTTTCCAATAATGTGTGGCTACAGCAGCTTCAGTCAATATTCTCCTTAATTTACAAAACTGTGAACTTTAGCAAATTGAATTTTAGGGTTTTGCAATGTACCTAAACTGAGTCTCTTAAGATAAAATGTTGAATGTTTAAAGCTTTTCCAGTGAGTTGATGCCAAACATCTATTGCCTAAAATTGAAATATCAAAAATATTGACTGGTTTTAAGTACTATGAACGTTGGACTTCATTGCACATAACTAAGCTAATCTTTCCCTACTTTAGGCAACAAAACAGAAACTTTGTGTATGCTCTGAAGAAGCTTGAAAGGGACCCGGTCTGTCAAAAACAAGGACTGAAATCATTCCTGATTCTCCCGTTTCAGAGAATAACACGTATGAAACTTCTACTGGAGGTAAGACTTAACATGGGTTGGTTATGAGTGCCTGACTTTGCACACTGCTTTAATTTTCAATGTTGATTTCAGAGCATCTTAAAATTGACCGAGCCAGACTCTGAAGCAGCTTCAAATCTCTCAAAGGCCATAAAAGGCATCCATGAGGTACGGCTGTTTACTCCATCGAGTTGCAGACATTACTTCTTTTTCTTGTTCCCCGTGTCCCTTTGAGTCCAGAGTTGATTCAAAACTTAATGCAAAGCAATTTTCAGATTTTATTCCACCATGAAATTATCTGTAAACATAGTAACCTCATAATGTATTGGCTGCAGCTTCCTAATGCCCACTTATGAACAAGCCAAAAAATTACAACTGGGCATTGTTTGACTTCCTCCTAGATTCACTGAAATGAGATTTAGTGTTAAACATGGCCTTTAGAAATACTTCCATTCTCTAATTTTAACACATTGCATGTTCTTTCCTACGTTGAGAAAGATTGTGTTGGAGTGTGACCAGAAGGTGGAAAAGATGAAACGCTTGGAGGAACTGATCCGCCTGGAAACGCTGATGGACTTTGATGACATAAAGGTGTTTGTTTGTTTGTTTTTCTCCCCCCCTAACATTTCTCTTCAGAATTTGTAACGGATGCCCATTTATGACACTAATTTCTGAATTTATCCCTACCAGTTGGTTCCTCTGGTGAAAAGCGCACGCTTCCTGGTCCTCCACGGACCCCTGGACACTTTGGTGACCTATGGGTCAAAACTATCAACAGTCAGGATCTACCTCCACCTCTTCAATGACCTCTTGATCATCTCCTCAAAAAAGTACAACACTTAACTCTTTCAAAAAAAAAAACAAGGTTGAGGTGTTTGTGCTCAGGAAGTGAATTTTGCAGTGTTATTTAACTGATTAAGTCCAACCTTTGTACTCCCACTTCCAGGTATGAACGATTCGCTGTGCTGGATTATGCCGTCTTCCCTGAGCATGTGACTGTGTTGGCGAATAAAGTTCTGGGACTTCCTGTGGATTCTTTCATATTAAATTTGTCTCGGAGTCAGATGGGACCACCGACTGCCATTATATTGATTGCAAGTAAAAGGTAAAATTAGGCAAACTTTAATCTTTTTTTTTTAAGTTGAAACTGGTGAATTAAATGTTTATTTATTTCTAATTGCAGCTTTGATAAAGAAGTATGGATAAAAGCACTTTCTAACAAGTGATGGCTGGATTTGGATCATTTTTTTTGTTTTTGTTGCATCTTTTGTTTTTTTGGGGGGGAGGGGAAGTTTGAATTTTCTATTCTTTGGATGCGTTTCTTTCACACCAGTGCACACTCTTGGAGAAATGTTCAACATAATGTTGGGAGTATAAAGGTGTCACCATTTCATTGGGGTTTAACTTTAATGTATTTTATAAATAAAAAATTTTATGAGCTGGGTGGTTCTGAATGTGTTAATAACTTGGTGAAATCTTGTGATAAAACGGGTTTTAAATCTGAAGAACCTCAGATTTGTGTGACTCAAACGGTTCATCTGAACATCAGTTCATGGAAACTGGTCACATCAGTTTGTGTGAACCAAACACGCTGGTTCACACAAGCCAGCATTTTTGTTCCGGGTCTCCTGATGCTGTCATGCAGAGGTCTCAAACTGCATTCCTTGAGGGCCGAAGTCCTGTAACTTTAGATGTGTCCTACAAAGTGAATTAAATGGCAAAACTGACTCGCTAGCATGCAGCCAAGGTCTACAGAGATCTGCTAATGCTCTGCTGAAGCAGAGCGGCATCTAAAGGTTGCAGGACTGGAGCTTGGCCACTCAATCAAGTTTATTTGTATTGCATGTATCAGCAACAAGGCATTTCAGTGATTCATGTCATGAAAACATCAACACATCATAGTGCGATTGGTTGATTATGAAATCCAGTAACAGACGATTCATTTTGTCAAATGTCACTGTCGATGCACATCAGATATTTTGCTGTACTATTTATTTTCTACTTAAACACTTTTTTTAGTTTGACATGATGGGTCATTGAAATGACAAGACAGAAACTCAAACACTGAAATTAGGTGTGTGTGGCTCCTGAAGCATCTACAGCAGTGTGTTAATTTAAGGCCTGACTTCATCATTTAAACCTGTAATGGGTAGAGTTCAATCTCAAATTATTACTTGCTGAACCCATAACGTGACAAGACTTTGAGGAATTTTCTGCTTCAGTCTACATGATAACTGGGAAGAGAGCTGGAGACCAAATACTGCTGATTCTAAGTACTCAAAGGTTCAGAGGTTGGAAAAACTGCACAGGCAGCAGGTATAACAATTGTGATTTTGAAAGCTAACTAAAGCAGAAAAAAACCTGTTCATACAGTGCACGAAAAGGAGTTTTGCCTTGAAATTGTAGCTTTTTTTAACCACAAAATATCCATTAGATTGCTGCTCCCATTGTCACTACATGTTAGGAGACACCAGTCGCCCCCGTTAGACTGTCTTCCACCAAAATGACTTTGATCAGGGATTTTTAAGGTAGAGTCCCCGTCTCGTGCTGCTGTTGCCGACCAGCTGCTGCAGCTCTAACACAGTCCTGATGCCACAGGTTCTCAGCGAGGCAGTTGAGAATGGGGGCTACGTCACCCAGCCCATCGCTGACCTCCCCACCTGAGTGGAGCACCGGTAACCTCCATGTCTCCTGGAACTTCCTGACGTCCCTCTCTGCTACGTCGCAGTGCATGAAGAGGTCAAACCTGAAGCGAGCGTTAAGGGAAAGCAAGCATCTTTTGGCATCTACCTGCTAGTAGAGCGTCTTTTCGATTGTCAAGTTGACCAGTGGACGTAGCCCGGCATATAAAATTGCTGAAATTGAAACATTTACCAAAAAAGCTGCCAATTCCGGTGAAACTTCTGGCCAGCTGCGTGAACTATGCATTTGTCTTTGCGAAGACAAATAGTAAAAATGCATAGTAAAAACTGCTGTGAAAAATTATTTCTTCATAAGGATACTTTGTACCAACCACCACTTTGACAAGACAGTCAGTTGACTCGGACCATTTAGTAATTTGATTTGGCAAATCTTGAAAGGATGTCCTGTCAGTGAAGGAGAAAAGGAAGAGGACAGCGTCCACCTGTTCCTTACAGGACTGGAGGGAAGGAAAGAGAAAAAAATCAGGTGTTAAAGATCTCACAGACTCTATTCAGTGTTTTTTTTTTTCTTTCCGTTTATGCCCGTGAATTCTTCTCCACCGTGCATAGCTTCATATTCAATACATACCGGAAGCAAATGGTCAAATCTGCGTAAGGCATTCTCTCCACAGTCCCACAACTGCAGACGGAAGAAAAACACTCTACCATTTTCCCTCAGCTTCACAGGCCAGTACACCACTGTCGTCTGAATCCCTTAAACGGCATCAAAAACATGACAGGAAAGTTTAAAAGCAGAAAACTCTCTAAGTGTTCTTTAAAAAAAAAAAAAAAGATGAGAGCTGCAAATCAAACCTACCTGTAGTTTCATGGTGCACAGTAGGAATATTTAGACCAGCAAGGCGCGCAGCGAGAGCCGTTTTCCCAACTCCACTCTTACCAGAAATGAAAACCTTGTAATCAAGTGTATCCACGGCTGCATGTGGAGGCATCACAGGAGACTCCAACAGACCTGGTTGAAGAAGAACAAAAACCAGTTTGTTGGATGTTTTTAAACAGAATGTGTGTCAGCAAGTGGTGTTGAGATCTCAAAAATAAGAACTGTCTTTACATTTGATATTTGTTTCAAAAGGTTTAAATGCATTTGAGTCTAGGTGTCATAGGTTATTTGTACTGGCTCATTAACCAGTTTTTCCATCCATGGACATAAATGTTTTAGTTGACTCCTAGTACCGAGAAGACTTCATTCTGGAAATAACCAAATTAAAACTCAACTTAATGTGTTAAAAATTACCAAAGTTCTTCCGCTTCTTCTTATGTATAATTTTGTTAAAGTATTCCTTGCTATCATTATATCGATGCCAGTCAGAGACAATAAATGCTCCAGGAGGAACTCCAGCCATCATACATGTAACTTATGCAGCTAGCATCACAAACTCTTCGGTTTCGGTCCAAACACAAATACCAAGTTTTGCTTAGTTGATAAGAGTCCAGCATTAAAATAACGATTCTTCACACAAACATGCCCCAAAATCAAAAGTACAGTTAAAGTAAAGGTAAGGTTTTGCTCTAATATATATATATATATATATATATATATATATTAGAGCAAAAATGCTAGCAGTTCCGTAAACTAAAAATCTGTCCCTTGACAACCGTTTATGTCACTTCCGTTTTGAATGTTGCCTTCGCTGTCTGTCGGATTTAATATTACCACTTTTAATAGTAGTATTTCGAAGGAAACATATTGTTGCAAACATATATTTCCTAAAAGATTATGATAAATTTGAGTGCAGATCATACCACATTTCTTTCTTTTCATCAACAAGTTATGTGATTGTAGATTTCCGTCAGTTTCAAAGAGTTTATGTGTTGCTGAACTGATAACAAAGCTGAATTCAGGTTGGTTAGTTTCAAACCACTGCTATTAGGGAACTGAATTATATATATTTAAAAAAAGACCATAATATTCTCTAGTCTGGGAACTTTGGGATAATTAAGATTCCGATTGTCGGTCATCTTTGAACGTTACACAAAGACATTTCATGATTCACCACGTGGGGTCGCTAGAAAACAACATTTCCTGAAAGGTATGAACATTTTTATATTAGTGCTGGAGAATTATTACAAAGCATCTCAATAATTATCCCTTGAGGAATCCTTTGATTTTTGTGTTACACCTGTCTCTCTAACACAGAAAAATATTTTGTCAATATGTTTATTTTGCTTGTTAAATGAATGCTATTCATTTAACTTTCAGAATAAATATTTACCTGTTTTCTAAACAAAAAAAAGTGAATGCCAGGATTAGAGACTAAATTGCCACGAGAAGAGCAAGAAAATCTGTTTTTGCTGGTCATTTCAGAAAATAATTGGAATTCAAACGGGGAAAGGGCAAAACCTGCAGGATGTTGTTCTGTTACTATTTCTTCAGCAGAAAGCTGACTAAACTCATTTTGCATAAATCCTTTGTCTTAAAACAATAAGCAACTAATCCCTTAGATTAGTTTTATATTAACAAAGCTTTAAGAAATATGTTGTCTGACTATGTGAAATCATATCCTCTAAGATAAACTAACACACATCACAGTGCGAACTGGAAAATGCTGCTAATTAGCCACATTTCCTGTAGGATGTGGACATATTAAAATCTTTGAAAGTGGAAAAAACGTTTTTTACACAGGTCATGAATCTTCAGAAGCCTATTTGTTTCTGTCTCCAGGCTTGTAATTTACCTCCCTTTTGTTACAGTTGTCAGCACATATGAGGCTCCCATAATAGACTGTGGGTGCCTGTGGAATGGGTGTGGATGGAGACACACTGGAATATGACACAGATATTGGACATTTAATGTGTCAGAGCTGTTGTTGGACTCCTGTTTGGAGGGTTTAGCATTTTTAGCCGCACCCTAGCCTGGCAGTGTGTCATTATTTGTTCTACGAGTGTGGAAAAAAAAGGTGTGGAGATGTTTCTGTAAAGGACTTTGTGCTAAAATTACAAATTGTTATCAACATTATATTTAAAAAAAAAAGTCAAAACAGACAAAAAAGCTAAGATTAAATCTACATAGGAATGCATAGGAAGGAGTGTCTCATATTAGCCGTGCATCAGCAACATCATCTCCAGCGAGCATTAAGTCGAGCCGGACCATTTTAACTTGGCTGAGTAACAGATGTGAAATGGAAAACAAATGGTGTGAGATTCTGCTCCGCCTTGCAAAGTCAAACTTCCTGACAGCCAGCAAAGGACGAGGTCTGCGAGGCAGAACAGCTAATTAGACAGTAAAACATTCTGTAAGCTGACCTTATTCACAGCCGTTTAAGACGTTTTATTCATATGTAACACATATCATAACTGACATGCATGAAGCAAAACGCAGTGGCTTGGTGCAGTACTCACCCTGACCCTTAAACTTTTTTACATTTTATTTTGCAGCTCTTATCTGTATTCACCTCCGTTGTTTAACTGCTTTCCTTTCAGGTTTAACCATGTATTAAGATACATCTATTGTCACATCAAGTCTGACCAGCTTCCCTCTTCCTGCCTAAAAAAAATGCATCTAAGCAGCATGATGCTGCCACCACCGTTCTACAGTGAAATGCAGGGTTAGTTTTTCTCCTTTCAACCACCTGAGTTTTCACAGAACCGCAGAGCTGCTATGTTTACGAAGAGACTAAATTACCCATGTGAAACTCTGCTTGCTAATTGTCTGACTTCTGAAGCCAATGGATTTTATTTAGGGTTGTCAAGGTAAAGGGGAGCTAAGTTCACACAGACACATGATGAAAAGAAAAAAATTTATCCAGCCAGTACAGGTGACAAACATTTTATTCCAACACAAAAACAAAAAACAAAAAACAGCTGGGCTCACCTGCACCAGATCTATTATTTTATATGACAAATAACATAAATATAAAATACAATAAATATTAAATAAAAAATGAACAGTTGTATTAAGACATGATGTAAACACACAAATGAAGATTTGCAATGAAGACACGAACTGCAAAACATAAGAATCTGTGATTTTTGCCCTGAGTGAAATGAGATTTACAAATTTAAAAACAAGTCACAAATCACAGAAAGAAAAAGAGAAAAAAGGCTGACGGATCCAGAATAGAAAAAAGGTGAGCGCTTGGTATATTTCAGTCAGTTACTACAAGTGCAAGCACTCTCACATTATGCATGTTTTTATACAACTCTGTAATCTACTTCATAGAAATCGTATATGTCCAACATATGAGACTTTTTTTATATAAATTACTCTTCTCTGTTATGATATGGTACACAAGTGTGCTCAGTTCTCAGTCCTTTCTGAGTGGCTTAGTGGCTCCTCTTTAATCATCCGATGTTGGGCCACATAAAGACGAGAAAAAAAAAATCCTCGCAGCGTGGTTCGGTTTCACTCCCCCCCTTCACTCCCCTCCTGGTCTGAGTGAAATGGCATGGCCGGTCAGTGCACTTTGATTTGAAGGAATGCTTAGATCACACTGCAAACACGCTGAGGGAGCTGGTCTCGTCTTTCAGGCCCAGGATGCTGTATGCTATCCTCTTCATGTGGCCGGGCAACCGAACGCCAATGTTCCTGATGTCTCTGAAAAGAAGCAAACCAACACGCCGCTGTCAGAAAGCTGAACACAAGTGGGAATCTGTAACGTATGCAGATTTAAAAGTCACATTCCAGAGCTAAATGTGCTCCTGTGGAGTAATTACAGCCCCGAGCACCAGAAAGTTTAATTTGCACAGACAAGTAGGGTGTGTAACAGTTTACGTTTCCTTGAATATTTAACTTTAAAAGTTAAAGCCGTGCAAGAACTGTTTAAACTGTCCACACATAATTGTGGCAGTTTATGACGGAAATTAAATTAGCACACCAAGTTTTTGTAATTCCTCAGTGTGTGGATAAAAATGCAGCATGGTGAGAGACGAATCAGCGCATAACTTACTCAGGCCTCAAGGCGAGCACATGGTCCATGGTGGTTATCCCCGCTCGGGCAAAGCTTTCGTTGTACTGGCTCATCTTGATGGACTCGAGCCACTCGGCCACCGATCTGAACATGGTGTTGTCACAGCCGCTGGTGCTGGGCAGGCGGATGGACACGCTGCAGGGAACCACAGGAAATCAGGATTCACAAGCACGACGTGGACATTTCTATGCAACTAACGATGAAAATACACCAACATCTATTAATCTCTCTCTCTCACAAACTTTATAATAATATTTATAACTATAATTATTAAAAGAAAAAAAATATATGTATGTATATATATATATATACATACATATGTGTGTCCTTGATGCGGTCAAGAAAATATATTTAGGATTGAAACAATTAACAATTAATCATGGTGAATTGATTATTGAAATAATCATAAACTAATTCAGTAATCAATGAATGGATAACAATTAATTTGTTTAAATATATATATATATATATATATATATATATATATATATATATATTATATATATATATACATATTCACATTTTGCATTTCAGATAAAAACTTCTTAGTCTGTTAATATGTTTCACCCAAAATTGCTCAATTGGCATAATTTTCACTTCATCCAGTTCAAATTCACTAAGGGAATTTTATATTATTGCATTTTGTTTCAAAAAATGAATTGAATTAATTGTTTATTTGCATCTTTTAATGAATTTCTCATATTTTATGAAAAAGCTGAAGAGGCAAAATAAAAAATCTGCAGAATGTGCTCTTTTTTTTATCAGATTAATTGTCAGAATAACCACCTAAAAATAATAATACTTCAGTCTTAATATATAACACAATTTTGAATGTAAAAGTTAGGTAAAATTGGGTACGCAGGAGCTATTAACACTACATACGTTTGCAGTGAAAAACTGCAAACGTATGTAGCAAACATCATAAGCAATATATCAGTTACCTCGTGTGTCTTTCTCTAAGAAACAAAAATGTTGTCCTCACCGTGGGTCGAAGTCAGCGATGGTTTTCAAAGACTCTGGACTCTGCAGAAGTTTGTCCAAAATGTTGACGATGTCTGAGAAGCGAGGTCTCTTTGAGCGGTCGTGCTGCCAGCACTGAAGCATGAGCTGGTAGATAGCAGACGGGCAGTCCATCGGCGCAGGAAGCCTGAACGCCTCGTTGATGGCCTTCATGACCTGAGGAGGAGAGGGGAGCCGAGTTAAGGCAGCTCTTGAATTTAAGGTAGATTTATGACCTACAGTCAGTTTGAACAGGCAGCAGTCCAACAAACTGCTGCACACCTACACTGACATTAAGATTTGATGAAAAACGGTGAGAAACCGCGCGCTTGGCCGTGAGGTTGCTTTCAATCACCACATTCCAAACACAGGCCAAAACAATCAGTCATCACAGCCATAAGGGTCGTGACAGATGAAACATACCTCATGGTTGCTCATGTCCCAGTAGGGCCGTTCTCCGAATGCCATGACTTCCCACATGACTATCCCGAAGCTCCACACGTCGCTGGCCGAGGTGAACTTCCTGTATTCGATGGCCTCTGGAGCGGTCCAGCGGATTGGGATTTTACCTCCCTGACACAAGAGAAACATCAACAAACCAAACTTAACGTGTGACAGGAGAGGAAATATGAGGCGGTGAGGGACCAAACGCTTATGAGTGGAAACACGATTAACAAATGTGCAGTGGACAGAGACTGACCCCGGCAAGAGTTGGAGTTTCTAATTCTGACTTAAAGCTGCAGTAGGTAACTTTTACAAAAATATGTTTTTCCATATTTGTTGAACATGTTGTGGCAGTACAACATGAGATAGATAATCTGTGAAAAGATTATCTATCTTAGCAGCCCCCAGACAAAAACAACCAATCAGAGCTAGGAGGAGTGCCTTAACACTGTCAATTATGCTAGCACATTTAGCATTACGTAATGGTAAATTATCCACCGTCGTCGGTGGCCATGCTTACTAGCCTTAGCATTCATAGCTATGTTGTGGTGAACCAGCCAAGTGCAAGCTGGATGTAGTGACCGGAGTGATTGTCAGCGCTAAGACCCTCCTCCTGACTCTGAATGGTTGTTTCTGAAATAGTGGTGCATTTCTGCATCTGGTACTGGGAGTACAAGCTGCCGCTTTATTTTTTTAGCTTTAAAGACGGCGAAATAAAAAACTGGACTCACTCTGGTCGTGTAGGTTCCCTCGGCATCGTCCTCCAAGACACGAGAAAGACCGAAGTCAGACACTTTGCATTCCAGGCTGCTGTTGACCAGGACGTTCCTCGCCGCCAAGTCCCGGTGGACGTAGTTCATGTCAGAAAGGTATTTCATGCCACCAGCTATTCCCCGCAGCATTCCCAAAAGCTGGTATGGAGGAATCTCTGTATCGTGTTCCTAAAAAAACATATTCGTTGTTTCTGTTCTTTATATAAGAACATAAAAATGCTTTTAATGTTCTTTTTTTTCCATTCAAGTTTAAGGAAATTTAGGCACCTACCTTTAGATATGTATCAAGAGCTCCATTCTCCATGTATTCTGTCACTATCATGGCATGTTTGACTGAAAAGAAATACATTTAAAAAAAATCATTATAATTCAAATTAATCTTTACACATCCATCCAGTCAAACAGTCTGATTTAAGCTTCACACTCACATTTGGTGATGACGCCTTCGAGCCGGATGATGTTCGGGTGCGAGAACTGGCCCATGATGCTAGCCTCGCTAAGGAAGTCCTGCCTCTGTTTCTCTGAGTAGCCGGGCTTCAGCGTCTTGATGGCTACGGCCAAATCTCCTTTCCTGGGAACCTTCATCACGCCCCGAAACACTTCGCCAAACTCACCTGATGAGCACAGATGATGAAAGGAAACCTTTCAAAATGGTTCAAAAAATGTCGTTAAATTTAGAGTTGAAACTGTCTGGTGATCTAAAAAGAGGCAACTTTTAACTCTTTGGTTTTGCTATCAAAATGAAACAGAAATAAAGCATTTTGAAATTCTAAATGGCTAAAATCGATACAATTTTGGTGAAAATCAGCCACTAGACCTCCAACCACTGCATCTCAAATTAAACTTCTGAATATTTACCGACACCGATGACTTTTTCCTTCCTGATAATATTTGGGTCGATTTCTTTGACAAACTTTTGGATGGCGATGTTAGGGTCCTCGTACGTATGAGGGTCGACGTACGCCTTCAGAGGCTTAAGCTGATCTGAGGAAGAAAACAAAACAAGCATGAATAAGTTCAAAGGAAACATTTCATTATCATTCGACTGCTTTCCAGGTTTGCTGACCTGTAGAGAAGTAGGGATCCTCAGGTCCTCCTCTGCCCCGGGAGCTCAGTCTCCTGAGAGGAAAAACAAGACCAATCACCGCGGGACTAAGCAGAATAGATGCCGGCTTTTAATGATTGCAGGTCAGCCTCGACTGAATCAGACAAAGGATTTATTCCACCACGGCCCTAACTATTACTACAACCCCTCCTTTGTTTTGAGGCTGATAATAATAGAGCTGACAGGTTTGTAAAGGGTACACAATATTTAGCTCAATGACACACACACACACACACACACACACACACACACACACACACACGTCGAATGTGGCTTTAGAGTCTGTTGAAATGTACCTTCTTCGCAGCAGCAGGACGGCCACGACGATAAGCAGGATGACGGCCACTCCGACCACGGCTCCCATCACCAACGTGGGCTTGTTTTGTGTCTGAGATTCAGCTGCACAAATCACACACGATCATTGTCATTTTGCAAAACACACACACATTTACAGGACGTGTTATTCTGATGCGCGCTGGGTTTGGCAGCTTTCCTGGATGATTGTACCTAAGGCTGACGTATGAAACGCTTGGTCCTTGCTGTAGCTGCCAGGCATGGCTTCAGGACTCAGTTTGACCAGAACTCTGAACACGTAGGTCGTGTCTGGGGTGAGGTCGTTAATCAGGACAGAGTTTTTGTCCAGAATCAGGACTGTGTAGGTGGTCACATCGCTCTCTCCTTCTGTATCCTGCGAAGAGAAATTTCAAATAGTGTTAGAAAGATTTATCCAAATGCTAATCTACATTAAAAGCCAGCTATGACAGCGCTTCATACGTTTTGCGTGGGAAGAGAAAAGCTCTCGGTCTTACTTTTTTGCGGTACATAAGCTCATAGTGGTGACTGATGTGGGCTGGAGGTCTGCGAGACAGAGTCCAGGACAGAGACAGACTGGTGGGACCACGGTCATCCAGATGGATCGACGTCACCTTGGGGGGATCTGACGGTCGGCGAGAGACAGAGCGCAAAATAATGGTTAGTGACTAATCACAGTGTTTGGAAATGAAAGCCTCTGGGTTTCAGCGGGTCAGACCAAATTCCTCCCTGTGTAGTAAGTCCATCTTTTGTAGAAGCCTTTAATTGAAGCGTTGTACAAAAACAGCTTTTTGCTCTCTTAAGCTGGTTAGAACCAGAGCTCACGGTAACTCAATAAGTGACTCTTATCTGAATGCTTTAGTTATATCACACAGAGCAACACGGATGTGTGAAGAAAGCTTAAAATGCAGCAGCACACTGACATATTCAGAGGAAAAATCACCTTTTAATTTGATTACATTTACTCTGTAAGTAAATTAATTGCATTAATGAGTAGCAAATTATAGTTTTTTTCTATATGTAAGAAGAAAAAAGTTTTTTTTTTTATATATATAATATATAATAATACAAAAATAAATAAAGAAAAATCTGCATATGTTAAGAAATTCACTAGTGGTTCACAGTTATTGACAATTCATATTAAAAAATGTAACAGACATATTTAAATTGTAGTTTTGTACATTTATCCAGGCATTGTTGTAAGTAATCCATGACTAATCCCTTAAATATGATGTGACACAAAGGGCTGCTCTTTAAAAACAGGCTTTTATTTAGATCTAATTTTAACACCTAGTGTTTACTTTGTTTTATTGTTTCTTTTTTTTAGATTTTTTTTATTTTTTATTTTGATTGAACTCAGCCAGCATTATTCAGATAAACTTTGGATGCTGTGTGATGTCTAACGTTTAGTCAATTTGTTTAATGTTGATATTTTTTATGATATTTCACAAACACTGTTTTGCCCCTGTTGTGTGATTGTCTCTTTTCTAGTTTTTAATTTGTGCAAGGAAAATGTTCCTAAGATGACACAAATAAGGTAATACTGAGCATTTAATGTATTGAACATTTAATTTGATGTACATGAACAGATTGTAAAGCATTTGTGATTCATTTCTTTGTTGTATAAAAGAGCTATAAATATAAGGCTGAAGTCAGAAAATTATAACAAAACAAATCTTAGGTGAGAAACTATGTTCTCATATCTTTTCCATTTTGATAAAAACGGCCTCTGTATTTTCTAGGAGGTTACAGATTATTGGTCAAAAGTCCCTCAACAATAGTAAAACTAAAATAGGTAAATCATTCATTTTCACAACCTCCTTTAGGTACATTCATTTAAATGAATTGTTAGAGATATAAATGATTATTTAAATGTTTTATACTTCTGAAGTCTTGAGATTAATTAATTTTAAGGTCATTTTATACATTTTTATCACAATAATTACATGGTGGCACTGTAAGCTTACGCTTATGATCGATGAATATTTAGAGAAATGAGGCCCATAAATCTCACTTGTATAGTCCAGAGTAGTGGTGATGCTTGCAGTGGGCCTCTCTGTGCCGTACTGCGACACCCCGCTGTGAGCCTCCACAGTGAACGTGTAGTTGTGATGAGAATCCAGGTCACTGATAACAACTCCGGGCTCCTTCAGTTCTGTCGGACCGGTCTCAAAGCGGATCTTCTCGCCACAGGCGTCGCACTGGGACTCGTCGCAGATCTCGCACGCCACGCTGTAGGTCAGGTCGCCGCGGCCTCCGGTCTCCAGAGGTGGGCTCCAGGACAGCAGCAGGCGGCCATCTCCCGACAGCGTGTTGGAAGTGAGGTCGCGCGGGGCGCTGGGCGGAGCTGAACCAGGAAGTAAGTCAATCAGAAAAGTCCTCTAAAACAGACCCAGCAGTGAGTCCAGGTGAAGCTACACAGTAAAAATGCCGGTGTTGAATTAACACCCAAAAGTGTCTATATGTGTCCAAGTCTGCTGGTGTTAAAGTAACACTTTTGAAAGTGTTAAAAGATTGACACACATATTTTTGTTAAATTAACATTGGTCTATAATACTGAAAAGGGTTTAAGAAAAGTTAAACTTTCCATTTCTGTGTCTTGTTCTGAATATTTTCCACTACATCTGATTGATATTGACACCTTGTGGGTCAATTATTTACTTTTTTAACACCACATTATGTTTTGTGATCAACACTACACTGGTGTTACTTTTAACATATTTTAACAATAACACCGTTGTAATGTTAATGTGACACTCTGTAGTGTTGAATTTAACACAAGCTGACTTGGACACATATAGACACTTTTGGGTGTTAATTCAACACTGGCATTTTTACTGTGTAGAAGCGAGCGGGATTTCTCACCAGAGCAAGCTGCTGTCAGAGGATCAGACGGGGATCTGAAGAAGCCGTGCTCGCATACACACTCGGTCGCACCGGCTGAAGACGACTTGGTGTTATCCGGACACACTTCACAAATCTCGTTGGATGCAGAGGGCTTGAAGTAGCCTGGTTTGCATTCTGTGAGAGAGAAGAAGGGTGTGTTCATTTCAGTGTGACAAATGAAAGAGACAAACCGAGGAAGGAATGAGTGATCAAAAAGCAAACAATAAGCTTGTCCCTGTCAGTCCGGCCCCTTTTCAACCAAAAGGAAGCATTTGTTGTGACTAGCCCATAATCACATAGTCTTTGCATCCGGAAGAATGAGACGGGATTTCCCTGATGATCTGCCTCCACTCGTCCTTTTTTTTTTTTTCTCAGCCTGAAGGCATGATCTCAGGTCACAGTGCCGGATGGCAGCGGGGCAGTAAATCCATCAGGTGATCGGATCTCTCCTCTCCCCTGTGAACTATGCGGCTCAGATTTCTGGTAGATAATATTTTTTTGTTTTTGCCAAAGGAAATGGCAGCTTGGAAACTGCTGGAGTGGTTTAAATGGACTTTTCATTTGCGAGGATAAAGAGCTTTCCAGGGCATGAGAGGTTAATGAACATCCATGCAGGACAGAAATCAGAAAGTGAGCCGCAATTCAGTCTGAGGCTGTTGTTTCCGGCCTTTCTTCCTTCCTTTGTGGAAGCAGATGCGCGTACTTTCTAGCTGGGGTAAGGCCTCAGCGGCCGCTGGATGTCGGGCCTCCGCCCCAGGCTCAACTCTTTCACAGATTTTCTTCCAGGTTTCCCCTGTATTTAGTTCCATCCATAAATATCTAACCAGCTGTCAAGAAAAGGCTCCCTACAGCATGATGCTGCCACCACTATGTTTCTTTATAGAGATGGTGTTAGTTTTCTGCCACACCTAGCCTTCTGAATGCCAGGGCTGGACGATATGTCTGAGAACTCATCACATTTAACATTGGCTGATGTAGATACTTAATGATTTGGGGTTTTTTTTGTTTGAAATATTTGAAATACTAACAAACTTCCTCTTCTGTCCACAGTTTTCACTTCACACTATTATTTTTATTTTTATTTTTAAGCAGTTATGAGGCAAAGTGGCAAAATCTTAAACTGCTGCTGCGCCAGTTACTCAATAGGTTGTTGCTAGGTAACCACAAGTAACTCACCAGGTTGTTGCTAGGTAACAAAAGCGGTAGAATTCTTCAGTCTACCTCCCAGAATGCTGTGCGGTTCTGGATCAAGGTTCAGTGAAATTATTAAATACTCTATCA
Organism: Poecilia picta; assembly: GCA_033032245.1. NCBI lineage: Eukaryota > Metazoa > Chordata > Actinopteri > Cyprinodontiformes > Poeciliidae > Poecilia > Poecilia picta. The sequence goes on from CM065357.1 coordinate 21,277,341, forward strand.
AACACTGATTTATTGTCCAGCCCTATTGAATGCTTGCCTAAAACTTTTAATTTTGGTTTCCTCTGTCCAAAGCAAAACTTGTTCTAAACGTGTGAATATGAGAGAGGCGTCAACTCTTAACTACCAGAGCAGTGGATAAAAAAACGACAGAGATGTGTGTTTAATTTATATATCTATATTTAAAGATCTCGTCACACTCTGCTTTCTGAGGACCTGCCTTTACTCTGGCGCCTGCTCTGAAGAGAAAGAGAAGAGGTCGGGCGAACGTTGGATTAAAGACGTGGGCGCGTTGCTTCCCCACCAAAGCAGAAGGACCTTTGCACCCCAAGTAGTGCTGGTGCACAAGAGGAGAAGGAGCAGGTTGAGTGTGGGCTGAAGATGAATAGAGGGGGGACGGCGGGGGTTAAGGTCTGGAGCACCAACAGAAGCGCTCTCTGGGGAGTCACTCGGCGACAGGGGGGGTGTAGCCGAGTTTATTTCGAATAAGAAAAGGGGGCCTGCCCATTTTATCTGGAGCTGGAACAGCAGGACCTCTGTCACGTACTAAAGGAACTACGGCGCCATTCACCCATTGTCTGTGAGATTGGACAGAGTGGTGCCATAAACATGTTGCATTGCTCCGTATAAAGCTCATAAATGACAGCATGTGCATAAAAACCCCAAACATTGTTAATGCAAACTTTGGCAATAGGCAACGCCTACCTAAATGCTGACCATGTGTTTGCATTGCATATCTGATGCAAATTCCAATACAAAGCATTTGCATCAGATGGCTGGAGGTTTTCCAAATTACAATCTCTACGTTTACTCTTCTGATGCTCTCACGCTCTCTTGTGCTAAGACTCTCAAAAGAACATGAATTACGCACCGCTGCATCCAATAATCGAAACAATTTTTTGTTCTTTGTGGCTCAAGGCATTGTTATAATGAGTGAGAGCGTGGATTAGGGAGCTCGTTGCGTGTGTTAACAACCGGATGAAAGAGTAAAAGGAGACCGAGTGGGGCATGTCATTGGCTAACAGCTGTCCTGTGGCTCTGCTAATCCTCTTGACTAAATTACACCCCACACCTAACTAAGCAGCCCTCAAACCTAACCTCCCCTCATGCACCAACTGTCCACTAAAGAACAATCTGCTTATTTGTGTCAGTCAGCATTCCTCCTCATGTCGCTCCTGCTTCCTTTTCCCACAACAGTTGGGCTGGCCAGTGGAATCCACACGCAGGACATGAGCCTGTTAGGATATCACTTTCTCTCGTTGGCTGACAGAAGATCACAGTTTTTTCTTTCCTTTTTTTCTCCCTCCCCTCATGTAACAACAGATGTTTCCTCTGTCTTATTAATCAGGTTATCGTCTAAACTTTGGAATCATACATTTCCCTGTTCGAAGCAAATTTCCTGCCTTTTTGTGCCAACTTCCGTTTCCATCTTCCAGTTTGGCTATTATGAGAAACCTTAAAGATTAAAACATTCCTCTGTTCCATCTTGAATTTTTTTTTTTACAATGTGATTGCGCCACTTGTGCTTTGAAGTGCAGTGCTTATCAGTTCCTGGTATGTTGGGCAGAACTTTTCAATATCAGTTAATTGGCCTTCTAATCAATTGTTTGTTTAGTCTATAAAAAGCAACGTAAAATATGTGACTGTAGCTTCCCTGGTGAATAACAGCAAAAAGGATTAAAATAAATATAAAATTTTAATATTATTTTGACAAATCCAATCTTTCAAATGAAATTACGGTAATCACAATTAATGGTTCCTGTAAAATAAATGTAAATTAATTATTCGTTGACTTAAAATCCACTTTTTTAAGTTATCCAATGTGTTTTAAAAAATTATCTTCAATTCATGACTTCTGGTTCAAAAAATGATATAAAACTCTTCAAAATGTAGAAGGTCAGTGAACATGCCATGGTTTTTGGCATAGTTCCTGTTCATAAAGATCAAACACATCTCTTTTACATAAAAGAACAGATAATATTTTTATTAAAAGGTGCTTTTCCTTAATATCCATTTAATTATTGTTTTATTTTGGTTCTTCATCACTTATATTAATTAATTTGTTTCTATTTGCATTTTAATCATGCTTTGATAGAATATTTTTATGTCCCAACTTTTTAAACTGTGAAAAAATACAAAATTAATTAACTAAATGACCTGTATTCTGATCTATTCCATTTTTTTAAAGAATCGGAGACCATATAGATATACGTACAAAACAGAAAGTCATAAAAATCCTATTTTAGAAATGTAATTGACTTAAAAATATATGATTAAGAACGTTAATAATTGTATGTTTAATTTTTTGTGGCCATCGAGAAATATGACGGTAAAGGATATTAAACACATTCTCCAAATCCCATTGTTAGCCAATGGCGTCAAAGTATCTATTAAAAGAATTTATTCCAATTTGAGTTGCACAATATTTTACAATAATTGTGGAGGAGGTTGTATCAGTGAAAAAAGAGTCAAAATGCAAACAAAAAGACCACATTTCTCCACATTAAACAGCTTCAAAAGCACTTCATTAACCACTTAAAAGATTATTTCCCTTGCGTTTAGAACCCATAAAAGCTGATCCCTTGTCTCTGCGTGAATGATCTTACAGGAACAGGTTAAGAAAACAAATGTCTCCGCCAGTCAAGGTGGCTCGGACTGCGAGGAGTCATAAAACCGCAGCCTGACTCAGTCTAACCCCTGAAAGGTGTGTCAGCCTCTTCCCTGCAATCTGTGGTTCTGGTTGCCTTAGCGACCTGCCCAAAACAAATTCCAGCGAGGAGAAGATACACGGCGCTTCTAGGTAGTCACTGCGACACATTCACACAGCCCTTCCTCTCGTCAATCAGCGCTGAAGGTACTGCGGTGACGTGAGGAAGAAAGAATTCCTCTCTGAAATCACACTGAAAGCACACTGACGGCCCTTCCTCCCTCCTTCCTCTTCACTCCGTACCGTTTCTCCTCCCACGCTTCCTCCAGATAGTTCAACACACCACACCCCAGAATACCAAAGGACAGACCAACTTTTCTATACATGCAAACAGAGCACATAGAGCATGAACGCCAGCGCTCTGTCCTTTTCCTATTTTAGAAACTTACTTCTACTTACATTTATATTTTCACATCCACTTTATTTTATTTTATTTTACTTGAATGTAGCAAGGTTTTGGTGCATATATATACAGTATATATATATATATATATATATATATATATATATATATATATATATATATACAGTATATATATATATATATTATTTTATTTTTTCAAGGTTTTGGAAAGTTGAGTGGAAGAAAAAAGTGTATAAGAAAACTATTTCAATCTGTGTGTAGATAAGGAACGTATTAAATTATATTGCTGGAAAAAAAATTAAATCAGTCAAAAATGGTCCTTCCTTAGCGGCTGGTTGTTCAGTGAGTTGTGCATGCAAGGATATATTTAGAAAGTTGGGTGGAAGAAAAAAGTGTATAAGAAAACTGTTCAGTAGTAGAGAAAGCAGCAGCCTTTGTATACAGTAATATTTTATTTCAATAAACAGTTCTGTGTTTTCATTAGATGTAATCCCCAAGATTAATTCAATAAATCTCTTAGTGATTAATACAGTGATTAAGTGATTATTAATCACTATATTAATCACTTCCTATTTCTGTCTATGTGTAGATAAGGAACATATGACCTTCAGTTTGGAAATTATATTGCTGAAAGTTTTTTTTAAATCAGTCAAAAATGGTCCTTCCTAAGAGGAAACTTACTTCTACTTACATTTATATTTTCCCATCCACTTTATTTTATTTTATTTTACTTGAATGTAGCAAGGTTTTGGTGCATCCATATATATATATATATATATACTGTATATATATATATATAATATATATATATATTTTTTTTTTTTTTTTTTTTTTTTCATGGTTTTGGAAAGTTGAGTGGAAGAAAAAAGTGTATAAGAAAACTATTTCAATCTGTGTGTAGATAAGGAACATATTAAATTATATTGCTGGAACAAAAAGTTGTGAGTTGTGTATGCAAGGATATATTTAGAAAGTTGGGTGGAAGGAAAAAGTGTGTGAGCAAACCATGTAGAAACAACAGGGATAACTGAAGCTTTGGGGTAATTATAATGGAAAGCCGACTCAAAAGTTTCACAAGACCTAGAATGAGTCATTTGTAAGGCGGGCGTTGGGAAGTGTCTAATTTTTCCACTGGGAATTTCAACTTCAGAAACAGCAAAAAGTTAACGTTTAATTAACGTTTAATTAAATTACATTATATTTAGAAAATCCAACTTTTCATCAGTACTGTGTTGCCTGGAAAAGCTCATTTTTGTTGTGAAATTTTAAAAACCAAAGTAATACACAATTTATTGGGCAATTTTAACTACCTGTAAAAATGTGTTTCTGAACATTGGACTCTGTATTAATGTCTAAGAAGAGAAGAAATTACATTTTATGTCAGTTTTAAACCTTCTTGGATTTGGATTTTTCATAAGGCAGCAAGAGTTTTCAAGAAATGAAACTTCAGCTACATATGAAAGGCAATTTTCCAGCATCTCACCCTAAGGCTTTAAGTTCACATTAAATACTCTTATGACATAAAAGGACAAAAATTTCAACGGTCATATACAGTTGCATTTTCACGGGAAGTCGTAAAACCGTGTCTGAGTCCTGCTTTGTTCTTAAAACCGGAGACACCAGGGGTGGAAACAAAGGGCTGTTGGGCAACAGGTACAATTACGATGATGCATCAGAGGGAAACAGTTGAAATTTACTCTCAGATTGATTCTTCTGCGCGATATGAAGAAACCTTTATTTGCTGCCTTCTCTTGGCACTTATCTCCAAACAAACCTGATATAATTAGCATTCCTGGGCACTCATTCCCCCCCCACCGCCGAGACAAATTTGTTACAACACCCAAAGCAAGACAAACACAGTTGAAGGCAGATTTCTGGCAAGGCTTACCTTGGCAGGAGCCTTCTGTGGCTTCGTATCCTGGGAGACACTGGCACTGCACCACGGGAACCACCCATTTACCCTCAGCTGTGCAGTAAATGCGTGGGGTGGTCTGACTGACGGCATTCTTCACGCAGACTCCCTCCACCTCCCTCAAGGCATCTGCAACCGTCTCCGGGAAGGCTGCCAGGCTGCGCACGGTGGACGGACACGTCTTGTAGTAAACTCTGACGGACAGCAGGGCCACGCAGGCGCCCATGTCCTGGAAAGCCAGGTAGAAGCCCTTTTTGGACAGGGGGAACACTGTCCTCGTCTCGGTGTTGACCTTCGGCACCCGCTCTCTTGTGACCTCGTCGGGGGCGATGGTGGCGACCTTGCGGAACTGCCCCTTGCGGAAGCTGGTTCCCACGTCGGCGTCGGCCTCCGAGATGAAGAGGTTGAAGGTTTCCTTGCAGGTGACAGAAGCGCCGCTGAAGGTGTTGCAGTCCCGGACGATGAACTGGAGCTCCACGGAGACGCGGCTGCTCTCCGGGCGTCTCTGAATGAAAGTCGTCCGTACCCAGTTGTCCTGGTCAGCAGAGTCTACGTTACAAACACTGTAGGTGTATAAAAGTGAGCTGTTCACCACCGTCTGAACAATCTCCCACTGCAAGAAGAAGATAAAAATAAAAAAAATGGCATCAATATCCCTGAATGAAAGCAGACAATTCACTCATGCTTAGGCCTGCCACGATAACGATCATGCTGGATGATAAATTGTTCCAGATGTTATTGAGATAAATGGTAATATGGTTGTTTTGAGACTATTTTGAATTAATACAATGGCAATGGCATAAAAATGCAAGATTAATAAACAAAACAGAAGCAACAAATGCAATTAATTGTCAAGACTCCATAATCTAAACTGTCCTTCCAAAAAAGGGATATGCACCCAACTGAAGACATTTGTCGTCTAATTTTTAGTAGAAAGAGAGAGAAAAATTATAAATCATCCAAATAGAAGCTATTTTCTGATGTTATTACTAGATTTATAGCTTATTGCGACAGGCCTGCTCAAGCTTTCTTGAAAGCCGCCTAAAGCTCAGAGGTCTGCTGAAGCTTTTTTCCCAAACATTAGCATCGTCTGGGCATGTGCTGTGCGATCTCGACGTGTGTGGTTTTCCATTAACACACGTGGCTGCATGCGTGGAAGGAATCAACCCAGCAACTACTACAGTAGAACCAACATTTATGGCCCTTAAACAAGCTTTGTAAGCAGAGCACTGAGAGAGGCATGGCAGCAAAGTCACCAGCAATTAGAGGGTTTTTTATTAGAGGGAAGCACTGACGTGTAAAAAGATTAAAAGACTTAAGTCCTGATTAAAATTTAACACATCATATGTTAGCAGTTCGGTAAGGTTTTAGGGAAAGCTTGAGTCCTCAAACTTTACAACTGGTGTGGAAAAGAACCGCAGATGAGTTGAACGCAGACACAGAAGAGAGCGAGTTCCTGTTCAGGGTAACTAACTAGCAGAAAAGTATGTCTTTGTAATAAAGCAGTAGCAACTTAAAGCACTATAATGTTTCTACTTTTTAAACCATTTAACTTTTATTTCAAACAGGACTGACTGGAAAGCCTTTGTATGCTCTGTTCACTGGTGGCGCATCATTTCCTGTCTTTATTTCCTGTCTCAATTTTGCTGGACTCTTCTGTCAATAAACCAACGCAAATTGGTGACAATTGTTATAAAGGTTCATAAAAGATCAATCGCATGGAGTGAAATAACCTTTAAGCCAATTTAAAATAGAAAAGCTTTCTTGATTTATTATATTTTGCTACATTTTAAAGATGCTGCTGCCATTTTGGATGCTGAACTCTTGATAAATTCCAGCTTTCCAGCTTAATTTCAACTCCATGGGAAGTTATTGTCTTGTTTTCTGATTGAGTCTAATAAAAATTTCAAAATTTACAACTTCCCCAGGTAGGGTGTTAACTGCTTAAAGTCTTCCAACATGGCAATCCCTTTAAATATGCAACTACTGAGAAATTTTACAAGCAAAAAAAAAAAAGACTCCAGAAAATAATGATCCTACGTGCAAAACTAAATAAATCTTCCAAGTGAAGACAAAGTTGCAGTAGAACAAAGCTCAAATTGGACAAACAGGGAAATCCTTTTCAATACAACGCCAATCCGTACATTCTTAGATCTTTGAGTGCAACAAGAAACACAGACCACGCTCTGGAAATGGCCATATCCTGTTTCTTATTTTGGATGGAAAACCACTGAACTATAGATAGAGATGGGGAAGATGGCTCTGTACATCTGGATGAGACTTTTTTCTCTCTCTTTCTCTGTAACGTCTCTCTATATCTCTTCAGAGTGATATCTCTGCTTATAGAAGGAGAGAAAATTTAGCTTCATGGTTTGGACATAAAGAGTAATCCACTGTAGCCCTGTAAAATGCACTTTGGTAGAGTAAATTTAAATGTAGGTTGAACCCTGACATTTTAACGGCATTCATAAGCTCTTTATGAAAGGGTAACATTAACACAAGACAAGCTGCGCTCTGCCAAACCTCATCGAGCTGCCGTTCATTCCATCTCTCCCAGAGAGCTTTTTAGTGGAGCTAAATGAGCAAGAGGAAGGCCTCTGTCATTGTCACCAGGCAGGTTTCACACCAAACTTTCACAGAAGTCGTCCTCGTAAAAAAAAAGGTCAAGTTTCAAGTCGTGAATCTGGAGTCCTAAAAGTGCCTGTAGAGGCATAAAAACTCACCCCGTTCTCATTCGGCGACGTCAACCATCCCAACTCTGACCCAGAAGCTTTCATATCTAGCAACACATCTGCAGGGACAAACAGAAATATATGACTTAGTTACAGCCAGTTCACGCTCAACTGATAACGTCTGACTCACCGACATAAAGCCGTGACTCGACTGTCCTGTTTTATTTAATTTATGTAACCATTATTTTACCAGCAGGGACCTTGAGAGACAATCTCTTTTTGTGAGGGAGAACTCCCCAAAAGGCACATTGACTAAAACTGAAAAAGGACAGACAACTACTGGACAAACAAACGTTATAAAATTTACTTAAGTACAGATTAAATAAAAATATAAAAAAGCACATGAGATTGAGAATAACAACTACACTCTTTTTAAGCAGTTAAATTTTTAATTTGTTCATCAGAATAAATTAAAAGTACAAATTTGCTTTAAATGTGCTTGGGTCCAAAGGACCAAAAAGAGAAAACAGCTCTCAAAGGAATCGTAAAAAAAATCTCAATAAATTACAATTTTGTTAAATAATGTAGTTATTTCAGTAATTCAGCTGAAAAGTGGTCATATAAACTTTTAATTTAGGGTTACATGTGATAAAAATGTTCACTTTCTCAGAAGATAAGAATGCCACAGTCACACTTTTTCCATCCACTCAACTTTCCATTTCCAGGCTTGGATAGAGTAAGAGCAGCTCCTTTAGCAATGGCCTTTTGTGGTTTGCTTCCTTGTGGAGGATATCGGTGACTCTAATCTTGCTACTAACGTGTGGAGTAAAGACAATTTAAGCTAGAGCGCAACAAGTCTGCTTTAAATTTCCTTCTATTCAAGTTTTTTTTGGAAACTGATTTGGGGTTTCAGTAAATAATCTATAAAACACAGAAACTTCAGATTCTGAACTGGAAAGAAACACCAAATTAAGTAAACAATGCACCGTCTCTGAATTGTATTACAGTATAATATAAGCACAAAAATCCCCTTTGGCCAATTCAGGCTTCAGATATAAACTATTGAGCTGTTGAGAAAAACTCTCGGCTTTGATGTGAGGGTGGGGAAGCTGTTTTATGGGGGGCACAAGCCTCGCTCTGACGTTTTAATCAGCCATGTCGCTCTGATTCAGATTTTCAGGGACCGTGTCCTCCGGGCCTCGGGGTGCAAGATTTAATAGTGTCTGAGAAAGGCGTGGGCTTTTAAACGACCATGAAGCGGGGAAATACATGAATCTGCGTGACCCGATTGAAACAAAAAAAAAAAAAAAAGGGGTGACATGTTAAATCAGGAAACAGGTGCCCCCCCCCCCTTCAGCAGCTCCAGAGGAAGACGCATATTCAATTTAAAAAAAAAAAAAAAAAGACGGATGGAGTTATTAAGAAAAAGCGATAATCAAAGTATTTTGATAACGACTGGGTTTTATTGCAACTGCAAATTCAATAAATGAACAGAAGAACTCAAAACACGCTGCTCTGGATTATTGTTTTGGCTAAGGATAAAGTAAAAACAAACACAGAAAACAAATAAAAGTTTAAATAAAAAATCTAAAAAGCTAGAATAGTTTACGCTGCTACTGCAAAAACAATAGAGCTAAATCGGAAGCAAAACTTTAAATTCCAGCCTCCTGACTCATAAGGTGCGGTCCAGGGAAAAGCCATTAAACTACTTTTCTACACAACGTGATTTAAAAAGTACTTACGTTCTTTTGACTGAAGGCTGATTAAAACCCGAATAATAAATAGAAAGAAGAAAAAGTTGACCCGAGGCAGCCCCATGTTTCCACACAACTCTTAAAAAGTCGTGTCTCCCGAACTCGTGTGCTGCTCTCCGCCAGTTCCACCGTCTCCGGCCCCTGAATACTTTGTCTTGTCCACACCGGCTGGCTGAGCTGGAGCCTCACGGCCCATTCAGAAACAGGTGGCGTCATAGCTCCGCCCACCGGGCCCTGGAATGTGGAAGCGCTCCAAATATGGACATGTGAGGGCGGAGCCAAGCAGCTGTTTCATTGAGGAGAAGTTGATCCTTTTTTAATTGCTCCAGGAATCCACCAGCCATGAACTAATACGTGAAATAAAAATGTCCCCAGGACAATAAAACCAGAGCTGATAAGAACACCACATGGCTCACGATGTAAAAAAATAACTATACATGTAATTTATTTAACTTTATTAATATATAAATAGAGGCAATTCTGGAATAAATAAAGAACCCCATTGAAACCTCCTGGTTATTCCACCAACTTTTGATTTCTGAGTTAAAACATCAGTATTGTTGTTTCTAAATGAATATGAACTTGTTTTCTTTGCATTATTTGAAGTCTGAAAGCACTGCATCTTTGACCATTGACCATTTCTCATTTTCTGCAAATAAATACAACATTTCTGTTTGGAATTTCAGAGATCAAGTTGTCAGTAGTTCATAGAATAAAAGAACAATGTTCATTTTACTCAAACATATACCTATAAAAAGTAAAATCAGAGAAACTGATTATTTAAAGTGGTCTATTAATTTTTTTCCAGAGCTGTAGATATATATATTTGGAACAAATGGTAACACTTTATTTGAAGGGGTGTGCGTAAGACTGACATGACACTGTCATAAGCATTCATAAACATGTCATAACACCTGTCATGTATATAAAGAAGTCTTTATGAATTTTTTATGACAGTTATCATGAAGTGTCATTCGGTAAAGACACTTTTAATGCAAAGTTGCTCTAAAAGTTGCATTAAAAGTCCATTAAAAGTGCCAACTTTGCCTTATTTTGTAAATAATAACAATTTAATGCAAAGTTGGCACTTTTAATGGACTTTTAATGCAACATTTAGAGTAACTTTGCATTAAAAGTGTCATCATTTACCGAATGACACTTCATGACAACTGTCATAAACATTTATAAAGACTCCTTTATGTTCATGACAGATGTTATATCATGTTTATGACAGTGTCATGTCAGTCTTATGCACACCCCTTCAAATAACGTGTTACCGAACAAATTTCCAGAAAACTACAAAATAGTTGAAACACTGAGTTACTTTAAATTAAGAACCATAATAAATGAAACATTGCACTCATCAATATGTAATATTTGCTACTAGTTTTCTCAATTGTTCACTGCATGGCATATATTATAATTTTTTTTGTTTTTATGCTGTGTTGTTGCTTAAATGTGCTTTACAATTGAACTTGATTGGTTGGTTGATATGCATGTAATTGTATTTTAGAAAGGGAGTAACACAAACATCTCTCAGATTTGAAAGGCATATTGTTTGTTCACCTTTAATTAAAGCTTCCACTGATCTTTTATCAATCTGTTTTTGCTGATGAGTTGAGTAGTTGAGGCTGGAGGGCAGTATTACCATCACCCTAATCTTTAGCTCCCTTGAAATATTCCTCATCAGATTCAAGTCAGGAGTCATCTGGGCGTTAACATATTGATAAAGTTAAAATATTACCTTATGCCTAAATTTATCAGGCATTATGGGCTTAATTATGGGCTTATGTCTTTATTTAATTGAGACCAGTAGAGCTACATTTGCTTTTCCAGTCAAGCAAAATTATCTGTCTTGTAAGCATGAAAAATGTTTTTTAAACCATCGCTTTTTAAAAAAAATCCCACTTGATGAGCCTCTTGATTTTTATATCTGGACATATAAACACCTAATTCTAGTTTTTTCCTTGGTACTTGAGTTTCCTTAATTTACTTACAATCCACCTTAGATGTTTATTCTATGTACAATGTTACAAATCAAATGACTGTGTTACAGTGCAAATGGTGTAAATTGTGACATTAAAAGTGTGTTTAGGCTGTTCAATGATTTGACCGTCTCTCAAGTAATTGCCTGAATCCTCCACAACTTGTCCAGGTCTTGTTTTTCCCACGGCTGGTAAAGGAGGGGTCAAGTGGGGGGGTGGTCTGGTATGAATATATGACTACTAATGAGACGTTCCTCAAAAAGAAGTTTAGGATTTGGGTATGAATATGGGGCCACAAAGAAAACCCCAACAATGGCATCACCTAGCAACTGTTATCTGCAGGAATGTCAGAGTCAAGTCTCCTCCGTGGAGCGGTGTGCACTTGGAAAGAAGAGCCCTCTCAGGCTGAGAGCAGCAGAAATGAAGAGTGGGACAAACTGAGGTGGGGGAAGGAGGGCAGCAGAGAGCATCCAGACAAAGAGTCACCCAAAAAAAATCAGCTGAAGGGTCGAACATTGTCTTGTCTGACGCTACTAAACGCAGGCATTAATCACGCAACACAGAGAATGGAAGATGCTGGTAAAAAGAAGCAGATTAACAAGTTAAGTGTGGGTTGAATTATGACTTTCTGACCTTGTAGGGAAAGAAAAACGATCTGATGCTTTAACTACTTTCAAAATTAATTGCAGTTTAAGTCAAAACTCATGTTAGCTGTACATTTTGTACTGTGCTCTATCAGAGGTGAATATGTTTTGTGAACATAGTTTGATTTGTGGCAAAGTTAAAAGGAGTTCAATGTTATTTTGTCTTTTAATCTGGTCTCTTAATCTATTTGTCAGTTTAAACTTAACCAAATACTCTGCTCAAAGCACCTCATAAGTGACTGAACCTTTGTAATAAAACTCCCCCAAAGAGGACAAGAAAAATGCAACTGCACTCCTTTAACACCTACGTATCTCTTACCAATCAATTACACAATCCACATTTGTTTGAGTGCAGACCAACACTTAAAGGAAACGTCCATCCCAAGCACTCACATTGCCCTTTTCCTTCACTCTTCACTAGTTTTTGAAAACACGTTTACGTGCGTTTAGGTGCCGCTTTCAAGTGTCGGTGCTCGGGCTCTGAGAAGTGCTTCCCGTTGTCATCCTGTCCTCGAGGGTGTCAAAGGTTAACACCCTCTCTAACGCACAAGTATGCAAATGCTTTTCATTACAATACAAGCTCCTTTTCATTTACCTAACATAGCATGTGTCCTGCTGCAGAGTGTGGACTGCTGCCTCGCCCCCTCCCTCTGTCCGTCTCTCATTGCCGGGCTTCTGAGGGCGATGACAGCACAAAAGTTCTTCACACAGGGGGTTGGGCCTGCATTTTGTGGGTCAGCGAGCAACGGCCGATGCAGCAACGCCATGTCATTCAGACCTGGCTCCCCACCCCACGCACCTCCCCTTAAACTCCTCTGTTCCTGTGGCATCAGCAAAGATAGAGATGGAACGCTGTAGAAAACACCAGGGAGTTTCTGTGCATCGTAAACATGAGATCTACAAGCCGCTTTCCACAACTCGCAGCGAGAAACCTGACAAACCTTGTTAAGAGACGATGGATTCACGTATTTGATTATCATGTGAATATCAACATGGATCCTCATTATTTATTCATACACAACACATCACTGCAAGATTTCACCCGAAAAAAGTAAACAGGCTCAAAGCTATTTAATGTCATCTGTATTTGCAACTTCACAAATTCATTAGTTTACTTTGTGTAATATCATATTTTAAGTGGCATGTATCCATTCATTGCTTGCCAGTATTATATTTGGCCCCTTCGTAAGTCTCTAACTGCCCTTAATGCCCTAAACAGCTTTATATTTTCAGTGGCTAAGATGCAAAAGCTCACAAAAGCTGGTGGAGACATTATAATGATAGAAAAGAAAGACAAATTCAGAAAAATGCATGACCAATTCAATCTATATTGGTGCTATTACATAATTGTAAAAACAAGAGCTATACCTGGATACAAGGTCAATTTGTATATTAGCAGTTAACAATATTTTACCACATAAACTTTGAGTGCCAAGTCCATATCTTAACAGAAAAAACTACAGATGCAAAATAAATTAAGTCAAATTAAAGCTAAATGTCAAAAAGAAAGAATCAAAGACTGGGATATTAAAATACAAATATATCAGTGTTAGAAAACTCCAGATGTACAGCTCTGGTGAAAAGTTTATTTACCTCAGTTTTGGGCTTATAACATTCATTTGAATCATTCTTTTTTCAGACCAACAGAATCATAAAACAACTAACCTCTGTGAATTTTTAAAATTCAATGTGTTTATTTTGGGTTTTCTCAAGTCACAAAGTGGGAAAATTATTCAGAAATGCTTCACACCCAACCTTTAAAGTAAAGCAATGATTCAGGACCAATCCACAACATTTTAATCCAATGAAGACTACGTGGAAGTTGTCACGGCACTAGCACCATGAATGGAGAGAGCATTGGCCAAGTAATAAGCTCCAACTCCATAATGGACACCTTCTGTCTCTGACTCACTTTGGAGAAGAGTTTCAGGGTCAGATAAGGCAAATGTTGTATGCTTTTGTATGTTCAGAGAAGACAAGGTGAGACTTTCACACCAAAGAACTGACTAAGCATGAGGGTGGTAACATCACGTTTCACTATAAGAGGTAACAATGACTTGCACAATATGGGTGGAATGATAGAAGAAGACCAAATTCTTCCACTTTGTCTAAAATAATCATCCGCTAGATGATTGAAGATTGACTCAAATGACTGTCAAACAGGACAAAGATCACATCAGAACTGGTTTTGTAATAGATAAAGCAAATAGAAATAAGACTAAAGAGACATATACTGACATCAACTATACTGGAAATATTCAGACCATGGTTGAAATTTGTGTTCTTTAAAAAAGAGAAACATTATTTCAAAATACTACAAAAAGAGCATGGCTGAGGTGTTGTTTGCTAAACCACATCTATTCAATCATTTCTGAGGGTGTATGTATTATTTTGATGAAGTATACATAATTTTGGCTGCATAGGAAGTATACATAATTTTGGCTGCATGGATTAGTAAAAATCTACAGAAAATCCACAATTTCTACGGAAGAGGATTAGGGACACTGAAAACACAAAAAAGTCAGATTTTTTTTTCAGTAGCTCAGAAAACAAATTTTCTCCGAATTCAGAGGGGAAAAACTAAAAAAAAATAATAAAGATAATAAAAAACCGAGTGGCCCCCCCAAAATTCTTTTTTCAGAATTCAAAGGAAAAAATAAAAGTGACCCAGGGGGCCACTCTTTTTTTTTTTTTTTACTTTTTTCCCTCTGAATTTGGAGAAAAAAAATTTTCATCTGACTTATTTCTTTTTTACCAGTGGCCCTAATCCTCTTCCGTACAATTTCACATCCATAATTTCACCCTTTAAAAGTGGATGTAAACTTGTCATTTTAATTGTGTTACAAATTTGCACATAAACTGAACATATTCTTTACAAAATAACATCTAATTAAAGAAACAGATCAATAATTTGCCCTTAAATTAGTTAAAGGTCCTGTTTCTGAGGTTTTTCCCCACATTGAAGAAGTCATTAAAGCTTTGGAGTTAATCCTTGTGAGTTTTAAAGGAGATCTGATGATCCTACCAAAGATAAAGGCCTTCAAACCACAGAACATTGTGCAATCCCACATCTGATAACAGAAACCACACAAAGCACGATCTGTGAAAAGAAAACAACAACAAAACTATGTGCTGACAAATCCAGGAGATATCCCTGCTGGGCAACTACAATGACATACCTCTGTTCACCACCCTTGGTGTTTTAGACATGACTGGGCATCACACTGGATGGAAATTTCATCGACATGAAAGAAGTATGCAGAAAACCTCTGCTCTAATGACAACACAACAAAAGAAACATTCTTTCATCCCTGCAAACATTGAATGGATCCTGTAGTCGCTTCTTTATCCCTTACTCTCTTGTCTACCCTTTGTAGAAAAGCCTGCATGTTTTCCCCCCCCCCTTCATGTCTTGAGTCATTTCCCTTTGAAAAGTCCACATGCCACCGCTGAAAACACTGCCTCCTTCAGCTGAAGCTCAGGGCGGGTGTCTCTTGTCTATAAAGGCTCCCCGTGTGCGGGAGAGCACTCAGAAACAAAGCAAACAGCACGTTCTGACAAGTTTTGTATCATGAACAGAAGAACTGTGAGAATGTGGTTAGAAGCCCAGGAAGTTACTCACAGGGAACATTGGTCTGGTCCCGATTAGTCATCGCTGCCCGCAATCACACTGACCTAAACCAACGAGCAGCGGCAGACGAACACAAAAGCTCTTTTAGCATGACGGCAAACTCAAGATGCTTTGAAATATAAGACCGTCTACACTTACTTTAAAGCTACAGTCATTTTTAAATTAAATGTGGATTTTTCACATTTTGTCACAACTGCAAACTTCCACCTGCATTGCTGGACTTTTATGTGATGCTTTTCAGATTTTTTCTTTTCATTTCAAAAAGTGAAAAGTATGAAGAGTATTTGTTTTTAACGCTCTGAGTCAATACTTTACAGAACATCTTTTCTCTTCAATAACAGCTGCAGCTCATTCTGCGCTATGTTTCTACCATGTTTGCACATGTACAGATGGGAATCTCTAATCATTCCTGTTTGCAAAATAGAGGAATCTTAGTCAATGTCAATGGAGACTTTATGTGGAAACCAATTTCCACAGAAGTCTAGTTATGTATAGTCTAGTTTAAATTAGATTTAGGTCTGGATTTTGATGTGAATATGCTTTGATGTAAGTCTATATTTAGGGTTGTTTTCCTGCTGAAAATTAAACCTCTGTCTCAATCTTTGGTCTTTTGCAGCTTCTAATAGACTTTCTTTTAAATTTTTCCTCTGTTTTAATGCATCCATCATCCTGTCAACTAGCTTCTCTCTCCTTGAGGAAGAATACCTTTCTCACAGAATGATGCTGCCATCACCATACTTTATGTACAACTTTGCATGTTGGCCAAAACATTCTCTCACATATTTGCCGTGTTTCACATGTAGGAAACTGCAAACATTCCTTCTTATGACTTTCAAAAGTCAGGATTTTATTGCCACGGTTTCATACAGAACAGATTCCCAGACTGACTAATTATATCCTGCTCAATCAATCAGTCAATCAAGTTTATTTGTATGGCCCATTTCAGCAACAAGGCAGCTCAAAGTGCTTTACATCATAAACGTTGACTTCCATTCAGTTCTACAGCCTAAACCTTACCTTTACCCTTTTCCTAACCCTAACCATCACATACCTAACCCTAACCAAAACTCAATTCACACCTTAGTCCTAACTCTGACCCCTGACCCTAAAACAGGGTTTCCCCTTGTGGGGACAAGGCTTCGGTACCCACAAGGACCAATTGGTCCCCACAACGTAGTATATGTCAGGAAAATCATCTCCACAAGGTATTATAAACAAACACGCGCACACACACACACACACACACACACACACATACAAAACACAAAGCTATACAACAGTCAACAATTGTCAAGTGCCATGGTTACACATCAAAATGTTAACGTTTAATTTATACTGCTTCAAAACCAACCCTAAACAGCTGGTTTTAGTCTGGGTTTAAAGGAACTCAGTGTTTTGGCTGTTTTATAATTTTCCAGAAGATTGTTCCAGATCTGTGTTGCGTAGAGGCTGAATGCTGCTTCTCCATGTTCAGTTCTGTGGACGCAGCGCACACCAGAACCAGAACCAGAACCAGAACCTAAAGACTTGAAAGGTCTGGAAGGTTGACACAACAGTAGATAAGTATTTTGGTGGTAAGCCGTTTGGTGACTTATAAACTAAATCAGTGGCTGCTTCTCTGATGGATGTTGTATTTGCTTACAGTAGATGG
This sequence comes from Poecilia picta, assembly GCA_033032245.1. NCBI lineage: Eukaryota > Metazoa > Chordata > Actinopteri > Cyprinodontiformes > Poeciliidae > Poecilia > Poecilia picta. Next base: position 21,294,658 of record CM065357.1, read on the forward strand.
AGAGTCGTGCCTTTGTAGGTTTGCAATTGTGCCATAATCTTTCTATTTTTGGATGGGAGATTTAACCATGTTCTGTGAGACATACAAAGCTTTGGTTTATGGTTTTAAAACCAAAGTCAGATTTAGACTTTTCCACTACTGAACTGTCTACAACTTTCCAATTTGCATTATTTACTGTTATTTTAACTGCTAACTCTAGGTTTTCTCTACGTTTTGTTTTTTCTCTCGTTTTCTGATTGGCTGTGTTGCCTTCCTGGAGAAACTCATCAGCTGAGATGATGCTGCCAACAACTAAACATTCATCTTTTGCTGCAATTAATGTTTTACTTTTCATTACCGTAGAAGGATCTCCTATCAGTGCTTCTGTTTCTTTCTTGTGTATTTGCTGCCTTCTCAATCCTCAGGCGTGGCAGACGGTCGCTCGTATTGAATCTGGTTCTGTTGCTGGTTTCTTCCTGGTAACGGTGAGTTTTTCTTCTCCACTTTCGCTTCATGCATGCTCAGTATGAGGGATTGTTGTAATGTTAACAACACAACGCATGTGAAGTTCAAATTGGGTTCAACAAACCATTTAAATCTAATGAACTGAGCCTAATGCGCTGCTTGATTCTTGGAATGTATGTATTATTGATTGAAATTGCTTTTTTTGCATAATGCCTTGAAATGACATGTGCTAAATAAATAAATTAAACCCAATTAAATTGAAATTGAATCTGTGTCTTCATGATTTTGTTTGTTTACCAATGTTCTAAAAAAAAGGAATTATACTAAGATTAGTTGACACCGGGAAAAAGTTTTAAAAGGTGGTTTGTAAAGACCAGTAGCTCCACTGGGTTTTATTCAAGCATATCAGAGAAAATCAAATGAGAGTAGAAGAACGTTTTTGTGAAAAAAAGAAAGAAAGGAAAACAAAGAAGTAAAAATTTTTGTTTTCCTTCCAAGTCACAATCAGACACTGATTTGTGTTGATCTGTCACTCAGAATGCAAGACAATACAGTGAAGTTTGTAGTTCTCACAAACTATATCGAGGGGTACAAATACTCTCAAAGTGCATTGTGCATATCAAAATAACTAGAGCTTAAAATTACTGCAGGCCCTGTGAGCCATTTAAAAATGGGCCTGTCAATCATTCCTGTGTATTATGCTCACTTATTAGCATGCAACAGGTTGTGTATTCAAATTGATCCCAAACTGCGGTCGCTATAATCCTCCTCGTCTGGCAAATGAGGACTGGGGATGAGGACCGAGAGTGAAACTGGCTTTAGTAAAGAGCCGTGTTAATTCTAATGAGTGTTGGCAAAGCAGCCTAATAAAGATGACAGCACACATTCATATGCATTCATTTGTGTGCTCAGCTTGACGAAGTCTGCCCCGCAGGCTTAACAAAGGGGAGGAAGGAAGCTGGGGGGGGATGTGAGCTGTGGAGAATGATTGGGGACGGAGGGGGAGACGTCCTGAAGTCTCTCCGTGTCTGAGGTTATGGCAGTGACAGCTGGCTCTGCTGGGGCTCATTCTCTCTTCGGCCGTCTCCAGCCATCACCTCCACAATAACAGCCAGACTGTGCGACACACACACACACACACACACACACACACACACACACACACACACACACACACACACACCACACACACACACACACACACACACACACAGCACAGGATGCTCCATCCTGTTTACTGTTTACATTTCACAGAGGCTGGCCAACTTGGGAGGGCTTGATCACAGGCATTACAGCTGTCTGAGAGGCAGCAGTTTGTTTTTCTGACCACTTCTCTTATCGGTCACACCTCTTGAATGCTTCTCAAACCTTTTATCTGAAATGCTGCAAGTTATCCTACAAGAAATATAAACAACCAAGTTCTCCAAGGAATGAGGTGGTGTAAAAATAGCATTTTCAGTCTAGTTTTGAGAAAGTGAGACGCTAAGTAGCTATGAAACATTGAACAGCTTGGGTCAAGAGTGCTCTGACGGCCACATCTGTTGAGAGGAATAAAGGAGCAGGACCAGAGACAACAACCTGCAGTGTGGTCCACAACAATAAGATCATTACCGAGCCAAAGGGGACACATGCTTTCTCTGAGGGACGCCAGGAGACAGCTGAACAATGCAGGTTGAACAGAAGCTGATATTTATCCATCAAAAGTCAGCTGCTCCTCATTAGTTTTTGTTTTCTTTTCACTTTTTAAAGTAAAGTTGTTTAGTATGTAAGAGAGCTGTTATATTTGGTATGTTGAGCTAATAGGATCAATGGTTTTAGATGCAACAAGAGGACAGCTGTGAAAAGCAGCAGTACCACTCAAAGACCAACAGAGGGCGCTGTTAGTTTAACAACACTGCAAGTGGAAGCGCAGTTTTATTGTAAACAGCTGAGAAAAGCAATTATGACTCCTGAATTTTTTATTATTTAATTAAATCACTTCCAATTAATTTTGGAATACATTTTAAAAACCTGATTATGACTTTCAAGGCTCTGCATGGTCAAGATGTTTCCCATATTGAACATATTATAGATCTCATGATCTACCAAAATCCTAAGAACTAGTCCATTCAGACTGTTGCACCTTGACTGTGAGGGGGGAAAACTAATTTATCAGAATTTTTTATTTTTTTTAATAGATAAAAAAAACTTAATTTATACAGAAGAGCATTAGGGAAGCTGAAAAAAATCTGAGATTAAAGTCAGAATATTTTCTTTCAGTGGCTCTAGTCCTCTCCCATACAAATAAAAATAAAACTTAATTTCAGCTAAATTATGTAACTTCAAAAACTTTGACTCAAATGGTAATATAACTATTATCTGTTCATCATTAAAACAGGAACAGGGACTATTCTGCTAGTTTCATTCTCTTTCTAAATTAAATATTCTGAAATTGGGTTATAACACATTCAACTTTTTTATTAAAATTAATTTTATGTGGGCCAATTATACCGTTTCACATATAAAGTCAGTTGGTTTTGTAAATTACAGAAATAAGAAATTTGAATCAACAAACTGACAAAGTTTTGCTTGTCCACCAGTTGTTTTTTTAACTAAAATTTCAACAATAAATATTAACAAACTATTTGAACAAACCAGTTGCAGAAAGGGCAGATTCTCCAACAATCTGCCCTTTAAAGACATCATTGATGTCCATGTGTCTCAACACCCTGATTAAGAGAGACCAAACAACCACACAAAGCCAAGACTTTCTTGCTGCGAGGTAAATTCAAATTGGAAATACTTTATTGATCCCAAAGGGAAATCAAACAGCTGCTTACTAGTTGCTTTAATCAATAATGTGTTTTCCATAATTGCATGTATTAAAACGTAGAGGCGCTCCAGAGCCAGCGCAGGTCACGTGACTGGGACAGGAAGCGCCCTGTGAGGTTCGTTGTTTCACTTTTATGTAGCTTCTATGTCCCGTTTACACACATTTATTCACGGCGAAGAGCTGCTATCACTTTCTGTCGATTTTCACATGAGACCACAAGTAGCAACGGCGTTGTGTTAGCAGCGGAAGTGCAAGTGTGACAGCTAGCAGGTGGAATCGAGAGACCAGCGTGTTTTTCCAGAAGTAAATATTTGTCTTTCAACACGTGAACAAACAGCTTTGAGGACGTTTAACATCTGATGAGCAAGTTTAAAACCTTGGTCACTTGTTTCCGTAAGTGGCGTTTATGTACTTTGAAGCAGCGGCTGGTCGTGTAGTGTTGGTTTCGCGTTACTTGTAGCAGTTTGGTGACATTTATTCATCGCAAATGGAGCCTTTGCAGAAAAGCTACAAGGGATGGACCGAGAAATAGTGTCCAGATGTTTAACGGTGTTTAGCCGGAGCTGAACGTGATTGTCGTGGTAGCAGGAGAAGAGTAAACAGGTAACCGGGGCACCAAATTTGACACAACGTGAGCGATAGCGGACATCAATAGGTATGGAGTGAAAATAGTCTCAAAATATCTGTGCGTGTGTAAAATGATTTGTGCGTGTTTAAAAATATCTATGTGTGTGTAATACTCGATTTGTAAAACTTAAGCACAGTGAGAAACGTTCAGAGGATAAAAACACTAGACTCCGAGCAAAACTCAGATGTCCCAGCTTTTACTGGCATGTAAACGCACCATCTACACACAAATCCGGACCGGGAGCTTTCCCCAAGAGTGAAATGAGTCTCAAAAATAGTTGTGCACTCGTAACCGGATTTGTGTGTAAATGCAGTTTTGTGTGTGTGTACCAGGTGATTTGTGTGTACTTTTCAACATGTATAGGCGTAGGAGTAGGTTTATTTTATTTTTAAGTTTTACAAATCTTTTTACACACGCACAAATCCTGTTACGCACGCACAAAACATTTTATGCACACACAAATCATTTTACACACAAATCTTTTTACACACGCACAGATATTTTGAGACTATTTTCACTCCATACATAGGCGACCAAAGGATACACGGTGTGTGTGTTAATGTGATGGCAAACTCCAACACTTTGTCATTGTTTAGAAACAATGACTACAGTTTTACATTCAGTTAAGAGTTACCTGTTAAACAAATATTTATTTATTTACTTAAATATATTTTTTAAAACTTGCATGTGTATGTTCTGGAGGGGTACATGTAAAAACAAACAATATAGTGGGGAAATAGCATTAAAATGTACATATATTAAATTCCAAGACCAGATATTATTTGAAATTAATACAGTACAAATCTCTCCCAATTAATATTAACATTTCTGATCCAATGTTCCCCCAATCCTTAGTTGTAATACATCTTTGAAAAATTATTAGTACGGTAGTTAGAATATTTCACAAAAAGATCTCTGTTCTGCAGAAAATGATTTGTTCGTCATTAAAACAGGAACAGGGAATATTCTGCTTTGAGATAAAACAAGCTTCATTCTCTTTCTAAATTAAATATTCTGAAATTGGGCTATAACATATTCAACCTTTTTATTAAAATGGATTTTATGTGGGCCAATTATACCGCTTCACATATAAAGTCAGTTGGTTTTGTAAAATACAAGAAATGAGGAATTTAAATCAACAGACTGACAAAGTTTTGCTTGTCCACCAGGTTTTTTTTTTTTACTGAAATTTCAACAATAAACTCCGGCTGTGTTGCCAATAGGGATGGGGAAAATACATCGAATAGTAATGCTGTGTCTATGTTTTCTTTAAGGACTTCTGAAAATTATGCAAACTTAAATCATGTTTCCTTCAGGATGTTTGTTTTTCCAGAATATTTGTGTTTAGGGAGTGTGCATGGAAAACGACTATAAAATGATACCAGCTCTTAATATTGTTTTATTGCCTCTACTCTGCATATTGTGCAGGAGCCAGGCAATGTAAATTACTGTTCAATGACCCTTTTTAGAGCACACAGATTGTTTTGAAACCAACATTTGTGATGTCATAAAACATTACTGCACTGTAAATATTAAACTCAACCATTTGAGTTTATGAACATGATGTACTTTACTGAGGGGTTTGTTGTTCGCTGCAGCGAGTTACAGGTCATTTATTAGATCCAGTCAAAATGATAAAATGTGCATCAACCCTGAAGCTATATCTTACAAGCAAAACCCCAAAACAGTCATATTAAATAAATTTAAAAATTAAAGAAGGTAATTGTTTCAGTCACAGGATTTACTTGGTGAAACGCATTATGCAGATTAATTACATTCAGACAGATGTTTTCAATCATTTATTTGTGTGAATTGTGAAAATTTACTCTCATGACATGAAAATTCAAACTAAAAATGCATATTCTTACTTATTGAGCATTATGACTGTACTCCATGACGGGGAAAGAGGAAATATTAAATGTAGGAACGGCACCAGAATAAGAATGTGTCCTCCTTGATCATTTTACTTCATTTTGCAGCAATTTTAGAAGGAATATAAAAATAATTTGTAGTTCTACTGTGGAGAAACTATGCAAATACAGCTGGGATGTAAACTTTAAATGAATCTGAAACTGCTGGTAGGAAGGATCTGTGATGAGTCTCCTTTGTGCACCCAGGATGCTTCAGGTTGTTGATGCAGGAGCTCTTCAGATCACCAGCAATGATATGCAGATAAAATAATTAATTATCATTTATTAAATAAGATATTTCACTTGATTTTATTTTTGCTCGCAGCTTGAGACTGAGGAGGTAATAGGCTAAATCAGAAGCTTATATGTTTAAGATATTTTCCAGTGGAAAGCGGAAAATATCCACTTTCCACTGGAACAATGAACAAAGTATGAAATACTTTGTTCATTTAGTATTTTTGCATTTGGAAAGCTGGTATTTTGTAGCTGCTGATGCAGTTTGGCCTTTGCTGTTTGCATTGCCGCAGTGCAAACATTTACGATCAGCAGCTCTGAGTCCAGATGTTGCTCGTAAAATCAGCTTCATCATCCTGTGGGCGTTTTAGTCAATTTTTGCAATTTCCAACCTCCCTTGATTGTGGAAATTAAACCATTTTTACTCTGAATTGATGACAATGCAGATGTTTTCATTTACTCAGCTACATTATGCAGCTTTGCTGAATCTACAGCATTACATTAAGTGCTGCAAAATTTTACAATCTTGTTCTCAAATCTAGTTCTCCCAGTGAAAAAATATGAATTAAAATAAAAAATGTAATTAGATTTCAATAATCAAATTTTGATTTAAACATAAATGGATTTTTCAATATTGGTGGGTTTCATCTCTGCTTGTATTATATTCCAATTAATTTAAGCAACTCAACAACTCTAACCTTTCTTTCTTTTTATTGTTTCTAATTAGAAAAATATTAGACTAAATATAGAGAAAAGAACTCTTTTACCTCCAAACAAAACGATTTGGAGTGATTGCTCTTTAAACATAAATGTTTAAATGGGGCCTGATATGTGGAGTAAATGGACAATAGCCAAACCAACATTATGCCCTGAATATTCTTTTCACAATGTCAGAAAAATTAAAATGAATGACTTAAAATCAAGAATTGAAGCTGTTATCCATTAAAAAAATTCTTAATTCATAAGTTAATAAAAAATTCTTTTTTATTTACTTATGTTATATTTCCAGTTAATTAAAAACTGTTAACTATTGTACATTAATTCAGACTTAGAAGAATTGACTTATATTAGTGTAACATGTGAACCATTCAACATTTTGATCCGTTGTCTTCAAATAAATCAATAATAATCTACTGACCAATAATATTTTCGGTAACGCTTTATTTGAAGGGGGGTGAATAAGACTGACATGACACTGACATAAACATGACATAACACATGTCATGAACATGAATAAGCCTTCATGAATATTTATGACTGTTGTCATAAAGCGTCATTCAGTGAATTATGACACTTTTAATACAAAATTGACATTATTCAAATTGTCTGACAACTTGATATTACTGATATAAATTTGTTATAAAAGTATTACTGATTGCACTTTAAAAATTAGGTAACTTTATGTTATTAAAGGTAAAGTTTAAACAGTAATGATTTCTTGGTTAATGTCAAGTTGGCATAACAAAGACATTTTGTAATTCACTGAATGACGCTTCATGACAACAGTCATAAATATTCATGAAGGCTTATTCATGTTCATGACAGGTGTTATGTCATGTTTATGACAGTGTCATGTCAGTCTTATTCACCCCTCTTCAAATAAGGTATCACCCTTTTTTCAAATAATCTCTTCAAGTATGGAATAGGATGATTTAATATTTTGCAGATTCAAGCCACTCAACCATCCACCTTTTGCCATTTTCATCAAAAGATCCATTTTGTTTAAGTTTTTCTGTCTTTCTCAATAGAGGGCTTTTATCCCTTGCAAAATCATCAGTAAGTGGGCAGGATTTTCCCAGAATTCCCAACCAGTCCAGCTCTCAGACTGGAAGCTCAACGCCCCTGAGCAAAGAGCAAAAGTCCACACCCCTGACCTGTGTTGCTGCACACCAGTCTGGATCGATGCCTCTAGAGGAACAAAGGAAGAACAAGAAACACCGACTTTAAGTAAATGATCTGTTCTGTCACTGCAGATGGAAACGTTTATGGTTTTTACTTTTTTTTTGTATCTTTGCTATGTTTAAATTTCTCTTGAGAAATGTGATTTGTTGCACTAATATGAACAATAACAATGTGTACATTTGTATTTTTATTAATGCAGTTCAACCTTGTCGTTTCACCCTATTCCTAAATATTTGGGTTGTCCATTAATGGATTAAAACATTGATAATTTTGTTCTTCTGTGTCCATACAGGACTTCTGGGCAGTTGAGACTAGAAAATGTCTTTAGCCGTCTCGCTGCTCCTCGTGGCTCTGTGCGCTGGCGGAGGATACGGCGAAGAGGGAACGCGGGCTCAGAAAGCTGGCCATGTTTCTGTGGTCGTAGTCGGAGGAACTGGAGACCTGGCGAGGAAATATTTGTGGCAGGGATTCTTTCAGCTGTATGTGAGCCAGGTCAGTGGCGGAAACACCTTTTCTTTCTACGGGGGAGGCTTGTCCCCGTCTGAACAGGCCACGCCGGTCCTCTTTGAGATCCTGAAGGCGGTCACCTGCTCCAAGGACGTTTCTCAGGACCGCTGCGCCATCCTGAAGGATCAGTTTCTGCGGCTCTCGCAGTATCGGCAGCTGAAGACTCTGGAGGACTACCAGGAGCTGGCCCGGCACATGGAGCAGCAGCTCCAGCAGGAGGGAATGACGGAGGCCGGGCGCCTCTTTTACCTCTCGGTCCCGGCTTTCGCGTACGCAGGTGTCGCGGAGAAGATCAACAGCAGCTGCAGGCCGGCGGCCGGCGGCACCTGGCTGAGGGTCGTCCTCGAGAAACCGTTCGGACACGACTACCGCAGTGCTCAGGTGTTGGCGACCGAGCTTCTGGGCGCATTGAAGGATGAAGAGATGTACAGAATCGACCACTACTTAGGGAAGCAGGTCAGAAAAGCTCCATCGCACCATGTTACCGTCCCTCCTGGAAATTTATATGTTTAGTTAAATTTTTTATTCTTCTTCTCATGAAAAAAGGTGGTGTCAAAGATACTTCCATTCAGGATAGAGAACAGGAAGTTTTTGGACGCCATCTGGAACAGGCATCACATTGAGAGGATAGAGATCGTTTTAAAGGAGACTCTGGATGTTAAAGGTGATTAAAGGTTTCCTCCATCTTGTTTTTACACATCTTTACTCTCGCTGCTGGCCAAATAAATTCAAAATGTTTGGATTGCACTGAAACATTTAGATAAACTGAGTTCACCGAGTCGGAGGGAATAAATCCATGTTTAGAAATATATTCTAACAAAACCATCAGTGTATTAACAACCCTTACAATGTATACAATAGAAGAATTTTAATGTACACTTTATTTTTAAAGTTGATTTAGCGAGTCTAGGAACTTTAATCAAGAATCCATGACACATTCTTCTCTCATTGTATAAATATAGTTACATGGCATCATGAACTCTTTGAAATAACAGAACATTTCCAATAAAAGCTGTTTGTCTCTACAAAGAAAACAAAAATACCTCCTCATTTAGTCTTTAAATATAACAATGATCCAAAATATAAGAGAAAAGTAACACAGAAAAGGTTCATCTTAGTCTTGAAACCTAAATTCTGCAGGAAACATGTGCAGAGAATAGAAGAGAACAAAGGACTCTGGAAAATGAAGATATTTTGTAAATAATTCCCTCTTATTCTCATTTTTTCTCTTCGTGTGGATTTTTTTTCTACAGTTTTTAGTGGGACAATATTGCAACAAAGAAACTTATTTAGTTCTTTTATCAGCTCTTATCCTGAAATAAATTTCAAGTGTTTGCTGCTTTTAGAAAGTACTAAACGTTAACCAACTCTGGAGGTTGTGCACCTTTACCCTTTTAAGGCTAATTGCTCCATAAACGGCTGTATAAGACAATAAACAGGGCCATCATGTCATCTGTTGTTCTTTCAACAATACCCAATCCAGAGAAGCTTCAGAGAGGGAGGTCAAAGGTCACATCAGAGTTCATATCTGTATAAAAGGCGTTAGTTAGCGCTTTATTCTCTGGATTAGAAAATATGAAATGTGATTGTTTGAATGTGAAGGAAGTTAAGGTGGTCATCCTGACGGACATTTTATGCATAATGTAAAATGAAATACACTGAACCTTTTCATCTCTACACATTGTTAATATTAAGGCACTGCAGCCCTACTTTGGTCAAAACTGTCTCAATCCAGCACACAAACAAGTTACTAAATAGATACTCATGGAATAAATATTTCAAAATGTGTCAGTCTGTTAGATAGTAGTTACAATTTGTATTTATTGTATTTGCAAAATCATACAGAATCATATCGTATAGAATAATTTCTGTATAAATTATTTAATTGTAAACGTTATAGTTGGATAAATTAGTTAAATGTCATGAATAACACCTCTGACCGACACTACATTTATTAAAGGGACCAGAGTCCAATCATTCAAAACTTAAACATATCTTTAAATATTTTTAATTCAAAATGATTTAATTAATATTTAAGAAAACTTTGAAGAGTTATTTGTGCATCCATTTTATTTAAAATGCTTATATTTCCATATAAATTATTTAGATATTGTTAAATTGTTTTTTGTTTTTTTTCAAGCTTATCAGAGTGGGTGGAGCTAAGCTGATGGGTTAAAGTGTGTCATAATGGACTGCTGCACAGAAACTATAAAGTTACATTTACTAAAATATATGTAGCGTTCAAACATAGTAATGAATTTGCTCAAGTATGTATTCACGTATTTTATTTTAATTTCATTTATTAAATAAGATATTTCACTTGATAGATGTATTTCAGTATAACCCCATAGCTGGTTTCATTTTTGAAAACATGTCTCCCTGCTGCCTCTTGTTTTGACGCCTCAGGTCGGATTTCCTTCTACGACGAGTACGGAGTGATCCGAGATGTCCTGCAGAACCACCTGACCGAGGTCATGGCTCTGCTGACCATGAAGCTTCCTGCCAACGTGAGCAACAGTGGAGAAGTTCTTCGAAACAAGCGGGAGGTCCTCGGCTCCATGCTGCCATTGGGAAAGAATCAGGCGGTCGTGGGCCAGTACCAGAACTACAAAACCGAGGTCCAGCAGGAGCTGAATAAAACCAAAGAGTACGTCAGTCTGACGTCAACATTTGCAGGTGAACACAGCTTTCTCTCACAATATTTCCTGTATTTACTTTAAGGTAATCACACTTCTTGAACTTCTCATTTGGAGATGTTACACTCTCAAATGTCAGTGTGACTTGCTGGTATTTTGTGAATCAGAAAAATGTAGATGGAGGAAAATAATCAATCAATTTGTAATTTCAAGAGGGTTGAGAGATTTTGGACCAGTCTCCTTAACAAAATGTCTCAAAGGTCAAATTTAAAGTTTTGGCTTGGACTAGGCCACTCTGAACAAATGCTTTGTTCTAAACTACTCTATTGTATGTCTATGATTTGGGTTTTTTGTAGAGCCTCCAAAATGATCTGCTCTTTATTTAGCTGCATCCATTTTCCTGTTCATGCTGAAGGAAGACATTTCCACAGCATAATACTGTGTAAATTACATTTGTGTTAGGCGATAAAATGTTTATTTTTCTATTTTAAAAAGGTATTGAATTATATTTTTACTTGCATATTTTAATGTGTAACATTGTACAAAAAAGGCTTAAGTGGTTGAATATAGTACATAGTGGCTATCTATATAAATAATCTTTAGAATAATTAACAAAATAATCAATTACTGAAATGGTCATTAGTCGCTGGCTTTGTATTTTTTTTATTGTGTTTGTTTAATTTGTAAATATAAATTCTGCGTGTGTTGCAGCCGTTCTGGCCCACATCGAGGATGCGCAGTACGAAGGCGTTCCAGTTCTTCTGATCTCTGGGAAGATGCTAGACGAACGCGTCGGGTACGCGCGCGTCCTTTTCAAGAACGACGTCTTCTGCCTTCAGAGCCAGAACAGCGTCCACTGCAAACCCAAACAGATAGTTTTCCACTTCGGCCACGGAAGTCTCAAATACCCAGCGGTTCTGGTCAGCAAGAACTTATTCAAACCAGCTCTGACGGGCGGCGAGTGGAAGGAAGTGACGGAGCACAAAGACGTCGACGTTTTGGGTTTGCGCATTTCCGATTACTTTGTGCAAACTCCGACAACAGAAAGGGAAGCGTACGCCGAGCTCATCCATCACATTTTTGCTGGACAAAAGAATAATTTTGTCAGCACTGAAAACCTGCTGGCCTCCTGGGAAGTCTGGACTCCGCTCCTCAGCGCCCTGAGGGCCTCCTTCCCCCGGATCTACCCCGGCGGCGCCGACAACGGAGACATGCTGGACGTCCATCTGAGGGGGAAGGAAATCCGCTTCAACAGCGAGGCGGTGATCATCAGCCCCGATCAGGCGGGAGGACCGTCGGCCAGCAGCTTCCAGGTGATGCAGGGGAAGTTCCGCAGCGCTGAGATGGTGTCCGCCTGGTCGGAGGAGCTGGTGGAGCGGCTGGCCGCGGATATGCAGGAAGCGGCCGAGGCAGCCGTGCGGGAGGGCGGGGTCTTCCACCTGGCGCTGTCTGGGGGGTCCACTCCGCTCGCTCTGTTCCACAGGCTGGTCCTGCACCACTACTCCTTCCCTGGAGAGACACGCACGTCTGGATGGTGGACGAGCGCTGCGTCCCGCCGACCGAGGCGGACTCCAACTTCCACAGCTTGCACGAACACCTGCTGCAACACGTGAGGATACCGTACTTCAACATCCACCCCATGCCGGTGCAGCTCAACCAGCGGCTCTGCGTGGAGGAGGACGGAGGAGCCCAGCTGTACGAGAAGGAGATCGACAAGCTCGTCAACGTCTCCAGCTTTCACTTTGTGCTGCTGGGCGTCGGATACGACGGCCACACCGCTTCCCTGTTCCCCGGCGGGAAACTGAACGAGACGAGAGGAAGTCTGGTGGCTCTCACAGAGAGCCCCATCAAGCCCCATCAGAGAATGAGCCTCACCTTGAGCGCCATCAACCGAGCTCGCACCGTCGCTCTGCTGGTGATGGGCAAAGGCAAACATGAGCTGGTCACCCAGCTGAGCCGAGTTAAGGACAACCTGGAGAAATATCCGTCACCTGGGTGAAGCCAGATAATGGAAGGCTAGTTTGGTATATAGATTATGACGCACTTTTAGGATAGGCGATTAAGCACCATAAAAACACAAACACCAAGTATTTTCAAACTGTCTTCTAATGCAAAATATCTTTGTGCACCAGAAATGAGACGAAATTAACTTTTCAGAAATAAATAGGAGGTTGTTTTAAGTAAATAACTCCTATTGATGAAAAAGGTGGAATAAGACATTGGTCCTTTTTCAACAAAATAAAAGGAAATACAGACTTAAAATACACACATGTAAAACCGATCTTATCTTAAAACTGGGATGCACCTCTGTCCTCTATCATTCTGAAAAGTTACTTGTAAGTTAGTCTTGTCTTATCTCAAGTGTGCTAAGATATCAGCATTAGAAACTAGATCAAAAATGCTTAGTGAGATTTTGTGTTTTTGAAATGTGTTTTTCTTATGTTCAATCAGCTGCTTCAATGGAAATGGTGGTAAGGAAACAACACCAAGGTGACCAGGAACTTCAGGTTTTTGCTTTAACTATAAATCACATTTACTAAACGTTTCCTTGTTTGAGCTCAGGACAACACAGCTCCAGTCACAAATCTATGCAGCATCTTCTAATTACCTATTTTAAACTTTTCTTTTGATTGATTTCTAAAAATTGGGATATTTTTTCTAAACATTTGTCCAAATTGTACATACCGGCTCAAATATATACATACACCATGACTATTATTTGAAGTATTGCCTCTTAGAAAGTTACAGAGAAACCACTTCCTGCAGCCATGAACTGGGCTGGATGATCAATCTTCTTATATTTGACACTAAAACACATTTAAATCAGTTGATGTAATGACACAGACCAGGCTTTTAAGCCTAGTTTTAACCTTCCATTCAGGCTTAGAGGCATTTGAGCAGCTTACTGTTTTTTTTCATTACCTATTTCATAATCAGATTTAATGTCTTTTATGGTCCTTTTACATCCAATTATGTCCAGATTTCAGCCATTGTTAAACTGAGGTGAAGTCGTTGAATCTTGAGGTTGTTCTGCTTCTACTTTGAGTTGTGCTCAAATACCGCTGTTGTTGAAACAAACCCTCAGTATGACGCCGTCACTGCCGTGCTTCACAGTCGGTACTGTGTTCTCCATCATCAAACATTCTTCTTGGTTTATGGCCAAATACCCGTCTCCATTTTATCCAGAGATTTCCTGGTCGGAGTTGAAATTTTCCCTCATTCCTGCTGGATTAAGTTTTAGATTCTGCATTGATACTAAATGGTGTCACACTTTATTATAGACGCCTCGATTGCGCCTGAATTTTCCGACCAATTTTCTTTCATCTGCGGCTGACAATTTTCCCCAGTTCCTAACAAAAACGAACTTTCTAGAGCTGCAAAACCAACAACTTACTATACAAGTCGTATTAAATTAAAGAAACACAATTCTATTTCTAAGAAACAAAAATAATTTTATAGCATTATGAAGATATTTTTTAGAAGAAATGTTTTATATTTATGAAAAATAAAGGAACAATATAGTTTGCAGCCTAACAAAAATACAATTATTTTTGTGTATCACTAGTGCGATTCCGTGGTGGACATTTTATACAAATGTTACATAAAAAGAGGCTGAAAATAATGCTAGAACAGCGTTTTTTTGTTGTTGTCATTACGTTAATATTTAAAAACATGGTTCTTAATCTTGGATGACCACATGTGCCAAATGAACTGCGGTTTGCAGCCTCCTGGGTGGAGGGTTGAAACATGGACAAAACTGCAGAAAAACGGAGAGTAACTTCAGGCATGACACCAAATTCATCCCTGCTGGCACTGCAGGGCCTATAATTAAACACCACAATGGAAAAGATGCTGTTCAAATAAATCTTTTAAAAGACCCAAATTAGTAACATTTATCTTCATGTGAGCGTATATAAACTTCTGATCTGCAAGTTTATTAGATCAGTGGAAATCTATGAGGATTTGGGTCAGTACATTTCACTTTAAGAAGCCCTTTAGGCAACTCGGTATGAGTTATAAATACAGTGCGGTGATAAAGTTGACCTTTCAAACACAGCAGAGTGCTCAGTATTTGCACTTTATAGTTAATGGCTAAACCCTTCTGGTACTTTCCTATCAAAAGGTGAAACTTTATGTGAAATCTGCGTGAGTGGATGCAGTTGAAGATTTGTTTCATAGCGTTTATGGAACAGTGTGATCTGAGTGGAGATGGAGACAGATCACAGGAATCCAAGTCTCCAGCTCGGAGCAGGAGGTTTGAAGCATGTGATGCTGTGAAATCTGGTGCTTAGAGCCAAACAAACACAAGAGAGATTTATTTTAGACAGAATCGGTGTGTGTTTGTTCGTGCAAGTCGTATCAAATCTCAGGTGTCTCTGCAGATACTTGGTGGCAGGGGTAACAATGCAATTAAGAAAAGTCTTCAAATCGAGGTTCTCTAGAGTGATGACGGTTATTTGTGCTGAAGAGATTTTTAATCAGCATATCAATCATGAACATTCCTTTCAGGTTATTTCTGTACAATCTGCAGGTGATTTTTTTTTTTTTTTTTTATTTTTGAAACTTTTTTGTTTCAGACAGAATTGATTGTATTTCAGTGAATTGTTTATGAAGTTTGCCTTGAGAGTTTTCTTTCAATAAAAATATGATGTATTATGTTCCTGCTCAAATCATCCTTTATTTGATTCATGAAAATGTATTAATTTTATTTAATTTCAGGCTGTTGTACCTATGAGAGATTCAAACATTATTACATGTGTTATTTCCTGAAAGGAAATGTTATTTCTAATATTTTAGGTCAGGCTGTTCAAAGAAGTAAACGATCTGAGTTTTACTACTACAATTTCTGAACGGCACCAGTAAAAAATATGCTGGTTTGTTGCAACTTTAAACAATTAAAAACACAAATGTCAGCCATTATTATAAAATGCTGGTGAGCAGATTAAGATGAGAGAAAAAGGACAGAGCTACTTCCTGTGTATACTGACAAATTAAACGCTAAGCCATAAGGGTAAAGCAAAATTATTTGATATTTAAGAAAGAAGGCATCACTTAAGTTAAAGCTGAAAATGTTTCAGGGATTTTAGAAATTGGTGATGCTTTTTTTTTTTTTTTTTTTTTTTACATATTTTCATTTTTTCCTGTGAACAACCCAGACTAAACCAGATTTCTTTACATTTATGATCAATATCCATTGGACATATTGCAAAATGTAATCTAATTAAAGGATGCAAATTACATCAATAGTTTTCTAACATCTTATCTAAACTCCAGCTCAAATTTAGTGCTGAAAATTCTGAAAAATCTTTACATTTTGATTAGAGTTCTTATAAAAGTTTGGAAACAAACACTTTTCACCAATAATAAATCACTCTCTGATTTAATGTTTTAATTAAAAGTTTTCAGCTGTTTCATTTGAGATAACTTGTTTTCAGTCTGCATGTGCATTAAACAGCCTTTGTCTTCCAGGAGTTTATTTTCTAATATTTTTTAATTAAACTAAAACTGGGGTGACTTGTTGAAAGTTGGTTTCAAAGAAAATTCATTTTCCTTTCCAAAATCTGATGAATAAGCCATAAGCCTTTTTAAACCAGTAAATCTTATTTTATGTGACAAGGATGTTGAATCGACGTCTTACGCCTTTGTGCCTTATTTACAAATATGATTAATTTTAAAACAATAAGCTGATGGAGGAAAAAAATATAAATTAATGCTTCAATTTGATTCTCAATCTAAAGTGTAGATATTACCTTTTATTTATGAAATCACGATGCAAATTTCACATCTGCTTTCAATCGGTTTGGCTTTACAACATGTACATATAAACACAGCTTACATTACAGTGTAAATTACACATCTTAGCTTATTTGACAGCATGTTACAGACATTTCAAACAATCATCACATCTGTTTTTCTGCAGCCAGCATTAAACCCGGAGCTTGATTAACTCGCCTGCACTTTTGTCCCTCTGTTGATGGTTTTAAGTTTCCGTCTGCTGCCGGATCGGATCCCTCATGAATTCTTTAAAATGAACTGTATCCGATGTCGACGGCACGGGGGGGACAGCTGGGTCTGTTTTATCACGCGTTGTTCCCGCTTGTCGCCTGCCTGTTGGTTAACCACAGTCCTGCTCTCACCGTGAAAAAGCCTAAACGGACAGAAACAGGTGTCAGCTCTGCGGAGACGCAGACTGAAGCCGCCAGACACGTCTCACCTGCGCTGAACGCAGAGGCGACCGTCAGAGCGACGGACAGGTAGTACAGCTCTGTGGTGGTTTTGGCCTGTGGGTATAGAGACACAACTCATTTTTGATGCTGCAGTGTTGCGTTTTCTCACTATCGCTGCTTTTCTTTTCTCACACAAGCGGCTGCTGTGAGAGTCAGGATGACGGTGCACAGGCCGTGGCCGCATGACAGAAGTCCAAACACATGATAGGCAGCCCACAAGCCCTGAGGAACCAGATCCAGCAGCGTGAATAACACTGAAAGACCTGGGAGGAGAGGGAAAAGTTAATATTACTCTTAGTTTTTGGGGGGGTTTTAACTACATTTGATTTGACTCACCTGAAGCAACGATGGACAGGGCAACAGAGGCCGCCAGGTTGTTCAGAAGAGGTTGCCTGCAGTATCTTGAGGATTTTGACCTTTTAGGGCAACAAAAATAAAACAACACTTTTACACTTAAACCAACCTGTGTGTGACTTTCCGTGACGTCTACATCCCAGTTACCTCCCCATGACGTAGAGCTGGGGGGCCAGCACCACCACGATGAACACTGCATTCACTATTTGGCTGTTAATGACAATTACACATCAGCTGTCATGCATGAACGTAAATAATAACTCCCTCTCTAGAAGAGTACTCACAATTTTAACCTCTGGTTCAGCGGTATCCATCTGCTGCTGTGATAGGCCAGGAAGACCAGCATGTAGAGAAACATCGATGCTGTGCATTCAGATGACGGCGTGTAGAAACACTGCGCTGCTGGCTAAACGTGCTCCCAGGAAAGATTGGGTTTCATTCACCGTTACAATACAATTCACATCAGATGTCACCATTTTTTCTTACATCGCCATGTTTATGTAATCTGGCCCACTTCCTGTTTGCATATTTGTTTTATTTCATCAACACAAGAGGATTTTTGAGGATGAACAGATCGTCTTACTTTTATTATGGTACAGGGTTCCCCCGCCTGTTGCCCAATTACCTGGAGAGGTACCTGGTTCCAGTAACACTATGAATAAGCAGGTACAAACAATGGATGGATGGATCACACTATCTTAAGCCAAAATAAAGAAGTGTACCAAGCAGTAGTAGTAGAAGTAGAGTTCAAAGCATAGTCTAAACAAAGAGAGGGCAGATGGAGGAAAAGCAGCTCCACCTCGTGTCCCTGAACAAATCAGTCAAAAACACATTTGTTTTGGGAAACCAGAGTCTTTGCTGACCTCAAGGCTGAGAACCACTTTGTTAAAAGTTGCTAGAAAGTGGAACAAAAACCAACAACTTTTTTGATTAAAGTCAAATTCCTTTTACTTTGGTTAAAATACCAGCCTCATCATTTTCTATTCCAGCCTGCAATTTGCAACGTTTCCCAGGCCATGATCTCTGGCCGAGCCAAATCCACTTCAACACACCTGCAGCCTGTTGGCGTTTAATCAACAGGCTGAAATGTGTGGCACTGTTGTGTTCTTTCATGCAGTGAGTTTCCTTATATTACGCAAGAACTACTTCTCTTCCTGTGTGTTTTGAATAAGAGAGGTGAGCATTGCAACGCCCTGCCTCATGCTGACGCTATAAAACATCCAGGAACTCACACTACCAAGCTTTCACCAGAGTCAAACCTTCAAAATGCCTGCAGACTTCAATGGAACATGGGATATGGTCAGCAATGACAATTTTGATGGCTACATGATTGCGCTTGGTAAGGTTTTCTTCTTTTAATTAGCTTGATGCTGTGTGGATGTCTTAATTTTTAGTCAAATGAAGTGTTATAAAAACAAGCGTTTTATGGATGATTTTCTAAATTAAACTGGTTTATGTCATGCAGACATTAACTTTGCAACACGCAAAGTCGCCTCTATGCTGAAGCCTCAGAAGGTGATCAAACAAGATGGAGATTCGTTCACCTTCCAAACCATCTCCTCTGTGTTAAAGTACGAGTGTTCCTTCAAAATTGGAGAGGAGTTTGAAGAGGTGACGAAGGGCATGGACAACCGCAAGTGTCGGGTAAATGAGCAAGTAACGTTTAAAAACTTTCCAATCGGCATAAAATTGAAACCTACAGAGAATTAATAGCGGGTTTTTTTTTTTTTAATGCCTCTACCAGTCTGTGGTTAACTGGGACAACGATAAGCTGGTGTGTGTTCAGAAAGGAGAGAAGAAGGACAGAGGCTGGACTCACTGGATAAAGGGAGACGAGCTCTATCTGGTATGCTGGCTCACTTTTTATGTTCAGTTGGAAAAGACACATTAGTCCTGTATGTCATATTTAGAATTAACCCCTTTACTTTGCTCTACTGGATTATGATTTTCCTGTTTATGTACAGAAAATGTTGTAAAGACTTGTTTTTCTCTTTCAGGAGTTGGCCTGTGAAGGTCAAGTGTGCAAGCAAGTCTTTAAAAGGATGTGACCCTGACTTTGAAGATAATGGCATCCCTCATGCATGTTTTCATCAGAAGATGGGATGCATGCAAAATAAAATAAAAAAGCAAACCAGAGATCTTGATTTATTTCAACACTAAATGCAGCAGCTTTGCATTTTTCTCTTTTAAAATTCCATTATCAGAAAGCACAAAAAATATACCATAGGTGAAGCAAAATTATTTTTGACTTGACTGGAAGTGATGATGGGCACCAAATGGAGTTTTTTCTTGAAGGTGTGAAAGAGTTGGGTGGGAGGAGACGTCCCCTTTAAATCAAAAGGTCACTTCCTGCACAAAACAAGTCTTTCCTCAATGTGTCTTACACTAGTACAAGTCAGAGTGAAGAGACTTTACAGTGACAGATCTACAAAACTATGTTCTAGCTGTGCAAACAGAAATTTTGACTGGATGATGATGGTAACTTCTGCATAAATTCCAAAGTTGGCAAAACAAAACTCAACATGGTGTGAAAGATGCAAATCTTGCATTCCTTTTTATTGCTCTCATGTAAAGCGGTCATTAAATTTTGAGGTCCGAGTTCACAAAAACAAAACTCCAGTTTTCCCCGAGAACTTTATTATATAATCAGCTTCAAAAGTTCCAAGTCCTGTACCCTACCATTTTATGTTGGTCAGCATAACAGCACTTGGAAAAACTTAGTAAAGTGAAATTGCTTGTAAAAATGTTTGGGGCCCAGCTACAATTTCTTATAAACCATTCAAACCTACTTGAGTTGGCTAACTTCTTTGTTATGGCTCATTTAACATCCCTTTGGGATCAAAGTAGCTTTGAATTTCATTTATGGGCAGATACTCTCTTTGCATAAGGGCAGATATGACCTTTCAATGCAACCAAAGATGCCAACGTATGTAATAAAAGCAGAACATCCACTGAACTATAGACAGACTGCAATTCATAGTGAGTAGATTCACTGACTGTTATCCACATATTTTAACTATACATTCAAATATGTTTATCACATCAAACTAGTGTGAAATTTAATCAATCAGCTCCCCATCAATGGGTATTATTGAAAGGAAATCCAGTCCGTTAACAAATGTAAACCACTTATGCAGGCAGCGACACTCGGATAGCGTTGAATGTGAAGTTCCTTGTAGTTCAGCATTACGGCCAGGTGGGGGCGCTGTTTGATTTCTCAACTCAGACTTTAGAGTCGTTGGTTTGTGCCGCGAGTTTTTGTTTTCGTCAGTTAGCAACCAGATAAAGCCAAGAGCTAACAGTACGCTTCAGCCCGTCATAAATCAGATTTTTTTTTCCCCCCTCCTCCTCCCTCGACATTTTGGTTATTTTTAAACGCATCTCAAAAAATGTCAGTTGACAAAGAGGAAACTCGTCAGGTGAGAGACATTTTGTTACCATCACATCCACTCGGCCACGGCTCGCTAAGGTTGCACCGACATCCCTCTGTCGGTTTGCAATGAGCCGTTTTTCTGTGTTCTAGAGGTTGAAGGCAGCGGTTCATTACACGGTGGGTCGTTTGTGTCGGAAGATCGGGGAGGAACAGCGGAAGGAGTTCAGCCGACAGACCGTAGCAGCCATAGCCGAAACGACGTTCAGAGAGAGCGGTGAGTCTCACACGACGCCGCCGCCGCCGCCGCCTTACATGGTTGCGGAATAAGTCGTTCAATGTTCCACTTTTATGTAGCCCAACCTGCCGAAACGTAACGTCTAAACGAGGGATGTCCAACATGCGGCCCGGGGGCCATTTGTGGCCCTTGCCCCTCAAGCAAAGAGAGCGATTTTTACAGACAAAAATCTTCTTGCACATGTTTTCCTCTCTTTTCATTGATTGCCCTAAACAGCAAGCACTAACTGATTTGTTTTGCCTTGCATTAAAAATAAAATAATTAACCCAAAAAAGTATTTAAAACTGACCCTGTTTACATTTTTATCAGCAATACTTCACAAAATTAGTAAATTGACATGACTTTTATATTAAAAATATTGTTCATTTAGTAAGAGATAAAAACAAGATGTCTTCAGAAATATTTTTTAATCTTTCGATTGGGAAAAAAAAAAAAAACACTGTAGCGCTTGAGTTTTCTCAGCCCCAGAAGCCGACAGCAACAACTCAAACTTTTTTTTTTTAGGTTGACAAATTGTTTTTTTAAAGCTATTCCACATTACAACCACAATGTATCATATTTTATTGTGATAGACCAATAATTTGTCAGTTACATTAAGGTTTGTTTGGTATCTTCCATTATATTTCAATTTTTACTGAGATAAAATAAATCAAGAAACGGGGGATTGGTAAATGTAAAATGCTTACTCCATCCTTGTTACTGTCTAATAAAAGCAAGGTTTTTACATGTTACCTCAACTGTAATGTTTAAGATGTATTTCAATTAATGCAAACATCACATAAGATCCTGTATGGATCCAACATTAATAATCTTTTATCTTCTTCCAATTCAAAATTAGGCTCATAATGTTGAATTTTAGCCTCCAGGATGTTTTCTTTACGTTTTGACACTCACCTCACAGTTGTGATGTAATGAGTTTAATAAATAAAATGTCAGAAAACATGATGTAATGGTTTTCCCTCTGTTCAGACATTTTTGCCAAAGATCTGGAAGCTTTTGCCAGGTAAGGCTTTCCGAAGCTCAACCATTTTAAACATTCAGGGTTTTATTCCTAAACAGAAACACTTTATATTATGGCTGCTGTGTTTGGTTTTGTCTCTAGACACGCCAAAAGAAGCACGGTGTCTGCAGAGGATGTGAAACTTCTAGCCCGCCGCAGTACTGCTCTGGTAGGTTTGGGGAAAATAACCAAGTTACATGATGCCTAGTCACACTTTCAGTATACTACAGTCGTACATGTCATATATACACATTCTACAGGAGACGGCACATTCTTATTGTTTCATTTGCCTTTATTTAGTCCAACCACATACAAAATAAAAGTGAAGAACTGGCCCGGGAGCAGAGAGATTCCAGAAAGAAGAGTACAGTGAAGAGGAAGAGCAGAGACACCGAGGAGGAGAGCAGAGAATGAGGACAAGACACAGTGAAGCCTGCAGCGTCTGACTTTGTGCCCAACATGCATAGAAAAATAAGAGCTGGACCAGAACAAACCGCTCTAATGAACTTTACAGAAACAAGACTGATGTAAAGCTAAACTCGTCTCAGGAGAAGCTGAGTTGGCATGAAGTGGCGAATGATGAGCAACAAAATCTTAACAGAACTGTTCATGTAACATTTACTGCGACCAATAAATCCTACATTCATCTGCCTGGTTTCAGTTGCTAAGCAGACCATTAGATCCTCTGAAATACTGTGACGTACCGACTAAAGCTTCAGGGCAGTTTGCCCCTTCACCATATTGTCCTGTCTGGTTTACACCCTAAAGCTTATTAAAAGATGGTTAAGCTTTCTTACAATAAAACCCCAACTAAACCTGTATGTAAACATCATGTGCCTTAATATTTTCTGTAATTCTTATATAAAAAAATGTGGATTTAGGGCAAACATTTTTCCTAAATATACAATTTTGATCCCTGACTATGACTAACACTATGCAGGTGAATATTTATTGGAAATAAACATTTCTTTAAAACAAAAAAAAGTTTCAGTTGTAAAAGCAGGTATGAAGTTTCCCTAAGGAGAGTAAAAACTGATGCGTGGTTACTACTTCCTGTAGATTTGAAGGTTTAAAAGCAACCGAAACTGCAGAAAGAAAGAAATAGCAAAGGGGCGGAAAGGAAAGTAAACCGTCTGCTTTACAATTTTAACTTAATCCATGCATAGAGCTCAATATTTATAAAGCAATAAAGTAGAGATGCACCGAGACACTGGCCATCTAATCTTATTTCACATCTGATCTGATTAGTAAAAGCACCAACAAATCACACAGAAAAAACTCCTGACTAAAAAACTGTTGGCTATTCTCAATGTCGGGGTAATTTTTTTTTCAAGTTTATTTGGATTTTGTGTCCAATCTCCAAGTAATAGAACTTACTAAATTTGGATTTAAAAAATTAGCTCGATAATTTCCAATGTAATATTTTCAGGCCAATTCTGTGTAGAGAAAAAAATTTTTTGTTGCGTGTTAATTTGTTTCATTTATCGTTTTTCATTTAGTCTGGATATTTAAAATGTCTTCCAGTTCCAGTGTCAACAGTCTAAAAATAAATATTGTATTTTTGAGAACTAACATTTATTGCAACAACTTTAGTGCCATTTATCATCCAGCAAAATTCATCTGGATGATCAATTTTATTTAGGCTGCTTCTTTTGGGGGGTAAAGAAATCTCTTAAACAATTTAATTTTCTTTACAGTCGGAAACTCAACGACTAATTTGTCATTAAATCTAAAAGAAAAATCTATTAGTAACAGTAGGTCAATTTGATCGAAATTCAGCAACTGCATCTCAGATCGGTGCATCTCTACAAACAAAACTGTCCAAATGCAATATTTTATATTTCCTTTAAATCATTTTAGGAGAAAACTGATAAGCCAGATAACTGGGTGCATGTTTGTTAAAATAACTTACCACAAACCATCAAAGCTGATGGTTATAATTGGAAATGTGCTCTAAAAAGCCAACAGAAGCAGCAAAAGGACAGGTACTACCCCATGTCATGTCTGAGAAGGCCACACACTGAAAGTGTTGGAACTTCCATCTTCTTCCTTCAGGTCAGGGTTCAAACGGAGACCTCGACCAGCAGAGCCCAAGGTCCCTAGATATGTGAATCGAATTAGATGCTTTGGATTCCACAAACCGACTCAAGCAGTATCAGCTAAGTAACTATTCAAATGAACTTTATTTAGAGAACTCCCTTCATTTGACATGTTTTTTTTTTGTTTGTTTTCTTTTTAAAAACACCTCACAAACAACAAAGAGCTACCGGGCACCATTGGACACACACGTCTCCACGTTCTCACATCCTCACTCGCGGCCCCCCAGAGTCTTCAGCAAGGTGTCATCCACATCAAGAACACGCTTACAGATCAGTTCAAATAACATGAAAGCACACGCCATACAGCATTCAAATCAGATAATATAAGCAAATACAAATATTCATCACAACATTCCACTACAGGTTTTATATTTCTGCACTTAGACATACTTAGAAGGAAGGAAAAAAACTTGCAAAGAAATAAAAAAAGAAAGGAAAAAGGGACAAATCTTGAAGTACTAATTAAAGAATGTCCATGTTGGGGGGGGGGGAGGCGCTCGTCGCATCCGCAGCTTCCACTCACACACTCAGAAAAGCAGTCAAATTGGGCACCGCACAACCAGTCCTTTCCACGCGTCCCTCTCCGTTCGCTCACTCGCCACAAGCCATCCTCAATCGCACTCATCAGTTCTTAAAATGTCAGTTGCGCAGTTCTCTCCAAATTTTTTGGTTTTTTTTTTGCTCTCTTAAAAAAAAGTGGATAAAAGTGAAAACACCCACCGTCTCTTAGAACATGCGGAGTGAGGCCGTTCTTTGATGGCTTAGCATTTACAGGTGGGAAGAGGGAGAATGATACGGGTATCACCCCAAGAATGCTGCCAAAGAGGAGCTTCGTCGCAGGGAAATGGAAGAGAGGTGAACTGCAGAAGAGATTTCAGTGAAGGCTTTTCCACAGAACTTTGACTGCCAATAAAGTTGCACTTTAAAAAAAAAAAAAAAAGAAAGAAAAAGACATTTAAGTTTCAACCAGATTCTTTCCAATGCAAGATTGCCTCTCAAGCCGATGGTGACAAAAGCCGGATAACGGTGAACCGCAGACATTCATGCATTTTCTAAATGGGCATCACATTTCACAATACGTGCATTAGAGAATCCAGTTGAAATGGATACAAACAAACAAGACAGCAAAAATAGCACTTTAGTCAGAGATCCTGGTAAACAATTCACTTCAACAGTTCCTAAATTAAATCTTTAGCATTTTTTTTTTCTCTTCAAATGTACAAAACGTTTTTCGCCAAAGTGTTTAGTTTTCAGATACGCATCAACAACCAGAAATAAACTTTTGAAAAAGACTCATCTCTCTCACAATACTTACCATGGAAACACTTAACTTACATACCCCACCCAGAGGACTTTGACTCCATGCTGGACCCAAACCCTGAGCTAAACCCGCTGCCGCTGGTCGTAGAGTTGGACCCCGAGCCCCAGCCCAGACTGGCCGAGCTGGTGCCGTAGTTGCTGTTGCCCGTGCTGAAAGACTGACCCTGGTCCCTGCTCGAACTGGTCCCACTGGAGCTGCTGCCCGAGGTGGACGTCTGCTGCTGGCTCGCCAGCATACCCATCATGCCCCAGCTACTTTGCAGAGCGGCCTGAGCGGCGGCCATCATGGCGGGGTTCAGGCTAAACGACCCGAAGTTAGCCAGACTACTGTTAGCGCTGCTCCCCAACCCACTACGGTTGCTACCGAACGCCTGGGCCCCGAAGCCGTTTCCAAACCGGGCCGTACGGTCAAACTGCCTATTGCCGTGTTTGGGCTCAGCGTTTGAGATGTGAACACTGACTCCTTTGATGATGAGGTCCTCTCCACAGAGAGACTGGGCGACCTGAGGGGTCAAAACAACAACAACAAAAAGAACAGGACTTAACCCCTGACACGCATCATCCGCTTCTGCTTTTACGTCACCTTAAACGTTTCGGCTCAAACTAATTTTAATAGAGAACGATAACCTGATTAGGTGTAAAATATTAAATAAAATATTTAATAAATCCGTTTATTAAAGAACAAAAACAATCCAAACAATAAGTAAGCGCTCCATGTTATGATTAATTATTTTAATCATATGTAATGGTTAGCATGTCTGTTGGAATAAGCCAAAAATCATTTAATGGCATGATAAATTAAAAGGAGCTCAATAATTTCCATTTGCATGATTTATGCTTTCTATCAAAAACTGGATACAAAAGTCCTCAGTCTGGTGCTTTGGTCTCAACCTTCTCTTTTCTTGAAGGACAATTTTGTTTACAGAGACTTCATTATTAATTATTGCTCATTTACTTTGGTTATTTAAAATCTCTTCCAGTTCCAGTGTTATATGTTCATTGGAATCTAAAGTTTATTGAACTTTGAGGATTTGTTCTTGGATTACCATGATACCATTGGAAAGTGATCTCTAAACAATTGCAATAATTTCTGGGACAATTTAACATCCAGCAAAATGTGGCTTTGGTTCAGGCCTAGTTGGCAGTTCACTCAGTTCCCTTTCACTGTTAGTTTGTCACATTTTTCTAAATGCTGCATCAGTTGTAACACTGATGCAACTTCTCAAAACTATTTCTGCTGTGAAGATCATTTTATTAACTGGTATTAAAGAAGATTAGTTGCGTTGTTTCTTTTGTGGAGTTTACCTTGTCCAGTGTCAACGCTGAACCTTAACTGAGAAATGTGATGTCTGTGGTGCTTCAGAGGCCGAGTTTTGGTTCTTTTGTTACGTTCTGGATGAGATGTTGGTGTTGATGAAGCATTGGATCAAGTTTAGTTGGCCAGATATTTCCTAGAAGGTTTGCTGGAGTCCCAAGACTTATAAAATGTTTTTGTAATTCTTACAAGATTGATAGATGCTAGTAATTTTGTTTCTTAATCTTGAATTTCTTTAGATGGAGTCATGAATTGTTGCTTTTGAAGGCCCACCAGCCCCCACTTCCTGGCTTCAGACAAGTTTTTTTATAAATGCGTCAGTTATGGAGGTTCTTCAGTAATCCAAGCTTCACTACGGCTTGTGGAATTGATCTCTGTTTTTGCAAAAACATCCGAGTTAATCGCAATCAACATACAAAATATGTTTTACTTTATTAGGAGCAAAACTAATTTGAAAACCACTTTTCTCCTCTGGTTATTGTTGTCTGACATTAAAAACAGTTTAATGAGCTGAAACATTTAAGTGTGATCGAAAAGCAAAACATGAATTAGATTTAACACAGTACCTGATCATCTGCAAATGTCACAAAGGCAAAAGCCCGGAATGGTTTGGGGATGAAGACGTCTGTGACTTCTCCATACTGCATGAAAAACTGACGAAGGTCGTCTGTGGTCATGTCCTCTGTGCAGCGTCCGACAAACACTTTCCGGCTCCTCAGTGGCTCATCGGGACCCTGCTGCGAAGAAACAGCAGAGGGGGAAACACAAGTGTTACAGAGTGTTGACAGCGGATTTTTTTCTGGCCAATATATGCAGCTATGTGGATGGACATTACCATATTCACCTTCGAGTTAGGAAGCTTGCAGTCACACCATCTCCCATCAATCATGTGGCGCTGGGAAATCACTTTTTCCTGAGATTCGTACTCTGTGAATCTCACAAAACCAAATCCTTTGGAGTTACCAGTCTTAGCATCTCGTTTGACCTGAGAGAACAATAATCAATAATAAACACATATCCATATAAAAAGCTATTAAAGACTGCAGTTTATCAAACAAAAGCCACCATTGTGGGACCCACCTGGACCATTATGACTTCTCCAAATGTGCTAAAATAGTCTTTCAGGTCCTGTTCAGTCGTTTTCCAGGGCAGACCCAGGACAATCAGGTCAGAGGTCTTCATGTCTCCCCTCTTCATCTTCACAGCCGAAGAGGCATCAATTTCATCCATTTTCCTTTTGTTATCTAAAATCAAATACATAAGTTAGCCTTGAACAGACATAAAAACCTATTCTCTTCCGATTCATAACTCTCACCATGTTTCTGATACTTTTTATGTGAGCTTATATATATAAATGTTTATTCAATGTTTATGAACAAAGGCCGGATTTTTATGCAATCTATACATCTTACCATTTATAATTAAAGGGCTTTATTGGCTCTGTTGTACCAAAGTGTTCCCCAGTAAGAGATTGTGTTTTTGTTCCAAAACCCATAAAAGGAATTATTGTAGTCATTTAATTCAGGCAAACAAAAATTGTTAGCTATGTACTGTATTTCACTCTGTATGTCATATTTTAGCTGGTCCTTGTTTTTTCCTCTTCATGATGCATATCTTTGACTTTGGAGCAATAGTCCAGAAAATGTTATCTTTCAACCTTTTGCCGTATTGTAAAGCTCAATCACTTTTGCAGCTATATAAACTTTATTTGGAGGATCGTTTATTTGATAAAACATTCAGTCACAGAAGATCCACAAACCATGAAACAACATGCATAATTTGGCTTCCCTGGTTTGTTTCTACCCTTATTAGATCTGTACTGAATTATCCTACACAATCTTTAAAGCATCACTGTTGGCCAGTGAAACATTTATGTTTATATTAATTTAGAAAGAAGTTTCATTACCTTAAAACACTGATCCAAGAGGTTTTAGATGTAAACAAATGAATCCCAATTTAAATTCATTCATTCATAACTTAGTGTGGAAAATAAAAATGATCAAACTATGTAACTGGACAAAAACTGCTGTGTTATGACACTTTAAAGATGAGAGACTGAATAAAAATCTTTCTAAAATACCACTTAGTATTCAAAAATTCTGATTTTAAATGTTCTGTTATGTATTTTACTCTTATTAAATCTGGACTGAATTATCCTACACAATCTCTAAAGCACCATTGTGGCCAGTGAAACATTTATGTAGTTTATATTAATTTAAAAAGAAGCTTCATTACCTTAAAACACTGATCTAAGAGGTTTTAGACGTAAACAAATTAATCCCAGTTTAAATTCATTCATTCATAACTTAAATCAGTGTGGAAAATAAAAATGATCAAACTATGTAACTGGACAAAAACTCACTTTAAAGATGAGACATTCTGAATAAAAATCATTCCAAAATACCACTTAGTATTCAAAAAATTCTGATTATAAATGTTCTATGGTGGCTGTAGTTCAGAAGACAAAACATTTTTCATATTTATCCAGAGTTTCAAAGCTGTCCAACTCTAATAAATGTTTCAAGAGGCAACATTTGTGAAACCCTCAAATTTCACTGGACGCTTCATGAAACCGTGTCCAGATTCGGCTGCTCTTGCTCTAACGTGGAGGGCGTGGACAAAAAAATAAGTCAACTATTTCTCCACTCCGACTGCGTGGAAGCAACACTACGAATCAAAACAAACGAAACGCCACAAAAACGTACTCATACGGTTTCCGTGTTTACCTTTTGGGTAGTTCACTACGTACACGACGTTGCCCCATCCGTTTTCTGGCGCGTGCAGGAC
The DNA here is from genome assembly GCA_033032245.1 of Poecilia picta. Lineage (NCBI taxonomy): Eukaryota > Metazoa > Chordata > Actinopteri > Cyprinodontiformes > Poeciliidae > Poecilia > Poecilia picta. The sequence goes on from CM065357.1 coordinate 21,324,501, forward strand.
GCCCTCCACGAGACGCACTCCACGCATGCACTGGGACACCGGGCTCCTGAACCGCAGGCCGCACGCGCCTGGAAACTGAGCCGCCACTGTTGACAGCAGAACCGTACCGTCGTCCTCGGCCGGGATCTCCATTGGCTCCTCGTTTTCCTCCTCCGCCACCCGAATGTACCCCTCCGCCATTCTCGTATTTAAGGGGTGGAAAAAAAGTAGTTTTCTGAATGAAAACAGAAAAGCGGTTAGCCCCCCCCTTGTTCGTCCGGCTAACCTTAGCTGATGCTAACAGAGCTGAATCAGTCAGCTCAGTCTGTTGGTTCTGTCTGACGGAGAAAAAACTTCTCAACTTAACGTCTCTTCACACAACCACGCTTCACGCCACGATATGTTTTAATACCAACTTTCTCCAGCGATTCCCGTAGATCGCGCTACAGGACGAACGTCAGCTTTGTTCTTCCTTTGTTCGACGCGAGACGGGACAGCGATCTGTGTCGTCAACACCGGATGACAACAGTTCCAATGTGCTTCTTCCACCGGCGGGAACAAACTTGACAAAACTAGTTCCCCCTACAAACTAATGTTCAAAAACTGAAAACGTTTCAAAACTTTTACAAACGACTCGTCTCGACTCACGAGTAAAACAAGACACTCGGCAAAGGTGAATGTGTTTTTTTTTCCACGAGGCGAAAACAGACGACACCACGCAAGGCCTTCCAAAATGGCATGGGCTAAGCGAAGCCGGAAATACGTCACTTGGTTGGACGGTATCATTTTTTTAGGAGGGGTACTTTTCTCTACTCTGCGTCGTTGAAACGACAAATAAAAAATATCTGTCGATACCTAACGAACAAATCGAGCAGTAGATGTTGTAAGAAATGCTAATCTATTACAGCATGTTCATGGCTGTGATGAACTACACTGCAGATGGTCAGTTTGATTTGTCGTTTCGCCCCTGGACGTGAATCGTTCAGGCAGAGTTTTTTCATCCATAAAGACAACTTCCGTCAGTTGGTTTGTCGGGAAAGGGAAGATGGCGGTTGTCCGCACAACTTAGTAAAGATGTAGCGTTTCACTTGATCTGCTTCGTTTGGAAACCAGTCAGTTTGGCATAGTTGTCACGAACACTTTTTACCGGACTAAAAGTAAAATAAAGTATTAATTTATATTAAAGAAAAACTATAGAAGAGGATCAGGGCCACCGAAAAAAAAAAAAAAAATATATAAATATATATATATATATATATATATATATATATATATATATATTATATATTTATTATATATATTAAATTTAATATAATATGACTTTAAATTCTGAATTCTGACTTTAAATCTCAGAATTCTGACTTTAAATCTCAGAATTCTGAGATATATATATATATATATATATATATATATATATATATATATATATATATGCTGGCCAATGGAAGAGATAAAGGCCACGGATGTTAAGACTCGGAAGTTACTAACCATGCATGGAGGGTTCCACCCCAAATCCAGCACCCTGAGACTGTACACAGCCGTAAGGAAGGAGGCAGAGGACTAGTGAGTGTGAGAGCCACTGTCCAGGATGAAACATCCAAGATTCATAAATACATCAAGGACAAAGCCTCAACAGACGATATGCTCAGCGAATGTCTCAGGCAATGGGGAACAGAGGATGAGGGGCTAGAGGTTCCATCATGGGAGAACAAGCCCCTACATGGGATGTACCACCGACAAATAACTGAAGTGGCTGATATCAGGAAATCCTACCAATGGCTGGACAAAGCTGGACTCAAGGACAGCACAGAGACTCTCATCCTGGCTGCACAGGAACAGGCCCTAAACACCAGAGCAATAGAGGCTCAGATCTACCACACCAGACAAGACCCAAGGTGTAGGTTGTGCAAGGAGGCCCCTGAGACAGTCCAGCACATAACAGCAGGGTGCAAGATGCTGGCAGGGAAAGCGTACATGGAACGACATAACCAGGTGGCGGCCATAGTGTACAGGAACATCTGTGCAGAATATGGACTGGAAGCCCCGAGATCGAAGTGGGAAACAACTCCAAAGGTGGTGGAGAATGACCGAGCTTAGATCCTGTGGGACTTCCAGATCCAGACAGACAAGATGGTAATGGCGAACCAACCGGACATTGTGGTGGTGGATAAAGAACAGAGGAAAGCCGTTGTGGTGGATGTAGCTATACCAAGTGACTACAACATCAGGAAAAAGGAGCATGAGAAACTGGAGAAATACCAGGGCCTCAGGGAGGAACTGGAAAAGAACTGGAAGGTGAAGACCACAGTGGTGCCTGTGGTCATCGGGGCCCTCGGGGCAGAAACCCCCAAACTGGAGCAGTGGCTAAAACAGATCCCAGGAACAACATCAGACATCTCAGTCCAGAAATGTGCAGTACTAGGCACAGCCAAGATACTGGAGAGAACCTCAAGCTCCCAGGCCTCTGGTAGAGGTCAGAGGTCAGAGGATGAAAGAGAGAGAGAGACCACCCGCAGAGGGTGAGAAGGGAATTTTTATATATATATATATATATAATATATATATTATATATATATATATATATATTATTATATGGACTTTAAATTCTGAATTCTGACTTTAATCTCAGAATTCTGACTTTAATCTCAGAATTCTGACTTTAAATCTCAGAATTCTGAGATTAAAGTCAGAATCTGAGATTAAAGTCAGAATTATTTGTTTTGTTTTGGTGGCCCTAATCCTCTGCTGTAAAAAAAAACTATAATATTGTTTTAAAGAAGAAAAAAGTATGAGGACAAAGCTTTGTCTAGAGACAGATTTGCAATAATAGTAAGGTTAAGTTTTACATTTTTATTTTTAATAGCTTTAAATATGCCATTTCTAAAATCTTTTTTTTATATCTATTCACATGCATAACATAACATGAGAAGAAACTCATTTTATAACCATCATACTTGTAAAAATATTGAAGTTGAATTATTTGTTTTTATTGTTTCTAATTGTTTGGATTCAACTAAAATGGGAATCAGTGATTTTGAAAAATAACCACTGATACTTTTTGCCAGGCCACAAAACATACAAATATTAGTAGGCATATAAAGTGTATAAAATGTGTTTTTTTCTTAACAGTCTGACAGAAGATGCAAACGCATGAAACTGCTGCTTAACTGAAAGCTCTTTGTGTGAGACTACTGAATCCTAGGTGCACTAAAGCACCTTACAGTAGATCCCTCCTCCCAGCAGCTGTTAAGACTCTATAACCACAAATTGAAAATGTTATTTTTCTTAATTCAAAAGACTTGGATTGATCTTAGAATAGGAATCAGTGACAGATATGTGCATGGGCCAGTTTTCAGTAACAAGATCAACAGTATTTTTTAAAAAGCTACGGTTTTAAAACTGCTAAAATTATCTGCCCCTGTGGTTTAAAGTCCTTTGCATTAGATGTTTGAAAAATCCCAGTGTGGGTTTTCTCAAACTGCTGATAAATGCAGCACTACCTCGCTGTCACCTGTTGCTTCACAGAGAGAAAGCTGTTCAAGATGTTTTCTCCCTCAAAAGAAAAATACTATTTGGAAATATTTTTGGTGTGGATAAACAGTCAGCCAAAAAGAGCGTCACTCTTGTCAGCATAAAGGTGTTGTGATTATATTGCATATTATTTTTTGCAGCTTAAGTAATTCTTGATTTTCTGGTTCAATTAATTGTCATTTTAAATCCAAATTTTGCAACTCTCAAACTTAAACATCCTGATGCCCAACAAAAAATTAAAGACAATTTGAACAAAGCTATATAAAATATTTTTAATATAGCTATAGTTTCATACCATTAACTAAAACTAATGTTATTAAAGTTGAACTTGTGCACTGTTACAGAGGGAGTTGTGTAAAAATAGAAAAAGGCTTAGTGGTTAAAAATAACTTGCTATAATTTGATGAATGTGAACGCAAAAACATGTAAAAGTCGATTAAAGATTTTTAATGCACCAAAAGAGATCTCAAACAGCTTTTTATTACATTTTTCAATCAATAACAGTACAATTTAGTACAGTATCTATCTTGCATCCAGCTCACCGTGGAACACCAACAGACTGAAATGAAATACAAAAAGTGGAAAGGTACATAAGGGTGCAGAGCTCTATATTAATGGAAAGAGAAAAGGAGAATCCATCTCAATTGAATCGCATTTTCACTTGTGGCCACACACACGAATACATCACATTTATTGTACATCATTGCAGAAAAAAAGAAAAGTGAAAGTATCTCACGACCTTAACAAAAGTGCTTCTGTATACAGTGAAATGCATTCAGATGCTCCGATTTTCAGTTTAAGACCAAAAAAAGAAAAAAAGAAAATTAAAAATAAAAATGTACAAAAGTTTTAGTATGGACAGTATGCGAGGACATTTTTGTTCCATTGAGAGTGAAGATTGGAAGGAGAGGATAGATTTCTCACAATGATTGTTATAATTATTTTTTTAAAAATGGCATCAATAGAACTGGTAAGCATAATTTACACTAAGTATGAAGTTAATATCAAGCCTTTCATCATTCTTGCCCACTCTGGTGCATAGCATTACCAGTATTAGTACATGATGTATGCAGAGTTTGAGCCAAAAAAAAATGGCCTCTATTAAGTTCAATCAATAGGTTAACTCTCCTTTTTGGTAACAAAAGAAAATCTAGGATTTTTTGCACCATTGAAAGCAAGTCTACAGCATGCACATCTAAATTAACTCATGGCAGACAAAATTTTATGTCTCAACTTAAAACATCAGACCATTATTTTCAGACATTGATTTGTACATTTCATTCACAGAGTTGTAACTGCAGTCCCAAGCAAAGGAAGTGTGTATTTAAGTCAGGTGAGGTGTTTCACTCAAAGTGGATACAGAACACAAAACCCCTTCTATATAGTAAATTCAAGCCATGCCTTATTAAACTCTGAACCTAAATCACTACCCTACCCTTCCCCACCAAAAGCCAAGAAGGCATGTACAAGAATCGAGGGGTTTAACTGGATAGTTTTCCTCATAATAACTCCGTTTGTACTGGAATGAGCATTCATAACTTATAGCATGTGCCTGGTTAATTAACAATGTTATTAGTTTAGAGGCGAAGCTTCATGTGCAAAAAGCCGTGATGGAACAAAAACAGCTAGAATATAAATACATCCTGGACATTTTCGAAAGCTGCTCGTGTAATATGATCCAAGCTTTTACTTCTGCATGTTTTTTTTTTCTCTCGTATGATTTTTACCTGGATTACAAAGACAAGCTGTAATTCAAACATATCTAAAACCACTAAAGAAATATGACAAAGAGAAAAGCCATCAAGAATAATAAACCATCAGAATAGAAATCTTAAAAAAAAAAAAAAAGTTAAATAATTTGTACAATTACACTCCAACATTTGCTTTCAAGACGCACATATTTGCATGGGATGATAGTGTTGTTTTCTCTTTCAAGGTAACATAAAATGGTCCAAGAAGGAATGCACAAGTTTCTGATTTGATACCACAGGAGATCCTTTCTTAACTAGGTGATAAACAATTGTGCTCTTCTTTGTGTGGGAAAGGCATTGGTTTCCCTTCGTTTTTGTGGTGTCCAAGTCAGTTTAAACAGTGTTGAAGATGACGCTGTGAACATTCTCAAGTTGTAATGGTCTTCCAGTCAACTTTGGAGTTAAAAGAACATCTGGGGAACAAAGAAAGACATTTTGAGAAACAGCAGAAGAGAGTCGTGTAGAAACAGGGGGAGCAGAATAGCATACAGAGATGTTTATGCCCCACAGCTGAGCAGGCCCATGAATTCTCGGAATATTGATCAAAGTTGAGGTAAACTAATCATCTTCGATTAGAGATGCACCGAGAAATCAGATGGTGATCGGAATCGGACGATTCTGTGCCTCTCCTGCCCTGACTGACGATCAGCTGGTCAGTGAATGAACTATTCCTACGTGCCAACAAGAAAACTGCGCTTTTTAATAAGGATGGTGCCGTGAGGCATTTAAATGAAGTCAGAGCAAACTGATGTAAGAAGCTATATACAGGGAACCTTTTCTATGACATATAAGATGTCATTTGTGGTTCAAAAAGCTGAGAGCTGAGAGACCTCCAGCTGAGAACAGGAAGACTCAACAAAGTACAGTAAAGACTGAGCTTTAACTTCTGTCATAAAACTTTGAAATGCTGGCAGCTTTTTGGAAATTTCACATTCTATTCTATAGAGGTAACACAGAAGTATTTTGTAGAGATCTAGCAACATGTTAATAGCAAACATGACACTTCGACTATCATAAAAAAACTAATGTCCGCACAATAAAGGAAGGCTGGCAAAAGGTAATTAAAATAATGTTCCTAAAAAGAAACTGGAATCTGATGAAGTTAGCAGGTCAAAGCTTAACAAAAAGCAGAAATAGAGAGTCAGCTTGAAAATTCTGATCGGTGCATCTCTACCTTTAATGCAAATACGACAAAAAGAACCTTCAGGCTTCAATTCCAGATCTTCAGAAAACTGTCCCAGGATCCTGTTGCAACTGCCATGCCATCGTCAGTAACTCCCAGGCAGCTAACGCGGTTGTCATGTCCAGCCAACACACCTTAAAAAAAAAAGAAAAAAAAAAGAACCATTAAGTGTCAGGTCTGGTCTGACAGAATACTGACAGGTCAAATGTAATTACTTTGGGAGTTTATTTACTTTATCCTCAGCTCAAATCTTCAGGAAATAGCTGAATTTCTTTAAGACAAACTTCTTGTCAGTCATACAACTCCAGCACAACTACATTTAAATTACTGATAGTCTTTTACTGATAGACAATAAGTCTACTTCAGGAGCAGAACTTTTAACACACAACTAAACCTTAATGTGGTAAATATGAAAGATTTTTTGACCTTTTAAAGTTTAAAATTTAAGTTAAGTAATTTAAGGATTTTCTATGACTTTAAGAGACGTCAGGAAAAGCTAATGGTAAAAAAATTTACCTGTCTAGAAACTTCCTGTGACCTTAAGATGCTTTAAAGAAACTGTTGTTTCACAGCTATAATTCCTGGTTTCTTCTGCATGTTTTAGCCATTTCCCAGCTGCCACTCCCACAACGTAATGAATGGGTGATTAACAGGCATCTGTGGCATCTGCTAAGGTAGTGCAAGCCTTTGAATGGAGCGTGAGAACCACTGTTCATACTGTTAGCCAGCCTGCTGCTGACAAAGGGAGAACTTCATCTTACTGCCTAATGCAGAATATTAACTCTAAAACATAATGCAATAAAAGAGTCCATTTGAGACAAACCTGTTTAAGACATTGCCCAGTTACTCACCAGCACGGTCAGCTTTTAGTGTGTCCCACACATTACAGTTGAAGTCATCATATCCTGCGAGAAGAAGGCGGCCGCTCTTGGAGAATGCAACAGAGGTAATCCCACATATGATGTTGTCGTGAGAGTAGATCATCAGCTCTTGATCAGCTCGCAGATCAAACAGCCTGCAGGTGGCGTCGTCGGAGCCCGTGGCAAAGGCGTTGCCATTAGGGAAGAACTGAAACGTACAAATGCAAATATTAAAGCAGGACAAGCGGTACGCAACTTGGCCACATTCAGAATGTGCATTTAAAAAGCGAAGCGGCGCTTGATCGACTTACACAGATAGCATTAATGTCAGACTCATGGCCAGTGAAAGTCTGCCTGCACATCCCCTCTCGGACATCCCAGAGTTTAGCAGAGGCATCGCAAGCACCAGAGACGAATGACCGAGTGTCGGGGCTAAGAGACAGGCTCATGACATCACCTGTGTGTCCAGCAAATGTGGTCGTCTGCTGGCCTGTCTCGATGTCCCAAAGTGCACTGTGAAAAATAACAAGACAGTCAGACTGTTTTCTGTTCCCTCCATAGGAAAACACTTTGGCAAGCTAAGAAGTTTCTAGCCATTTCTTTTTTTAAACGTACCAAGTGGTATCTCCAGAGCTTGTAACAATCTGGTTGTCGTCAAGAAAGCGACAGCAGGACAGGTATCCTAACAGTCAAATAACCAGCAGATAAATAACCCCCAAAAAATCCACTGAGGTTTTATGTAGACCTATACTGGTACATAAATACACTGTATTGGTGAAGCATCTTATACCTGTATGTCCTGCGAGCTCACGGCTCACACGTACATTCCCCTCACGTGTTTTCAGGTTGTAAATGGAGCAGATGTTGTCTAAGCCACCACAGGCCACATAGTTTCCTGAAGGTGCATATGCACAAGTCATGACCCAGGAAGATCGAAGTGGAATGGCATGAACCTGCAGAACACAGCGACATACACAGAGAACTGTTAGCTCAGAGAAAATGCAAGTTTCAAGCACAAATTTTATGTTTTTGATAGACGAAAATATAGAAATTTAAACAGATGAGAAGCTTGTTTAACTTTAAAAAAAAAAAAAGGAATGGCAGTAAAAATATATACAGAACTGAACTAATCTCAGTACCGCTAAAGTTTTTCCTACAAAATGTGACTTCACTTTTATAATGCAGCAAATATTACTGAAAATCAACACTAAAAAAAGAAACAAAAAATGTGAAATGAGATTTTAAAACCTCTGAATAGGCCTGTCAAGTTAACAGATTTTGCTGGTCGATTAATTGTCTAAAGAAATTATCACGATAAACGATAATATCATCTCAAGAAGTTTCTAAAGGCTGAATGGGAGCTTAACGCTGAATGTGACAGGCAGCCAATCAGAAAGAGAGGATTCTTCGCCTGGTTTCTGAGGGGAAATTAAGGAGGGGAATCCCAAACAGCTGAAACTGCGCAACAGGAAGTCCAGCAACCAGTAATTTTTCAGCTGTTCTTCGTTAACGTAACATAAATATGTTAAAATGATTTTCATTCAGCTAGGACCTTACGCTGACTCTAGCCACATGCCTCACAGGTAGATCAATAGAAAGAAAAAAAAGGCAGGAAGAGACGATAAAGACGATAATTAAAATTATCTCGATAAGTTTTTTTATCGTCTGATTAATCGTTTATCGCGACAGGCCTACCTCTGAAGATATTAAAGTATACAAGATGGGAAAGGAAACTTTCTGATCATAACTCTCTGCCTGCTGACGTCGTCCTGCATCAAAGCCTGATGGCGTAGCGGAGTGGCCGTCCCACAGAGGCCATCAGTCCTCAACTTGGCCATCTGGGGTTCAATTCCTACCCAGGAACCTTTGCTGCATGTCTACTCTACCCATTTCCTGTCTAATCTGCCACAAATAAAAGTCACTAGTGCCAGAAAAAAAAACTTAAGGGTATTGGGCAGAGTTTTGACCTAGAGGGACTTAAAATCCTCTCTAAACTTTCAGGCGACTCAGATAACAGTTACTTAAATTCAAAGCCACCGACTAAGTGACGTTCGATATGAGAGAAAGCAAAGACTTGTAGGCGACATGTCTGTGGTTAGATCAGGCCGAGAGAGCAAAACTTAGAGCAGATAACAGGAAGGTTGAATAAAGCACCAGAAAGTCATTCTATGGTTAAGAATTTGGAAATATTTGCAGCTTTTTGGGAAATCTTTTGCATCATCTTCAGGAAATCCGCACAGTTACTGTAGCTTTAATAATGATGGACAAACTAATCATTAACGCAAAGGCTAAAACTGTCAAACCTGCTGCCTTTTGTTATAAAATGACTTCTTTTTTTTTTTTACAGCAACTGCTGTCTCACACTCAGTGCATGACATTGTTTTTCCTCCTATTGTGAATAATTAATGAGGAAGGCTAGGAAATATACTCTGAATGCTGCGTTAACATGTTCTTGTAATACAGTTGTTTAAAAAACTGGCATACATTTAAAGTAGCAGATCAAAACAAAACTGCTTGTTGCACCTTTAGTAAATAACTCACTTTTTATGCTTGAGCAAAGTGTACAGGTTAGAGAAAACTGTACACCAGAAGAACAACTAATATTTTATTACACATTAAAAACAAAAAAACAACACATTTGCTGTGAGTTTACCTCAAAAGCATTTTAATGTACTATAAAGAACAGAAATTAAATCCCAACTCATCAGTTCTGGTTTAAGAACTAAAGTATCGACTTCAGCACATAAAAAAACGGGGGTTGCAGTGTAATTCTGTTTTTGCTTGGATCAGTTCAAAGAACCACCAACAAACTAATTTTCTTCTTCTGAAAGAGGAACATATTTATTTATGGAATTAAAAATATCAATTGTGCAAAAAGAAAAATCACTGATTTGTGCATCCATACTGCTGCACATTTCATTTTTACTGTATCCTTAAATAAAACTCACCTTGTTTGTGGTATAGCTATCCCAGATAATGAGTTTTCCATCTTGAGAGGCGCTGACCAAAAGCCTAGGAACAGGAGCAGGAACAACATTAGACAGCTGGAAAACGATTTCAGCTAAAAATCAGCGTTTACAAAATATAGCCGACGTACCTGGAGTCTGTCCCCCAGTGCATGGCATAGATTTTGGCCAAATGACCCCGCAGCGTTCGTCTTGTACGCATCTGGATTCGGCCAACGGCTTCAACATTAGCTGTAATCTGCAGAACATTACAGACTTTTGTTAGGCTCAGAATAATCCACTGAATTTCACCGTATTCACAATGAATCGTTCTGAGAAAGCACTCTGTCAGACGTTACCTGCGATAGTGTGGCATCTGCACATGCTTTTCTAGCATCCTGGAGAAAAAAAAGAGAATTCAGCTCGTTAGCATACATCACATGCGCCGACTTCTATATGGACAATTGAATTTTGTTACTTACTCTTATCTGATTTTTGAGCTGCTCTGCCTCTTGGCGCAACTGGTCCAGTTCACTCATCTTATCCTGCTTTTTTAATTACCTTTCTCCAACTACCAGGGCACTTGTTTATCTAAAAAGGGACAAAAAAGAAAAGAGAGGAAAATGTAAACATACACGGTCAATCGTTTTTTTTTTTTAAAGAGCAAGAGCAACATTATATTTAAAGTTAGTTTAGAAATCTAACATACAAAATGGTAATGACCCAAAAGCAATTTTAACCAGCAGACAGAACAAAATGTGCAACATACTGCTCCCTGTTCAACCTTATAATTCTGCTGCAATGTCGATGTGTCCTGACACACAATTCAGATCAGCAGACAAATCCTGTTAAGGCATGACTTTCCTGTGATCCGAAAAGCAGTCATTATCCTGTTGACCTCAATCCCTGGGATAGTCAGAATTTTTGCCAAGTGATCAATAAGCCACTTATATTAATACAGCACCAAGAGGACGTCTAAATGTCCATCTAATAAAGTAAATATATTCAATTCACGCCATAAAACTAGTTTCTATACTCATACTAAACCAACTAATGTCTCATTTATCAAAGGTTTAGAGCGCAATTAGATTAATTGGCTTGCAAAACAAAAGTATTTAGTTTAAGACGATTCTTATGCAACAGCTCATTAAACTGTATGACCAAAAATAAACTTTAAAAATCGCAAATCCCTAACAGTATTTTTTATTTGTAGGTAGTCACAAATTACGTAAACATTGCAATTATAATTTAATGCAGCCTTGTATTAATACGACTACAACTGGGAACACATAATTACACTCCATCGTTTGTGATTATTAATATTTAAAACCATTATTCGTGGCCCTCTGCCAGAGTTGATGGATTTTCTGACAGTGGGAAACATTAAAATCTATGAATGAACTTTTTTTTTTTAAATATCTCTTCTGCAAACTAGATGTCTACAGACAATAAGTGTAACCTTTAAAAAGATACTCCTGACATGAGCTTTAAGTACAAATTATATTCTATGCAGAAGCTAAATCTAAATCAATTAAAGCTTCACTAATAGCCACACCCAAGACAAACTATAAATAACGACAGCGTGAGATAAGCGGTAAATAGCTATGAGTTTGCCTCTCAGTTCCCTTACCTGGTGTCTTTCAGTCAGGACACTAATGTCACTGGAGGTTGCAGGACGTGTTTGACAATCTTCTCTACCCGTCTACATCATCTTTCAGATTTGCTGATTGGTTGACCTTTCTAACGTAGATGATCCTCTTACGCTCATTAATCTTGTAATAAAACGTGTCATGGAATATAGTTATTATTTAGTTACATCCAGAGGCAGGAGAATGCAATCTTCATCACGACAGAATTTAAAGTTAATATCTAAACTCAGATTTAACCTCTTTGTACTTTTCCAAAGGATTTGATCAATTTTCAGATAATTCTGTTTATTGGTGTGTAATTTGTAGTATTGCCACTAGTGTAACTGTAACATTGTTAAGCTTGCAGTGAACAAATCTCAACATTATTAACACAATTCCATATTTTCATACATAATATATTATGTAGCCCTAATCTTTTGTGAATTATTTGTCTACTTTGACAGTATTTAATATTTTTAAATTAATTTACATTTGTCTTTTTATCTCTATCAGTTTTTTGTGGTTTTTAAATTTGATATATTTATGTTAATGAACATTGCCTATAGAAACAACAACAATAAAACCCCTATATTTCCAGTCTTATCTGATTCTCCTGAAAGCACCTGGAGAATATCGTTTAATTTGGGTTTCAGAACCACATTCTCTGCTCTCATACGTGACACTATTTCCGCAGCAGTTCGAATCACTTTCAGTACCGTTAAAGTGTTAGTCATTTTTTCCCAACAAATCCCATTTAATTATTTATATTTCTTTCTAACCGAGGTGTAATTTGCATTCAGAACTTGAACTTTGATGTGAAACACCTTTGTGCCGTAACCGAATTTGACATATCCCACGTCGAGAACAGAAATAGCTGCACATTTCCCATTAAGATCTGTGGATGCCTACAGTTACGGAGTTCCTCTCTCTCATCACTTCTCCTTTCCAAGCGCCTGATCAGGGTCAGCTGACTGCATGATAAACAATGAGCAGTAGCAAACAGCCTGGAGTGGCAGCTCACTAGCCGTTTCCAAGTCCTGCAAGGCTTAAAGACATGCGTTTGTTTGCGACTGCTGAAAGTGAAGCTGCAATTTTAACCCACTTAAGAGGAAAGAGGGGCACATATAAACAGCTGCTTACAAAAGACAACTGAATTCTGATAATGCAGTGTTTTACAGATCTAAAGCTGGATCATGGAAAAGGCCATAACCAGTAATATCACTGAGCAACTCCATAATCCTAAAAGCTGAAATCCTCAGTCAATGAGTCCCTAATCCAATCCATGTCTGCTAACAGAAATAGTAGCAAAGCCAGTCCAGGCATTAAAAATATGTTTTCAGCTTAATAAAAGGATGAGTTTAATCTTAATTCTTTCATAAACACATGAGAAAAATAATAATACAGGCACTCTGCTTGAAAAAGTGCCTAGATTAATGGCTGCCATTAAAAGTCCCTGTGCTGAAGCAGAAATTCTCTTTCAGTTCTTGTACAAAGAGAGGGGCAAATGTGCATTATTAAAGAATGCATGCATAAACTTACAAAGAGTTTGGACATTAAAAGTCATCAGAAATCATGCAATATTTAACAGGCCAGCTGTAAAATAAACTGCATTAACAAACCGGACAGGTAATCTCTTAGTGTTTGCAGTGTGCATGTTGAACCAACACTGCATTCAGTGTGCAAACAGCTACGGAAGAAGTTCTGTGCAAGCGCTGTGATTTGCCTTCAACACTGTTACAAACAAATCAAATACTTTGCATTGTATTTGAATGCCTCTCTGAAAGCTTTCCAGTTACTTTGCTGTTCGTGTCGTTTGTAAGCTCAGTAACTCCGCATAATATTGCGTCAAGAAGCTAAGAATCAGATTGCTGTCAAAGTCCAATCACATATATGAATTTCGTTATCAACACACAATGTGTCGATAATATGCTATGCACTAATGAAAATGTGAGAAGATGCAGCTAAACGCCATCTTGCAGACTGTCTGCTGTCTGCTAGTTAGCTTTGCTAACAGATTGTCGGTGTAGGCCTAACAGGCACGGCTCCTATTCGGAAGAAAAACCTCACATTAGCGCTCAAATTCCTACATTTCACTCCAGCGTCAACGACGAGTTACCGGAAATGTAGTCCAACCACAGGTTTCTATGAAATCCACGCCACGGAAACCGGACGGCTACGTTGTCTAATGCAAAAATAACGAAACCACAGCCGCTTTCAGGGGAGGACTCCGCTGATCTTCCGCAATTACACGGAGTGCTATGGAGTTAGCTTTTAAGCCAACACCGGATAAACCCACAAAGTGTCTTGTTTACCGTCCCAGAGAAAATCCACTTACTCGGACACCACCAATCTCTTTAAACGCCACTGGCCCCGGCTAATTTAATTGCACCGTATCAGAATATTTACGGGCTTGTTTAATCTTGTAGTAGAACCAAAGAGTGTAGGGAAAAAATGAAGAAGGAAAAAAAAAAAAAAACACAGCAAGGTCGGGCGGCGGGGCCTGTATCGCCACAGTGAGAGAAATGTATTTAGCACAACTCGGGGTGTTTCATTCCCCCCCCCCCCGCCCCCCAAAAAAGTTAACTAAATGTGGTATTATATGTTGTATGAATTTAGATGGTTTCCAAGGAAAGGCGGTGCACGTCTGGGGCCGAAGTAAGCTAACGTGTTGGCTTCAATAAACAGGGTGTTAACGCGCCCGCATTAATGTTCCCTCTATCCCTAAACTGTTGGCTTTTTTTACAAGCATAATTAAAGAAAGCCAATTCCGATACGGTACAGAATTAAGCCATGTTCGTAGATTAGATATTGTTGTAATTTACAAACATCTGATGGCAAATTTGTTTACAGGACGTTTGATTCAGCCCAACCCTATGTGTCAACCTGAATCCAAAGCAACATCTTTACATTTAAGATTAGAATACAAGTCACTTTGCATGCAACATTCACAACACGCGATATTAATTATTGTTATTTTTAAAATCTTTTTTTATTTATTTATTTTTGTTTTCAGCGACTGAGTCGCTTTGAGAGTCGTACTTTAGGCCAAGAAGCAGCTCCCCTGACTGGGCCGTTATTGCCTTCACTGACAGCAGTTTTGAACGCTGCTTTAACGAATCCCACAACCTTCCGGCGACATTAAGAGTAGTTAATATTTCGTAATTGCCTGGATGTAATACACACAAATGGTTGCCACCATCTACCCACCCGCTGCTGACACAAAGTCCCGAGATTAACCCCCCTTACCCTTACGGCAAACACTCAAGCAACAGCTCATAATAAAATAAGCTTATCGTTAGCAAGCCGATGCTAACTGACGGCTAAGCGGCTAGCTGCTGCTGCTACCCCACCCCCAAGGCAGTTCGATTATACCACAATTCACCAGCGAATGGGATCAACATTCAACTATTAAACTGCGATAACGCAAATAGAATAGCTCGATTTTGCCTTACCTGATTCAATCTGCGCCTGCTTTTGCGTTTTGGCATTGACTGGAGACCAAGACGGCGTATTCCTCCGATCCACGCATCAACGGACGGCACAGTGCTAGCTTTCTAACTAGCTAAGCCAGCTAGCGTAGGTTTCTGAGGAGCAGCCCTTTCCGAGCGCAGGCTATACGGCTGGGGGAGCTTGACGACCGGGCAGAGAGGAGAGGAGAGGGGAGGGGGGTGGGGGAAATCACACCCACAAGCCTGGTGTGGATGACAGTGCACTGGCAGTCAACCCAGCTAATTTTAAAAGTCACCTTTCCTCACCAACGAGGCAGCCTAAATTCTCACCTTTGCCAAACCCCAACACCTGCCCCTGTCCGTAGTTTGGCTCTCAAGCCGCCATCGACCCAACGACGAGATGGGCGCGGTAAACCCTGCAGTCGGCGCTGGGAAACCCCACGTTGCAGCAGCAGCAGCAGCAGCAGCAGCAGCAGCAGCAGCGATGGAAAGAGCAGCTTCGATTCGATTGGAGTGTTTTTTTAGAGAACTGAAGACGCATCTGCTAATTGTTTCTTTTCAGCAGTCTTTCACACATCATCTCATTTGCAACATGTATATTTCACTGAGATGCTTAAAGAACATGATGTTCATTTTAAGCTTCCCCCACCCCTCCTCGCAAACCAGGCTGAATAACTTCTAAAGTAGGAAGCAGAGGTGGGCTGAGTGTCTAAATAATATACTTAGTACAGTAGCACTAACAATATACTTAGTACAGTAGCACTAGCAATATACTTAGTACAGTAGCACTAACAATATACTTAGTAGAGTAGCACTAGCAATATACTTAGTAGAGTAGCACTAAATATAGTACAGTAGCACTAACAATATACTTAGTACAGTAGCACTAACAATATACTTAGTAGAGTAGCACTAGCAATATACTTAGTACAGTAGCACTAACAATATACTTAGTAGAGTAGCACTAGCAATATACTTAGTACAGTAGCACTAACAATATACTTAGTAGAGTAGCACTAGCAATATACTTAGTACAGTAGCACTAACAATATACTTAGTAGAGTAGCACTAGCAATATACTTAGTACAGTAGCACTAAATATAGTACAGTAGCACTAACAATATACTTAGTACAGTAGCACTAAAATATACTTAGTAGAGTAGCACTAGCAATATACTTAGTAGAGTAGCACTAAATATAGTACAGTAGCACTAACAATATACTTAGTACAGTAGCACTAACAATATACTTAGTAGAGTAGCACTAGCAATATACTTAGTAGAGTAGCACTAAATATAGTACAGTAGCACTAACAATATACTTAGTACAGTAGCACTAACAATATACTTAGTAGAGTAGCACTAGCAATATACTTAGTACAGTAGCACTAACAATATACTTAGTACAGCAGCACTAACAATATACTTAGTAGAGTAGCACTAGCAATATACTTAGTAGAGTAGCACTAAATATAGTACAGTAGCACTAACAATATACTTAGTACAGTAGCACTAACAATATACTTAGTAGAGTAGCACTAGCAATATACTTAGTAGAGTAGCACTAAATATAGTACAGTAGCACTAACAATATACTTAGTACAGTAGCACTAACAATATACTTAGTAGAGTAGCACTAGCAATATACTTAGTACAGTAGCACTAACAATATACTTAGTACAGCAGCACTAACAATATACTTAGTACAGTAGCACTAACAATATACTTAGTAGAGTAGCACTAGCAATATACTTAGTACAGTAGCACTAAATATAGTACAGTAGCACTAACAATATACTTAGTACAGTAGCACTAACAATATACTTAGTACAGTATCACTAACAATATACTTAGTACAGTAGCACTTATTTTTGATACAAATGGAACCCCATATACTCAAATACAACTGAAAAGTAGCTGTATATTAAATTACTAAAGCGAGAGTAAAAGGCTACACAGTAAAGAAGCTGATTGTAACATCTCTAAAAATAAAAATATGTATCGTATAGACAAGTTATGTGGAAATCTGTGTAGCTTGAAAAAAATAGACAAATAACATGATCACAAAATAACAAATGAAGCCATAAAAACCGTACACATCACTTTTCCAATATAAAACATTGGAACATCTGATATTTTCCAAACTATATCAGACAGACAAAATGTACTTATGTGAATATCTTTGTAGCTTAAAGACTAGAATGAAAAAAATAGACACAAATAAATAACCTGATTACAAAATAACAAATGAAGCCAGATGAAACTGTACACATTTTTAATATAAAATAGGACACTAATATTTGCAGTAAGGTATATAGAGATGATATTTACATACTGAATATAAAGACACAAATGAATGTTTTCTCATTGTTCAATGTTAAATCAAACCATACATTTATTAATTTATATTAGTTAGAATTACCAAAACTATGTCTATTTGCAAAGTGCCAGAAAACTTTGTGAGAATATTTTTTGGATTTTTTTTTTGTGGCTTCCCATGAATTCAATTGTTTATGATCACTTATCTGGGATAACTGTATTTTTAACGGCATGACTTGGGTCATAAATACATTTATGTGTGTGTTAGAGGAGAGCAGAAGCTAAACATAGACAATAAAATTTCAATTTTAAGATCTACCAAATTCTCGCCAGATAAGTTGGACGCTGCCAAACATACCAGAGTTTATAGTTTCAACATGGTCACTGACTGTACAAAAAAGGTGCTGTGAAAGTTGCAGAGGTAAACTGTTTATTAGCATTTCTGGTGGTTTATGTTCTCTAGAGGTCAAACAATGGAACAAAGAGAATACATTAGAAAATTACACTGATTTTCTTGGCTTGAAAGAAAAGTTGGATGTTACAATATTACAAGATCTAGGCTCTAATTTCTTACACAAATCAAATCCACCATTGGTGTTGCTGTTGAGAATCTATTGAGATAAAGAAATTTTGTGGGGAATATTTAGATTTAATTTCTGCTTGTAAAACAAATAAAGCAAAGCATTTAAAATTGAATTTTCAGGCCAAGCAGTGTGGCTAGGTATTGAAATATTTATTTCTACTTCATCTGGATGTTTTTAGAAGTCAAATAACTGCACCACTGTTGTCCTGGTTGTTGGGGCATGTGCAGATTTTTTCTTTTCCAGAAGTGGTTGTAAACAAAGTAGGCTGGGACTTATTCAGTTTGCTCTGCCCCTGCCATTTTACAGGGGGGGCATCTGCCTCTTTCTCACCCGATCTCTGTCATCTCCCTCTCACACACCAGCTCTCTCCATACTCTGCCTCACAGTGTCAATTAAGCTTCTCTATGTGCTTCCTCATTTCCTCTCTTCCATCTCGACATCTAACAGGATTTTCCTATATATCTGAATGTAAGAGCCTCGCCTCTTGCATTTGTTTCTAAACTGCTCAGCTTGATCTGTCTTCTATTCTCATTTTTGTTGTTTTGGTCTTCAACAGGGAAACTGTTAACATAATTCCTTCCACCTACAGCTCTGTGTTTGTGCTTTAGAAAATTACCGTCTACTTCATGTAGAACTACATGAAGTAGTGCTACAGTAGTTCAATCTCAACATTGAACTAATATGTTTCACCCAGTAAAAGTAATTTCACCAGTCCATGTGCTGAATTGTAATATTTTTTTCCATTTCATTCAAGTAATCTAATAATCATTTGGTCTTTCATTGCAATAGGAGTTGCCATTGGTTCTTAAAGAAAAGCAGCCTCCACCTTATGACTGGGACTAAACTAAAATTTGTTTGATTTCACACAAGCTATAAAATACATTTCTGCTAATATTTTTCTGTGTCTTCAGCTGAAGTCCAATTTTTTTATGACTACGTCATTACTTCAGCTTTCATTTTGGGCCATTAGAGAAATGCCTCCTATCTCATAAAGTTAATTAGTGCTGGTCTGTGAAGTAAGCAAAAAAAAAAGTGACTATGCAGAAATCTTCTGACTTAACAGCCATTTTTCTTTTCCAACAATGCAGTCAGCTCATATGCAATAAAAATAACTCAGAAAAACACAAAGGCACTTCTTACTGATTAGAATGAATTTAATACGAAACTTGTGTTAGGGTGCAGGAAAGGTATCCAGCAGAACGAAATACATGAGAGGATGATAATCAGAGACCTCTGTTGAGTGTATCCAGTTTAACATATATTTAGCTGATCATTCTTCTTCTTTTGTTTCTCTCAGTGTCTCTCTCCCACCCTTCACCTCACCCATTCAACATTTTATCCCATGCATCTTTTTCACTCATCCTCTTTCATTAAAACCTCTCCCTTCTCTCTGTCCTGCAGATATTGAGGGCTCAAAGTGGGTTCAGATGACATATTGCCTGAGATAGCCCCACTAATTGCACATTAATTTCCACCACAATGGCTCAACTAACATGCACTGCTAACCCACATCCTTGAATTAATGGCTACAGCGCAGCCCATCAATGTTTGTCCTCAATAGTTTAATACAAAGTTTTGCCTAAAAAAGAGGCTCAAGCCTAAAAACCTCACATGGTTCAAAATCAGCATAAACAACCAATGAAAACATAAAACTCTGTTACGTCTTAGAATTACATCTCCCACAATCAGTTAAATGATTAGGATTATCTTTGTCATGAAGGCATCCTATAATGTTGATGTAAAATTGCAGTACAACATTTAAATGAGCTAATTTAAAGACATAAATGTCAAAGAAAACGTAATTCTGTCATATGCACTGGACACAAAAAAATCAAAACAGCATCTAGAAAGGGGTAAGGAGGTAAAAATGGGTCAGAGACACAAAAGTACACAACATTTTGTTGGTAAATAAATTCATGTTTTTGGTTTCCTTTCCCTCATTTGTCACACAAGTTTCTCAGATCCAGCCGAACCTGTTGGAATACATGAAGCGGGCTAAAAGCACCCAAAAAGCATCACTTCATGCCCTGATCCAAGGAAATTTGATAACAGTTGTGGAACAAAGTATTAAAATAAAAATACATTAAAAAACAAAACAAAACAAATCAAAGGTCCATTTCACGTACTGGAAAAATATTCTGTGAGACAAAAGCATGCATTGCATTATATGTGGGATAAAACTAACACAGTATTTGAGGAAAATTGCAGCATAGCAGTCAGACATGGTGTTGGTGGTGTGATGGTCTGAGGCTTGTTTTCTGCTGGATGACTGGACATTACTGGTGAAATCATGAATTCTGCTTTTTGACAGAAAATCCTGAAGGAGAATGTATGTATCAGTTTGTGATCTTAATCTCAAGACCATAATATACAACACACCAGCTAAGTGATGCCTGGTTAGCTAAAAAACCCAAGATATTAGAGTAGTCTAGTCAAAGTCTGGAGATAAACTAAACTTGCATTTGTTTAGATTAGTTTCAGTGGGCAAAGCACTTATTTTATATCACATGTTGATGTGTCTATGGGTGAATCACTTAACCCCAAGTTGCATGTTGGTGCGTAAATAAAGCTAATTTTTTTCATGTTTCATCCATGTTTTTTTACTCCAGATAGCTTTGTCTGATATTAACATTAGTTTGGTGATCTGAACTGTTTTGGTGAAATCTCTACATAAAAAAGTCCCTAATTTATGGTAAAATACCAGCAGCTTCAGATGCCCAAATTTAAATATGTATAATGCGGTAAAATTTAAAATTTTGTAAAATTATGGTTGCCAGTTATTTTACCATTAATTAGTTTTTTTTGTTTTTACTGCATTATGTACAATTAAGACTCTGTAAAAATATTCACATTTTTACATAATCTTAATTTGCATTCTAGTTTTTACAAAAGATAACTTAAAAAATATACAACTATAAAAAGCTTTTCAACATTGAGATAGTGTACAAAGACACATGTAACCCAGACTTCCAAAGACACATATAGACACTGATTACTTCCCTAATTTGTGTGCGTACACAATATCTAATTGTTGTGAAAGGAAATTTTAACAAATATAAAAATGTGTTTATTCCAATTTTTTTTTGGCATTTTCATATTCATTCTGCAAACTGTTGTGCTACAGATGCATTCATACTTTGCAAATAATTTGCACATGTATTAGATTGATATGTTCACCATGTTATGATATCTATGTTAAATTGGGAGCTAACTTTGTTTACAATGTGAACTGCATCTACTGGTGTGTATTTTACTGTCTTTACAAATCAATAATCAAAATGCTGCAATAAAATGTATTTGTTGCTCTGAACAATTTGAGACAAATGTTAATAATCTTGCATATTATTCATATAATGCTATGGAACTAAAATAATGAAGAGTTTCCTATAAACCTTTTTCTGTTTTCTAAATCAAAGCTATCTCAAAGAATGTGAGAGAAAAGTTTTGTATTTTACAAACACAAGATGTTATCTAATACTGCAGTACCACTGCAGTGACGCCACTTAATCGCTAGGTGGCAGTGGTTCGTAACAGTCAAATCATTAGGCTAAATAAAAGAAAAAAAATAGTTCCGATCACGTGAATACACAAGAAATCAATTCAAGAGTATTATAAGAGTAGATTCATGTTCTGTAGAAAAAAACATTCTGGAGTTCAGCACAATGCAAAAGTCTTTGTTAAAATGTTTTAAATCAGTAACAATAACATAAAAATACTTATATATTTCAGATTGATTTTGTTTTAAAATTTCCTTGCTAATTGCTACATTCTGAAGTCAGATTAAAGCAATTACTACTTCAGTATTTTTTGTTTCATTTCTGTAATAATTAACAATTCAATAAAGTTTTGTACATAGGAACATTATCTCATTTTGAATCACAGCAATAAAATGCTAATTTCTTTCAGCCTCTGATATAGACTTTTAGTTCAGCAGGCTGTTGAAAGTTTTCATGGACATTCCCTTTCATAAATGTGCACAATTAAGCTATATTTTTGTTATTTCATCTGTAGCGCTGGAGGATATCAATACCATTTCCTTTCCTGTTTCCTATTTCCCCTTTTGCTTTCCTGCTTGTCTTGTGGCTCTTTTTTCTCTGTGAGGAGACAAGAAGAAAGAACTGGTGTAACATGAGATACTGCAATTTGAGATTGTGTCTGAGACGCTCTGTAAATATTTGAAAAGCGCGTCCCTTTTATTGAGCGAGCTGCAGCTCACAGTTTCACAAATATTGTGATGTTGTGCAACAACATGCATACAAGCAGCACAGAGTAACCTGAAAAATATGCAGGGTTAATTGAATGAATGGATGTGTTTTTTTTAAGAGGGGAAACATTTATCATCCCATTTACTTTTAGAAAGACTGCAGCTATAGGAATCTAGAAGAGAACTGGAAAGTTTTGTAAAGTACTGTGTTAACATCTTATATTGAGTCATCCTTAAAAATCTCACTTAATACTAAACTCACCTAATCCCGTTCATACTGACGGGCTGCAGCAGGCTGCATTCACAGAAAAAAAAAACTATGTATGCTCAGTTTTGTATATATTTAGAAATGCAGTTTCTATGATACAAAGCACTTTGAACGACTTTGCTGCTGAAATGTGCCAAACAAATAAACTTAATTGATTGAATTAGCAAAACATGCATTGAAGGCTGCACAGTGGCGCAGTTGGTAGAGCTGTTGCCTTGCAGCAAGAAGGTTCTGGGTTCGATTCCCGGTCCCGGCCTTTCTGCATGGAGTTTGCATGTTCTCCCTGTGCACGGTGGGTTTTCTCCGGGTACTCCGGTTTCCTCCCACAGTCCAAAAAACATGACTGTCAGGTTAATTGGTCTGTCTAAATTGCCCCTAGGTGTGAGTGCATGGTTGTTTGTCCTGTGTGTCTCTGTGTTGCCCTGCGACAGACTGGCGACCTGTCCAGGGCGAACCCCGCCTCTCGCTCGGAACGCCAGCTGGAGATAGGCACCAGCACCTCCCGACCCCACCAAGGGACAAGGGTGTAGGAAAATGGATGGATGGATGGATGGAACATGCATTGATTTAAATGGTGAAAGGAAGGCTTGGTACAGTGTCAGGCAAAAGTATCCATGATCTTTGAACGACAAGTGTGTGACAGGTTGTTTAAAAAACACAGTCTGACTATTTCTCTGGAGGAGCTGCAGAGATCCAAAGCTCAGGTAACATGTCAACAGGTCAACTGTAAGTTATAAATCTGGACTTTATGAAAGAGTGACAAAAAGTAAAAGGCATTATTGCTGAAATTAAATTATAAGACTTGCAGCTTGTTCTACAGCCATCTAGAGGAGAGTGCCGTGATCGGATGATATCAAAATGAATCTCGTTTACCTGTAGAAAAATCCTATATATGGCAGAAAATAAAACTGCATTTTACTCTTACACTATCGCCTGCATTAATGGAAGCAAGCTGTGGGGAGTCTTTACTAAAGCAGGAAGAGGGAAGACCGTAGAGTTTATGGGAATGTGAAAGGAGCAAAACAAAAGACCGTTCTGTAAAAAAAATCCATCAGGGGCAAAAATTTACCTTCCAGCCGAACCATGAGCCTGAAGCACAGAGGAATGGTGATATTCAAATCATGACCAGATTAAATAACAGTCCAGTTAAAGATGAACCTAAATCAAATTGATTGTGGCATGACTTCACAAATGTATTTTTATGAATATTATCTATTAAATCTGGCTGAGCTTGATCTATTTTACTGAGAAGAATGTGGAGAAATTTCAGCCTCGATGCACAAAGATGCAGGAGACATGCAATAATAAATATGGAGACCACACACACACACAAAAAAACCATCTCTCTGCTTCCACACACAAAATTATGCATAACCTTGTGTTGTTCTATTAAGGTAAAAAATAAATAAATAATAATCATTTAGGTTTGTGAATCTAATATGACAAAACATGAGAAAGTTCCAGGGTTGTGAACACCAATGTGAGAATTTGATAAATCCACTCTGCGAGTCCTTCAGGCATTATTGGCTAAAGGTTCAGCTATGGTTCAAACTTCATGCTGGAGGATAAGGCATGACCACTGCCCTGCCTAATTTTGATTGCTAATTCTTCTTCATGGAACAAAATGCAACCAAGTCACCTTCACTACAGAACCATCGAGTTTCAAAATTGAAAACATCAGTACAGGTTAGCATACATGAAGCAGATCTGCAGGGCTTTTTATTATTATTTGAATGGATTATTTCATTAATCCATTCACATCAGAGACTCTAGCAGCTAGAGTCTAGCTGCTTCCAACCTGTACAGATCATAAACCAGATGATCTCATGCTTCTTCTGCTCTCAGGGTGCTTTGCCCTTCATGTCCAGCAGAAATTTAAAATCTAATTTGTCACACCACAGGACGCTTCATTCCACCTCGGTTCATGCTAAAAGCGTTCTGGCCCACAGAAGCCGTCAGTTGTCCTGGATCTCTTTTATATATGTTTCTTTTGCATCTAAAAAAAGTTTAACTGCGCTATATGAACAAAACCATGAACTCCCTTTATTGTCAACGATTGTGGGACGTCCTTCTGAACCTGTGATGTATGGCCAGAACCTATGCATTGTACAGCATTGTATTCTTCATGCAGTGCAGTGTGGCCCATGATTCTAAGCCATTTTCAGTTCTCTGCATGTTACTGGCATTGCCAACAGAAAATTACATGGACTCCTAAATACATTTGAACGTTATGCAAACAATGAACCCCCTAAATTTGTTCCAGTTTTGCTGAACCCCCTGCAACACAAACGGGCAGACATTACATTTCTATATGTTTAGTGTAAATTTCACTAGATTCATCATCATGCAGAGAAAACAGAAACCTTAGTGTGCTATAGCTCTGCATTTCTAAAATACAAAGAAAGTTTTTCAATTGAATGTTCCTGAATTATTTTAAAAATGTTTTTCAAGAATTTTAATCAATAAATTGGTGCTCAATTTTTCGACATAGAGATGAGCGTACACAAAAAACCCTTTTTTCCCAACTATGTTTTTTGTTGCCAGTGGCAAAACGTGTTAAACAAACTTCAAGTATAAATTTTATAATTCAGAAACAAGAAAATAATAAAACATATTAAAACACATTTTGCTTCACTTTACATATTTATGTTAGTGATTTCTGCCAAATTACAGGTAATCTGAAAACTTAATTTTGTTGACACTCTTCTTTTGTTGTTGATAAGCACACTACATGGCCTAGAAATTACTTTGAATAAAAGCTATGACTATTTAAAAAAAAAAAAGAAAACCTGAACAGTATTTTATCTCCTGCTTGTGTGAGTAAAGTCATTGGATTGAGGGTTAGCCATCACAGGGTTAACTTCCTCAGACCTACCACCCGGATGCAGTCATTCACATGGCTCTGACAGCATCTGGTGGTCACAGCCATTAAATCCCATTCTCATCCCTGTAAAGCCAAACGGGCAGCAGACGCAACCAACCACATTCACGATCTTGAAGCCATCGGACCAATTGCGGGGTGAAGGGGGAGGGAGCAGCACTGATCCTCTGTTTGCAGCATCCCAAGAGCAGCCTCTGTTGTGTGAAATACAAGAAAAAGGGCAAGACAGCGGGAGTGAATCCAAGGAAGCAACTCGAAGAACTGGAAGGGTGGAATCTCTTGGGGGGTGGCAGCCAGGATAGGGTTACTTTTGATTTGTGGAGTTCATCCTTAGAGCAAATGGCTGTTGTGTCAGTGTAAACAGCCTGTGCAGTACCTGCATTGCTGAAGGGGGAAGAAGAAGAGGAGGAGGCGGCACAGACACTGGAGCAAATGTTACCTCTTCCTATGAATGTTTCCTGCTGTTAGGTAGCCCCAGTCCTGCTGCTGCTCACCTCTTAACATGCATGTTGTATGTTGAGGTACGTATGCATATCTAATCTGAGGGTAAGACCTGCTCATGTTGGCAGGATTAGCAGCCGAGATGCAGCACATCTTACCTAAAAATAACATCAAGAGGAGCATGACATGATCCCATGCAAAGAGCTGCGAGCGTTTGTTTTTGGGCAGAGCAGGGCAACGCAGACTGAGCTACAGCAGCCGACTAAAACCAGCCTTTGTTTTTCATTGGTTGGCTTCAGTTGCACATGTTCCTCATTAAGTGCAAAAGCAGACAGGATGAGGAGGGAGGAATGGATCATATGTCTGTGCCTTCCTGTGTCACTATAGAAAGCATGCTCTTTTAAAAAAGGAACCTCTTCATATGTGTAAATCTTGGGGAAAAAGTGCTATTCGCTCTCATGGGACGCGTGTAGTACGCAAGTAGGTGGGAGGAACATGGGCTCAAGCCATGCAGTGGATATTTATGGAACCACTGTGTGTGTGTGTGTGTGTGTGGGTGGGTGTAAGTTGAGTTTGATGTCTGAAAGTGCTGCCAGCACATTTCCTAGAGGTGAATGTTACAGTTAGAGTGGTTAGTATTCCTCTGACTTTATGAAGTATGTACACCAGATTCCTCCTGTACGTTTGTTACCCACATCCTGCCAAAAAAAGAAGAAGAAGAAGAAAAAAAACTGAAACACCCGCCACAACCTTGCTGGCACCAACAGCCAGGGGCTAAATAAAAATCTGGATTTCTAAAAAAATGATTTAAGCATATCACCAACAGACAGACGTAAGGCATTTTTTACTTGTGTCTCCTTTTGCAGCTCATATGGAGGAAGAACCATCAATGCCTCAGCAGACCATAAAACGACGGCAGGACGGATGTGCTGACCATGAGGCACATTAAAAACTAAGCAACACGTCAACATCCACACCAAAATAAAGGGAAAACGTTTGAGAAAATCTGCTTGAGAAACCTACACTCGACCATGGCTGTGAACACTGCCAAGACAGCGTCAAATTTTCTCTCGACAACTGCAACAACCGCCACAGACCCGTTGCTCTCAACGAGCCTCGGACCCAGAGAAAACATCACCTCAAGAACATTTATGACTGTTACCCTAACAACGACAGCAGCAACAACAAACGAGAGCAGCTTCAACGCCACCACGGCTCCAGACGTGGTGATTGAGGGTTCGAGTGTTGGAATGCTGCTGGTGCCCTTCGGCATCATCACCCTCATTGGCCTAGCGGTGGCAATAGTAAGGAACTGATTCAAGATTCTCCTACGTTGCTCTTAACTCCTTTTGATGATCTTGTTTATAGATATTTTAATGTCTTTTTTTATTACAGATGCTGTACATTCGGAAACGGAAGCGGTAAGTCTTTACATTTTGCTGAACTATCTCTACAAGAGGCTAGAGGAAGTTTTTTTTTAGTTTGTTGCATAATTTGAATCTAAAGATGTAACTTAAGCTGATTTGCATGCAAAAAACTCCCACTTTTGTCCATCTTAACAATTTGCATCATCTTTATGTTTTTAAACTGAACTTGCAACCTCTAAGAAAAATGGCTGATTGATCAGACATGTATAATAATGTTGAGAGAATCATTATGAGACATTTTGAGGGAGGTTCGGCCTGCTAAGACATTTGATTTGATGCCCTGCCGACTGTTGAAGAAAGACCGAACACCAGAAAGCCTGAGGCCTTCAGAAGAAAGACTTGCCACTTTGGAGTCTGAAAAAGATGAAAACAGCCATTATGTTATATGTGAAAGAAAGAGACAAAAAATGTTTACCTTTCCTGAAAGGAGGAAACCTCTGCTTTCTAAGAAAGGCATGAAGGCCAGAGAGAAGTTAGTCAGAGAGAATATAGTCAAAGATCAGGATGTTCATGGCACATTTAAGCCTAAAATTGAATTATTTTGACACCAGAATGGAGGAGTTTTAGCGGAAATAAGATATTTTTTGTTAACTTAGCAAAACAAGCTTAATTTCTATAATGTTTTCCTATAATTAAATCCTTTTCTGTTTCGTAGACGAATTTAAAAAATGTCGATAGGTGAACATTCCTTTAGGAAGAACACAAAAGGGGTCTCCTAATTTTTCCCCACAACATTTCAATATGAAAATGCCATCAGATTCACATCTATTCATCAATACTCCAACTCGGTCCAACTAAAAAAATGTCCAACGCCACCGGAACAAGAGTAGTTAGTAAAACACAAACTCTTTATGAAATCAAACGTCCTCTTGGATGCATTCGTTGTCCTGTAGGAAACATGAGGTGACAGTGCGGAGGAACAACTCATTTCTCACAGGAAGAAACCTCCAGCAGAACCAGACTCTGTCTGTGTTTCAGGTTAGAGAAGCTGAGACATCAGCTCATGCCCATGTACAACTTTGACCCGGCTGAAGAACAGGACGACCTGCTGGAACAGGAACTACTGGATCACGGACGGGATGGCAGCCTCACGGGTCCAAACGCCAAGGTAGGCCGAGAAAACATCAGCACATTTCTAATCTAAGCTACACATAATTATGACTATACCTCGGGATCTTTTGGTCAAAGTTTTCTTTTTTAGTTTTTAATGTGTACTTGTGTATAAAACATTCACTTGGTTATGAATATGATTTATTCTGTCTTTGTGTTAATTTTTGCCTTTCTTTATTTCTGTTTAAAGTTTTGACAAAAGGGGCAAACATGGTAAAGTATCACCCATGTGACCTTTGAACCTCTTCTTCTAACCTCACTGTTCTTCCCTACACTCATGCTGTCCCTGTTTCAGTATCCATAGTAACAGCAAGAAGGCAAAGTTTGAAACATTTTTAAAAATCTAAGGAAAATTAATTGACATAAAAGAAACAGTTTTGCTTAAAGTCTCTTCTGTGAACCTGCACCCTTATAATCTATCACTTACTTTCATTATTTATCCTTCATCCATAAATTCATAGAAGATGTAGCTACTGAAGGCCACACAAAACTGAGCAAAAACCTTTAAAATGGAGCCTTGTGATGCAAAATGTGGGACTAACAAGAAAACTAACATAAACCATGCAGTACAAGTAAAATCACACGGTGTAAGTTTTTGTTTTAGACAAAAAATGCACATATTTTTATTAGTTGGACACATAAAAACATTAGTTTCTGATTTTAAAAGTTATCTAAGCACTGCTTACAGAGGTTTTCAGCTGCCCTCAATTCATTCATCTGTTTAATTACTACCTGGCAAATATGTGCCTTAATATGAATTAGTGTTTGATTTACCAAAGCGATAAGTAAATAAATGTAATTGAAGTCAAGGTTGGATTTTCCAAGCTTTTCAGATTAAGATTTTGTTGCTGTGACAAAAGTAGGGTAGTTTGTTTTTGGGAGTTTTACTCGTATTTATCAGGGATAACAATAAATTTTCCAACATTTATGTTTGTGGCATCTGGTGTTAATTGTACAGCTGATCAAAATCTAAATGTTAGGATTAGAGCAGAAGCTTTAATTACCATTTAACATGTAAAAAGTCATTCTTCTACATATGATTGTTACACTGTAAAGCTTTTGGAGGTGGTTTAACTTGAAAATGTAATTTAATTCAACAAGAAAATTGTTTTGGTTTTAACTCAGAAATTAAAGTTCATGAAGTTGAGACGAGTTGTTTAAACATTGTTTTTAAGTTCTTTAATCTTAAATTGTGAGTTTTAACTTAATGCTGCGATTTAAACCAAATAATTATTTCACAATATGCAAGAAAAGAACTGCTTTCTCCTAGTGAAAGAGTCACATTTCTCTATTATTTTCATTCACGGTATCAAGTTAAAATAAATACGTATTTCACTTTAGAATAATTTAAATTCTAGTTTCAAATTGCATGAACAAAATTTCTGATCTGTTAATAAATTTTTTTAACCATGAAAATGAATTGTTTAAAACAGGACGTTACTCTCAAGCTTTAAAATAAACATTTGCCTTAATAAAAAGTAGAGTCATATCAATGTAATGCACTTCACTCTCAGGATACAAAAACAGGCCGCTAAGCATTCTGGGAAATAGTTCCCACTCCTGTCTCTTTCTTCAGTTTTTTAAGTGCTAACATAAAAACTCTTATGTTATTCAACTTTTGGAGGTTTGTTAAAAATAACAAAAAGTTAACACATCTTACTGTTGTAGGTTTCTCTCTCACAAACTCACACAGTCAGGTTCAAATCTAAAACTCACTAAATTTATTTGGCCTAAAGAGTAGCAGACAGTAGACGCAACTAAGTGCAGCTCAGATGTTTTACAGCGTAAATAAAAACCTACACTTTAGTCCGCATCGACACCATTTCTAGACAAAACAGCAGCAGTTACAGTGGACACGTTATAAACTTCCTCTGCTTTCTCCTCTGCAGACTCTCACAACCTCCCAGGGGACAACGCAGCGACCCAGTCGTCTGGTCTTCACAGATGTTGCCAAAGCCCTCAATGCTTAACGGCCCCTCTGCCCTGCCTGGTCAGCCCCAGCCTGCAGGAGAGCTGCAGACCCTCTCACACCCCCAGACACAGACTGTCACTAACGAGGGGAAAACAAAGGGAAGCTAGACTTAAGCTGGAGGTCTGATAAATGTTGTCTTCACAACGTGTCAAGTGGTTGTATCAAAGAAAAAACTCAGTGAGAACAATGCAAAGGGTCAGTAATGATCTTGCACTATTATTATTATTATTATTCACCTGGGGACCAATTAAGTGTGGCACCCTTGTTTTTTTTAAACTATGCTCTGTCATTGTTAAAATATTTAATAGCTCGTCAGTTTCTTGCATCAATGTTTCTGTTTCATACGAGGAAATTGTGAATCTGTTCTAGTGATTTTGTGATCTTACACCTCGTATGCTGGATGTGTCGCCATCCTCAATCTGTTTTCCTCCCTATATGTCTTCTTTACAGACTGTGGATTAATATCATTTCCATCTGTACACATTAAAAATAAAAATCCAGAGGAAAAAAAAAAGACAGCACAAATCCATGGCAACAAATGAAGAGGGTGATATTTTTATTGATAAGCAATATAGAAGCAAGGTAACACAAATCACAACGTAAAGAATCGTAACAAAACATATATCACAGGTTTGTGAGTTGTATTAAAGAAGTGGATGAGGACATATCAATAACATAACTATTACATTGTGTTAAAGGTAAGGCATTAAAGATGATTTCTCAAGTTACAGTTCAACTTTTCAATAGTTGAAACTAGATCAAGTACTGTATGTAACTATATAACTAGCAGTAAGATCACAAAACGACATTGTCCCCTTACAGAAAGAGTAAATATCCAAACACAGCTCATGTAAAATAACACACTGACTTAGCTGGAGTTAAATTAAGAGGCGCCTTTCAGGCTGACTCTCATTCACTTCTGGTCATATCAATATAGTGAGATGAGATGTGTGTGTGGACAACTGCAGTACTATTCAATAGTTATTTCAAGATTTTATGATCCACTCTGCCTGCAGGTCTGATGGAGACTTCGAGCCATAAAGGGCCACAAGTCTCCATATATCTCCATATATCCCTAAAAAATGGCCCAGGCTTGTTCTCTTCAGAGGTAGTCCAGGAGGGCTAAATAAGTAAAGTCAATTCAACGTTGAATAAATCGGTAATGTGGCAGCAGCTTAGGCAACGGTGCTGAAATACATAAAATAAATGATGTATGAGTAAAAACAGAAAAAAAAGTGTTTGAATATAAAGTAAATGGGTGTTTTTCAAGTAATAAGAAACACAAGAATAACATGTTTGATGCATTTTTGAGAGATTTTATATATAAAAAAAATCTCTAAAAATTTTCATGTAATGAGAATATGATTCATTTCGATATGTTAGCGAAAGAACAGAAATCCCAGCAAGAAAAGGTGTCCAGATATTTTAGATTAATTTGGAGGTTAGTTATCTGCTGCTGACACAGTTCTAAGGTTCTGTGGATTACTTATCAGCAATCAGTATTTTATTGTTAGCAGAGAGCTGTCTGAAGATTTCAGATGTCAGACAACTACTAACTAAAAACTCAGATATTTTTTATCACGTGGGAGGTTGCAAACGCTAGTAGCTCAGAGTTTCTTAAAGATAACGTTACAAATGGTGTTAATTTAATCAGTAATAGTGACTACATGTTGGAAATTATTATTTGGTTGAAATTATGCTTTTACTAGAACTAAATTAACATCGTGTAAATGGCTTCCTGCTCCAACCTGATGAGAGTTTAGTATTTCCATAGTCTGTCATCAAACCCTTCAAAATAAAAGCATGACGCATTCATTTAAATCAAGTGTGTTCAACCCGGAAGACGTCTCAAGAAGGTAGA
Source organism: Poecilia picta (assembly GCA_033032245.1). Lineage (NCBI taxonomy): Eukaryota > Metazoa > Chordata > Actinopteri > Cyprinodontiformes > Poeciliidae > Poecilia > Poecilia picta. Next base: position 21,356,893 of record CM065357.1, read on the forward strand.
AAACCAGCAGCTCTGAAGGACTGGTTGCAACATTTGGATGTTGACTTTGATTTGCTATTTTAACACATTTCACATGAAAAACAGGCAAATAACTAAATTCACAAGTTCTCAGCTCTAATCTCTTCTTTTACAAACTCAAGTAGTTCAGACAGTCTGGAACAGGTACGACTCTGATTGATAATAAATACCAAACAGAACCCCCCTTAAAATATCAGAACCGTCTCCTTGCAGCGTGTTTAGGATGATCTGATGATAATTAACAATGCATCTATAGTGACCACTTGGTATTTGGAGGCACACATAGCTGAAGGAGCATTTAGTCTGCCATGGAGGGCAACAAAGAGACTTAACGACTAGATCAACATGTTGTGAGTTTTTCTGCCCTCACTTAGAGCTGATCAACATGTAACCCCAGATGAGGCTGGTAATGAAACTGGAAACAACAAGAAAACTCTGTAATTACACAGTATACCTTCCTGATTTATTACAAAAAATCAGATCAAAGACCTATGTATGGAAAACAAGTGACATTATCAATGACTTTTCTGCCCTATAATAACCAAAAATGTCATATTTTCAGCTTTGACCAGGGTACAATCCTGGGAGATTTGCTCTTAAGTTGACTTATTAATGAAGAACCAACCATTTCTTTTGTCTAGAGGCGTAACTCCTGCAATTATCTGCCTAATTTTATAACAATAATTTTTTTTTATTCTTCTCGTTTCTTCTAACTTCACCATTATAAGGTCTAAAAATAATCAATGCCCCTGCAGGAAACATGCAGGTTTAACGTTCGTGTCTTGGGATTTCTGGCAGCACTGAGCACACCGTTAAAAAAGTTGCCTTTTATTTATTGTGAACATGAAAGTAAACAGAAACAAAACGTCTTATCGGAAAAAGCAGCAAACCTCTTAGTTAAAGGGTTTCATTGAATCACTTCAGTGAAAACTAGTGAGTGTTTTATGCCCAACTAATAAAATCCTCTGTGCTTAACTGACGCTTAAATACAGTGGCTTGCAAAAGTATTGAAACTTATTAAACTTTTTAGACATTTTGTTAAATTACAACCAGAAATGGTAACGTATTGTACTGGGCATTTTATGCAGTAGACCAACAGGGGGTGATGCATATGTATAAACTGGACGGATGCATGTTTTAAAATGTTTTTAAAATACAAATCTGTATTTAAACCCTAATAATATGATGGAACCAACTGCCTTGAGAAGCCACCTGCCTTGAGAAGCCACCTAAACCAAGGGATTAGACCGAGGAACACTGCAGGAATAAAGCTGTGGAGAAGTGGGAAACTGTAAAGTTATAAAACAACACCCCAAGCTGTAAATAGACTATGGCACAACTTCAAATCTACCAAAACATGGCCTAACCGCCGTGCAAGGTGAGGAAAGCAGGAGCTGCAGAGATCCAGAGAGAGATGTGGCAAAAGTACAAAACCGAAGTTCAGAGAAGCTCCGTCTCAAACTAAATGGTAAAGAAAACGTGCAAAGCTAGCAAAAGACACACTTTAAAAGCCTGCAGCAGTAAAAAGTGATTCTTCATCTTCTAATCTCTTCACTGTGTTGGTCAAAAATATAAAGTCCAAATAAAACACACTGAAACTTAAAGAATGAATAGGTTTAAAAGGTTATGAAGAGTTTTTTTGCAAGGCACTGTATGTTCAGAAGCAAATATTATCCTTTAAAGCAAAAAAAAACATTATAAGACCCAACCTTTCCCTCCTCAAAGTAGTTTTAAAAAAAGAACTCATAGCAATAAAACACACTATTAGTTCAGTACAATCGTGTCGTGTTATTGTAGCACAATTAGGTCAAGTACATGCAAACATTGAGGTTCATCTAATGTATTTCAGCACGTTGCGGCTATTTTGCTGCCAAGAATTAAGTGTCACACATACATTTTACAGTGTAAGAATCAGAGAAAAAAAATACATGATGTAGTAAAAATAAGAAAAAGAATAACAATCCCCTCCCCATCCCACAAAAAAAAAAAAAAAAAAAACAGGTTTTCATAAGGTACTACACTCTAAAAGGCAAGTATTTCATCAAGTTGTTGTAAACTATTGGCTGCACTTTAATTCCCAGGAGATCAGAGTCTCGTTTCAGTTTTTTAAAATTTTTTTTATCAGATACAGTTATTTTTATGAAATGATATCGATACTTTATCTGTACACCTCCGCTGGAGTGTAACACCTGTGTGTATTTGTTGATTTGTTGGCGTTTAAGCCCTGAAACTTGTTGATTTGCATTTTTACACATGCGCGTGGTTGCGTGTGTGTGTGTGTGTGTGTGCGCTTGCGTATACAGTATCACTTCTGAGGGAGTGAAGGATAACTTTGCAGGAGGATCTTCTGTGTTTTTGTGTCGCTGAGGTAGAATGAGAGATCAAGAAGCTAAGGCTGACTGAGGTTTACATGAGGTCTTTGAGTCAAGGCATACTGGTAATGTCAAATACAGATCAGAATCGCACAACAAACACAGCACCACAATTATTACTGAGTAGATATCATGTTCCTGAATAGATATGTACCTGAGGTTTTCATCAATGACGTTAAGAGCACTGTTAAAAAAGTGAAATCCTGAGAGTGGTAAAAAAAAATGACATGTCAACACTGCGGTCGACTCAAGTATTTATGAAGGTTTTGATTTAGTTTTTCCTGTTTTTGTTCCAAAATGAAATATCCATTTCAACCTTTGGATTTTAATCAGTCACTTTCTGCTTGGAAGGATTTACTCAGCTGAGGTTAAGAAGTAATCTCTGAAAATGGATATTTCAATTTGAAATCACACCAGCTTTCACAAAAATGAGTTCAGCTTGCCATGATTGTGTTGTTACATTGGTTTAAAAATATCAAGTTTAAAACAGCTGGAACACGGTTCAGTTTGGTTCCTTTTTGTCCTTTTTTTTTTAAATTCTGCCTCTTTCTTTTTGTCTTTCTCCGCATCTCTCTCTCCGTACAAGCACAAAACATACAGACATGCAAAAAGTCTCACTGAGAGGCTCAGGACAGCCGGCAAAATAAAGGAATAGTTCCATTTTAAGGGAGAAGCATTCTCTCAGGTCTTGAGATGGGTTTAAAAATTTGCAATCCAGGCGATTATAGTTTTTAAATTCTCTTTTAAATGTGAGACATAAAGGTTAAATTGGGTGCATTTAGTTAGTGGGGGTATTAAACCACTAATTAGTCCATACCTTTGAGCTGATAGCTTGGTATAGAGCTAAAAGGCACAGGAGGAACTTAAACATCTAGAAATCTTACGCAGAGCTCATATTCAGAGATGCACACATCTGGTTTTTCCTGATACCGATTAATTTGGTTTTCTTTGATTTTTGACTGATTGCATTTTTTTTTACTACAGAATATAAGAAATAAAAGAAATAGAAATGTGTAGCAGTTTTTTTAAACAGGCTGCAGCTTTGAATCCAACAAAGAATGAGGGAATCAAGCATTAAAAGCATTAAATGTCAAACCTAAAGGACTGAATAGTAGATAAAATAAATCTCATGAGGCCTTCTGATCTGATCAGAGCCGATTAAAGGGAAATTGTCTGATTCTGATCTCTGATTGATTAATTAGTGCATCTGTAGTTATATACACTCTGCCCTCCATCTTTATAAATAATTAAACTCTATCTTTTATTGCAGAAGCATAATCTCAAACAATTTAGAAAAATATAACTTTTAATTTGACTATATTTACTTAGTCTGGATAAAAAACAAACATCTTACAGTAGAAAACAATTGTTCTTAATAAAATAATCCTCCGGAAGCTATCAAAGAGAATTTAATTGAACGATTTACTTTTTAAGCTGAATGTTAATTACTGATTTTAATTAGTATTTCATTAAAGAGGCCCGTTTCTTCTAGCCATGCATTTAAAGCAGAGAACATGTCAATCAATTAAGGTACGCTGAAAATTATGAATGGACGTAGAAGCAAGAAAAAAGCTGAAATATTCAGTTCCAAAATGAAATTTTTAATGTTATAAAGGACTGGATTTGTGACAGTTGTTTTGTTTTTACTTTAATGTTGTTGAATTTCTTTTACCAATAACTATGGAGCGTTTTGGAGAACCTGCACTATATCACTTTAAAAGGCACATTCATGCTGTCACAAAACAGGAAGCGTACGTTTTTATTTAATTTTCTGCTTCCTGTCTATATATAAAACACAAATTTTCCTTAATATTCAGCAACCCTGCGAATACTTTTCCCCAAAAGCTGGAACCATGCCTTTACCAAGGCTCAAACAATCAGATACTCAAAGCAACAACAAATCCATGGTGCTGTTTAGATCAGGAGAGGAAACTGCTGTCTGTGAGGATTTTCCTTTTTTCTTTTTGTTGGGGTGTGAGTGTGTGTAAGTGTGTGTGTTCCTGATTTCCCATCACAGATAGGCAGTCAGATTGTACCCCTGTTTGCTTGAGGCCAAACACTGAGGTAGGTTAGAGAGGGATCCCATCTACTCCGATTCCTCCTGAGCAGGCACCTGAGATGACGAGGGGCCCTCCTCGGCCTCCTCCGAAGGGCCCTGGAACGTCCGAGGAGCAAACAGAGGAGAGAGATCAGTTATTATCTGAGCGGTGACTCATGCAGCTCAAAAAGGTACCGAATCAACGCTAGAAAGAGCACGAGAGTACAAGAATGAGTGGCAAAAACTTCACGGGGCAATTGCGTGCGAGAGAGCGAGGCTCCAGCCGTCAGACCTAGAAATGTGAGGAAGACGACGGTTACATCAGGAAACCAAGAAGACAGGGGAAGAGAGCAGTTAGATCAGGTTTCCCCTCGCAACACTGACTCATTCTTCCCCTTCGTGTGCGTGCCTCTGAGAAAGGAGTCTGTCTCAATGGTTTCAGTTCTTTTAGACGCCCTAACCTCTTTGACAAACTGCTCAGCGCAGAGGATGCGATAAGGCGAGGCGAGGGGCATCGTCTTGGTAAACGCCGTTGTGCAACGCTCTCGACAAGATGGCTAAAACAGCCCGAGGTTTCTGAGAAACGCTCCAGAGGTGGATGAGACCAAAGGATCTTTATGCCATGTGGGGAATTCGGCACCAGAGTCTGTGAATTTCCAAGAATTCGCCACATCAACATGAAGTCAGTTCAGAAGAAAGAAAGAAAAAAAAAAACAAAGCTTGTGCAGAGACGACTTACTGAAAGTCGTGCTTGTGTACAAAAAACGGACAACGCTTCATGCATTTTTAATATTAGGGGTGATTCATTTTAACTTTTGAAACTGGTCTGGGGAATGGAAGGAAAAAACAATCATATAATTATATTTATAAATTATTTTACTTAAAACAAGTTTTTAAAACTTTTTTTACACATATAATTTGCTGCTTAATTGTTAGATACTCAGACATCTACCAATTTAGTTGTTTTTCCCTTTTTTGCTAAGCTTAAAAAAAGTAAATTAAAGATATCCCAAACATCCAAGATTAAAGGTGAAATAAGAGTTGGGCTCCATACAGTTCAGGTAAAAACAACACTTTATGTGACAAACAATTAGTTAGCAAAAAACTTTCAAAATTTGTATTCCTAAAATAAGTTTATGTCTGGTTTTACTCGTGCTGATTAACCCAAACAGCATGACACTAACATAGACATACAGCTCTGGGAAAACCACTTAAAATGACCAGTTTCTCTGATTTTACTATTTATATGTAATGTTTGAGTAAGACGAACTTTGTGTTTTTATTCTATGAACCACTGAGAACACGACTCCAAAACTCCAAGCAAAAATTTTGTATTTATCTGCAGAAAATGAAAAATGGTCAAAATAACCAAAAAGATGCAGAGCTTTCAGACCTTAAATAATGCAAAGAAAACAAGTTCACATTCATTTAGAAACAACAATACTGATGTTTTAACTCAGGAAGAGTTCAGAAATCAATATTTTGTGAAATAACCAGGTTTTCAATGCAGTGGCTCTTAGTTTTTTCTAGAGCTGTATTTATAGTAAAATCTAAGATAGAAAAGAGAATGTCTCAATAAATGTCAACATTCTTTTATTTTTTATGTTATTTATATTCATGAACCGCTTTTATCCTAGGAAGTGTCACCAAAGAGTATTGGACTTATCTGGTCACCCTTGGAAAATGTTCTTGTATCCCTGCCCAAAATGATCAGTAGAACTAGAAAGTCAATGAAATGTTGTGACATTTATGCATGCCCTTATCTTTATTATAAAATAAGCCAAACACATAGCATAAAGCATGAGTGAGGATGTATTACAGGGTGATGCCCTGAAGCAGATGGCAGGAGATTAACAAAAATCCCACAGGAGAGATGATCTGCCTCTTCTTCCACCTCTGCTTCGGAGCAGTTTCAGAGGAAAGTGAGACGGACCCAGACTATTAACTATTAACAAGTAAACTGTTAACTAACATGCGAGTCTGGTTAACCGGTGACTTTTTCACGCTTTAATCATTGTAATGCAACAACCTGAGGCTCCAGGTGGCTTAATGGATAAAAAGCCCAGGTGCATTTTTCCTGTCTTCCAGTATCAGGATTTTAGGGAGATGTTTCCAGATCAACAAAACGTTTCCAGTCATTCTACAGAGATTTCCTTGATAATGTTCTTCAATTGAACTGCTGAATATTGAGGGATGATTACAGCATTTTTTTTAAGGTTTTTAAATTAGTGGTAGACATTAGACCTAAACCTCAGCCTAACCACTGACATTTTTTTTCTGCTGTACTTGTGCCAGTCATGAACCAACCGACTGGTTACCGTTATTGAGGCACACCAAGCTGCTGTTTCTAAACAACTAAAATCTTCTGCCATCTTCTGCTCTTCATTAGATAAAACACAAAAAATGTAAAAGTGAACAGTTTTCTTTAACTGCAGAGAGCACACAGTTACAGAGTATTGCCCCTCTCCCACCTGTTGCTAGTTACTACAATTTTTTCTTGCTGAAAGGAAAAACAAACACAGCCATAAAACGCAATGTGGAAACTAAAAGCTTTACCACACTTATGAAGGTAAAGCTGTTTTAAAACTACAGCTGGCCCAGGCTCTATCAGAGCAGACAGACTGACTGATTAACCAGCTAATCTCAGCTTATAAGGCAGAGCGGCAAATACAGAATCTGCAGAATAAGCACTTAAAAAACACAACGTGTGACATGTTTGTCTTTGTGTCAAAATCAAATAAAAATAAAACATTTATAATTGCAGAAACAATGTCTTAACACAGATCAGACTGGAGATTTCCAAAAAAGTCAGCATAAGACTTCCCCCAAAAGGTTATTTTTTATAACCTCTAAAATTCTTAAATGATTAAATCAATGAGCAATTAAATGACTCGAAGTATCACATTTAAAAAAATGAAAGCTAATATTCAAATTGTGAAGACAGTTTTGTGTTCTAGTCTCAGCAATCATATCATGACTACTCATGTTTCTGTATTAGTATTATGTTTAAAGTGAAATGATATGAATCAGATGGGCCAAACGACAGCCTACTTTCATAACTTATCATTTGATTCTCTATCGCTACAGTGCAGCTTATGCACTTGATCTATTACGCATACTATGCATTTATTAAAAATACTTCTAGATGCAATACTTTTTAAGTATTTTTATGTTTGGTTATTCAAAATAATAATAATAATCATAGCCATATATTTGCATAGCCTTTTTTCTTATTGTCTGGCATTAAAATTAACGACAAACAGATGTCTGTCAATATCTAGATGCAACATGCAGCATGGGAGTGTCCGGCCATAACAACATTTAGGAACTTTACTGTGTTCTCTTTCCCTGAGACCAACATGCTTTCTTGTATGGAATCAGCTTGCATGAACCGCAGGACATAGATAAAAGATCTTGTGAAGATGCTGGGTGAAGATGGTAAGAGAGCCATTATGGACAGTGAGATCAGTCCTGTATCTATGTGGGCTGAAAGGAAGAAGCCGATACTCCAAAAGCAGCACAAGAAGCCAGACAGCAGCCTGCACAAAAGCTGCAGTATCTGGAGAAGTGACCTTGAAGAAGCAAAAGCATCAAAACCTTTGGAGGAAAGAAAATGGAAACTTGCAAATTTAAGAACAACATCCCAAACTCCGGGGTGCAGGGAATCTAACGACATTATGATTTTTTTCTGACAGAGAAAGTGACTGGTGAACTTTATATGATGTGGAAATACTGAAGCACATCACAAGACATCTGAGAAAGCTTGGGGGTAATGAATGACCCTGAGCATGCCACCAAATTAGAGACGAAGTGGCTTAAGGCTGGAGCGGCCATTGCAGAACGTGTTTGTGAGTCTGACCCAGTCCCATCATGTCAGCCAGGTGCAACGGACCCAAATCACACATAACGCTATTGTGAGAAGCTTGAGGAAGGAAAAGCCGATTGCAACAACCACAAATGACACAAATGTAAAAGTTTCTTTAGAAATGTCTATCATTTTCTGGCATTTAGGGAACAGAAATAATTTTGCAAGTCCTGACATAAGCAGGAAAAAGGTTTTGACTGATTTAATGCCAAACAGTAAGAAAAAATGTTGTGTCTTTATATGCTGCATATGTAAACATCTGTTTCCAGCTGCAGTTATTTTTTTTCCTCCAGAGATGCTGCAGTTACGCTAAACATCTAAGGTTTGATCTGAATTACCTCCGACACATATTTACTGTAACAGCTTGTAGATCATGGATTCGCAGAACGTAGTGACTCTGCAGCTGAACGTAGGTTTAAATGTGATCAAAGCTTGACACAAAGAAGACTTGCAAACTGGCACCAGTCAAAAGGCAAACGTGTGACACAGAATGAAATTTCTGTTTAACTGAGGCAGCACTCTCAAAAACTCTCTCCACCTATAGTTTGATCTGATTGTAGATGTAAGTTAGACTATAAAAGAGTGGCAACAAAAAAATGCTGAAATGCAACTTGGTGCAGCTGCAGTCAAAGACGAGTTTACTAAAGGGTATGTGTGGGTAGAGGCCTCAGTAATGAAGAGCAAGAGCAGCAAACATACTGCAAATTGTATATATTAGAGGGGGAGAGAGGTTATTATTATTTATTATTTTTGCCAAACAGCTAGGCTTTAATGCCTGAAAGAGCTGCATTAAAACAAAACTAGACCACCCTGCTACACCTTTTCATTTTCCTCACCTGCTGCTCTTCAGTCACTTCTGGAACAACTTTCCGGGGCTGTAAAACAAAACATAAAACACAAGACAGTAGAAGCCATTAAAGACTGATGGAAAATGAGTTTCATACTGAACAGCTCCAGCACACCACGCACGCACGCACGCACGCACGCACGTACTCACACACACACACACACACACACACACACACACACACACACACACACACACACACACACACACACACACAAGCTTTAGGGACAAAATGCATTGCAAAAGCATTCACACCCCTTGGACTGTCAACCACAAACTTTGATTTTATTTATTTGGGTTTTATCTGAAGATTTGTTTGCAGCAGTGCAGTGAACATTCATGATTTCTGTGATACATCTAGATACAATCCAGTGCAACTGTAGGTATTTAAAAGTCACATAGTTATTAAGAATAAAGGAGGGAATACTACAAAGATCCACTATTCATCTGGGAAATCAACACAAATCTAGCTTTTATGGAAGAGCGGCAAGAAGAAAGTCACTGTAGAAATCACTGGCTAGCATAAAACTAGCAAAGCTCACCCCCATGGCAAAATATGGTAGTGGCTGAATTGTGAAGTTGGGATAATTCTCTTTAACAAGGACAGAGAGCCTGGTTGGAAAAGTTGAACTGGAACAAACATAGGTCTATCCTAAAATAAAATCTGTTAGATCCTATGAGGCCCCATATATCAGGACAACTAGATCAATACAATACAAGTGTTAAAATATCCCAATCAATGTTCCAATCAAACCCAGTTGACAGATTCTCTTTAACTACACTGGGCTGTTTTGAAAGGATGAATGGTCCAAATGTTAATTGTCTAAAGCCGGTAAAGACATTGCCTTTAACCTTTAAGGTGGCTCCACAAAGTATTGACTCAGAGGATGAGAACAAATGGATTCCACACTTTTTAGATATTTATTATTTTAAAAACTTAGAAGACCATGTATAATTTCTTTCCATTTCACAATTCCAAATCACTTTGTGTTGGTCCACTGCATAAAATCCCAGTAAAATACTGAAAAGGTGGGGGCACTGGGCGGTCCAGTTGGCAGAGATCGTGCACCATATGCAAAGGCCACCGTCCGTGACGTGGTCGTCCTGCGTTCGATTCATGATCCGGGACATTTACTGCATGTCTTCCCCCTCTCTCTCCACCCTGTTTCCTGCCAGTTTACAGGCCACTAGTGCTAAAAGTGTGTGGTTGGATCTTTAAAAGTGTGAAAAAGTTCAAAGGGTCCGAGTCCTTTTGCAAAAACCTGCACATTCTCAGTCCATCCATACGGGCCAGTGAGAACGCCATACCCATTTTCTCGGTCGCCCTCGTGGTCGCCTCTGGCCGACAGGCTCTACTTTCTGAGGAGAAACCAAATCAGTGGTGGGAAAAGTTTAGATTACATGCTACTATATTCACATTCCTCCCAGGAGGTTTTATGGAGAGCTAACTTTTGGAATATGCGACCTTCTGCTTCCTGAATGTAAAAAGCTGCATTGATACTGAGCAAAAGTAATTTATCAAATCCCTCCTCAGCATGTCGACATCTAGAGCACCTGCACAGATTTCGAGTACTAAAGATGTGCTTACCTTGATGTAAACAACTCCACAGATAAAAAGATTGCATCTAATCAAGCAGTAAAGCCTTTGTGAACTCATGTTGATGTTTTGTCTAACTGAACTTTCCACAGAAAGATGGATTTGTGTGACTGGCGTGTCTAATTGCATCCACTAAATACCTCAATCTGCTGTGTTTTAACAAGTTTTAGAAGCTAAATTGACTGGCAATAATTGCTACCTCAGAGCCACTGATGCACAACAAACTAGTTTATTCACTAGAGGTTTAATAAATGCAACTCAGCAATACTCATCCATAAAGCAGAAAAAACTTGTTTTAAGCTACATTTCAACCTTTTAACACGGTTCAGAGACGTGAAACGAAGGTTTGAAACAGAAGCTCAGCATCTGCATCTGTTTATATGACAGCTTCCAAAAGTGTTCAAAGTGAACTATAACGAGATTTATTAGCATTTATCAGCAAAGCAATTAATTTCTGGATATTTACAAGTTAGCAATCAAGTGTGAGATTGTTTTTCAGAAAATAATTGTTTTTGTTAATTGGGTTATTTATATCTGGTTCTTCTGAAAGTCAACAGTGGGATCACATTGAACAGGTAACACTGTCCTGATACACCAATACAATTGATTTTTTTTTACCTTATTGTTAACCGAATGGTTAGCATTTTGTTGCGCTTTGGCCAAATTTCTCAGAAGATTTCTCATTTATCTATGGAGTCCCGCAAGGTTCAATCCTGGGCTTCTGTCATTTTAGTCAATATGTTCCCTTACGCAGAAGCTTTAAAGAAAATGAAGAGATGATACGCAATTATGTCTGTCTATATCTGCAGATGTTTTCTGGATCACTTTAGTCTTTGGTTAGTAGCATTGATAAAATAAACATTTTTAATGTTTTCGATAACAGTTTATTTGAAGGGGTTTGCTTAAGACTGACATGACACCGTCATGAACATGAAGGAGTCTTTATGAATGTTTATGACAGTCTTGATGAAATGTCATTCGGTAAATAATGACACTTTTAATGCAAAGTTACTCTAAAAGTTGCATTAAAAGTCCATTAAAAATGCCAACTTTGCATTAGATTGTCATTATTTACAAAATCATGCAAAGTATGATTTTGAAGTATATGCATATACTAAGACTTTGACTAAGACTTCCAATCACTTCATCAGCAAGTGGCTGAAAATACAGACCAGATACCCACAGACAACTGACTTTGTATGAGTTTGTTTTTTCTACTTTTGTAAGGTGAAATATTTACTGTAGTTTTGTAACTGATCCAGATGCACTGAACACTGTGTTACGCAACAAAATGCAAGTATTTCTATTCCATGTCCCAAATTACAGCGAATGTATGTATGATTTCACCTTCAGTTTCTCAACTACTTACAGGCGTCTGAGTTTACAGATTAATACTTTCTTGGAAAAGAAAAAAAACGTTGTTGATCTTTTGATGTCATCAGTACGTAGTTGTGTATAAATATGAAAGTGTTGTGATGAGTTTTGACCTTCAGTGCTGTTCTGGGGCCTTTGCTCTTGCTGCCTTTTGGTCGTCCTCTCGGCCTCTTTGGGGTCGGTGGTCCAACGGGCTCCTTTGGAGAGAGAGCACATCTCAACCAATCAAAAATGCATTTTCTACCCGCTCTACAAAAAAGGACAATTCAGCTATAACTTAAAACTAAATACTACAGGTTTTTGAGGTGAGTGCAGCCTCTGAAGCTTTACCTGCTGCTGTTTCCGAGGTCGACCCCGACCCCTGCGCTGGGGCTCCTCAGGTGACTGGGCTGTGCTCGACTGAGGAGACGGCTCTTTGGTCCCACTGTCGCTCATTCCTGCGTCTGTCCACCTGCTTTAGAGGGTGTTGGCATCAAAGCCTGGAGGAGAGGCCTCTGGGGCTTTACCAGCGGAAAGAAGTGACTTTTAATAGCAGAACAAGACGAAATAACAAACTAAATATAATGAAGCGATGCAACAATCTTTGCCAAATTGCTTAATCAAATATTAGCACTTTCAATCGTCTACTTTTTGAGAGGTTTCAGACAAAGGTGTTAAATAAGAGATGACTGTGTAATAAGTATAATTGAGAACCATGCAGGAAATTTTTCCAAGAGCAACTGTGGGAACCACTCGTGCTCAAGCCTTGGCACTGGGACCATCGGAACATAGACTCTGGCAAATGTTGAGAAACATGAGAATGGTGTGCAGAGACTAAAAGTAGCACAGATATTCACAACTCAATCTGCCATTCAAGATCTACATCTATTGCACTGATGTCTGCCTGTCCAGCTGATTCTCGATGGGAAAGAAGCGAAAGTTGCTCCAGGTTAACTTACAGCTGTGGCAGTGGTGAATACACAAAACTGAGAAACAACCAGACAAAAGCATGTTTGGAACTGCTGTGACTGATCTGTTTTGTTATTATGTGGACAACTGTAATGATTATTTTATTTTCGTTTCTGTCACTCGTTTGGGATTTATGTAAAAAATTGAGTTGTAATAATCAAGGCAATGTTGATGTTTCTTATACTGGAAATGTAAAGGAATCCTGGGGTCTGATATGTGGCACATTATTACATTTCAAATGCCATGAAGATTGCATATTTGATCAACTGGATGGACATCTTTGTCTTTTGTTGCCGTCACCTGAAATGGATTTTAGTGACCAAGCTGCTGAAGATCAAAAAGAGTGATGGGAAAATTGTGATGATGATGCTGATTCAGATTAGACCACATTTCCCTCTCTCTTTTCCACTATCACAGTGTGTCTCCACTATCAGTCTTGGTCACTGAAATCTAGCAGCATCAGCAAATACAGAGTCTTCAGGTGTTGGCATAACGGACAGTAAACATTTACCCACATAACCAAATAAGGAAAGTTTTAATGGACGGTCCTAGAAACATTCCAAATATTGCATCCGCACAGCCTTTTATAGCTGAAACATATCTCATATTGATAAAACAATAATGACTGAAATGAACATGATGTGCTCAAGAAAACAAAGTGAAGAGCAGATGTGCATGCAGATAGCTGTAAAATCAGTGGTTGCATTAAAGCATAACTAACAAACAACTAATGAATATATTATGAGTCAGTACTGGCTTAGAGTCATGCATTCCTACCAGCTTGTATTAATATGGTAAACAAGGAGTCATTAGAAGCATATTGCAGGGATATAATAAATAACAGAAAATGGTGACCATATACCTTCTTGAAACTTCAGCAGCTGAATATGATCCTTTATAAAGTCATAGTCTGCAGAATTGCAATCGCTAACAAGCGCTTGAAACCAATATTTGGTTGATTATAACATTTGAAGTGCCAAACTTACATTTGGTGAGCTGGACAGATTTATACCTCCCTCCAGGTATACACCTGAAGGAAGTTCTAGTGACAAGGATGCTAATGCTTGCAGGGAATTATGGGAATGTTGTGATAATGAAAAAGGAAGCAGAGCGGAAACATCCAGGAAGTTTTGAAAGGGAAGACCAAATGGGAACCACTAACAATCTTGGACTGGCACAAAAAAAAGCAAAGCTGCAACTGAAATTTCTTATGAGCTCAACCAAAATGTATGTAGCTGAATTTGAATATGATTGGATTGATTTTGATTAAATAAATCAGACATGTTTAAGGTGAGGTGACATATGAATCTATTAAATAAAATACATGAATAAATAAACATTGTTCAGGATAACTAAATACTCATGTGCTGCTTTTATTTATGAGTTTCCTATGAAAAAAGAAAAACTGACATAAAAAAATGTGTTAAACAATTAATGCAACTATTTAAAGCTAATTGGTTTCTGTCTTGAATCCATATTTTATGAAAAGATATTTTGTACTTTGAAGTAATGGTTAGGGTTTATTGCACCAACATCGTGATTTCAATATTCAAAATAAATATCGCAATGTTTTGTTTGCTTTAAATGACCGGTTTCCTTTTAGAAACTGTTGGATGACTTAATTTTCAAAACATTTCAAAACATCTCAGTCTGGAGCTTTTTATTATTATTATTATTATTATTATTATTATTAATTCTCTCCAGCATGCAGTGATATGGCGAACAATGCGTCCTTGTGTTATGTAACCTATAACAACTTTATTTGCAGGGATTTATGAAGTTTTCGGTAACAGGAAAAACCGAATGGGAGCCATATATCTCGCAGAAACTAGGCGTCCCAAGGTGGTCATTCACTCAGAGCCTGGCTCTGTGAGGAATGTGCCAAACGCTAATTGCCATCACAGCCTATCAAAACGGCCGCACCGGAGCAGGAAGTCGGAGTAATTCGAGAAATGAGTCCTCGCTGGACGGATTTAAAGCCAAAACGAGACGCACGACGTCACAAAAACTCACTTCTCGGAACAACAACAACCAACAACAACAACAACAACATCAACAGTACGCGGCGATCTGATGCGATGTGATCCGCGGCGCAGCGTCCACTCCGACCGCTCGGTGTTTGGCTCGCCAGGACGGGACTGAATGTACTTTCTGCATATGGGCGGCAGTACCATAGCGAGCAGAAATACACACTAAAAGCCGAACTCGACAGTAGGAAACCAGGCGAATCCCCTGTTGAGTAGCTGGCGCATGTTGACGCCAAAATAACAAGTAGAAGCCATCGGCTTTTACGTCTCCTTTCTTCTTAATTTTTTTAATCATTTTTAAAAGGCAGAAAGTCGACAACATCCCCCTGCTTCCATCACTTGCGCAACCCATCTCTCTCTCTCTCTCTCTCCTCTCTCTCTCTCAGAAGTGTGTTTGTTTTTTAGGAGCGATAACACAGCAGGTCTACATGGGGGGAGAAAATTGGGGAAATGTCGCGCTGAAGAGACAGACGAAAAATAAAAAAGAGAAAAGAACAACTTTCCATAGGACAAAAGGCAAAGAAACACAGGTGCAAAATCTCTCCTTTCAGAGCCTGCATGCATGCAGATATATAGGCTCCATGTTCGGGCTGAGGAGTCGTGCAGCCACACACACTGAGGCAGACAGCGGGGGGAGCAGAGGAAGTTGATCCTTACCTTAGGTCGGCTTGCAGCTTTACCTGGAAGTTCACACACACTCCGCTCACTTTGTGCTCCTGCACAACTATGAAAACCTTAGCGTGTCGCCTGTCTCATTGGCTGGATTGAAATGGTAATCTCTCTCTCCTTCACTCTCTCTCTCTCTCTCTCCCTCCCTCCCCTCTTTCACTCCCTCTCTCTCTCTCTCTCTCTCTGTCTCTCTCTCTCTCTCCTCTCCTAATCGGAAATGTGTGTGATCCCCCAGACGTCCAGTCACGAATACCCCAGATGCAGTATAGTGGGGGTTGCACCAGAGCAGTATGCATTGCATACTTTCTCTATTAAAGCATGTTTCAAGAAAGAACGGGGGTAGGAGGGTTGAAAACAGAGGACCCCGCCCCAAGGGCTGCTCCACCGGACCACCCACTTGAGAGGGGGATAGAAGACAGGGGTATTAACAGACTAGAGGGTCTGGTTCCGGGGTTCACAAGGAAAAAACAGAAAAAGAAGAAGAAGTGGGGGAGGCTGGGAAGTCCCCCCCCTCCCCTCCACTTACTCCCCCCTCAAAAAAAAAGAAGAAGAAGGGAGGGAAAAGGTTCAGTTTGCTTCATAGTGAGAGCAGACAGTCTGCACAGTTTCAAGCAGAGAGTTTCACTCACTTTCCCTGCTGTTATCTCCCCACCTACATAGCCAGAGATACACAGTATCACTAACCTTGTAAGTCATAAAGGGCCGCTGTATCAAAGGGCGTCATGGGAACCTAATCTGCTGGGCTGTAAACTGTTGTGCTATTGTTTAGAGGGGGGTGAAATACAGAATGCATGTTTTATTTAATCAGTTGCTCTGAAAACATGTGTTGCAGATACGTCTTGAACGTTTCCACATTCTGTCATGTTACAAGCGCAAACTTCAGTGTATTTAGTGTGACATCTGCATGGAAGTAGCACATAATTGTGAAGTGGAAGAAAAATGACGCATGGTTTCCAATTTCCTTATTTTTTTAAAAAAACTGAAAAGTGTGGCGTGTAAGAATGTATCCAACACCTCTGAGTAAGTACTCTGGAGAATCACCTTCAGCTGCAGCTGCCAGAACAACGTCTTCCACATGTTTTCCTCTGTTTATTGCCGCTGTTGCGTACATTTTTTAGATTTGTGGAGTTCAAAATGAATAATTATCTGAGTTGTGCATCTCTACATCTTCTCCAAAGTTACTATTAGCATCTTGGCTGCTTCTCTGATTAATCATTTCCCCACCTGGTCTGTCACTTTAGGTGCACCAAAACCTTTGCAGTTGTGCAATGCTGTTTTTCTTTTCTTATATTTTAGTGAACAGTGTCCTCTCTCAGGCTGCGTTTACATGGAGCTCAACACACAAAAAAAATCAATAACAATATTGTGATAGGCACAATAATAAATCTGAGAGATTATTCAATATTCAATAAAATATTCTGACCCAAAACCGCACAGCATTCTGGGGGATGTAGGCAGAGGAAAGGCTTTGGTAGCTCAACATCAAACTAGACAAGGTTGGTGGATCAACTAACTCACTCATTCCTTGGTTACCTAGCAACTCAGTCATTCTTTGGTTACCTAGCAACAACCTGCTGAGTAACTGGCAGCAGTTTCAGGTTTTGCTTCTGTGCTTAAAAATAACAACAAAAAGAAAACTGTGGTCACGACACCAGTTTGGCAGTATTAAAAAATAAATAAATAAAACAAAAAAGCTAATCAATAATTGTCAATATCAATAATTGTTATGACATCATCATGGTATTTGTTGCATTTTAATTTAGGGAGTCCAAGCAAAGGGAGCTGAATACGAATGTGTGCTTCAAGACATGATTTATCAGTGTTTTAATACATATTAAAACATTTTATTTGATCTATTTTAGAGCTAGCTTAAACCACACAGTAAAACCCACTCGTTTAAGCTTACACAAAGTGATGAATTCAGATGAAAAGAGTTTGCAGCTCTCTTTCCGGCGGCAGCTAATGCTGAACCTCTAGTGGAGTCATGTCAGGTGAGCCTTCTGGCAAAAGCCCAGGATATGAAGCTGTACGTTACAAAAGATGGAGCCCAGCACTGAGCTGGAACCAAGGCAGTGACAGTTTCATGATGTAATTCAGAAATACCCAGAATGAATATCCAGTGAAACCACAATATTACGCAACGTTACATTCAGTCAGAAACCAATACGGTAAAGCGTTTAATTCACTAATAATACACGGGACTTCTCAAGTTATTTTAGCAAAAAGCAGAGTAACAAGGAAAACATTTGCATATTTTTGTGGCAGTTTTTCTCAGCATTTCAGTCAGGGTTACCAGAAGCTTCTGCAAGTGCTGCTGAGAACTTGTACTCATTTATGAACTGGACCTGTCATCATCTTTACATATTACTAAGTGAAAGTGAATAGAAATCACCCATCAACGTCGACAATAAGCCTCTATTAGCTTCTGCTTGTGCAGAAAAAACCCCAAAAACAAAACAAAGTTGTCCTATGCACAGGTAAAACGTTGGTGCCAAAACCCACAAGAGGACGACACTGCAGGGAGCTTTTTTTTTTTTTTTTTTTTTTTTTGTAGCCTGTCCACATGTGAGAGTTCAGTGGCCCTCTGCAGTCGGAGATTTGGTCGGACTCTGATCTTGAGGTTTATTTAAGCTGAATTCCGTGGGCTCATCAGGACCGGGTTACAAAAATCCTCCTATAGAACTAGAAAGAATGTGCAGCGCATACAGTTCTGCATAAGGCACAAAGGCATGTCTTTGGAGGTGGGGGCAGGCATCAAAAGACAGGCAGAGGAGGGATTTCTTTTTAGAGGCTGGGGGCAAAGAATGTATTTTGGAGGTCCCACTCAATGCCAAGGCGAGACAGGGGGAGGCGTACAGTTTTGTAGTAATGGGAGTCCTTACAGGGGTGGGGGGTGAACGTTCGGATCTTTAAAACTCCGCTGTAAGCTGAACTCTTCTCTTGCGGTGCTTCTTATCTCACCCAGATGGGAAACAACTCATTTGATACAGATCTTTGCAAATGTATTCACACCTCTTTAACTTTATTGGGATTTTGTAAAGGGTAATTAGAAAGTGTGTGGATATGTATTCATCCATCATCCATATTCATCCATAATTTTCTTTGGGGATGGACGGAGATAAACATAAGCCAATCGTTGATGAAAACCTGCTAATAGCTTCACGTTCCAGCAAGACAGCAATCCTAATCTGACAGCAACAATTAAATGGTTTAGCTACAAACATATTGATGTGTAAAACTGGCTGAGACCTAATTGAAAATCTGTGGTGATACTCGAAAACCTAAAATTCACAAACTTGCTCTTTTTTAATCTGACGAAGCTTCCATTTTGCAAAGAAGCATGAGGACAAATCTCAGTCTCTAAATTTACCAAGCTGGTAAAAATACCTGAAGATTTGTCGCTGTGATTGCAATAAAAACTGATTCAAGGTTTTGGGTCAAACATTTTAGATTTTAGTTTACATTAATATTGTACAAATCAAGTGTGAAGCTTTGTGTTGGTCTATCAAACAAGATCTCAATAAAGGACAATACCATGTTCAAGGTGTTGTTCTTGTTTCAAAACCTTTTTTTTGTTAATTATCTTTTCATATTTGGCATGAGGCTACATTATATAACTTTAAAAAACAATATTTATTATCAGGAAGAACATTTATTAGAGCAGGAGTCAGAATGTAGGTGTACTTAAATTAATCATGAAGATGCATGTATTAGCATATTATACATTTCTATACAAATTTGACTCTGAAGGACAGAAAAATCCCAGAGGATGCAGCAAAAAGTTGGATTTCCAACTTGGGAAGTCAGAAATGCCTCATCTGCTCCTCTAAAATGTGGTTAGAAATGGAACATTTCACCTCTTACACTTTTGTCTGCCCCTTTGTCATAAAATTACTCCAAAACATACATAGCAACTTCTGTTAGTAAACGTGTTGCTGGAGGGATTGAATCCATTAAAACCGATCAATATGCAGCTCCTCCTCGTTTCAAGATGCAGCACTCAGCTCCTTCAGACTAGCCAGCAGCAATTAGCAAACACCATGTGAATCTGCATCTGCTCAGTTCATTATAGGAGCAACTTCTAAGTGAAACTCTGGTAAAAACATTGTTAAAGAGTTAATGGGGAAGTTGGACTTCCTGAAGGCGGAGTTTCAAAAAGAGACAGATCTTTTTAAAGAGACAGAGGCCCAATTCGAAGCCATTAAATTAGGAAGCAAAATTTCTTTAAAGTTGTGCTTGATAAATGCAGTATTTTATAACAGCTGAAAGGAATGTGCCATCACATGCCACTATATGTCTTGAAAATACTGGCCCTTTAAAACGTAAGGAGTCCATAATGTAAAGCACAGCAAAAAATGTTAGCAAACATTTTCAAAATGAATTATCTCCAAGTTTAAGTGCAATAAAAGAACTTAGAGCAGACACAAAACAACAAATTACACTGTGTTAATGCTTACAGTAAACATTAAGACAGTGGCATCTTAGCTATAAAACCCTGGACATAAACCTCAATTGTACAGTTTGATTAGCACAAGTTTTAACCGCTAACAGAATGAAAATGTGCATCTCTTGGGAATGTTGAAGCGTTTGCTCCGTTCCTAGACGGCTAGGCCATCTCCATGACCTTCTTGATCCAGTCTACGTACACAGACACGCGGATGAAAATGTTGGGCTGTCCCGGGTGTCCGCAGCGCCTCATGGGGATGATCACGCCCTCCAGCACCCAGCAGTCGGCGTTCTGACACGCCAGAGGGCCACCATAGTCCTTCTGCAGACACACAGCAACAACACTCCGGAGTCATTATTTGTCTCTGTTATGACTGAGTGTCACTGCCGAGGTGGGAAACATCTTGCAGTCACATCTTGCCAGTTCACTTACATTGGCCATATGGTGGATGTGTTTGATTTATAGGAACTTATAAATAGGTGTATGTTCTCTCCTCAACGCAGGATAAATCAACAGGGTTTTTTTCTGTATGAGGGGATTTAATCTGCAGCAGTTCACATGCTTTACTTCTTGTCAAAGGAACAGTTTCATATTTAGTTTTCACATTTAGTCACTTTTTATCAAAGATTTGGAAAGCATTATTTATTAGCTTTAAATTTCTGGAGTGACATTTACATTAGTGCTTCTTTTCTGTTATATCATTGTTTAGGGCCATTGGAGACTTTAGTAAGAATAAAAGAAAATGCTAAGAGTTTAGGTTGTCTTGTGGGCTTGGTAGTGGGCAAAGTCCAATGTTCTGTGTTATATATGCTGGTGTGTAGTAAATATAAAGTTTAATTCCTCTCCCTGCCATCCCAACAGCTCTGGGAACATATTATTACTTGACCTAAAACAGAGTTTAAATATTTGGCTCTTTGGGCCCTTCACAGTGACTCCTAACCCACCAAAAAAAAAGAAAGAAAAAACAATTGTGCTTTTAACACCGCTTCTAAATAGAGAAGGTAATTTAAAACACAAGTGTCTTTTAAATGTAATTTTTGCATAGAATTTCCACAACACATTGACGATAACGATGCAAAAGGAATGGTTATTGGATTAAACGACAAAATAAACTTGTTAGCATCTAGAAAATCAACCTCATGATCTCCACGATGCTGTTTGTTCACTAAAGTTTTCTAACAAAGTTGTGAATTCTTCATCTGCTTACTAAGTAGACATCTTCTGAAGTCAGTTGGTGGCACTGGATTTCATTTAGGGGCATCAAAGTGCCACAGGGTTGGATTACAAATGCATGAAATGCTTTTTATAATTTTCACTTTTAGTTAAAGTTG
The DNA here is from genome assembly GCA_033032245.1 of Poecilia picta. Taxonomy (NCBI): domain Eukaryota; kingdom Metazoa; phylum Chordata; class Actinopteri; order Cyprinodontiformes; family Poeciliidae; genus Poecilia; species Poecilia picta. Next base: position 21,378,426 of record CM065357.1, read on the forward strand.
AAAACTTTGTTGTATTTTCTTTTCAATTAACCTCTCTGCTGGTTTATCACATTAAACCATAACAAAGTGCATTGAAGCTTTGAGAAGATAAAGTGAGAATACTTTCACAGGACACTGCATACCTCTGAGCTACCACAAGGGGTCAGCTTAATGCTTGCATGATAGTCAAAAAGTGTGTTTATTGTATTTTTAATGTCCATTATTTCTGCATACGTAAAGAAAACTGCATGAACTAAGAAGCAGGCAGCCATCGACGTGTTCACTGCAGACACCTACCTCACAGGCACCAACTCCAGCCTGAAAAGAGTTTGTGCACATCTCATTTTCTCGAACGCGACCTCTGAAGTATCTGTTGCATTCTGTGTTGCTGATAACCGGCACGTGCGCAACATTGAGGACAGTCTCATCTCCCGTCCCTGAAGAAACAGCGACAAGAAAACCACAGCAAGCAGTACGCTCAGAAAAGGTGTGGAGATTTCACTCTCTCTCTCTCATTTGCATGCGAAGTTACTTTAACCTCAAGTTTTTAATCTTTTGCAGGAAGTGCAACTGTAGCCTCCCGACTCCAGAGTCTCTCTTACCTCTCGTCTCACCCCATCCGGCTATTTCACACTTTGTGTGCTCGGGCACTATGTAGCGCTCAGGAGGGAGGCAAATCTGAGAGACCCGCTCGTTGAACTGGGCCGGACTTGAGACAGACAGAACGCACAGTCAAAGGAGAAACTTTGGTAGCTATTATGTGCAAGTGGTTGTGTGTGAGGGTGTGTTCTGATGCACAATTATACACACTACTCCAGCTGCAGCATGACCAGCTGAGACTCAGAAGGTCCACACACAATCTTGGTGAGAGGAATGGTTTGCACACCAGGCTCTCCTTCCTGCGGGTCACGGAAAAGAGTTCCCATCATGGCGGAGTACCCAGGAAGGTCCACATAGCTGTCAAAAAGAAAAAAAACATGAAGACGAGCATCAAAAGAGGCTGCTGCTTATGTGTTCAAAATAATACAATAAGATCATCCCATGCATTTTTGTTTTAAATCTTTTCTGTAAATACCAAAAGGGTCGTAATTTAACCCAAGGTTATCATAAATCTCATACATGCCGGTGCTTGTGTGTAAATGTAACAAATAAATGGTTATATTTTTCTGAAAAAAAAAATCCTGTTACAATACACTACTGCAATAAAACATTATTTTATTTTATTTTTGCAACTACTGATCTTTGTTTGAGTTATTTTAGGATACCAGGTCCAGCTAACGACGCCATTTTTAAACCAAACTGATGTAAAATGTTAGATCTTCTTTTCCTTTTCTGTATTTTCAAAATTCATAACCTGACAAGAACTTAAAAAAAAGCAAACAAAAAACAGTTATAAACTAAAAAGTAAAGGTTGGTGCACCACACTCACAGACTAAAAAAAGGGTTTTTCTACCTGATATTTATTTATATGTTAACTAATAAATTAACCTTTGTACATTGGCATTATTGCTTCAATTGAGCTATGTTCACTGTTATTATATTGTCCATTTTACATTAAATACGTTAAAAATTAGCTGGCTATCCAAGCTCCGTGTAAAATCTTCCTAAATGAACTACCAGGAGGAGAAGCACTGCTTTGTGCTGATCACCCATCTGGGATTCACCAGAGATCCTCCACAGAAGTGGTTTCCTTTCCTGCACACAAAGAGGTCAGAGGTTATTCACAGCGCAACAGAGACTGTTTTGATAGTTCATCACCAAACGCCGTCAGCTGTCAGCCTGACCTGTCTCTGAGGCTCACAGTCCACGGCGAGTTCCCAGGGATTCCATTCACGATACGCAACCTGGTCGGCTGGGGACGGTCGTCTCTCTTCCCGCACTCGCTGAACTCCACCGTCTCTGTGTTCACACAAAGACAACAATGTGACCGCGCAAGAAAACCGCAGCGCCTTCTGAGCAGCTTTTTGTTCGTGTTCATTTGCAAACTGACCTACTGTTTCTGTCAGTGGCAATTTCTCTCCAGCTGTTTGAAAGCAGCAGAAGAAAAACAAACAAAAAACAAGTAATTAAAAGAAAAGAGGTTTATAAACGGTTTTCTTGAGCTAGTTTAAACTTAACACACAAAAAGCAGAGGTAAGTACCACACTGTTTAATGGCGCAGTAGTCAAACTCAGTTTTGGGGTCAGTGGTGTAGCACCAGGGCCCATGTTGGTCCCCGTCTGGGTTACGACAATAGTTCTCCGTCAGGTTGGCGTCCGGGTGCGTCCGTGGGTTTATCCTTAAAAAAAAATAAAAAATTAAATCACACAAATCTAAATATATTAGTCAATAACGTGCTTTGCTTTGTAGGAGGAGGTTGTCTGTTACTGCGGATTGTTTGTGTAAATGCCCCAAAGTGCCGCCACACCTGGTCTGATGAGGCGTGTTCACGTTCCATTTCTGACAGGTGATGCCTTTGCGAGTTTTGCGGACGACGCCTCTGTAGTTTTTCCCATTTTCATTGTAGCAGTCTGGGAAGATAAAAAGATTGTCGTCGTAAGTAGAGCTGGACGATATAACTGAACGACTTATCACGATACAGGTGTCTCGATACAGAACTTATAACAATACAGGCGTCTCATTTTAGTCTATATTGATCATTATTGATTTGTTGTTTTTTTTGTTTTAAATATCTGAAATACTGCGAAACTGGTGGCATGACCTTTCAAGTTTTATTTGTAACTTTCACTTCATGCAATTGCTTCTTATTTTTAAGCAGTAATGAGTGAAACCTTAAACTGCTACAAAAGTTACTCAACAGACTGTTGCTAGGCAACTAAAGAACAGTGAGTTGCCAGGCAACCACATAGCAGAGTGAGTTAGTTGATTCCATCGGCCTTGCTTAGCTGGCTGCAAGAGATGGAGCAGATAAAGACTTTCGCCAACCTGTATCAGACGTATTATCTGTTGAAATTGATCGCGTGTCTATTGCAGTGCATATTGTTTTGATTTATTGTTTAGCCCTAGTTATAAGTGAAAATAAAATTGCCACGGAAGCGGAGGAGTGCATTGAGACCTTCACTGGATTTATTCTCAGATCATTTCTGAATGGAGGCGACGTACCCTCGGCCTCTATGTCGTCAGCGCAGCGTTTGATCTGCAGGCAGAGAACAGTCCTCATCTCTGGCACCGACGTGAAACACCAGGGAGCCTCAGAACCGTCTGGGTTACGGCAGTAGTTCTCCTCTAGACCCCTAGACGAGACGTAACCAAGAGTCAGTTTAGCGCACCAATGATCCTGCTAATTTAGAGAATTAGACAGCCCATCGAATTTGCACAGTACCTGGCATCACATCTTAAATATTTTCACATTTTTCCTGTTACAGTCATATTTTATTGGGATTTAATTTCATAACAGTGAAATCAAAAGACAGCTGACAAAAATAAAAGTTGTGCTTGTATTTTCATCTTTTTCTTATGGTTCAACATGTCTATAGTTCATCATTATTGCCTATATGGTGTTTCCATACATTTTAATCCCTCTGTTCTTCTGTTCTTTCTCTTGAATGTTGGTATTTATATCCATTTTGGGTTTTAGATCTTTTCAGTCCATTTTAGCCATTTCTTTGTTTCACCATTAATTTTCCCTAAATCTACCTGTTTGTGTTTCAATGCTTTAGCATTAAAATGATAAAAAAAAAATGCACTCCCACCTGAACACACCATGTTCACAGCAAAACACAGCAACCGTGTTGTGGAAAGTTGATGGGAAGATTAAAAACTTGTTGTTAAAGGTAGCAAAAGTAAACTATGTAACATTTCCCTTCAATGATCCACTACTTTGTGTCAATCGATCACAAAACAATCCCAATAATGGGAAGCTAAACCAGTGTGATCGCTTTTAAAAGACACTGTACCTGGAGAACAACATTTACTAAATTAAATTAAGCAAATCGTTGCTGGTAGATAAATGAACAAAAAGTCTCAGGAAAACTTAAAACACGTCACTCTGCGGCCAACCAGTTTCACTCTGGAAATGCTAATAACCTGCTAGCAAGTGTTAGAGAAATAAGACTGCAAGTTATTTCCCTGCAGCTGCACTTGCACTGGTTATCCTAATATACCAGCTCCTCAGTGCTTACTTGCACTCATAGATGTTTGGGATGAAGGGATGGCGATGAGGAACCTGGACGTCCCACCGCTGACAGGCGATGCCAGACGCCGTCTCGTTGACTTTGCCTCGATAGTCTTCGCCTCGGCCTCTGAAGCAGTTGGTGGTGAAGCTAGAGCGCTGCCTCTTCTCCACAAGGACTTCAGCTGCAATCAGGGAGAAGTGTTTTGAAGAAAAATTAGCATTCGCATGCACAGATAGGAAGAAGGACAGACGCTATCATCAGAAGAAATCTAATTTATTTAGCTGCAGCATTTTAAAGGAGAATAATTTTGAATTTTCCATGGAACGTAATGACATTTTTATAGCACAATCAAGTAGCTATGTTACCTTTAGTTGTTATAAAAATGCAATATATACCAAATATAACTTAAAAGGAATTTAACTTTGTGATTTAACACCTGAGCTGCACAGTGGCGCAGTTGCCTTGCAGCAAGAAGGTTCTGGGTTCAAATCCCGGCCCCAGTCTTTCTGCATGGAGCCTGCATGTTCTCCCTCTGCATGTGTGGGTTTTCTCCAGGTACTCTGGTTTCCTCCCACAGTCCAAAAACATGACTGTCAGGTTAATTGGCCTCTCCAAATTGTCCCTAGGTGTGAATGGTTGTGTGAATGGTTGTGTGTCTCTGTGTTGACTGGCGACCTGTCCAGGGTGACCCCGCCTCTCGCCCCGGAACGCTAGCTGGAGATTGGCACCAGCAACCCTCCTGACCCCACCAAGGGACAAGGTGTAAAGAAAATGGATGGATGAATTTAACACCTTGAAATTGGGTCTCTGTCTCTTTAAGAAATCCCTGCTCTATTTGAAACTCCGCCTTCATCACAACATGACTTCTCTAACAAACACTTTTACTAGCGTTTCACTGAGAAGTAACTCCTATTACGAGCTCAGCTGATTGTCCACCAGGCGTTTGCTAATTACTCCTGACTAGTCTGAAGGAGCTGAGTGGGGGAGGACTGATCTAATGAGGCGGAAGTTCAGTAGCTTGGAAGCTGCAGCTCTCAGGGTGAATGTTGAAGGTGGATCTATGTCCATTCAAGCATTTTGCACAGCTGAAAGGTTGCCATGAAGATTAAAGAATTTCTCAAACATGCATGAAAGAATTGGGTATTAAAACATTACGTAAAGCTAAAAAAAAGTTGCTTTTACACAAAACTCAGTCATTATTTAGCATGTCGCTGCATAATTCAGCCTTTAGACTTGGTGAAACACAGTGAATTAACACCCAGCTGGTTACATGGTTCCTCAAATTATCTCAAACGGTGGAAACTGCTAGTGTGGCCCATGTCTTTGTGAATCGCATCTTTCTGTTGCGGTTCTCATGGTTCATCTCAACTGAAACTTTTGAATGTTCTGTCCTTTGCAATATTCTCAAGTCCACATTTATATTCATGTTTTCTGCATATCTTTTGCCACATTTTTCCTTCCACTCAACTTTCTCTTATATGCTCAATCACAGACAAATTCTTCAGTGATTATTTAGTGATTAAAGAAGACAGCAGTCTCTCTAATGATTGGATAGTTTATATTTCTGTTTAAAAGATGCAATTGTGATTATCTAGCTACATTTATAAGTCATATTAATCCAGATTAACAGAAATAAAATTAAAAATCATTCTACGTTACTATGTTGCTATGAAAACAGTTACTTTTCTACCAGGGACTTTCTTTGTTGAAACTTTTAAACGTTTATTTACACATAACCAGCGTTTATGAATAGATTTAAAAGGACAAAAGAAAGTTAATAAAAGTGACTCAAGCAAACATAAAATATACAATGCAGTTACATAATGTAAAATAAAGTATTAGAGAGCGGCGTGTAATGTTTTCATCAATAATCTCACCACAAGATGGCGCTCTTTTCATGCTTTTGTTGCGCCATTGGTCTGCTTTATTCATGCTGTTCTTGACACATTGCACAACTCATGCTGAATGTTGGGGAAAACATTGAACTGCTGCTTAAAAAACAATTAATAATAATAATCTTTCATGTTAAATTCTATTAGTTTTTCATTGATCAGTCAAAACAAATCAGCAGAAAAAGAACAAATAATAAACCAAGCAAATAAAAACTAATTTAATCCTTAACAAGTTGCATGAACAATAAAACAGCTTTAGGGAGTTTGCTTCAATTAACCTTCACTGAACCGAAAGACGTCTGAGAGTCAAACTTAAAATCTTGGACAAACATCTGTTTGGTTCTGCTGAACCCAACAGACCGGTACCAACCCTGAAATGGGTCGTATTTAAGAAGCTAATGTGCCAGGCAATAACAAGGTGATTTAATTAGTGCAAATTAATAACACAACCTAATCCCATTGTGTTTTTCAGGCATCAGTTTTTTTTCTTTCAACACTAAAGCAAATAAATAAATGAGAACAGAAAATTGAACTTTATAATAAGACTGAAACTATTGCAACTAAAATCCACAGTCTAATTATTAGAATAAAAAATGTTTTCCACAATGTTTAAATGTTGCATTCAGTGACATAATTCTGTACATCCAGCTTTAAAAGTGGAAAACATGGACAAGTTTAGGATTTTTGTGCAGAAAAATTAATATTTTCTTACTGCATTTGCTGATGTCGCAGCTCTCTCTCTCTGTTTCTGGGTCGGTGGTGTAACACCATGGCACCGGAGAGGCGTCCGGGTTACGGCAGTAATTATCATCTAAGCTCTTGTCAGGGTACCTGAAATAGAAACATATTGCATTAAAACATAATAAAAGATTAAAACCAAATATTAAACAGTGTTGATTAAACTGCCACCACAATTATTTGCACTTCTTGTTTTCCATATATTTTATCGTGTTTACACTTGGGTCTGTGGTCAGCCTTGTTTTTCACAAGATTTTATTATTTTTCTGACTGAATATATTGGTCAGTTCAGTTTAGCAGCTATTCTCTACATTTATGTGGTTTACTTTAGAAGACATGTTGTTTTGTGTTTTCCATTTCAAACAATGTCTATAGAGAAATAGGTTTCAATTTTGGATCCTACAAAAAACAGAAACGCCTGGATAAATTTTTGGAGGAAGTAAAAGTTCCTCAACACTGAACATCAAACAGTAGCAGGTAGATAATCTAAAAAGTGTCCAGTTTCGTTTATCCAGAAAAAAGTAAATTATTTGAGGTACCAAAATGTGCAGATAATTTAAAACAAGATTATTTCATAATGCCCCCATGTCTCTGCTAATAAAAATGCTACTTTACCTTAAATTTAATTTTCTTAACTACTCAAACACAACTAAGGGTAAAACTAAACGACACTTTAAACTTTAAAGATCATTACTTCGTCTGCTGTGCATGTATTTTGCTCAGTGACATCACAAGAGGCACAAGAATCAAAGGTTCGGCAAGCATAGCGTTAGCTAACACCTGGGGGATTTTTGACCAAATTTGACAGACTCAAGTTGCACATGAAGGGGTTCAACCATAAATGAACCAAAGTTTTACTCTGATGACTCCCGCGCCTTGGAGGATACTGCCACTGATGACAAAGTAAAAGCTAGAGCTAAAGCTAGTTTTTAAACTACAGCTGGTATTATTCTGATTCTGAAAACGCTCTAATCTACATATGTCACCTTAAATAGCTATGTTATTTCCCTTTACAGTAGAACTGAAGGTAGTCTGAACTCATATTCCCAGAGCAACTTCTCTGCTGCTCTGAGGATGAGACATTTTTATTATCTCCTCTAGTTTGTCTGGAATTATCCATCGGCTAATAATGACACAATAACAGCTGAATATCTTCCATACTGAAATTTGTCCTTTTAACAAACTGCTTCTATGCTTTTTTATTATTATTATTATTATTATTATTATTATTATTATTATTATTTATTATTATTATTATTATTATTATTATTATATTGGACGATCTTATTGAAATCCATGTTAAATTTTCTCCTAGAGCACAAATGTTTTGCTACTGCTATAAGGCAAATGGAAATGAAGAAATTTGATTGAAAACATGAAAAAAAAAGGGAGGAAAGACATTTCTGTAGAGGATTTCAAAAGATTTGCCTTATACCTTTTGTGATGTCATCCATGGATATTGCCCATGGAAGCTTAAATTGATTGTTTATCCTGATTGAAAAATTTTAAACTGAATACCTGGAAAAATGGCAAAACCACAACATATTTCCCTGTCGGTGACCAGCAGCATCTAAAGAATAGCAATGCATTGCAGCAAAGTAGCCAATGAATTTGGTAAGCTCACTAAAAACAGAGCAGCTATGCATGGACATGTACTTTTCAGGCTGGTAGATGTGTTGATGAGGGAATTGCTGATCCCATCTCTGGCACTCTTTGCCGCTCTCAGTGTGATCCACCTGGCCTCGGTAGTCTTCTCCGTTGCAGGTGATGCACACCTCTGCACACACAGGCAGACGTTTTTATACAAGCAATGAGAAAAACTCCTCAAAAATAAGCAAACCAGTAGCCTACATAAGATGTTGCTAATGGAGCTACACATTTTAAAAATCTGTTATTTGTGAAACAAAGTGAGAAGAACAGGAATTTATTCATTTTTCTGTCTATGATCTGGGTGTTTTTCAGGCAAATGTTATTACAAAGATGCTGAAGCTCAGCCAGAAAACTGAAGCCATGTTTTCCGTGCATATGATGTTTCAACGAATCAAAAGCTCTAAACAGCGTAATTTTTGTTTTCTCTTGCCATTGAAGTCGCATATATAACAATCTGTTTTGCAAAAAGATGATTTTCATAAAAATTATCTTTTGTGAAAATTAGCGAGAACCTGAATATTTCTGTCAACGACTTCTTTTGTTTGTTTTGCTTTGTTTTCAGGCTGATATCTTTACAAAGATGCTAAACTGCATCTATGTTTTCTGTACAATATTTCAACAAACCAGAAGCCAATAAGTATATCATTTGTTGCTAGGAATAGTTTGTTTGTGTTTTTAATTTGTGAATATAAACTTCTTTTTATGAAACAAAATGAAACAACAAACAAATCCTGAATTGTTTAACTCAGGCATCTTTTTTCTTTTTTCTTTAAGAAAAATGTATTTGCAAACAGGCTAAAACTTGCACTAAAAGCTGCACCCATGTTTTCTGTACAACATTTCAACTGCTTCAGTTTTCCAACCTGTCAAATATGGGGTTCCATTTGTGTCAAAAATAAGTAGAAGCCCTAAGTGTAGATGTCGTTGGTCTATGTCGTTGCTATGCGACTTTGGTAGATGTGATTGGTCTATGTTGCATGTAGATGATGCATGTGTCTATGTTGCATATCTATGTTGCATATCCGTTCGCCGCATATGTGGTTCATGTCAAAGTCGCACCGTCTTTGCACTGCGGGATGTTGCAGCTTTCGTAGCGCCGCTCCGGGTCGGTGGTGTAGCACCACGGGCCGATCCGATCTCCATCCGGGTTCCTGCAGTAGTTCAGCTCCAGGCCGTTGGTAGGCGAAGGAGTCCATCTGAGACAAACAGGGTGACGGATTGACCCACTTAGTGTGTGTGTGGCGACATTCACGTTACACGCTCACGGCGGCTGGATAAACAGGACTGAGAGAGAAAAGCCGCAGCGCTCTGATGGGTCACTGCGATGTTTGTTTTAGTAAAATCGACAGAGATCTTGGACGTTTCATCTGGAGTTGCACAATTTGGGTTTCCCAGGAGGCTGGGACACAGTGTGGCGAAAACAAGTATTCAAATGTAATCAAACCATCTTTGTTTATTATATCTGTTTCTTTTATTATTTTTGTTTTCTTTTATTTTTTCATGTTTATGAAGAAAACTGGGACCAGATTGCTTCTGAACTGTTTTCTTTCTCTCATCTTTTTGACGTCAACATTGGTTAGACTGGAAACTGAAGGCAAAAAGAAAACATAATCCAACTTTTTTTTAAAATGTAGTTAATCAGTTACAAGTAATTAAATCAAGTTTAACCGAGTAAATATATTAACTTTAAATTGTCATGTTAAACAAATGTAAATAACTTAAGTTTGACTAATTTTATTCAATTATATGTAACAAATTAAGTATTTTAAGTTGAAGGCCATTCTCTTTTTAAGATTTTAGTTGTTGATTTAAAAAAGATTTTTATTTTTGCATACAGTGCATTCTATGGAAATCATTCAGATTTACTGTCAAGTTTTGATTTTTTGCTGTAAAAAACTGATTTATGTACACCTAAATATTACAAACAAAAAAGATACTCTAAATATTTTTTTTTACTTTGTTAGTTTGAAGTTAATATTTTTTCTATTTCCTTCACTGATGTATTAAGCAATCAAAGCAAATACCGGATCTTCCAAAAATAACCAGAGGGTAGAGTCACTTTATCTGTGTTTATATATTTTTAATGTTTGAAAGAAGGTTATTTTTTGTTGAATAAATATAAGATAGGGATATATAAGGAATACAACTTGACATTTCTCAGTAAAGAACTGACTATATGATCTGTCATTTTTAAAAATTATTTGTTCATCACATTGAAGTTTAAAGGTATTTTAAAATATGATTCAATTCAAAATTAATGAATTAATTATTTATCAAGATAACCTCAATCACAAATAATAATAATAATAATAATAATAATAATAATAATAATAATAATAATAATAATAATAATAATAATAATAATAGCGCCTCAAATTTTAATAATAATAAAAATAATTAATAATTAAGTTGGTCAAGTTTAAAAGTAACTGAAAACATCCTGAATGTGGTGATAATAAATCAAATCATCTCATTTTTGCTAAAGTTTTTTATATCATCTAAATCATCTTTTGGCAATAAAAACTAAAAAATGTCCTTTTCTCTTTTTTCCTCATTTTTATGCAAATATCAGTTTTGGCAAAAGGAAGAAAGTGAAATTTTTAAATAAATCATTTGTAAAATCAAATTGACAGAAGTAAATATTAGAGATAATCTCTGATGTCTTTAAAAACCCGTCTGTATGATCAGGTTTTTGATACTTACTGACTTGTACAGGAAAAACAAATCACCTGTGATCATGAGGAAACTTTGACCACCACTGCTGGCAGGTGAGGCCACTTTTAGTGGTGAAAACTTTCCCCCGGTAGTCTTCCCCTTTACCTACAATGCACTTCCTTACATAAACTGCAAAACAAACCAAAACAGTTATGATTTAAAAAAAACCCAACAATTTCTGCAAAGTTGATTTTCACCAGTCAATCTCTTCACCTTTCTTCTCATAAAGATCACAGTTGACGTTTCTCTTTACTTCTGCGTTGCTTCCGTCGGCCACCCAGGGCAAATGTTTACAGGTCCCAACCGGACGAATCTCGTAGTTGAAGGCTCTGGAGATGAGAAATGTTTTTCAGTGTTTTTTACAACCAGATAAATTACTAGTCATGCATGTTTGGAGAGGGAAACTGTGAGTGATGTGTGGGAGATTCAGTGTCTAGTTGCAGATCAGGGATGAAATGTGTGCAAATAAAACACTTTTTTGTCACAAACAAAGCTTTAAAGACAGTAACTTTGAGGACAAACGTATATCTCACAGACTGTCTTCCTATTTAGGAGCTTCGGCAGATACTCAAACTTCCATCTCTGACAGATATGGATGAGGGTCTAATGCTGAATTTGCATCATGATTCATCACGATGTAACATGTGGGGGAAAAGTGTGTGTGGATAGAGTTTCTCCTCTCTTTGGGCAGCAATTAAGATGTTTAAAGTGACAGCAGGAGATAAAATTAGCCCAGAAGAGGACAGCGTTTAGTGTAGGCTGATGGCAAGACATGTTCTGCACATGCAGGCTATGTTGGCGCTTGTTTTCTGCTCACTTTTAGAAAACCCAACTAGAAAATGCTGCAGGAATCCAGAATATTTATGTTTAAAGTGAGCATAAAAAGAGATTGGAGAAATCTTTTTTAAAAAGGTTCAAATTATGATTTTGTTTTGACAAATGTCAGTGTAGCTAAAAACAGGGATACGTTCACACAAATTTTAATTTATGAGCTTTATAAAGGTTTAGTTGGGCAGAAAAGTGTGCTTTACATCTCTGCTGACTTCATTGATATCTGAAAGCAAAACCTCTGATTTTAAAATGAATACTACTGAATACATTGACCCTTGCAAAGGTTTTCAACCACATTAAACTTGTTTTATGTTTGGTAACAACAACTACTTAGTCTGATGTGTTTTATTGGGCATATCAGAAAGCACTGGTTGTGTTTTTTATGTTATATCTGAAAATATACTAAAAAATAAATGCTATCTATCTACCAGACTGAATTTTATGCCCATTTTTCTTGTCAAAACAGCACAAGTGTAATTAAATTGAAAGGAAAGAGTCTGTGAACTTTATATTTACATTTTGTAAAGTATTGTCAATTGGTTTTATGTTTTGTGTTTAGACTTTGTAGTTCTGGTTTTATATTTAGGTAACAAAAAAAAAAACAAGTAAACAAATAAAAACTAAATCAAGCCCAGTGTAAGCCTCTTGCAGCGTCTAACAAGCTTTACTTTACATACATTTCCTGTAGTTAACCACATTCCCAAATGGAACAATTCCCACAGCATGATGCAGCCGCTACCGCACTGAAGACAAGGGATGGTGTGTATTCAGAGAAATGCCAAGCGATTCTTGTCTGCAGACGGTGCGCTTTCACCTGCAGTCCTGAGATTGCGAGCAGCGGCTTGCGCACTCCTCCAAATTCAAACCCGGCAACATCTGCATCCGAGCTGCGTTCCAGGCGGTGGGAACGAGCTCCCTGCCCTCGGAGCGCTGGTAGTCGTTGAGAGAGCTGCGGAGCGCTGTTCATGCACAGCAGAACCCCAGACATAATGCAGATGTGAATGTGTTGATGCTGACAGAAACGGTCAGCAGCAGATCAGTGGCACCATCAGGAACGTTCGGACATGACCCTGCACACATGCAACCTTTGGACCAAGACTCTCCTGCTGCTGTTTTGTGTGTTGTGACAAAGGAGAGCTTCAGATAGCTGCATGTTTGCCCTTAACTGCTGAAATACACCTAATACTTTTGTCCTTTTTTTTGTCACACACCCAAAACAAATCAATCTTCTAACTATTTACTGGGAATTATTGATTACTTTTTCTGATTTCAATTTTCTGTCTACAGAAACACAACTTAATTTCAGCGTAAATCTGGTAAAGTGTCTCTATAAGTAAATAAATCAAACATTTAAAGGTCTTAACTTGAGAAAAACCCAGAATCTTACCAGTAGTCAGTCCAGTAGTCAGGAGAATACAGAGCAGAAACGGATTCATTGTTTGCTTCTGAGGAAGATAGCACTCTTTTGTAATGATACTATTATCAACTCTGATTCAATTACAATGAGGTGAGTCTGATTTTTGCACTTCTGACTACAAGCCCACCTCAAATAATTTTAAAAACAATAAAAACCCTTAAAGGTTCAATAGTCAAAAATCTTCGCAGAAAGTCAGAAAGCAGAAATCCAACAGCCCAGCGCCGAGCACTAAGCCGCTGACCAAACAGTAGCCTTAATCCCGCAAACAGCTAATCAATAAGCTCAGTAATCATTAATAAGCAGTGACACATCGCCCTGCGGTCTGTAGTTGTCCAGAGAGCCTCCAGGGGGCAGTAGGGTCGTTTTTAGCTGTGTATTCCTGATTTCTTCTCATTTCCTGGGGAGTTAAAGTGAAACTGCAGCTGCTTCCTTGTCCGCATTTTTTTTTTTTTTTTACATTTTCTACAGATTAATCATCGCGGTTCGGGTAAGAACATGCTCACTTTCTCACCGCGGTTCTCATGAAGGTGCAAATAACGCGAACTACATGGAAAACGAGTTAAGGTGGACTTTGATCAAACCCCGAAACTCTGCAAACCTTTTCACGGCTCACACATCAGCTGCAAACAGCAGAAAGAAAAACATGAACAATAAATGGAGACATAAAGCAGATGGATGTTGCTTTTTGGTGTGAACGGTCTAATGCTGCGCGGCAGGTAATCTGAAACCTGTGATTTTATTGCCAATCCCTTATAAATCAGCAGGAAGTCACTTCAACCTATTGTTTCTCAGCTGTATCAGCGGGAATGCTTTAGTTTTTGATTCCGTCTCAACAGGTGTTCCAACACTTATCAGAACTTTTCTAATTTCTGCTTTGGCTCCACTGGGTCTGGTGTCTTTCTGTGCTGAAAAAAAAATACAAAAGTGTTGACCCATGCTCCACATCATCCAGTGAATATTTCTCATTTTTACCCTTTGATTCTTGAAAATAGGGACAAAATGGGTTTTAATTTTCCCATAATTTTTTTTTGTTATTTCTCAAATTTATGTAGCTATACAAATATGTCAAATAATGTTTTGGAAATGTAAAGATGCTGAGGTACAGGCTCCCAGTTGCAACATTTTTTTAAAAAATTGCATTTTTAATCGACCTGACCCAGAACGTTGTCATCACCATCTGACAAAAATAAATAAAAAATAATTTTTAATGACCCTATTAGTGATATTTTCACTCATTTTACAGACAAAAGCTTCTCAAGAAACAAAATAAATATTATTTAAAACAAAAAACCATAAAAAGTCAATCTGACGGAGTTGACACTGCATGACGGAGTTGACACAAAACTGAAGGTGACAAACTAGTGAGTAAAGTGAAAAACTTGCAATCTATGTAAAATACATTAAAATGAATTAATTGCAAATTTAAGTGACATTTGACAACAATTTCACTAAAGAGTCAGAAAAACTCTGATGGAGTTGACATCTGACGGAGGTGACCAAAAGCCAAACTACCTCAATTTATATGACGTTATTCTGAAGGAGGCCATATTGTAGCTCATCAGGTCCATAAAATCTTTACATTTGACCAAAATTAAGCTTTTATTTCACAAAATGTCATCAAAGTTTTGTAAATTGTCAGTTATGGTGTTGACACATCATGGTTGTGACAAACAACTTAGGAATAAAAAGAAGAAAAAACTAAAGAATAACATAAGCTAACCAGAGCTAACTAGCCCTCCTAGCAAAGAAAGAAACAGGAAGTGGTCATGGGGTCCTCAGAAGTTCTGCTGCCCCAATAATGCCTGATTTTTTTTACATTCTTTTCATTTCTGACGGTGTTGACAAAAACTAAGGACAAATTTCAACGGAGTTGGAAAATATATAAAAATGATATTTCATTCAATTTATTGATATCCTTATAATTATTTATATGACTACTTATACTTAATTGTCATAATATATATTTTTAGTATTTTTTAAATTGTTTTAAACTATTATAATGTATTGAGTTCTGCTCCTGGACAAAGGCTTTTACAGGCATCATCCACTGACTACAATGTTTAAAATAAAAAAATATTCAGCAAATACCTGGAAAATATACATTGTTGTGCTCACATGACCCAGGTTAGTTTAGTCAGATATTTGAAAAAATTATATTTTGTGTATATTTTATTCAAATTTTGTGCTTTATCCATAGGGCCTGTTTTGTCCCTATTCTCAAGATTCACATTTGTCATTTTACTTTAGTGCTGCTTAAAAGAATTCACTACCTTAGTTTTTTACAGCCTGTAATGGATTACAAAGCCTTTTCTTTGGCTATGAGGCTGTAAAATCCCAGTGAGAGTTTAACAAAATTACTCCAAGAGCGTGTAGTTCTGCAACAATGATCCACAACACGTCTAAGTCCACCTCTGAATTACGTAAAGCAAACAAATAAACAGAAAAAGATTAAAGTTGTACACTGGTCTAGTCTAAGCCTTTACTAAAACGAAGCACAGATTATTGATCAAGCCATTATTTATCAAAATCTCTCTAATATAGCTGAAATAAAAGCATTCCTCCACATCAATGTTAGAAAACATAAATGTATGCAAGTGTAAAAATAAATCAAATAAAATGATGGTACATTTTAACATAAGGCAATGCAGGTTTGGATAGATTCTTCCCTAAATAATCATTAAAAATGCTTTTTGCATTTACTCAGGTTAAAATCTGTTCGAAGATCTGAAACATTTAAATCTAGCAAAGCAAAAAAAAAGTTTGAAGGGTTAAATAATTTTTTTACAGAGCTTTGTTTTCAAAAATGCTATTCAAGGTGACGATTAATCTGAAGCTCTGATATGTCACTTGAATTTGAAAGAATATTTCTCACAGAAGGATTAAAGAACATCAATAAACAAATTAATCTGATGTAATGGCCTCTTGTGAGTTTTAAGATGTTTTTTTTTAATCATTTTTATCTATTGAGTTCAGTTTTAGAAACAAGCGACACCATAAATATGTCCTCCTCAGGACAGAAAAGGGATTTTATGTTAAATCTGTACTCTATGCCTCCAGTTCTGCATGTTTGACAGTTTCCCCAGAGATTTAAACCAATCAGCCACTGGTTCTTGCAGAAAACGATGAGCTGATATTTCATTCATTCAGGTCTGCTCCAGCAGAAACACTCCTGTCTTTCAGAGGGTTCAGAGTTCAGACTATGCAACCTAAGGTTATGGGGTTTCCTGTTTAATAATTCGGCTTGATTTGGTTGTTTCTCTCCAGGATGTCGGCTGTGAAGATGAGCGAGGGCAGTGTGGAGGTGGAGAGCTGCAAAGCTCCACTTTTCTACAGACAGAGCGAGCCGGCCGCGGGAGAAGCAAAGATGTCGGTTCTTCTCCTTCATGGTATTCGTTTCTCATCGGAGAACTGGCTCAGCATCGGCACTCTGGAGACGCTGGCCAAAGCCGGCTGCCGAGCGGTCGCCCTCGACCTGCCAGGTGCCTCACGTCAGAACAGACGTCAGATCAGTCAGTCAAAGCACTTCGATAGTTTCCATTGAAAGTGCTTCACAAAGCATAAATGCTAAAACTGTTGTCATGCGGATGCATGCAAGTACAACACCGAATATAAGACAATAAAAGTTAAAGGGGCAGTATTATGTATTTTACAGGCAGATGGTGCCATTTCATTACATAGCCAAATAATTGTTGTCTACAGATTTTATTAAAAAAAGCCATATATACAGCTTTCTCTCTCTCTCTCTCTCTCTCTCTCTATATATATATATATATATATATATTACATATATATATATATATATATATATAAAAATTCCCTTCTCACCCTCTGCGGGTGGTCTCTCTCTCTCTTTTCATCCTCTGAACTCGGGTCCTCTACCAGAGGCCTGGGAGCTTGAGGTTCTCCTCCAGTATCTTGGCTGTGCCTAGTACTGCACATTTCTGGACTGAGATGTCTGATGTTGTTCCTGGGATCAGTTTTAGCCACTGCTCCAGTTTGGGGTTTCTGCCCCGAGGGCCCCGATGACCACAGGCACCACTGTGGTCGTCACCTTCCAGTTCTTTTCCAGTTCCTCCCTGAGGCCCTGGTATTTCTCCAGTTTCTCATGCTCCTTTTTCCTGATGTTGTAGTCACTTGGTATAGCTACATCCACCACAACGGCTTTCCTCTGTTCTTTATCCACCATATATATATAGATATATATATATAGTTATATAAATATATACATCTATATATATAGATATAGTTATATATATATATATATGTATATATATATATATATATATGTATAGATATATATTTATGGCTTTTTTTAAAAATAAAATCTGAAGACAACAATTATTTGACTATGTGATGAAATATGACTTAAAATCAATGTGGGTTTGTAACTTAACTCCTTGAAATTGGACCTCTGTCTCTTTAAAAACTCCTGCTGTTTTTTAAATGCCACATTCAGGAAGTCAACACGACTTTGCTCCACTATTAAGCCTTTAGCAACATTTTTACCAACATTGCACTGAGAAGCAGCTCGTCTAATGAGCTCAGCTAATGTACAGCTCCACCAGCTAATTGGTGCTGGCTAGTCTGGAGGAGCTGAGTGGGGGAGTTACATGGGAGGGCTGCTCTGTGAGGCAGAAGTTTGAAAACTGCAGCTCTGAGGAGGAGCTGCGTCTCGGAGGCGGGGCTAGGTCCACCCAGGCGTTTTGCACATCTGAATGGAGATTAAAGGATTTCTCTAACATGCATGAAATAATCAAAGCAACAATCCAGGCATGTTTTTGATGAGGGAATAACACAACATAATGGAAAGCTCAAAAAACTGATTTTACTTCATTTTTATTAGAATTAGAAACAACAAAACTCTGAAAAGTAAAGGGATATCAAACCGTTCAGACCAGTAATATACAAACGTTTTGCACTGGGACGACACCGGCACCTGAGTGGTCAACTTTACCCAATTTAAAACAAAATCATTTTATCTGTGCAGCAATAAATTTAACATGAAACTAAGTAGAAAAGACCAAATTATTGTTAGTCCAACTAAGCGTCCTTGATATTTGCCTTTGCAAAAAAAAAAAAGGTTTGCATCCGGCCAACTTTTCTGGTTGTATGTTTTCTATGTTGTTGGTCTAGAAAACAAATTTCAATCTCCTTTAGGAGTCCTTTCTAAGTCTACTGTGAACTTTCCTGTCCTCAGAACTCGGCCGGTCCAAGTCGGCCAAAGCGCCGGCGTCGGTGGGAGAGCCGGCCCCCGCAGCGTTCCTGAAGGAAGTGTGTGAGCAGCTGAGTCTGAGCCCCGTCGTAGTGATCAGCCCCTCACTCAGTGGGATGTACGCCCTCCCTTTCCTCCTGGAGCACCAGCCTCTAATACGAGCCTTCGTCCCCGTGGCGCCAATCTGCACTGAAAGATTCACAGCAGAACAGTACCGGAGCGTCAAGGTATTCATTTGAGAATGTGCAGAAAATACAGATTTTTTTCAAATCTAAAAAAATTACCTCTGTGTTGTTCGTTTAGGTCCCGACGCTGATCGTTTACGGCGACCAGGACACTCAGCTCGGAGAGGCGTCACTCCGTAACCTGAGCAACCTGAAGAACCACAGGGTGGTGGTGATGAAGGGGGCGGGACACCCGTGTTACCTTGACGACCCAGACACCTGGCACGAAGCGCTTACCAACTTCCTGGAGACTCTGTGAGGCTCTTCGCTCACTTTCAAGCAAAGAAATTCCCAACTAACACACAAAGGACTGAAAGGAGCCAAACAAACTAATAACTCACAAGACATAAATGCACTACAAAACGATGCTTGCAAATAAAATCACTGGAAGGTTTTGATGTTTAATAGATTTAGAAAGTCAGCGGCTTCTGTGACCACTAAGAAAAATGTCAGAAGTGTGATATCTCTACTTTTGCAGTTAACAGTCTGACCAAATCAATGCCCATTAATTACTTATATGAACCGCTTGAGCTTTTTTGCCCCATGATGTCGATCATTACTGCCCTCTTGTGGACTGTATCAGCTACTGTAGTAACGCTTTAACACTTGAACCTGTTTGTAACTAAATATCAGCATTCATGTCTATTAAAAACCGTGACAGATAAAATTAACTCATATAAAGTTTGTAATTATTTAGCTTTCTGACATACTAACAGGAGTGATTGATGGTTGACTGGAAAACAGACCAAACCAGGCTGTAGGCTTGGTTCTGGTCATTTGACCCCAATCTCTGTTTCCATCCTTAAATTACGTTTTATTTACTTATATGAACTCCTGGTGCTGCACTTTGCATCACACCTGAAACCGATGTAAAGAATATCTTACCAGATCTATTGAGACAAAAGACTGGATTGTTGCTTTGTGATCCAAACTCATATTTTTAGATTTAAGTAAATTTTGCATTTAATTTGGAAACTGAAGTCCCAGAGTTTGTGCCAAAAGAGGCACATCATCGAGGTTTCTGGAGAACCTCTGATTTGGGAAGCCCTCTGCTGGCTTTGGTCCACTGTAAGGAAAACACCTGGACATTTCAGAGCCCGACATTCTTGTCTGCTGGTGAGCTTTGTGCAGATTTTAATTTCCTGCAGGATTATTCAATGTCACATGCTGTTTTTATTTTAATTATGTAAAGCACTTTGAAATGCCTTGCTGCTGAAATGTGCTATAGAAATTAAATTTGATTGATTGACACCTGCCCACACTACCAAGAGTACGATACTTAATGCTTAATGGCTGTAGTTTGACAGCAAACATATAATTTAAAAGTTGCTTGAATTCACCTGAATAACATGATGAGGTCATCAACAACGCTCTCTCTAATTGTCTGATGCGTCTGTATCCATAAAGCCATTTACAGCTACTGAATATTTTTGTCTCACATTTTTTGCCTGCAGACAAATAAACACACCACACAGCTGGATGAAGTGAAAAATATGAACATTATTTAATAACTGATTCTCTGTAATAAACAATTTGAAAATATTTTACAAGGAGTCACACACACAATATTTTACAAATTTTGCCCTCGTCTTCTTTTTGTTTCATTATTTTATTTTTTTTCTTTTAAGCTTCATCTGTACAAAAGAATGGAGACATGGACCATTGCCCAAAAGAGAAGGAGCTAAATCTTACACGCGCACAAACATTCACGCTCACACACACGTACAATAAGTAAAACAAAAACAGAACAAAAAGAAAAAAGAAAACCATTTCGACGTCAGATCTCAAACTTATCAACAGTGCTGTTTTCCTATATATATATAATTTTTTAACGTCACTTTAACTTTGACTGATTTAACTCTTTTTTTTTTTCTCTAAATGTTGCTGTTTTTTCACACTCTTTGTCAAACATGGTCACATATCACCAGACTACAGACTACAGATTCACATACGCACGTCTTTCCCACAGAGACGCACCAACACAGAGGCAGCGAGGGTCGCGGGGGGGACGCTCTTTATGAAAACATTGCTTGATGTCTTAAAGCTGATCCCTCCCTCTCATCCCCAAGCTGGTCCAATTTGATATATTTTTTCTGTTTTTTTTTTTTGTGTTATTTTTGGCAAAAGGAAATCTGTCAAACCAGAGAAATCAGATGCGCGTTTCCAGTCGGGATTCGTCCGTGACCCTCGGTTTGACAGAACCGCGCTGCTCTGTGGAGACCCACTCCCTGAGCTCACTTCTGACATCACACACAGGGAACAGGGCTCCTACGCAATCTTGAAAAAAGACACGAAATTATGGGATCTGATTTGAGAATTTTCTCAATCTATATAAGAAATTGATAGTAATTGTTCCATAATTTGAAGTTCTGGATTCCTGTAAAGCTACTAAACATCTCGACTCTTTTATGACTAAATATACAGCTCTGGAAAAAAGTTAAGAAATCACTGAAAATGATCCGTTTCTCAGATTTTACTCTGTAGATGTACTCATGTAGATGTATATGTTTGAGTAAAATGAACATTGTTCTTTTCTTCTACGAACTACTGAGAACGTGTCTCTGATATGTTCTTTAATTTAGTATTTATTTAAATGAGAAATGCTCATAATGACAAAAAAATGCAGTTTTTTCAGACCTGAAATGATGTAAAGCAAACAAGTTCCTATTCATTTAGAAACAACACCAATGTTTTAACTCAGGAAGAGTTCAGAAATCGATATTTGGTGGAAAAACCATGAGTGCATTTTTTCCAGAGCTCTATTTCTAAAATTAACATAAAGTTTACACCACATGTCAGTAAGAATCCAAATAATCCACACATACAAAGAAACGAATGCGAATTAACTTAGAAATGATGTGAAAAATGTATAAAGGCACAGAGAATAAATGTTGATGACTTTTGTTCAGAAAGCAATTCTGCCTCCTGATGGTACCAATTAATATCATCTGGTTTAAGCCTAATTCATGGTCCATCAAAAGGTTTTCTCATTACCATTACTGCACAAGAAACATCTCATCTGCATCTCTAAATCTTTAAATGTTCCAGTGCGCAGCTGGATCCACGATCAGAAAGTAGAAAGAAAATTATTTCTCCTTAATCCACATCATTATTGCAGAGAGATAAAATAATAAGGATGATTCACAGAGAGCTTCCAAACTACCTGGAATCAGTAGGTGGAGTGGTTTCACGTAAAAACACAAAACATCTATTGTCTCTATTACAGTCATTGCACAAGACTCCACTGCTGAAAGAAAACTACGCATCTTAACTATGGTGCGTAGCTTTTGAAAAAGTTGATCAAATTCTGGGAGAATCACTGGACCGACAGTGAAGTTTTGAGGAAGTAACATCATGGTGAGGGGTTGAGAAAAACTTTGATTAGAGGAATGGAGAAAAGATAAAACGGTAGAGGGGATGAAATTATCTTAAACACATTTTAGCAGGCATGTCTTATATTTATTCCCTGTGCTAATTCATTTTGTATGTGTGGGTCACTTGGGTTCATGTTGTCATCTGGTGAGAACTAATTCCAGTAAAAATACATATTTTCTGAGAAAAATTTGCTTACTTTTCATATTAAATATTTCTTTTGAAAAAAGAAAGATTTAATAATCTTTTTTTCTAAAACATCTCAGCATGAGTATTTGTCATAACACTTTATTTGAAGGGGTGTGCATAAGACTGACATGTCATAAACATGACATAACATCTGTTATGAGCATAAAATAATCTTTATTAATGGCTATGACTGATATCATGAAGTGCCATTTGGCAGAAAATGACACTTTTAATGCAAATTTGTTGTACTAAAAGTTGCATTAATAGTCCAACTTTGCATTTAAAATCTCATTATTTACCAAATGGCACTTCATGACAAGAATCATAACCATTCAAGAAAACGCCTTCATGTTCATAACAGGTGTTATGACATGTTTATGACAGTATGTTAGTCTTATGCACACCCCTTCAAATAAAGTGTTACCGTATTTGTTAACTTTGATTTTAAATTTTGAGGTACATATAATGGCACAGTTAGTCATAGATAAAAATGGGGCATTTTACAGGTTTTTTGGCCTCATGACACCAAACTGCGATAAATCAAGATGTTATAGATCAGAATCAGCTTTAAAGACTCTGGACTTGTTACAGGATGATCTAGTTCTGATCGAACAACTCTTAATTTAAATACATTCAGTCCAGATTCCCCAACATTTAAACCTTTTACTTTACCGATGAATCAAAATTCAGGTGATGATTTGGGTAATTTGAGGTTAAGGTTTTGTTCTTCAATGTGGCCAAAACTACAAACAGGAAAAGTCTGAAAGTTTTGAGATCGGTAGGAACCCTGCAATAAACACTTATAGATCAACGTCTCTTCTTCCGTCCGCCCACCGACTCAGCGTCTCCCAACTGGGCACGAATAAGTGTCATTACCACGTCTGCTTACAGGTGTGTGTGCACAACGTCTCAGTGCAGGTGCACAAAGTGTAGGTTTTCATATTTAGTGTACGGATCCTGGAAAAGAGGGGAAGTAGCAGGGGGTACATTTCCACAGGCACGTGTTCAGCGTTCATTTACAGACAGTGAAAATAGGGAATTACAGACAGAATTAATGGCACAGGACAGAGACAAACAAATGCCAGGAAAGTAAAACTGCATCAGGCATCAAAAGACGCCAAAAGAGTCCAATTGATAATACTCGTCTTTAAATTTAGCTCCTTTAACAGTCTCTTTTTTTCTTTTTTTGTCTCAGGTTTACTAGGAGCTGAGCTGCAGTTACTGTGCCAGCATGATTTGTCACATCAAATAGTACCGACGACTGTACAGAGCGAGTGGTGAAGGTTCAAACTGTTGCATGACTCATTCTCACCGGCGCTGCACAGTGAGATCTGAGTGGGTGTGAACATCCAAGGTCAGAGGCTTTTAAAACGGGAAATCTCCCACCTGCGCTCAAGCAGTTTTAATGCAAACATGCATCGATCAACAATTCATTAGGAGAGAAAAATAAGTCCAAAAATAAAAATCAGAGCTCAGTGCACCTTAATGCATAACACTAAGAAAAGTCTGTGGAGGGAGTATTTTAGAATCGGGCAGGATATCCATGAGAAACGGGGTTTAAGTGGGGAATCGAAGCTCCTCACTGAGTAACACTAAGGCATTTAAAACGGCTTTGATAACTCTTTAGCATTCAGACAGAAAACACTAAAACTACACATTCTGCACCTCCTCTACGTCAACATTTAAATAGAGCGGCACCTGTCAGTTCTGGTCAGAAGTTTACATGCACACCATCTGTATCCCATGGGTTTAATACTGTAAATCTTAGTTTTTTTGCTCTTTGACCTTTCCTCTTGGCAGGATTGGTAGAGCTCATTATAAACTCATTGGTTTCCTGGCACAGACCACATGTTTTAAGCATAGATCACACATTTTGATGTCAATGCCGTTTCAGAAACTTATTTTTAGCCAGCTTTATCTATTGAAAGTCTGGTTCTCATTTGGGATTTTTTTCTTGTTGGGACTTCCATCCCGTCCATTTCAAATTTCTCAGTCACTTAGGTGTTGATTTCTACTGAAGTCGAGTAAATTTTGAGGTAGTCCCTCTTCATAATTGTTGCACACTGCAAAAACACCAAATCCTACCAAGTATTTGTGACTTGGTTCAAATGTAAATGCCTCAGTACCCTTGAAGACAAAATCATCTTACAAGTGACATTTCAGCAAGATGTTGGAGCTTGTTTTAAGTCTCTAATTGATGACTGATGGACTTTGGGACATCGTGGACCGTGTTTAAAAGCCAAGTTTGTATCAGAAAACCAGTCAGCTTGATTGAATCCTACCAGCACTGCCATGAAGAGAAATCCATTTCTAGGCAGAATTATGCTAAATGTATGTGCAAAATATGTTTATCCAACATTAAATGTAACCAAATAATACATTTGAGATTGAATTATTGTTTATCCAAAATCACAGAGGTGATATGTAATTATTCTCAGAATGTAGGGCTGAATGATATGGCTGACAAAAACGCACCACGATAGCAGAGTTATCAATAATCACGATATCAATAATGTCTGATTAGATTTTTGTTTTAAATATCTGAAATGCTACTAAACTGGTGGCTTGACTGTTCCTGTTCTGAGCAGGAACCTGAAACTGTGCAAGTTGCTAGGTAACCAGAAGTTCTCAAGTTGTTGCTAGGTAACCAGAAGTTCTCAAGTTGTTGCTAGGTAACCAAAGAGCGAGCGAGTTACTAACTGCCACAGGTCTTTCTTAGCGATCCTTGAGAGGTTGAGCAGCTAAAACCGATCCTCCGCTTAAATACCCAGAATGCTGTGCGGTTCTGGATCAGAGTTCGGTGAAGTCCCATCAGATGTATCATCTATTGATACTGATCATGTGTTTATTACACCTGAGTGAAATTGGCCCCCCACCTTCTTCAAATCAGACAAAATTGGTGTCAAATGTTTGCGCTACATTTGTGCTGGTTTGTGCAGCAAAATTTTTTGTTTGTGCCGCTATCATTTTAAAGATATAAAGAAAGATGGATTTCATAAAAGTTTGGGGGGTTGGTTGACCTTTTGACCTTTACACTTTCATTAATATCTCCAAAGCCAAAGTAGCACAAACGAGAATTTTTGCTGCACAAACCAGAACAAACGTAGCCGAGTTGATTGACACCCATTTGGTCTGATTTGAAGAAGGTGGGGGGGGGGGGCTGGTTGACCTTGGATGACCTCTAGAAACATTTCTTTATATCTTTAAAATGATAGCGGCACAAACAAAAATTTTTGCTGCACAAACCAGCACAAACATAGCACAAACGTTTGACACCAATTTTGTCTGATTTGAAGAAGGTGGTGGGGCCAACTTCACTCAGGTAGTTTATTACAACTCACACTGTCGTTGGTTTGTTGTCTTCACCCTATTAGAACGATTCAAATACATCGATACCAAATCTGATTTGCAGACGAAGCTCTGTGACTTCCTGTAAACTCGCGACCGGAACGTAACGGGTGGATCTCTTAGTTTAGTTCTCCACCACAACACTAGACTTTGTTTGCTGCCACACAGAAACAGTAAGAAACAGCTGAACTAGCTCAAATATTACCCCCGCCTCCCAAACCGAAGATCCTTTCGAGGGCTTTTAAAACAAACGCACATACGCACACATCCACAAACACACACACAAACCAGGCAGAACGATAGCAGTCAGGTGGCCCTAAGAACACACTATGGCCAGTTAACTCGCTGTATATCAATAGTGTATCATAGCTCTATACATGGTTTAGTAAAGGAACTGTATAGTAATCCCCATGTGACGGCGGACCGGAGGCTCTGAGGGGGGGAAAGGGGGATGATGATGATAAGCGGAGCCGGTCAGCGCGGCGACTCAGTGTAAAGCTAGTTCTACAGCGGCAGCTGACATTTTGAGTCTCCTGCAGCGCCCCAAGCCTCAAACATGGCCGCTTCTTAAAGGTACTATACAGCAGCTTCACTCTTATACAGCCAAAACAAAGTGCGTAAAGGCACTATGAAACAGCTCCTAAACGCGGGAGTCTGAAAGAAAAAAAAATTAGTATAAAGAAAATCCATACATTGCAATGGCTAAAGGACAAAGCGTGACAACTACTGTACGTGATCACCATATTTAGTGGCCCCTACTGCGCTATAGATGGAAAATAAAAATAAGCCCCTATCCCCCACCAGCAGCGGATGGTTTTAAAGATTAAACAGTGTCAGTCAAAGGTAAAATTCGACATGATCGGCCCGTCCCAAAGAAAGGCGTTGATTTTGACACGAGTAAACCACACACACACACGACAACTGTGATTGGTTGGTGAAGTACTTTTCCTTTAAGAGGTGAGTGTTTTTTCTTCTTGTTTTTTTCCGAGGTCAGAATGGTTCGATTGATCGTAAAAGAGAGTAATACCACACGACATCAACAATGTTCCAGCAGCAACCGAACGCTGATTCAGATTTTACAGCCAGAAAGCACTAGTACTGATAATAAACACTCCAAGAAAAGCGTGGTCCTCCATCGTGTAATTACAACAACCCTCCCCAGTTGTCTTTTGTTTCTTTTTTTTTTAAAAAAACAAACCATAATCTGCTAATTAGAGCTGCACAAAATGAGTCAGAATTCAGCTGCTGCAAATCTAAATCTGGTTTCCTCTTTGTGTTTTTGGCTACAAAAATAAGACCACGTGAAAGTATATCTCATTTTGGCAAGTAGATATAGCGCATTTTAGGTTAACACTTAACTTTCTTTTCAAATTAAATCCTAAGCGTACGGCATGTTTGGAATACTCATCACTTCAGCAGGTAATACTTGACATTTTGAATACTTGTTGAGTTTTTTTTTTCTTTTTTCTTCTTCTTATTATCGTCTATGGTGGTATAGCTGGCTGGAGGGTCCACAGCCTTACGAGAGGCAGATGGTGAGACTCTGAGATGAAGGAGAAGAAGAAGTCCGGCCGTCGGAGGAGGAGGAGGAGGAGGGCGGACAGTCAGCCTCAAATCTCCAGTCTGTGTCTCTCTCTTATCTAGATGAAGGTGGAGGACGCTTGGAGAACATGGGGGGTTGTTTTCTCTTTGACGGTCCTGCACCGACAGCTCGACTTGCAGATGTAGGTCGGTCAGGCTGAGGACACAAACGACCAGCGTCCGAGCCGGACGGCGCCGCACTCGGGGCTTCTGGAGGTCCCGCAATAACCTATGACTAAAACAACATCAGGGCGCAGGTATGGAGGCGAAGAGTCGGGAGGGACGAAGGTTTTTTTTTTATTTTAAGGGAAGGGAGCGAGGATGAGGAGAATGAAGTTAATGTAACAGAGAGTGATGATGGGGGCTGAGAGCTGGATAAAGCAGCAGCAGCTGAATGAGCAGGAGGGTGTAGAGAGGCGGACGGAAGGAGTGACCTCTTCCACAGTCTGACGTGTTCTCCTGAAAAAAACAGAAAAGATATCGCACTTACGCATCTTGTTTTATTCCAAAACACTGACTGCACATGTAAATTATAGCTAGCCTGGAGCGTGCGCTTTTCATTTTCGGATCGTTTTGACCAAATTAGTTGGACTAATCT
Organism: Poecilia picta; assembly: GCA_033032245.1. Classification (NCBI taxonomy): domain Eukaryota; kingdom Metazoa; phylum Chordata; class Actinopteri; order Cyprinodontiformes; family Poeciliidae; genus Poecilia; species Poecilia picta. The sequence continues at coordinate 21,406,287 of CM065357.1, forward strand.
TCTCTCTGGTTTCAGATTTAATCAACATTTCCGTTAATTACTTTCAAGCTGACATTTTTGGAACGTGTTCAGGGGGAAGCAGAGCAACAACTAAGTCAGGTTTTAAATAATAAATACCTGAAATGCTGAGTGAGCAACAAAACTCACAGAGGAAAGTTGCAGCTAGTTTTAAATCGACATCAACATTTGTAAAGTCACACTCACATCTTTTAGTTAGCAAAACAAGCCATTGTTGATTTCCTTATCTGCCTCAAAGACTGACTAAACTAAACTATAATCATTGTGGTTATTAAAAACTAGAACTGGGTGGTAAGTAACCAGTTACATTTACTTGAATAACTTTTTGGAAAAATGTAAGTGAAGTCAGAATCTGCTTCATTTCTGTCTATAAAGGGAACAATTTAATGACAAGACTCTGATGAAACAGCCGTTTTAAATCAAAAGGAAGAGTTTAAAAATTCCTGCAGACTAATTATTTTAGAAAAATACAAAAACAAGTAGAATACTTCACTATCACTGATACCCCAGGGGAAGATTTAAAACTTTAAATAACCATCGTCAACTCCAAGATCAAATTCTTCGCTGTAATTCTCTTACTGGGGCGTGGAAATTCATTTTTGCTTCTCTTACCGTCCTCGTCTTATCAGAGGATGTTGAGATGGTATAAACTTTCTCGTTTAGGTTCCTTTCTTTCCAGTTTTAAAGGGAGAAATAGAAATATGGATGTATCACATTTTTACCCAAAGGAAACAAGAAGGGACGGCGTACAAATCAAAAGTTCCTTCACACTGATCGATCAATGAAAAGATGCTTTGGAATTGGAATTTATTGGGTTATTTATTATCTTTAATGTTGATTTTTTTTTCACAGGTTTCTCTCCAGAGCGCATCCTAAATATTGGGAAAAAATGCAGCTTGTATAGCTGAAATATTTAGCTGCAATGCTACTTCAGGATCGTCATTAATTTTTTTCCACTGCCGTTGAAAAGCTGTAATTTTAGCTTCTGCAATAAAGCTTTTTCTCTGTGTGTATTAATGATTATTAAGGTATATTTGGTGTTAGAACTATCAAAATAAACAGTTGTAAATGTTTTACAGGGAATCTCAAGAATTTGTTGATTTTAGCTATTCGGTGCTGAAACTCCATAATTACCTGGGTCCAGTGTTCTCAAATTAAGTGTATAAAATTAAATGTTACTTTTTTACATCACTGCAACACAAAGTGAGCATTTATGAATAATTCTTACAATAGGAGAAAATAAGTAAGCCAAAGAACATCTGTTTTAGTGTTGCAGCTCAGTTTCCTTTTCCTAAGTGATGACAAGTTTATTTAAACATTTTTAACGTGTCCTACGTTTCCTTTACCTCGTGAAACTCTGCGTTGTTATGCATAAAAACACTTTGTCTATTCCTCCCAAGAAAATGACATTAAAACATGTTTTCAAGTTGAGTGTGTGATAACAGTCTGACACATGCAGACACGAAAACATGACATGCAGTTTAAATATAAATGGTGCAAAAAAAAAAGTTTTATGGGAAAATCTTTTAAACCAGAAAAGTAGGTGGTCTTTATTCACACAGCAGAACATAGAATAAAATACACTCGATTACTTGTTAGTGCATGTTATATACCTGATCTTGCATATCTTTTTACATTTAGGTTGTCAAACTGAGCCAATAGTAACAGGATTTTATGGATTTAAAAACAGGTTTTGATGATAAAATAAGGTTGTTGCTTTAATGATTGCTCGTGTTCTGGAATTTGCGCTCAGTTTTGCAGCTTGCATTATGACACATTTTTGGGGACTATTTTCAGGTGTGGATTAATACACATTTGGGACAATAAAAATGTTTTCACAGCAGGAGACTGCATGCTTTCTTGAGCCAATTTATGCCAATGTGTTGACAAATTATTACATCAGTATGTTTTTTTGTTTTGTTTTACAAAGTAATGATATGAAGCTGTATATCGTTACCTTTCTAAAATGCGTTTTTTTTTGCCAAAAGTGATTTATTTTTACTTTTTTTGCCTAAAATATTTTGGAAAGAAAGAGAAAGAGGTGGTGATTTATTTATTTATTTTTTTTGTCAAAATCACTTTTGACATAAATGACTTGTGCCATTATCTTAGGAAAGTGACGATCTTGAAAATAATTGAATTTTCTATGATTTCCAAAAGTGTGATTGTCTGGTTGTTCCTGGACAAGTGCGGTAAAACTGGCTGGCTGAATAAATCTCAGTAGCTGCGGAAATGAATAACATTTAAACTCTTACAGCTACGTTGCTGTCGAAGCAGGTGGAAGGTCCTTTCCGATACCGTGCAGTCGTCATTTCTTCACACGGATTTTCCTCCTTGACTGATTTATTACTCCATTAAGGAACATTTAAAACATTCTCAGAATGAAAAACCCAGCAGCGATGAAGGAGAGGCAGGTTTGTTACTGTGTCTGCAGCGGAAAGGATACACTCCTCCTTGTCCTGGGAAAGATCTTCTATCTCGCAGGAGCTGCATGGCAGCTTTTCTGCTACCACAAACAGCAAGTTGGTGTTGTTTATCCTTTTGGCATGAATCAGCCTGCAGTGAAAAGGAAAGCTTTGTCAACAACCTCCCTCTGCTTGCTTGCATCTTGCACTCATTTGCTAATGGATCAGCAAGATTTATGAGACAGCCTTACAAGGCTCATTTAGCCAATAATGTGACCACTTCATTTAAAAACGACGCAGGTTTACAGTCTGCAGCGCTTTTCAGGCTGCTTGCTAACCGCGCCTCTGTCTTTCCACATGATTTGCGTGAAAGGACCCGTGCATGACCTGGAACAGTTTCCGCAGTCTTGGAGGATGTTGTAGGAGTTGCTGAGGTTACTGAAGTAGTACTGGGTTTGGATCATCACGCAGCTTCTCTCTTTTGACTCTATTACTTCTGCTTCCACCTCGTCTGCAACATCAGCAGAACAGAGAGAGACACGTTGGTCACCCGAGGTTCTGCACATGTCCGATGATGGTGAATTTAAAGCTCTGCTCACACACACCTGTGACAAACCAGCTGTGATAAGCCAAACCGTATAAAAGCTGTTGGAACAAGGACCTGTAGTGACAAGAGATGCAATTAAGAACATGGAAGACCAGTAGCAGGTTAGAGGAAAATTATATGGAGTTACATTTTCAGCCTTTTTGTAAAACAAACCCAGAAAATAAAGCATAGAGAGCTGCAGGCAGACATTAATTCAAGTAGACAGAGCTGGAGGGAAAAGAAGATAATCTGAAACATTTGTCATACAGTTCATTAAAACAGTTTTTAGTTAGCAAAAAGTGCCACTGTTTATTTCCTTACCTCCCAAAAAGACTGACAAATATTAAACTAAACTATAATCAATGTGGTTACTAAAAACAGAATTGGATAGTACCAGTAATAGTTACATTTACTCAATTACTTTTACTTTTTTTGGGGAAAAAAGTATGTTTCAGAGTATTTTTACTACATTGTACTTTTTACTGTTTCTTGAGTAACTTTAGTATGAAGTACTGTTCCTCTTACTTGAGTAAAACTTCTGGTTTCTCAGTAACTTCACTGAATTAAGAACAAGTTTGTTTTAACCAAATATTCCCCAGACACAGACACACACCTGCAGTTTTTGTTAAAGTTTCACAAGTTTTATACTGAAATGAATTGATTTGGAAATCTGCATGTGACTGTAGTCAAAACACTTACACAAATTTACAAAATAACTCCACAAATAACTACTTAGTTATTACTGAACGGGATATTTCTTGACATCAGGGACATTAAGATAATGAATGCACTTAGTCATATTTTTAAAGATATTTATATTTGTTGCTGCTAATGGAGCTACCGCAGAAAAACAAAAAGCAAAGGTAAAAATCCCAACCTTACTTTAACTTTTTGTAGTTTGCAAATATCACCATGTATAGTTCAACATTGAAAAGATAACTCAGTTTTTTTAAAATAAATGTTCGGCCATAATCTGAGGCATTTCTAATATTTTATGGCTCTGCTGCGAATGAAACAACTTAAACATAAACAGGAACAACTGAAGATTCATTCACAGCCATTTTTTTGTTCTCATCTGCAACAGAGCTTCAGATGGAGACATTTTTATCAGGCCTGTAAAAAAGTTTGATGTTCTTTGTTGTTGCTTCTTGTATAAAAGTAATAAGTTAAAGTATCTTAAGTCAGCTCAGGTGTGATGGCAGCAAAAACAAGGAATAAATGTTGGCACTAATGGAGCGCTTAGATTTTGTCATGATTTAGTCCTTAAACAAGAAGGATTAGAAGAACATGACTTAAACTTGACCTATTAAATATGGAAATCTAATTTCAGTGTGAAGGCTATAGTGAGCAAAAAAGGTTTTTCTCTTTTCACCCAAATTACCAAACTGCAAATGCAGCAGGTATTACATCTAAACCAGGAGATCTTTAAGGGCTTTCTGTGCCTCCATGATTGTTGATTATTTGATGAAGAACGTTAGTTCTGCTCTGGGGACTAAAGTGAAGCCAGAAAGAATTTCCTATTATGTGTAAGTATTGCTTTTTATGTATACAGGTCATAATCGTTGGATTTCAATGCTAAAATATATATCCTGTGTAGAAAAACATATTAAAAACATTATTTTCTTCCTCTCTTGACAATTTATTTGACCAAAGAAATAACTGCAGTAAAAGAAATGCAACGAATCTTTGAAAGCACCAACAAAATAGTTTTGGCTAACTAGATAGCCAGTCTCCTACTTTGAATCCAAATACAGCTGATAGCAAAATCTGCACATTATTTTCTGCAGTTTTCTGACCCAGAGTGAAAACTGCAAGGTGCTTCAGATCTTACCATGCAGCAGCTGACGTCCACCATGCCAGGTTAACAAAGTCTGCAATCGTAGGCTGCAGACACAGAGAAAATAAACTCATTTACTCATTTCTTTCTGCTAAACCGGTCAGCATGACTTATAGGCAGCTGCCTCTTACATGTTTATCTTTCTAAAACTACAACTTATATTTTTGTTTTTGACATAAACTAGCATTAATTAAAATGAAGGAAACACTGCGACTGTTTTCTGTGATTTAACAGAGGAAAATTATTACTGAAGATGAATAAAGAAAAATAATCAACTGCCAGAAGAAAAAATGTTTTGTGGGAGAGTAATTAAGTAATTGCATAATTTTGTTGGGATATTGGAAAATGTACTTAGGATCTTGAATACTTTTGGTGGATCACATAAAAATAACTCAAAAACCTGCAAAGCTTTAGCAAAATGAACTCAGTCTCTTGAAACGCTCTCCAGCATTTTGAAAAATCTTTTGCATAATTTTACAAAAATAACTGGATCCTGCTAAACCTTTGGAAAAGTAAGGAAATATCCCAATGAACCTTGGAAGTTTTACATTTTTTTGTGGGATGTTGCAAAAATAACTATCAGTGTTGCTAAACTTTGCTGGAATCTTAAAACCCAAACTTGGATCTTGTAAAGGTGCTCAGTACGTTTGGAGTCGTGTTCTTACCACAAACACTCCTCGCCTTGCTGCTCCTGCTTCGCTGTTTTGTACTCGTTCACACACAGACTGATAATCAAACGACTGCTTGCGCTTGTAGAAGGAGTTGTTGTAGAGAGCGTACATCAGGTTTGGGTCAACGACACCAAGAAATTTGCCCACCTGCAAGGATGCAAAGCCCTGCTCAGCACTTGGTGATAATTAGAGTAAATCTGTAATGTCTGCAAAATAAATCTGATATTTAATGAAACCTCGCTCCAGTCATCCTTCTGATTTGACATGATTAGGAATCCGCCGTCATCAATTAAATAGCACAGGAGATCCTGCAAAAAGACACACGGCAACAGGAGTTTGAAGATTATTCAGGTGAGAAACAGAACATTAAAATACATAATTTAAATTTGTACAGCAGGCGTAAAAACTCACATCACTATTAGCTTCACAGTCCATCTCACAACCTCTGTTTGGTCCACACTGTCATGGAGGAAAACGCAGTTTGGTGCAAGAATTGAAACTCTCGTCAATATAATTCTTTTTCTACTAAATTAACATTTAAAACATAATAATTTATACCGTATTTGAGCCTTGACGGCTGTCTGTGTGGTTGCTGGCAAGAATCTTGAATTTATCGGTCCATGCTTCCAGATCTAACTTTACTCCGAGAACTGAGAAAAACGCAGTAATCAAAGCGTTAAAAGCGTTATATTTAATGCAGAAAATAACAGAAGAGAAGTTACATACTTCCCCTTTATCTTGATATGAACCATTTTCTCATTTGTAATGAGGTTTTCCTGTTTGCTCACCTGCAGGTTTGACCGTCTTCCCGCCTATTGTGATATCCAGAGCCGTGCTGACCAAAATTCCCACTGTGTCGTTTTCTGGGTTCAACAGATCGGCCCCAGCTGCATGAGACGCGCGCGCGCACACACACACACACACACACACACACCCCACACACACACACACACACACACACACACACACACACACACACACACACACACACACACACACACACAAACAAGACACATGAAGGGGGGTCGGAGGATCAAGCTGTGGTTTAGTTACGCAACCAAAGAGGATCATTCACCTGATCGATACGGTGCTGTGAAGATGTAACCCTTGTTGTCAAGGCTACGGCGGTAATAGCTGGCGTTAAACGGCTCTGGGTCTTCCTCCCAGGTTTCTGCAGCTCTAAGATTTAAAAGTAACAGATATCTGCTGTTCAAGCTCCCTCCTCAACCTTATGTAACAACCTAACTTATCATCCAAAAATAAAACCGAGTGAGAAATGTAAGATCTAAAGAAACAGCTGCAGTCAAGACACACAGCAGTGATGAAATCTGCTCTTACTTGTTTGGAAAGACTCTTGTTATGCCTCCATCTGTTGCGGCGAACACAGCCAGGAAGCCGTATCTAAATGTCAGGATGGAGGAGAAACAAACAGGCAGGACTCAGATCTACGTCTTCCCCGCTGGTGATGTTTTAGAATAAACGTTCCTCAAAGCAGCTTGGTGCTACTTACGTGTTTAAGTCTTTATTCTTCCACACTTTATCGACCAGCTGCCGGATGATGCCTGTGTCCAGAATCAAGTTGTGAAGAAGCAAACTGTCACCTGGATGAAAATTTCAGAAGTACAGAGATGATGATGGAGTAGTACTGAGACTGAAACACATTTTATTATTACCTTTGCTTTTGTAGTCAAAGCAACAGTAGCTACACATGTTTCTGTGTGTTTAAAAAGGACAAAGTTACTTATTTTGTGTGCTATAAAAATAAAAAGTCCAGCAAATCATTTGTTAACTGCATCCTTCAGAAACAGAGCTGCGTTCGGGGTTTGACTGTAAAATGCGCAACACTGAACAATTTCACAACCATTACTCAAAGATGAATCTCTGATGCATTTGTTAGAGACTATTTTCAGCTGTAGATTAAAACATTTAAAGCGCTGCAGCATTTCTGGCAGCAGGATGGTGGATGTGGGATTTACTCAAAATAAACTCACCAAAAACGGAAAAAAAACACAAGGAAATTATGCTTTATCAGTGGAAAATGAGGAGCAGACAGGAACTGCTACAGAATGTAGATTATCTGGGCTACATTTATTTTCTTAATCAGATTAATTTAGAGATTTTTTCCTTCAACATGCAAGGCTCCGGACTGATGTTTTTGCACTGGTTGTTCTGGTCCACCTAACAGAAATACATAATATTTTTGTTATTTCATGTGTAATTTTGACAGTATATAAATAGGAGAGTAAAGATAAGAACATCTTATTTAGGATTTGCATGTGAGTTTATCAAAAAATGGTTAAAACCATATCAGAAAAGTAGGATTGCAGGCTACAAAGATTAGCAGTAGTCATAGTAACTGTTTGTTTCTGCTTCTCCACAACAGAGTTTTCTGTCTGCATCTGATTATATCTTGTTTATGTCTGAAAAAGGTTTGTCTAAAGAAGTAGCGCTTGTGTTGCAGAAAAAATATGAAGTCAGAAAAAATTTATTAACTTCTAGATTTGTGTATCTTCAGCGTAGTCTGTCTGAATGTGCTATTATTTAAGACCGTGGAGGTAAAATCAGTGTAAAGCGACTCCTTTACAAATGTTTTCTGTATCAATTTTAATGCTGTGAAAAATTACAAAGAGTCCAACAACTGAATCAGTAAAATGAATTTATTAGATGAAATATACAGCTCTGGAAAAACTTAAGAGAGCACTTGATCAGCTTCTCTTATTTTGCTTTTTATAGGTAAATGTCTGAGTAACATGAACATTGTTCTTTTATTCCATGAACTACTGACAACATGCCTCTGAAACTCCAAGCAAAAATTTAGTATTTATTTGCAGAAAATGAGAAATGATCAAAATAAGGAAAACGATGCAAAGCTTTCAGACCTCAAATTATGCAAAGAAACAAGTTGATATTAATTTAGACACAACAATATTAATGTTTTAACTCAGGGAGAGTTCAGAAATCAACATTTGGTGGAAAAACCAGGAGGTTTTCAATGGGGTTCAGTGCAGAGGACTCTTAGTTTATTCTAGAGCTGTATGTTAGGAGTGAATCGCAGTCACAAGAACAAATACAAATCACACATTGATCAGCATTTAAATCTTCTAAAGTCATATTTTATGACATCTTTATGGCTTATTTTGGAGACTTGACAGGTTATTTCTCAGCTTATCTTCTGAGATGTGCCTTCTGATAAAATATGTCCACCTGATTGCTTCAGGAAATAAAATGTGTTGTTGTTTTGGTTGTAATCTGAACTACAGACGTGATGCAGCTGCTTCACTGGACAGACAAACCGAAGCATTATGACGACAGCATCCAGCAAAACAGTAACTAATTTAGCATTAGCTGCAGCCAGGGCCGATATATGTATTTTTGTTTCTAGAAGACATCAAATGTTGGTCGTTTTTGACAGATTCTTATATGCTTGTGCAACCAAATTGCTTAAACTCTGGAGTCCAGACTTGTAATAGGAATAAAACTTACACTGCTTGGAGTCTGGCGTCACTTTCTCCATCAGGGCAATGAAGTTGAGCAGGAACTCGGTGTTGTTGTTGGAAAGTTCAAGATCATTGCAGTACTCCCTGAGGAAAAGGCAAAGGACTCAAATGTGGGAAAGTAAAAGAAAACAACAACAAAAAAGCAACAATGTCGCCATTGCCATCACCGACTCTCTTAGATGTTTCTCATTGAAAGACACAAAGCAGGATGGGGGAAGCATGAGTCCACACTCATGTTGACTGTTGCTAAAGTGAGTAGCATGCTCAGGTTCACAAAAACACACTTCCACAAAGGACGGGACAGCGAGGCAAAGCATGAGAAAACTAAACTTAGTTTGGACTTTTTTAAAATGTGGCTTCTGGAGGAGGGGTTATGGGAAGTTTGTATTTTATTTTCTCAGGTTGGAGAAACAGGAAGAGATTCAGTCGGGACGAAAAGCCAATCCGGCTGGGAAAGACTCCTAAAAGCTTTAAAACTGTTTAAATGACTAGTAATTAAATTATAATGTATTGTTTTAAAATTAGAAGCTAATTTACCTAGTAAACAATCTAACTTTGTTGAAAATCACATTGTTCTGCCTTAATTATAAAAATAAACTTTTAAGAGAGAAGAGTTTCTTGGTGTGTTAATGATGCATCCATGAACAGCGAGCATGAATGTGTTTCTTCTCTTAACCACAATTCAGTCTAAATCAAAATATCTTGATTGAACTGCAGGTAAATTGACATGATGAATGAAATAAGACAATTAATGTGTTGAACTGAACGGGAAGAATTACTGATCTGTCCTCCAGTGAATGAAACATGGAGCTAGAGGGAAATATTTAAAGTTTACTGATGGCAACTGATGTCTTGTTCTTTCTTTTAGGCTAAATATCTAACTATTTCTTTTAAATAATCAAAAAGAAATGTAAGATACAGTTAGACAAAAATGGTTTCTACTGGGCACTAAATGATCAACAAAATGTATTAATTGTGGTTTAGTCTACAAAACAGAGAGTAAAGAAATAATGGTTGATTACTTCCAGTGGTCAGCACAAATATTTTTAAATGTTTCTTCAATTATATTAGATTATCCACACAATCAGTGTGAGGCAAACTGCACTGGATCATAAAAAATCTGAATTATGCCAGTTATTCTAGTTCTCTTTCCCGACAGTAGGGGTCACTGTTCTCCGGGTCACATAAGTAATAGCAGCAGAAGAAGAACCTTAAACGAATTTCAAACTTCCTTAGCTTTTATTTTTCCTTTAAACAGATTGAATTTTAGTGATTCAAACATTTAAACCTCATGTATCTGCTCTGTTCAATTATTTTTATACCAGATTATTTTCCATCATATGATTGTTCTGGCCATATATGCCAGATTCATAAACTCTCCAAAAGATCCCACTTCAAAAACTCCAAACTGATCAAAAAAATGTACATGCATTTTTTCTCCCTTTTTGGTTGAAAACAAAGATTTTTGTGTCATAAAACTAGTTTTTCCTGAATATAATCACAATCTAATCACTTCAGATTGTGTTTTTGCAATGCAAACATGCAGGATCACACAACAGCACCATGCAAACATCCAACACGTTTTTGTATTTAATTTTTCAAGAATTTAAAAGTACGGAACAGCAGTTGTGACAGTAATTGATAATCCAATTCAAAGGTTATCGGCTCCACACTACATACATAGCAAGAAGACGAGCTAACAAATGTAAAAACCACAAAAAGAGACTGAAACACGGTGAAAAACTGATGACCATCAACGACAGCAAGCATTCATACAAAGGGCTACCTGGGAGCAATGAATACATGTCCTTCAGACTCAAAACTGTTTGGCAGCAGAGATTCAAAATCTGCAACAGAAAGGGGAGATTATCCAGGAAGAGCAGTGGGCAGAGCAGCGGGGAGTAAACTGGGTAAACAGCAGCTGTTCTTCAGAGGTGCAGGGACGCAGAAGGGACTTTACCATAGCAACGGTGAGGTATCATGGGAACACCAGCGTTAGCCAATATGGTGCCTAAAACGCAACCTGACTCGATGCATCACCACTTTTTACTTCCACAAGCACTCGCATATTTTGTTTGACTTGTTGCTTTGCCAACAAAGACCCTGTTTTTCTTTCTGATTAGGTTTGATTTGAGTCTGATTTTATTTGTTTTTTTCGGACGTCTGAGAACTGGCTTTACCAGGCGTGATGCGTCGAGAAGCGAGTTCTCAGACAGATTGTGCATAATGAGTGCTTTTAGATCAGGCAGGCATCAACATGGCCAACTATTTGCAGGGGGGAGGAGGTGGGTGAAGGTCCTAATGGAAGTGGTCACCCCTCAGACCGACGGGGGGAGAGGACTCAGAGAGACACTTAATCGGGGGAAATGCATCACATTGTGAAAGGCATGATGTGGGGCAACTTGGGTTGATCCGTCTGGAACAAAACAGCAGAAAGGAATGCCACTGAAGAAGAGTCTGAAGAAGAGTCTGGTATTTTCTAATCGACTCAGAACCAGAAGAGAAATTTAACTTAGACAAAATGGAGTGCCCAGGTAGTTTTCCGCCCACAATGCCATGCACATCCGGGGTCAGGTTTACAGAGGAAGCACTGGGCCGTGCCCCTGGCGGTCTGAGGGGTGAGGAGGGAGGGGGAACAAGCCGATGGAGACGAGGAGTACAGAGGGACAACATTTAGGAGTCAGGTGAGAAACCTGACAGCACGGGGAGACCTGAGAGGCCAGGACGGAGCTCAGCCCTGTGGCGTTAGTCTGCACACTGCACTGTCTCCAGCTAAAGGCAGACAAACTACGGCAGCCAAGCTGTTACAAGTCTACCAAATTTGATCAATGTACGTCTACACCACGGCGTCAGTAGCTGCGTTTCCGTTAAAAATAAAACTGTGCACATCGAAATTACGTAAATTAATTTGCTAAATGGAAGCACAACAGAAAACGCAAATTTTTTGAAAAACCTGCTATAGAAACACTTTTTTTTTGTTGCATCATACGAGTCACATGATCAACAGCCGGACGTTACTATTGGTGAAAACGACGAGGAAGACGACAGGAAGTAGTAGAAGGATGACGGTTTGTCTTTTTCTGACAATGGGAGGGTCACAGCATCGCGCAGTTCATAGAACATTGTGTCATTTTAACATGATGAATCTACAACTCTTCTGTTAAATCACCGGCAACAATTTCCCCAGAACACCACATAAGTAGCTCCAATGCCTGAATAAGACGTCAACGTCTCCAACGCCATGACTAAATTACGAATATAGTCTGATGTAGCTGTTAAAATCCGTTGCTGCTATGATTTTTAATGATAATTGCCTGAATAAACTTATTCTGGTGTGTTTTTAATTTACTTTCTTATCTAGCAGAAACACTGAATTAAAGAAATTGTGTGTTTTTTAAACTTTAGCCGAATAAAGACAAAGATTTGCGCACATTTGTAATGGAAACGCAGCTAATGAAACTTTATGACTATAATCTGAAGTTTCTTGTCTTATTAGAAAAAATATGACAATGTTTTACAATTATAAAAAATATGTCTGTTTACCTTCCAGGTTAAAAGGCTCACACATGCATCACTTTATGTTGGTCTAACTCATAACATTCCAATAAAAACACTACAAATTTGAGCTATACTTTTACAAAATGTGGAAAAGTTCAAGAACTATGCATAATTTTGCAAAGCAGTAAGTAAATGTGTGATTGTGCAGATTTGGCACAGAATTTTTTAAATATTTATATTTAAATCTAATACCTGAACGCTAGTGTTAAATGAACTAGTTACACTGTAGAAAGAAGATGAAAAGAAAGAGACTGGAGTTAATTAGAGGGGAAAATAGAGAGATTATGGTGAGGTGAAAGAAACAGAGCCAGAGAAGGGACAGCTTCTCTGAAACTGTCCGCAAAAGAAAAGGGGATTGATGTGGGAGCGGGGACAGAAGACAAATTTAAACAGAAAACATAGAGGCCTATCATCCGTGGGTGCTGTTGCTTTGCTTTTCCCCCAATATATATATATATTATAATATAATATTTTTGAAGGTTCCTGGAGCAGCAGATATGTGAGAGAGAGAGTGAGGTTGAGGAGTCATTGTGGGATTTGAGCTGCAGCAAGAGGGTCAAGAGGAGAAGGGATTAATGAAGGAAGAGAGGATGGGAAAAGGAAGAAAGAAAGGTTTTAATGGCTGAAGGCATGGTTGGCAGGGACAAAGGCAAGCAGGCTGGGACAGGTGAGAGGAGGGAGGGGAGGGAGGGTGAGGACAAGGGGTGAGGTAAGGAGGAGGAAGCGGTAGGGATTAGGAAGTAAAGGTAGGGAATGTGGACCGATATGGAGTATACTTGCCCTTGATGTATGAGACTGTGTGGATCCATCAGAGAAGGAGTGAGCAAGAAAAGAAACAGAGGATCGGGTAGGAAGGGGAAGGGGGGATCACAGACAATATTTTATTCAATAACTGTTTGAATAAAAATATTGTTTTCTTGAAAGAAAAGAAACCAATTCAAGTCAAACCAGACAACAGAGAAAAATAAATGAAGAACAAACATTCTTTCTGCAAGACCAAACAAAGAAAAACAAAGACATCCTGGGCAAAGAAAGCCAGGAAACGAAATGCACTTAACACAAACTGTGAGAAATAACCATGGCAGAACAAAAGATAAAAAAATAATATAAAAAAAAAAACACCAGGAAAAGAGAGGAGAATCAGGGTCTGGACAAAAAAAGAATGAAAGACACAAAATGTGTCCCAAATCAGACCCAGAAAAAAACAAACTCCCACAGTTGAAAAGCCATTTTTCCAGGCCATGTGGGAGTTTAACAATCGAATGATTCCAAAGCTGATCAACATCTCACACCGTCCAACAGAAGAGAAAATAAATTCCCACACATGACAGACAAAAAAAGAAAAATCATAAAACTCATCATAAGGAGTGAAAAGCATGCGTTTTTTCACAGCTTTCTGGTCAGAAACATCCAATAATTTAAAACACAGACGCTTCAGAATCATTACTATGGTGGAGAAGAGGCGAGAGCGTTTGGTAAAACAAAAAATAATAGCACAAAGGTCACCATTATTTTCACCTGAGGAGTACAGTAAAACCACAGCTTTCACCTTTCTGTCTGTTCAGTTATTTTTTTCTTCAGCCAGTGTGAAGAAAAAACATCACCATTTTACAGCACAGCATGAAGACAGGAAGGAGCGGGGGGAGCGGAGGAGGAGGAGGAGTCGAGGGACTCGGGAACCATATGATCCTGCCTATCAGAGAGCATAGAGAAGGGGGAAAGGGAAGCTGAGGGGCCGGGGCAGACCGATCCCCTCGGACACGCCATATGATGATGTTGGAAACCCGCGAAAAATGACTGAATTCGAGTGTAAGGTCACATCAGAAAGAGAGAGAGAGAGAGAGCAGAGAAAAGAGGAAGAGGACAGACTGAGGGGAGGAGGACGCCGGGTCTGACCCAAAGTACTTACACTGCACCTGGAGGATCTGGTCACTTAGGTTGGCTTTGACATGGTTCTCACTATATGTGGGCAGTACCAACCCTAGACTGAGTTGGGGAAGATAAGGAACAACGTAAGCAGACATAAACATGCAGCTCTGGAAAAACGAAGAGCCCCCTGCACTGAAAACTGGTGATTCCACCAAATGTTGGTTTCTGAACTGAGTATTGTTGTTTCTAAATCAACTTGTTTTCTTTGAGGTCTGGAAGCTCTGCATCATAAAAACTAAAATCTTTGCTTGTAATTTCACAGACATGTTGTCAGTAATTAATTTAATAAAAAATAATGTTCATTTTACTCAAATATTTGCCTATAAGGAGTAAAATCAGAGAAACTGATCATTTTAAGTGGTCTCTTAGTTTTTTCCAGAGCTGTACTTCACATTTTTGAAGTTTAATTAACGCTAGATGAATACACCTTCATTCTACATTCAGATTCTTGCTTAATGCAATGCCTTCAACGATGTGCCAATAGTAGCTCTAATAGTACCAACAACAACAATAATGATAATTGGGCTGCACCGAGTGCAGTTTTTCTGCCCGATCGTCGTTTATTGATCTTTAAAAAGCCTGATCTGCTGGTTCCAATTTTGACCAATAGCATTTTTTTGTCTGAAATTTTGCTAAATTTAGCAAGAAAGTCACTAAGTTGGTAACAGTGGGGAGGATATAGTGAACTGAAAACATGCAGAAATGACCTGCAGGGTCAGTCTGTCAGTGAAACCTCTGTCACTGCAGAGCAGAAAAGGTCAGTGGCTTATCTTTTAATATGTAAGCATATGTATATGTAGTTATTGGGTGAGGTAGTTGAGATCAGCTTCACCTTTAAGTATCGGCAGATCACCAATCTCCTAAATTTGTGCACCCTTAATTACTATTGACGCTAACAATGCTGTGTAATAACAACAACATAATGCATCAAGACAGTTTCTCATATTTATTGTAAACCATTTCTTTATGTTACAGTTTGAATAGCTTAATGTTTGGACATTACTTTAGTGGCACAGTCAGACTCTTCTACCGTTTCAGACCACAAACTGAAATGCAAAAACTTCTTCTCTTGGTTCTGATCTTTGCATTTCCCTCTGGGATGATGAAGTACTTCTTTTGTAAATATCTTTTGAATATTTCATTTTTAAATAAGATGCACACTGTTTAAAAATTCACCATTTCAGTAATAATTTAGAGTTTATAAATACTGGAGTTGTGTGATCCAGGTAGCCGACCTTATTGATAATTCAGCAAAGAATGTGCAGCACTTTCTGATTATTTTATAAAAAAATACTCTTTGATATTTTATTTAGTATATATACATATTTCATATAAAAGATGCTTTAGAAACATTCCTGCGACGTATGTGGATGTTTTAATTGAAAAACATCACTCAGTTGTGCAGAGCTTTAGATGTTCTCCGTCTTTGATTCGCTGTAATTTCCTAAAAGCACGAAAGCCTTTCTCTCTTTGTGCGACAACAGCATTTGATGTGCCACATTTTCAAACAGACCTTATAATCCACTGAATGTGCTATGATTTCCTTTTTTATATAAAAGCAAATCTAATTTAGCACATCTGTGCAGTGACAACCTTGCAGACCCCCTGTGATCTCCAACAACCCCATTAGTGATTTTTAAGGATGCAATAGTGGAAGCGCTTTGAGTTTCTCTTCACATTAGCTAATTTTCCCCAAATGAAAATGAAGCTAACTTGGTCCTCGTCAAACTGTTCGTAAACCCGGATGTTTTGGTAAAAACTGACCTTTTCATTTTTTATTTAATCTATTTTAAGAGACACAAAATCATCATAAAAAACAGCACTGCCATCAGAAACAGACTGGTGAATCCAAGTACGACTTTAACAATTTCTAATGTCATCAATAAGGCCAACTTGTAAACTGAAGAAGGAGAATAATAAGATCCAGACTAATGTTTCGGTCTTTGTTGCATCAGTCTTGCATTTGCACATTCAAGAGAAACAAGGTACTCGTCTACAACTGAATAGCGGAAGATTAATGATGGCTTATCTTTGGCCCTGGTTCTCACGATTGAATACTTTTCAAACCTACATTTATTTTTAAACTAAACATGAAATGTTCAAAAGGTTCACTGATCCTTTTCTAGTCTTTGTGTGACTCTATTTCACTTTAAAATGTGCATTAATTAGGAGATGCATGAAACTCAAGCTTTCCAACAAAGAGTTTTATGCATCTCTGCACTTTAAAAGAAGCTCACACATCTGTAAGCATAGGATTCCTTTGAAGGTTTTTATTTCAACACATTTTTCTTATTTTTACTGAAGCTAACAACAAATTCAGTTTCAAAATTCAGTTCTAGTAATCTTTCGGGTATCAACAGGTGATTGATGTTCATTTGTGAAGAGTTTTAATTTCTCAGAGTTTTGTTCAAATAAAATATTCTGGAAGAAATCCAGAATATTTTACTCAATGTGTGCAAAACAAATACTTTTGAATAGCAGCAACTCTTTGTCCTGATGCACTTTGAACAAATTCATGTGAGGACTTACAGAGTTAGTGTGTATATATATATATATATATATATATATATATATATATATATATATATATATATATATATATATAAACTCTGAGGTTTGAGAATCCTTGTATGTATGACGTCGCTCTGCTAAGACTCTTAGGTTTGAATCCATGTATGATGTCAAGGTTTGAGATGTTTTAAAATGTTTTTACTTTTACTTTTAATAATGTTTCTATCTTTTTCTAATCATTTTCAAAATCTCTGTCTATTTCTGTTTTCATTTTAAATTGTGTAAAGCACTTTGAAATGCCTTGCTGCTGAAATGTGCTATACAAATAAAATTTGATTGATTGATATATGTATATGCCTATATATCTATATTATATATATCTTATAAACTGATTCTGCCTAGTCTAGTCCATCAATCTGTTGCAGAACTAAAATATTGAATTTAAACCAAATAATTCAGCAAATGCCATTGCTTTGTTTAATTTTGTCCTTTCAAGGCGTAAATGCACAAAAACATCTGAAGTGCAACACATAGCAGAATCATGCTTTAAAATATCTCACTACTGCAAACCATAACAGTCAGAATTTAAAACTGCATAACCATATAATTTCTTAGAGAAATATGAACAGAACTAGCAGATGTAAATCAGAAGCCAGATTGCCTAACTATGTGCAACTTTAATATTAAAAACTGATTTGTATTTAAATAAGTTTTAGACATAAATTGGTATTTTTTGCCTCTTAAATGACCTAGTTTTGGTATTTTCACAACCTACTAAGAAGGTAACTCAGTTTGTGAGAAACAGCAGCTGCGCTTCATATTTATAACAGTGAGCTGCTGCGAAGTGAAAGAAGATATTTAAAAAACACTTACAGGTTCCACTATTTTGGTCTGAATGTCAGGTAACGCGTTGTTAAATGCAAACCCACCTGTAGTTTGTACCTTCTACGGGCGTCCATGTGTACGTTCGCATGGCTTCGTCGATGTATCTCTGTGGGCAAACACAAAACGGTGAGCTAACCCTGCTGAAGCATCTGCACATTTCGCCTCCCATAATTAGAAGGAAACAAAGGACAGTGAACACATTGACTTATTCAGATTCATTACAGCGCCATGCAGGAAGGTGCTACTTTGGATCATGATTGAGTCACATATATTGATGACTTGCCTCATCAACTGACTTAATGAGCGTCTTGATTTTTCTTTGCCCCGATCTGCCATCAATCATCTGTCGGCGGATCTGCAGGAAAGCAAAACAAGAGGATGCAATGAGAAGGCACGCAATACACAGAAAAACTAAAGAACATTAAATATACAACTGGAATACACTGTATAAAAATACATGTCACCTTTTTTTCCTTGTGTCTTAAATCAGATTACAGTTTTAAGTCAGTAAGAAACTTAAAACATTAGTTTGTTTTAAGTTCTCTAAGAGTATAATTGTCCTCAGAGAATGAAATAACTTATTACCAGGTGCCATAAAACATAGATGCTCTTTGGAGGCATGTCCTGTGGTATGACCACACTAAAATGTAAGTATTTGACCCTGACAGTAACATGTAGTACAGGGGTGGCAGCGTCATGCTGTGGGCTGTTCTGCTAAAAGAGGGTCTGGTGCACTTCACAAAATAAATGATAACATGAGGAAAGAACATTTCAAAACATCAGACATTATGTTAAAGCTTGGACATAAACTGGTTTTCCAAATGGAAAATAATCCTAAGTATTCTATCAAACTAGTTACAAAGAGTCTCATGGACAACAAAATTTAAAACATCAGTTAATAATTATGTATTATTGGAAGAGTAACACTTGACCAATAAGTATAAAGTCTTTAAAAAAGGAAAACATTGAAAAAAGCTAAAATAGATAACGCTTATCCTGGTGGGGGCATAAGTACAGCCTGGCAGCCCACCAGGCTTGCAATAGTTTAAATTCTATCAGTCACGGAAGAAATATGTACAATTATAAATTATTGTTGGCATTGTAGTCTACTGAAATAAGATAAAGTTTGGTCACTTCAGTGTGAATAAATCTTGTCTATCTTATCCAGTTATTTCTGATTTTTAACTCTACCAAAAACACCTGAGAACCAATTTGCTCCTGATAACTCGCTTTACCTCCTCCTTGTTGTTATCTTCTAGTTCTGCATCCAGAAAGTCCAGAGTGACGGGCTCCCTGAAGTTAATGATCTGAACAGCACAGAGGGGTGGGAGGTAGTGGGGGAGGATAAACATCATTTAAAACTAATAAAGTTTCAGAATTAGTGAAACTAATTAGATGCACAGAGACGGACCTACCTTGGGTCTTAGGTTGGGATGCAGCAGCACGTAACCGTTTGGGTCAGTAGCAAATGTGTAGCCGTTGGCCCCAAGCTGCAGACAAAATAAGTTAGAAAATGATTTATTAACCTTTCAAAGATAAATATGTGGGTATGATAATGAGAGCAAAGAATGCTCACTCTGTATGTTGGAGTCTTCTTCTTGATTTCATTAATTGCAACGTCTACTCCCATAACCCCAAGGATGAGCTGATTCTGTAGGATGAAAAGAAACTATTAGGATCCTAATATAATAATATTAAGAACTCCTCTTTTCTTAGAAAAGGAGGAGATTCAAAGCGCTGCAGCTCGGGCTGAAAAATCTATCAGGATAACTATTAGTCATGCATTTCACAAAGAAGAAAAGGAAAATCACAAGCAAAATGTCTCTGGTAGACTGGCACAGAAATGTCGCTAACTTTTAGTATCTAAATGTCTAAAAGCTGCACACCGTAGTAAAACATGGTAGTGGCGGCATCATGCTGTACAGGTGTGTTTCTTCAGCAGGCACAGAGAAGCTGCTCAGAGTTTGTGGGAAGATGGACGTACAAACTCAACTTTCAGAATTAATTTTTAGACGTAATTTGTTTGTAAACAATGTTCAAAACCAGCATCTTTTTGCTTAAACTTTACAAAACGTTGTGTTTGTCTATCACATGAAATTCACTAAAGCTTGTGGTTGCAATCTTCTTCCTGGATGACTGAGGAAAAGCATTAGGGATATGAATATTTTCAAGACATTGCGTCGTTGTGGTCAGCGGATGCCACAAACAATTTGCTGTAATGCCGGATGTCACCTCCAGGGGGAGGTGTTGCCACAGAAAGTCGGTGCCGTGTGAACATCATTACAGATGATTGATGATGGTGACACGCAGATAAATAATGAATACAAAAGCTGAAATCATTATGTACGTTTGCGTGACTTTAAAGCTTCGCCCACTTAAAGGGCAAAAAAACTTTTTAACAGAATAATAATATTAATAGATTGGTTTGTGAGTCATGCTGATTTGTGTGTGGGTGAGCGCATAGGAGACACTTTAAAAGTCAGTTGTTTTTACCTGAGAGCTAGCGCTATCTGCAGTGAGGTTGAAAACTGGCATTGTTCCTGTGATGACAAGCCCCAAACCCTGAAAAAAAAGTCAGAAATTTATAGCTACAATTAGATTTTAAATAGTCAAAATTTCTCTTGAGTAAAAACTGGAGACTTATAAACAGAAAATAAGTGCCTTTATCTAGATTTTGCAAATGAAAAAACCTTATAACGAAACATAATATGAAATAAATTAGCAGAAGCACATATTTTTTTGTTTAAATATACATATTGTGTACTTACCAGAGCATCCTGGTAGACGTTGGTCCACTGCACCTGTTTACCTTTAGGCCCAGCCAGCACCATGGGACGTCCCAGGACATCCAGGTATTCCTGCAGGCAGAAACATTTGCACTTACCGCTGTGAGTTTCCACAGTAAACACAAACAGACATTTATGGCAGCCGTCGTGCATTGGCTTTAAAGGTAGAGAGCTTGTGGAGCCCTCTGATGTTCATCTGTCATAAAACCACAAGACCCTGACCGGCCTTGTCTTTGTCACCACATAAAACCAGCGGGCCACCACCAGCGGCAGCAGCATCCAGGTCCGACAGAGCCATAAAGAACCTCACCCTCACCCCCCAGTCCCGCAGCCACTTCAGGCAGTTTCTCATCGTTATGAAGCAGCTATTAAAAACACATTAGGGTTGTCAGGGGTGCGACGTACAAACATTTCCCAGAAGCTCTACTGTCAACAATGGCAGTGTGAGAATATCTCACAGCAATTCTGAATGGAGGTGAAAGGTCAAGTCTCCTGGTCATTTGTTTTATTCTGCTTTTCTCAGGAGACCCCATGTCAAAGAGCTAATGTTATTTTAGGTAAACAATTATTGACTCTTGTCACTTTGGAGATTGTGTGCTAAAATTATTAGGTGCATAACCTGAAGGCAAACTTAGGAAACATTATGGAGCCTGATTACAAGCATGAGACACTACCTAACTACCTTTCTTCATATTGTCAAAAGCTTTGAATTCATTCATCTTTTGATTGTTTTTACAATATTGTGAAAACGTTTTGTTCGTTTTACACACTTAAATATTTCAGATTATCAACCAGAGTAAATGCAATAAGTCTTTTATGCTCTTCTTTGCAGAAATGTTGCAATTTAGCAACATGGAAAGGATCTCAAACACTGAATGGCAGATTAATCTACCATTCAATCTGTCAAACATTGAATGGCAAAAACGTTATAATACATGGTATGCCCAATAAAATATTACATTAAATGGCAGATTAATCTGCCATTCAATGTTTGAATGTCGGAATCTTTCCAATAAAATTTACATCCTGACTTTAACTACTCTAAGACCTTCATTTTTATGTGTTTAAGATATTCAGAGTCCTGCTTCGTAATTCAAGTGATGGAAAAGGATCAATTATGGCAATAAATCAATAGTAATATATAAAACGATGACACATGATCAATATCAATTCAATATATAGAACATTCCCTGAACTATGTTCCAAAACCACACAGCATTCTGGGGGATGTAGGCAGAGGAAAGGCTTTAGCCACCCAACCTCTCACAGGTTGGTGGCACCAACTAGCTCACTTACTCTTTGGTTACCTAGCAACTCTTTAGCTCTTTCGTTACCTAGCAACAACCCACTGAGTAACTGTCACAGTTGCAGTTTAAGGTTTTGCCTCAGAACTGATTAAAAACAAAAAACAATGGCATGGAGTGAAAACTGTGAGTAAAACAGGAAAGGTCATGCTACCAGATTGGCAGTATTTCAGATATTTAAAACAAAAACAAAAAAAACAATAAATATTGATATTGAGTTTTTCAGTCATATTGTAATGCTTAAAAGTTGAATTTGTGCCCCTATGTCAACTCTGGCAAGAAGAGAGGTCAAATATTCAAAAAGCATCTGATTGGGTAACAAATAACTATGTAATATTTATTCATATATGAATACAAATGAAAGATCTTGACCCTTGAGAGTTAAAAGAAAATGTATGATAAATCCAGGTAGGTGCATTCAATTCTTAAAAAATTTGAAGTCTTAAAAAACATTCAGGTTTTATGTTGAATTACCATCGCACCCTGGAAAAGGAAC
This sequence comes from Poecilia picta, assembly GCA_033032245.1. Lineage (NCBI taxonomy): Eukaryota > Metazoa > Chordata > Actinopteri > Cyprinodontiformes > Poeciliidae > Poecilia > Poecilia picta. The sequence goes on from CM065357.1 coordinate 21,428,770, forward strand.
TGTTAAAATGCTAAATTAAAAAGCTTAATAATATTATAACAATCAGGCCCATGGTGGAAAGATGTAAACTTCAACCATGAAATGTAATTTGATTCCATCTTAACAAACCTTTCCACATTAAAATGAACAGAGAAATTTGTCCAACCCATGCTTCATGCATAAAAGTAGATATATGCATAAAAAGCAGCCATTCCAGTAAAATGCTTTTGTCCATTTTGTTTTCTATCGTCTGAACAGCGAGGTGCTGACAGCTGTAACTTAATCTATTATTAGCTCAATAAAAGTCCAGTTTAATGCGCCACGGGGAGATTTTCCATCAGGACACTGGCAGCCAGACCTTTTCACGGGATATAGTGGAAATTTTCCGCCTGGCTAGAACAATCTAGGAAAGCATAACAAGTCAGCAACAGACACATGACACAGAGGAAGCAGAGCCACAAAGAGTTCTGCTGTATCCACCTGTGTTGATTAAATGCTATTTTCTTCCTAACTGGGAACCAGCAGCTATAATTGCTAAAAGTAAACTTATCGGTGTGCAAAAACACCAACTATTTCAAGACTGGACCTGCAGTCCTATAAAAGTGACTCAGGACAGTACTTGTAAAGTTTTTCCGTCTGCAGTCCATCTGTTATCCGAATGCTGCCATCTTATCCAAGTGAGACGGTGCAATGAGTGATTTTGAAGGGCAGCGTACTGGTAAATGATGTCACTGTTTTCTTCTACAACCACCTTCAGAAAACCTATTAGAGTAAGTGGCAGTTCTCAGAATATAAATATGCCGGAGTTAATGGAACAGCTGACAGTCTATTCCTGGGCTGGCTGGCTGGACCGGTGAGTGGGTGGGTTGGCAGAGAAGTGAGGAATAAAAAACAAGACAGTAGGAGGAGAGTGATGGCGTCGTAGCTCCACCATCGACGGAGAGACAACTTTTTACGCCTGGAATGAGGATATACCGGGGGTCTCTCAAGGGTCGTTGCCTTGAACAAATGTTACATGAGGTGAGGGGGAAAATGTTCTGAAGGCAAGAGGAAACTCAAGCAAAGTAAATTTTTATTAAGTGTTAAAGAGTGAAATGTGGAATTAGCTACAGAAATCTAACTTTCTGTAGCTAATTCAGCTGTTCATGAAAGTGTACCAACTACCTTTGGTTCTGCTTCGTGCACTAAAAATATATTTGTAACAAAAATATATATTTTCTTTATATGTTGCTTTGCAATACAACTTTTGCTTCTTAACCCAGTTAATAAGTGTCTGATGATGGATTTCCACAAATAATCCAATGGATACGTCGCTGTTTGGGGACTTGTGAAGCTCTGTCAGCGTTTCAGAGGAAATCTCCTCCCAACTCTTCAGTGAGCTTTAAAGGTGTTGCTCATGCATATACAGTTGCTTATGCATATACAGTTTTTCCTTCCACTCAACTTTCCATGCTTTGTTACAGCACTCAATTTCTTCAGCAATGGTCTTTTGTGGCTTAGGAGGCTCAGTGCATGTTGGAAAACTGTCCTGTCAAACTAAAATATGGAGTTTTGATTACCCATAATGAGAAACACTTAAAATATATTGTATCGCTTTGTGTAATGAAGCAGTATAACTTATGAATGCTGAATTGGATTACTAATATGAATGAACTTTTTCATGATATTCTGAATAATTCAGATGCTCCTGTACTATTTAAGGATATGACTTTTGTCATCTGCCCTAAAAGATGTTAAGTGTCCTTTGTGTAAGAAACTGGTTTTGCAGAACTCACTGCTGTGAGTCAATCTTACAGAAATAACTTCTGTAAGATTAACATAAAAAAACGTCATCAGAATCATCACCTCGGTGCTAATCCTGATCGAACCCCATCAAAACATGAGGGATTTCATCTACTGGGACGTCAGTTTGATCCAGGAAGCTTCTCAACATATTAAAGTCATTTACACACCTACGATACTCTACTTTACACAGATTAACACAGATTTCACAGCACTGTTAATGGATAGGAATTATGAGTTTGTAGGCTTTTGATTTATTTTTATGCTTTATACAATAATTGAGAAGAAGTTAAAGAAATATCATAATGTAAATGTTGCCCCTAAATGTCCAATTTATGCTCAATTATTCTGATTGTGTTGGGCCTATAAATGTACTGTGTCTTACCTGTGTGTTGATTCTGATAGCTCCAATTGATGGTATTTCAAAGTAGTAACCTGAAATAAAAAGAGGCAGACAGTAAAGTTTAGAAATATTAAGTAATATATTCAACTTTCTTACTTGGGTATGCAGGTGGCCAATTCAGTTTATGCATAAATTTCAAAGTGTGTCCTAATGTGAACCATTTTGGAGACCGGAGCCTCATCTCCTCGCGTTCTTATTAGGTGCATGCATGGTCATAAACCCCAGCGGACGACGGTGGGACACACGGACACGACGGCGCTCGCAGCCACTGACCCTTTGTGTTTGAAGATGTACTGCAGGATGTAAATGTGGAAGCTCATTGAGAATGCTGAGCCCCAGGCACTGCGGCTGATTAGGAATGGACGAGAATGACCGACTGGGTCAATAACCGGGCTGCTCAACAAGTTATTAAAGCCATGAGTGTTTATACAAAGAGCGGTGAAATGGAGGCAGCGTCTCCAGAATGTTAAAAAGCAGAGGCAACTTTCATTATTTTGACACATTAGGCAGCCCCCCCCCTCCCAGTGTTTGGTGGTGAAATCTCCCTTCTCAGTCTCAATTCATTAGAAAAATGAGAGCACTCATGCACATCCGTAAACATTTTTGAGTTTATCATTCACAAATGCACACACACTGGCATAATGTTTGGTGCCAGGGCTCTTGTCTCTATGCTAGACAAGTGGCGTTGAGTCAGACGGGTGATTTTAGAGCAAAGCAACACAAAAAGGTGTGGAGAGGAAATTATGATTTTGATTTCAGAGTCCTGGCTACACTCGATGTTCAGTGTCCAGACTACCAGATAACATTGATTTTGATCTGAAAACATTTGTTTAGACGACTGCTAACTGAAAGACTTCAGCGATTACAACCTCAATCGCTAGAAATCTAGAGAAAAACTACCACTGACTGTATCCTTCTAAAAAACAGAAATAAGGTACAATTGTGACCTGAATGTCAAAGGCAAAGATAAACTGTCTTGTTAAGATTTTAAGAAAAAATGCAATTATTTAGGAGGGACATTATTTCAAGACATGTCATGTAATCATTATATTTGACCAAAATTTAAAATGTAACAGTCCATTTCAGATGTCATATACAAAGACACAACATTTCTTCAGTCATTTCTTCAGTCATAATTAAATCAAATCACTATTTCTCTTAATTCAGTCAGGATTATTTAGGTTCTTTGTATTGTAGAAGTTAAAACAAACTCCTTAAAGAAATGTTCTCTCATTTGTGTGAAACTGAGAAGCAGCTGTGAATAAACCATAAACACTCCACTTCCTTGTGTCAAATCATGGAAAAATAAAAAAAATATAAATCAACCAAGAAATCAAGAAGCGATTTATGGACCTCCACAGGTCTGGTTTGTCCTTTTCTATAAGTTCTGGATTCCTGAAGAGCAAAAATATGCTATATGTTGGAGATGTTTATTTATACTCTGTTCATTTCTGTGTGTGCCACAGATGGACGTACTTTAGTGCACAGCCTGTGTTTCAACCCCACAATAAACCAAAACACCTTGAGAAAATGCTCTCTGAAGCTAGTAGGGAATTCAATTAACCGCAACAGAACAAGTTAAGCATTAAAATGGGCTGAAAAAGCCACTCAGAAAGGAAGAAGCCTTGACTGCAAAAAGCAACACCTGCCTGTATCCTAGTTATCTCTCAGGAAGAATCAATTGATTTCCTTCAATCAGTAAATTTCTTTGAAAGAAGCTTCTTAAAGGCTCCCAAAAGGAGTCAAAATGTCTCAATTGCAATTTCTTACCAAATACAATGAAAATATATGTAAAGACATGTGTTTATCTCTCATTATTGTGGAACTGAGCAAATAATTTAAGAAATCACAACTGACGTAAAATAGAAAATCTTAGACTAATACAACAGCAGACAGAAAAGAATAATTTTGTTTTATTTCTTTTAAAAGAAATCATTTAAATATCTGGTTTCAGCTATATAGACTTAAACACTAATAGACCCTTTGCACCTGGCTCACCAAGATAAGAGCAGCACTTGTTACGCAGAGATGACAAAAAGACGCCTGTGGGATGTTATGCGGGACATAGTTGAGTTCACATTTCACAGAGATTAGAGAAGCGCTTGTGGCCTGGAGCTGGCGAGTTTGATCCTTGTCCCTGGAAGCCTTTATTGAAATCTATATGAATAAAGTCTAAATGTAGAGGTCTAAAATTTGATTTACTTTATATGTGGCATGACTGCATAAAATAGCTGACACTGATTTTAAACCAGCAGACCTTTTCTGTATTTGCTCACTGTCCCTATGTGTATCTAAAAGTCAAATAAATGCAAAGATGATATACATTTTATAAATATTATAACTATAATACTATACTTAATACTGTCTTTCCAACAGATGTTAGAATAATTTCTTCTTCATTCTTTATGTCTTAATTTTTTTGAAATCCATTATAAAACTGTAGCAAAGTTCAATATTGCTAATAAGAGTTAATTATCTATTTTCTTCATAGTGCAAATTCATAGTGCATGGCAACAAAATTACAGATGTTTTATATTCTTTGAGCAACTTCTGTAGTTACAAGTTCAAGGATGTAAAATACATTTATTTCTGTGACTTTAAAAAATACCTTATTAATTCATGTTAAATTATTTAATACATCAATTTGACCTTTAAAACAATTCAGTAAAGTATTGTGACTGAAATACACAACAGATTACAGAACGAGTTAACTGGGCGTAAGATTTAATAAGCACTGGCTTCTTACAACTCCTTTTCTAACTGATTATGAAAGTTTAGAGTTTTCACTCTGATGTATTTAGATACAAAATCAATATTTCAATTACATGTATATATATCATAAATATATTGCAACATCTTGCTTGCCAAAATATATGCATATGCTTAAACTAGCACTTTGTTGATGCACAGCTTTATTACGTTTCATTATTTACTCTGTTATAATGAACAAAATGTAGCTGTTCTAGTAAAAGCTTTTGGACATTTGCATCCTTCAGGTCGAGCCAGAATTTAGAGATTGTCAAGGATTAAAAGGTATCAGTCAGGAAAAGGGCAGAAGAAAAAAAGACTACGCTACAGCATTGTATACATTATGACAGAGTGGAGTCAGTGATCAATAATTATGGAGAAAACATTTCTCCAAAAGTGGTGGGAAAGCAAAAATGAAAACATTGAGTGAAAGTAAATCACTAAAGTAAACACTAAAGTACAAGCTTCCTTAGCAACAATAAGGCTGAGTAAAACCAACATTGTGAAAGGATTAACTATGTAAGCTTATTCCTCACGCCTGTTATTTATTAGAGCAAAACTCTCAATAAGAGCTTAAAAACACACACAAAATGTTCTTTTTAGACATGATTAAAACAGAATTCACATTTTGCACATTTTTCTACTTGTATTTGGGTTCCTACTGGTTCTATAAAAACCCTTAAGAAAAAACGCTCATCCAGTTTTTGACAATAAGTTCATGTTTTTTGGTGTCTATAAAACGACCCATTTCAAAAACTTCTGGAACATAATGGCACAAATCAGTGACTGGGCGTGGCTTCTGCCCCAGCCAAGCCCAGCCCGTTACCTAGCAACCCCAGAGAAGCCCCCCTCATCACCTAGCAACCCCAGAGAAGGCCAGTCCGTCACCTAGCAACCCAAGCTAAGCTTCAGGACATTCGGTTAGCTGGTTTTACTGCTACAAGAGCTATACAACTTTTACAAAAGAGTGTAAATTAATTAGGAGGTATGGCCAGAGCAGCTTATTTGGATTTAAAGTAACAAGAGCGCCTAAAACATCTCAATATGAAAGGAAATCAAAACATGAAGAACTGACTAGACTAAAATTTCATTATCCAAGAATGATTTAGTGTAAAAAATTTAATTATATAGCTTTTTTATAGCCCATAGATCTATCATAAGCTGTTCAAGGAAGCCTATTTGGTCCCCTGTAAAGTAAAAATTAGACAAAACCTGGCGTCTGCTGGAATCGCCCACATGGGTGTCAGCGTCTGTCCACTGAGGCTGGAGCGGCAACACTATTGTCTTTAGTACTATGGTAATCACTACAGTTGTGAACAGCAGAGAGCATGTTGGCTCAGAGGCATAATCCTGGACTTCCCCCTGTCTGTCAGGGAGATGGCATGCTAATCACTCTGCACCCAGACTTCAGCTGCTAATTAATAACAACTGCTGGGGAGATGCTTCCACAGCACTTGGCTCCATTGGCAATAAGCTAATCAACAGAGGAGACTCTTCTAAAGAAACAACTTTAGATAATTTTCAACGTCAATTTGAACCTACCCACAAAAGACAAGAGAAATGTGAAGGAGAAGTTTTTATGGGTGAAAAAATGATAAGTGTTCAGGAAAAAAAGCTCAGCAGGAGCAAGAAGTTAACGCAGATCCACATGAGTAAAACGGAGATCAGACAACAGAGCCAACAGGAAACGGAGCTGAGTCAACCGTCAGACTGTTAGTCAGAGACCTGCAAGTCTGCTGGGTTATTTCAGAGCTCAAGGCTGATACAACAGATTTTATCACCCACTAAAGTCCGGCTGTCATTTTTACATAGGTTTAAAATAGCCAGAGCACGTCAGTACCGCAGTTTTAAAGCTATTTTCTGGTTTCATATCATTTGGTATTTCATTGTCTGGAAACCCACTAAACATCCAAGGAGATCGTGAACATTTCCACCAAAGAAGAGCTCTTCTGTTAGAAGTTTGTTACTCAATAGGGAAATCAGACAAATCTTGAACTATATTTTTCAAGCCTAATATTATTGAAAAAAACTTCTTATTTATTGTGACTAAAGGCAATTTTGTTGCCTTAGAAAAATAATAAGACAGGCTATTAGATACAATAAATTAATTACAGTAAAAACTACTGAAATATGAAAAAAGCTGACATCATTGTTCATTTTACTAAACTCTAAATGCTTGTTGTGTTGGAATAAAATCAAGAAACAGTTAATTAATTTAACAAAGAAAAGATGAGAAACCCAAGTGGCAGAACCACAGAAGCTACTGCTTCCTTTTGATCCAAATATTTTATTTTCACTTTTTACACAATTCAAAATGAGGATTCTCCCATCATGGGTTTTCTAAGGATTCAATACTAAATAGACAACCAACAATAGAAACAATAGACAGCCACCAACATCTTCATTCTTTCTTCCTTTTTTGCGTACAATAAAACCAAAAATTCCCTCTTCACCTACCTTTATTAGCACATGCTATCCACTGCAGAGGGGTAACGTCATAGTTATGCTGCCCAACAGAGAAGGTGAAAACTCGAACCTGGTGCAGGACAAGAACACACACAGAAAAATAAACTATACTACATTGTTTAATTTGATAAAACCAAAACATTTCACAATTAAATCTGATTTGAACTGAGGTGGATTGTAAGGAAAATTATGCTTCGCATCAGAATTTTAACATCCAGGACAGAATAGAAAGAATTACAGACAGATTCATTTAAAATGTGCTTATTAGGACTGCAACTCAGTACATTTTAATAGAACCTTCTTAATTTTTATGACAGCTTAAATTGATTTTTCCTGCAATTTGTTATTGCATAAATTCACAGAGCTGAATGAAGCTTAAAATGGCAGATTAGTAAGATGGAGGAATTTGATGTTTGACAGCAAGACAAAACGATAAAACAAGTAAACCAGCAGCTGAACCACAACATGCTCTGATGATATAGCAGCTAATTAGTCATCAGGTCAGAGCTGTTAACACCAGCTAAGCAACAAAGGAGAAAGACAAACAGAAAGAACGAAGAGAAGAGAAGAAATAAAGAAAGAAAGAAGAAAGAAAGAGAAAGAAAGAAAAGAGAGAAAAAAAGGAAGAAAGAAAGAGAAAATGGGAAGGAAATCTAAAGACTGGAAGAACGACAAGAGATAAATCATGTAAATCAAAAGGAAAGGGAAGAAATCTTGGAGACGACGGTTTGTGCACAGACTGGGAAGCTTGGCATGTCTGACTAACACAACTGTCTGCTTAATAAAGAGACAAAAAACATGGAGACAGGAATCGATGGACAGAAATCAGCCTAACTGAGACATACTCACAGTTTTGTTGGGCCAGTTATACTTCTCAAAGATTTCCTGAGCGCGATCTTCACCGCCATCTGTAAACATCATTATCATCTTATTGCAGTTGGCCCTCGGGGCACTGCTCTCCTGTGACAGGCGAACGGAAGACAGTGAAGGAAAACAGAGAGACAGATTACAGAAAGTACAAAGCAGTAATGATATAGCTATCTTACACCACACAGTCTTTTCAACACCCGGTTCGCTTGTTTGAGTTTTGCCGAAGTTCCTTTGCAAAATAGTGAAAATTGCCCAGTATTTGTGAAGTGTAAAAAAAGTGTTGTACTCCTTAATTAAACTCTAGTGCAAATAAATAGTCTTCGTAAGTCCCTTAATTAATAAATAGATTCTACTTATGTGAAATATAACTTCATTATTAATGCTATTAACTAAACGAAGCATCATCATAGAGCATGGTGATGGCAGCATTGTGCTAGCAGGGAAAGTGAAGTTGGGCAAAACATTGTCAGATATTGCAAAGGATAAATGTTCATTTTAGGGACAACCAAGGAAAGTTTGAACCTAAATTCAGACGAGATCTTGTGGCGTCTCCAGGCTAAATGAGCTTGAGGTTTGAGAAAAGGTCACCTGACCATAAATATCTTTATGATAAAGATTTATGGATCTTTATGAAAAAAAATAATGAAGGAAGCAATGGCTGAAGGAATACCAAAAGAAATCCAGGTTCCAGTTTGCCTAATCAATACAGCAAATATGTAGGAGAAGGCGCTCTGGTCCCATGGGAAAAAAGTTCACTTTTTAATCTAAGTGTGTGAAAAATTAACACTGCTCCTCAAACACACCATTACCAACCACTCTTAAACATGAAGCCTAACCTTGCTTAGATTACTTCCCCCTAGAATACTGTGCGATTTTGGACCAGAATTTAAAAAATACTCTACTGACTAAAGTATCAGATGTAACATCTGCCGATATTGATCATGTATCTATTGGGATATATATTGTTATTTATGGTCCAGCCCAAGGTGTGGGTGTGTGCACGCTGGTTTGCCATGTGATGAACTGGTAAGGGTGTGAACAAGTGTGAATAGCTAATGGCTGGAAAAATAATTTTAAAAACCATGTAACAATTTTCTTCCACTTCACAATTATGTGGACATTTATGTAATTAGTTTGCTTTGGGCCATCAAAATTTACATTGAATCACAAATACAATTTGAGAAAGTTGTACAATTTTGCAAAACACTGCAAGCATTCAACCTAATCTTACAACTTCACTGCATTAAAGTGTGTTTATCTCTCTTTATTTGCAGCACGCACAAAGTTAGAGTACATTATATTAATCAACCATTAAATATTGCTGCTCCCCGTCTCGCCCCCACGATACGACAGCTGCGGCTGATATGCAGGCCAATCTGACAAGATTCTAATAAAGATAAATAATATTGCTGCGATTACATATTTTTATTGTGCTTCTGCCACAAATCATTCAGCGAGCCGGCAACAGACAGCGATTAAGACCCCCTCCCTTCTCCTTTTTTATTTCTCTTTCCTCTGACAAAATGCAAGGATTCTTGGCTCTGTGCCTCCCAAAACGCACGGAGGAATATAAAGTGTCTGTGGCTGATCTCCTCTGGGCTACGCTCATCAATCATCCTATCAGAGCCCATTAGCGTGGCAGCCTCAGAAAATGCGGCGCAGCATACGGAGCTGAGGCAGCACCTGTGCCGGGAGCACGTGGACGGGCTGCTGCTGAGAAACATCGTCTCCGTGTCGGCTGCCACTTTGTCGCAATGGCAGCCATAATCAAGCCTGCCGTTAGAAATGACAGCCTTCTGGAAATGTCTAATGCAAACCTGGGCTGCTCACTGTCAGACTTGTGGTATCACCATAGTTTGATTAATTAGATTAGACAAAAGCATCAGCCTTAGAAAAACAAAGCTGCCTTTCCAAGAAAAGCTCGTTAGCTCTTACATTGAGAAGTTGCTCGAAGGCAAACGTGAAGCCTGATTTGTAATCTGTGGTTCCTTTGGCCTGCATATGCATGACGGCTTCCTTGAAGATCTTCTTGTTGCGGACATTGGCTTGGACCAAAGTCCTGAAGCATGGAACGACAGCCTCGGCCTTTTCATTAAACTGAAAACAGAGGAGAAAAAAAAAAACATGTATCTGAGCATTGATACGAAAGAATACCACAAAGTTTGCCAAAACACAACTGTGTCCAGCTGAGAATCTCTGTGTTATTGGTCTGGTGTGTGCCGTTCATGGAGGCAGGATGCAGACGTGGGTGTGTGCAGATGCAAGCTGCCCTGCCACTCTCTGCCTGGCAGTAAACACTGATAATTACAACTTTCCCCCACAAAGAACAGGTGCGCTTGAAACGCCGCTGCAGCGCGCCGAACGGAAACCCAGCCAAGGTAATATCATCTGTCTCATCTCATCCACCAAATTAGCCTAAAAGGCGCTTCCGTCCCTCCATGTCTGTGTGTTTACATCTGCGGCCATGTCTGCACGCGGTGTCTATGCATGATTATGACATTAGCGGCGATGTCTGAAACGGCGAGTTTCAAATGTTTCTTCTTGAAGGTCAGATTCAGATTTCGCTGACATTTTCAACACGGATTGATGTGAAGCGCTGTGTGTGAGAAAAGCTGACATTTCTCAGAGGAGTCGTTGTCGTCACATATTTAAAGAGGCAAAGAAATCAAAAGCACTGAGAGTTAGTATTATTACATTGTTCGTCTGTATGATGTAAAAAAAGCTGAGTTCATGTACATAGGATGAAGGAAAAAATGATTTTACATCTATTAAAGATTAAACATTTATTAATTTTCTAGTTTCATCTTTTTAAAGCTGATTTTAAACTACAAATTACTGAAATTAACTATGATGTTATTGGAAAATAGTAAATATTATAGTGATAGCAATAAAATAGGGATGAACAGACAGATGGACAGAAGGAAAGAAGGAAGAAAGGAAGGTAGGCAGGAGGAAGGAAGAAATAAAGGAAGGAATGAAGATAGGAGGGAGGTAGGGAGAGAGGGAAGGAAGGAAGGAAAAAAGGTAGGAGAGAGGGAGGGAGGGAAGAAAGGAAAGAAAAAAGGAAGGAAAGAAGGAGGGAGAGAGGGAGAGAGGGATGTAGGAGAGAAGGAAGGAAGGAAATGGGGTGCGAGGAATCAGGACATGAGGAAAGAAGGAAATAAATTACAAAACGGAGCACAGAAATAACAGAACAAATGAAAGTAGGAGACAAGGAAGAAGATGGAAGAGTGTTGAACACAGACAGGAAGGAAGGAAGAAAGGAAGGACACAAGGAAAAAACAAAGGAGAAAAGAAGAAATGGAAGACAGATATTAAGACGAAAGAAAAGAAATAAATGAGGATGCAAAGAAAGAAAAAATGACACAGGGAAAGAATAAAAAATACATGAAAAAGTAAGAAAAGACACAAATAGGGAATAAAGGGAACAAAGATGGAAGGAGGATAGCAAGAACAGAAGTTGGACAAAAAGAAATGGAGTAAGGAAAGGAAAGAAGATAGAGTAAGACGAAAAAAATGAAGGAAGAAAGGACTGAAGAGAAAGAGTTCTGACACAAGGAAGGAAAGTAGAAAGAGGTATTTAGTAAAGAAAGGAGGGGCACAAAGAAGGAGGAAATAACTTACAAAAGGAAGGAAAGAAGGAAGGACACTGGCACTGTGTAAGATATGAAAAGTAGGAGAGAAAGCTGCAAAGAAGGAATCATGAAGGAAGAACAGAAGAAAGGAAAGAATGAAAGACAAGAACAGGAATGAAAAGCAATAAAACGTGATGAAAGAGAAGAAAGGAAGGACAGAACTAAATTAGTAAAGACAGAAGCTGAAAGAAAAAAACATTAATTAACAGAAAATTAATATGCAAACACAAATATGTTCCATACTTATCCAAACCTGCCTGTTCTGGAGCCCAAATTTATAGAAAAAACAATTATTGTTGTATCTAAATTGGTGTCAGAAGTAACGTCTTTAAAGTCCTGAAAAACGCAGATGCAGAATTCGGTGTTTGGTGAGAATTTTTGGGTAATTTCTCATGTCATTAATGCGTTTTGCGTTGTGCAAATAATGCGCAGCAGGCTTGTGTAAACCCTCACTTCCTTCACAGTGGTGGAAATCAGATGCGTTCCCACCCAGATTAGCATGCTCATTTCTTGCTCTTGGAGATGGGATTTAGGGCCATACAGTGGCTAAAAGCAATGGATTATGAAGGATTACCGAAGAGAGTCGACAAACAGAGGCGCCACACCAAGCAAGCAGACGTGTATAAGTGAGGGAGTGTGTGTGTGTGTGTGTTTGCACTGCAGAAAGCAGGTTTTGTGTGTTATCTGCCCTGCAAAATAGAATAGCAATCATATTCCCACACATATTAGTTCTAGTAATAGAAAACCTGGTGATCAGCAGTGACAGAAAGACACAGATGGACACAATCCTATATGGACATAAATGTGGGAAGAGCAAATAGAGGAGAGACGTGGTTTCCACCGCAAATAAACAACTGGGGACAGAATGAGCCCCCACTGCTGCGCCTAATGACTCCCAGCTTAATTAGAAACCGCCAAATAAAAACTGCAAATATTGGCAGTAATATCACTTGCAGTAGTGAGTCATTATAATAATTGCAAATAATGACTTTACAGCTTCGACGTACCTTCGCCACATTGACATAGTCATCGTCTGATAGCGTGTCAAGCATCTCCATGACGGAGGTTTTCATGAGCTTTAGAGTGAGTCCGCTGACACTGCCGCTCCTGCAGAAAACAAAGAGACGACGATGCTCAGAAACATGCAGAAATATTAGCATTTGTTTTGTTGCTTTAGAGGTTATAAGTTGGGACTTTACTACACAGTAAAAAGTGCTGGGTTAAAAATAACCCAATCCGTAACCCAACGCTGGACCGACCGGACCGACATATATGGGCTGTTTTAACCCAACTGGGTTGGGTTGAAGGTTTGACCCAGGACATTGGGTCATGGCAACTAACCAAACGTTGGGTTAAATTTACCCAAAATTGGGTTGAAACTCATAAATGGTAAAAGGATTGAACTTTTATAGCACTTTATCCAATCCTTTTGGCCACATTCACCCAGTCGCACTTACAAACACTCACACATTTGTACACTCATATGCAGCTCAGTAGGTAATTTGGGGTTAAGGGCCTTGCCCAGGGACACATCAACATGTGGCAGGAGGAAGCTGGAATTGAATCTACAACCTTCCGATCGCAAGACCACTATAGTTGGGTAAAAATATGTATTTACCTACCATCAGTAATATTTTAAATAACCATAAAAATAAATATGAAACGTGTTTGAAATACATGTGACGAGTGGCGTGGCTTCTTCCAAGTGTTGTCTTTAACCCAACCGATTGGTTAATCTACCCAACACCTGACCCAACAGAAGAGTTCAAGCTGTAGACTTCCGGTAAATTTCTGACCCAACTCTTGAGTTGTGAATTTTGACCCAATATTTGGTCAAACTAATCCAACCTATGACCCAACAGCTTCAACCCAGAAATTGGGTTATGAAAATAACCCAGCATTTTTTACTGTGTACCATTTGCCTCTAATTACCCCCATGATCCAGTTTTTGAGGACGCAAATAAAGGATCAGATGTAGAATTAGATAAACTAAAAAAGTAAAATAATCTCAATTAAACTGTAGTGAGTTGATAAAAAGAAGTCAGATGATAAGTAGTATCTTTGTCCATTTAGCAATTATTTCTCTCATATTATATAATATACATGCATATACAGCTTTGGAAAAAACAGGAGACCACTAAAAATGATCAGTTTCTCTGATTTTACTCCTTATAGGTATATGTTTGAGTAAAATGCGCATCATCCCTTTATTCTTTGAACTACTGACAACATGTCCCTGAAACTCCAACCAAAAATTTTTTATTTGCAGAAAATGAGAAATGGTCAAAATAACAAAAGAGATGCAGAGCTTTCAGACCTCAAATAATGCTAAGAAAACAAGTTCATATTCATGTAGAAACAATAATGTTAATGTTTTAACTCAGGAAGAGTTCAGAATTCAACATTTGGGGGAAAACCAGGAGGTTTTCAATGGGGTTCAGTGCAGAGGACTCTTAGTTTTTTCACAGCTGTATAAATCTACTGCTACAACTGAAATGGACAAATTATACATACAAAATAAAGGAAAATTACACAGAATATTTATTTGTGTTCTCTAAATTTTCAAAATATTATAATTTAGAAATCCATCAACACAATTTTTTTAAGCTGATAATACGTATAATTTAATGCTAAACTCTAAATGTTCTCTAAATTTTCAAAATATTCTAATTTAGAAATCCATCAACACAATTTTTTTAAGCTGATAATATAATTTAATGCTAAACAATTATCAATAAAGAAATAAATGAGAAATAAAGAACCATGAATGTGTTTGAGTGAGAGGAAAAAAATACTTTAATAACTACATTTCTCATCATAAATCACATCCAGCTTGCATATTTAAGTGCTCTGGTTCTTAACTTGTCCAATGTCACTTTTCTCTCCCACATCCTGAAGGTTTACCTGAACCAATAAATCAGGATGTAAGGCTTAAAGGTCAGAGGATAAGAAGCAATCATCGTCTTAAACGTTCGCCTCCCCTCAGACCAACAGGTGGCACTGGTGTCCTTTGAAGGCGATAATCTCTGCTGGGTCCAGGGACAAGGTGAGGGAAAAGTGAAATACTTACACATCTACAATAATGACCATGTCCTTTGGAGACGATGCACCTTGGATATACCTGCACAAAAGAGTCAAAGAAAGGGCTTTAATTCCTTCCCATAATCTCTGAAAATTGCACTGAAGAAAGAGGCCAGAGTCACTATGAGCCCAGTCATAATAGTACGGAGCAGCCATAGCTGAGCCCACTTAAGCTATACAGAATAGTGAAAAGGCTTATGTGCTTAGAAGAGTTAATAAGTTGTTATATACTTCAGTGTTGGCTACAGCCGCTGTTGGCTGACTTCAATGCAGATAGTCCTCTTCAGTGAATACCAGAGCCTGGTCTGAATAATTGTTGCATAAGCCGGAGTAATTACTAGTTGATGGTTTCAGCATGTAGCAACACATCTGGCACAATAGCCTGCAGTGAACTGTAAAAGCCTCCAAACAAATGTGGAGACGGCCCTTGTAATGGGCCCAACAAACACATATTTAACACCATATTATCAGCGCTATTATACTGTTAAAAGTGCAATCATCCCTTTAGACAAAGGCTGACTGTGTAAAATGTATTAGATATTTAGACTGTATTACACTAAACAGCAATCTCAAAAGCTCCTTAATTATAGAGATTTGTTTTCTATTTTGGCATTAATGACAGAAAGAATTTCAGGGCAACTTTTTATACAAAGTCACATTTATTTCAGGGTAGAATAACTACAGTTCCTTTTTTCTGATGCTAATTAAAAGACGGGGGGGTTGTTAGAGTAACTTTTATATACGGTGCCTTGCAAAGCTATTCATACTACATAAACTTTTTCACGTAACTGTCCGTAATTCATTACAATTCTACGTACTTGTGGATTGAAAAGAAAATTAGACATGCTTTTAAACATTATTCACAGCTAAAAACCTAAAAATCTCCCTTTTCTCTGATACAGTCAAATAAAATCAAGTGCAAACAATTAAATCCATCATCTGAACGTGGAAAAGGCTAAACGCAAATGGAAAGTTGAACAACGACGTGGCTGTCCAACCAAGCTGACTGGTAAAGGAGAAAACCAATCAGAAAAGCATGATAACTCTGGGGGAGCTGCAGAGATCCACTGCTCAGGTGGGAGAATGAGGGCAGAACAGAACAATTATTAGTTATGCTCTTCACAGATGCTGCCTTTATGGCAGAAAAAAGTAAGAAAAGAGGAAGTGGGTTTCAACAGGGAGCCATGATAAGATAATAAATAACATGAAAAAATTTACTTAAGTGCGTTCCCTCACCGGATATAAACAACTTACATGGACATTTATGTTTGCTTAGCGAAGTATTATGAAGAAGTTCTTAAGCAGCAAAAACTCATCCGACACTTCAGGTTCAACGCACTTTGACTGCAGATGCTTGACATTTCACTCCACACTTAGTGTTTCATGCGTCTGGTTTACATTCAAACTCTATGTGGAGGCGCGTCCAAGGCGTCAGACGCATCAACATTGCTATAGATCAGTGGTTCTTAATCTGGGTTTGATCGAACCCCAGGGGTTCGGTGAGTCGGTCTCAGGGGTTCGGCGGAGCCTCTGCTGCCGCGGAGGTAAAGACACACTTGTGTAAAATCGTGACGCACCCCACTTTGCCATCACTTGCTGCAGAGGGTCATGTTACATTTCTTAGCCAATCAGTGCTGTGGAGAAGGAGACCTGATTGAAGGAGCTCCACTGTCAGCATGGATTTGAACTTGTTTCTTTAATTACTTCAGCAAAACTCACCGTTTTTACCAAATTCTGTAGTCTAAATCTGCTCCTTAGTCGCATCTTTGTGGGGTTGCTACTGCCTCTAGTGGTGTGGAGGTGGTAACACAAATAATATAATTACATTACTAAATCAGAATACCGCAAAGTCTTTAATATTAATTTTTCTTTCTCTTAATAATGTAGAGCTAATTAATTGATCTAAACAAGACTTTAAAGTGATTCCAGTTTCCACCTGTTGAAACTGTGGCAATTTTAAATACCTTGGGTCGTTCCTGAACACTCAGCTCAACTTTGCTGAAAACACTGACTATGTTTTGAAGAACTGTTCTCAGAGAACAAGAAGACTTAGTGATTAAATTCTGTAGCTTTTGATGTACTTCTAAATCTGTGCGTTAGCCATTGAAAACATGTTTTCTTTTTTTTAACTAGAGTCTAGTTGGGTCACCCCTATGTCTGGAATTTGGGGAAAAAAAATCATATTTTATTTATCACTACAGAAGGGGTTCGGTGAATGTGCATATGAAACTGGTGGATTCGGTACCTCAAAAAAGGTTAAGAACCACTGATCTAGCCCAGTGATTCTTAACCTTTTGTGAGGTACCGAACCCCCCAGTTGCATATGCGCATTCACCGAACTCCTTCTTATTCCAACCTGACCTGTCGATTCTAATATTGGCCAATACCAAAAGTTTTTGTCTAAAATGTTGCTGAATAAAGCAAGAAAGTTGCTGATTTTCTAACAGCAGGATGACTATTGCTAACTGAAAACATGCAGGCATGAACTTTTGGTTGGTTCTGTCAGTCAAACCTCTCTCACGGGAAAGCAAAACAGGACAGTGGTGGATTTTTAGACTTTCACAGAGGGAGATAAGATCATTGGATAAGATCAGCTTCACATTAAGATGGCTTAGATTGGACACCGACATCAGTGTCCAATCACTGATGTCCCAAAATTAAGGAAATCAAAGCCAATTTAATGGTGCACTCTTGGACTAAGTGATTTTTCTCAAAGAGAATGCCAAAAATCAACTCTCTAGTGCATTAGCCATTGAAAACGTGTGTTTTTTTTTATAACATTTTTAGGACTTGGGTGTGCTGTGGAGGCGCAGGGGCAAAGCACAACTCATGTATTGAGGCCTTAGTCCTCATACCAGCGGTCGCAGGTTCGATTCCCGGCTTAGTGACATTTGCCGCATGTCTTCCCCCTCTCTCATAACCCTCCTTCCTGTCAAACTACTTGAAATAAAGGTCACTAGAGCCAACAAAACCTTTAAAAAAAACAAACATGTTTAGGACTTTCATAGACAACACCTGCAAGACCAAAGTCCCTTTGCACCTCTTAGTTGTAACTGGGAAACTATAAAACCTCACCTATCCACTCAACTAATATTTACTTGTCAAGGAACAGCCAAAGTGGAGCTGGCCTGAAAGCCCACGTTGACCCGAGTAATTTCAGTAAAAGAAGGTAGCCGATGTTCCGTTCTTTTCGCCGGCTCTTCAGCTGGGTGTCAAATACATCGTTGAGTCTGGCGCCGGCCCTGTTGCTGCTTCAGATTGTTAAATGAAGCACCTTCCCAACCAATGTGTGTAAGCTCACCGGACAGAGACGGTAATGAACTAGCCGGCGCATGTAACATCTGAACATTGTTGATAGAGGATGACATACAGAGGGAAATCAGAAATCCCTTCAGTCTCTTCCAGTGGCAATTAAATTCACATTTGCCAGCGATACAAAGAGAGCTAAGATGGATGGACAGCCGGGGCTTTTCTGCAGCTCGGCGGCGGAGGGAGGGTTGTCTCAGATGAGAGTCTTAGCTTGACATTCTGAGGGAGTGAGCAGGCGAGCAGTTAGCAGCCGTCTTAGGCAGAGCCAGAGCAATCATCAGGGGTCTCTTTCTGCTGATTATCGGCCGTTCTGCTGAGTGCGGAGGGAAGCCAGCTGCCCGCGGGCCAAAGAGGCTCTTTTCGCTCGCTCAGCCAGGCTGATATGGAGGTTTGAGCGACGGAGCCCCAGTAGGCGCCACTCTAAACTGCTGAGTGACCCCTGACTTGTGTTGACATCTCATTGCCTGGTCTGCTCGAACCGCTTTGGTGAAAAGCTTAAGTGGAAATCTCAGGAGAAACAGGGGCTGCTTCATTTGAGGTCAATAATTGAGCTCAGCTGGTAGTGAATATAGGCAAAATATATGTGTGTGTACATAAGAGGGAGACGGAGAGAGAGAGGGAGGAAGATGGGGGAGTGAGAATCCAATTATTTTCAATAATAAAGAATGCTACATCAAAGGTAGAACTTCCACAGCTTTCCACTTCTGTATGGTGACAGAAATCAGGTCTGGAACCATGAGGCATATAGGCGTGCCTGACTTTTATCAATTTAATTACTGAAATCTTAATTCAAGGCAGTGAGGGAGAGGGCGGAGGAAGGACCTGAGACTCCACGCGGCGGGGGGCGCTTTCTTTTTAGCAGACCAAATTTGTGAAAGCGATCATCGATGCAGGACGGAAAGCTTGGTCAGAATGAGGCACACGTCTCAACTCCCCGAGGCTCCCAAACAGAGTCACCTCGTCTGGAGATTAAAGGAGGGTCATTTGGCAACGGCTGATGCTCGCAGACCAACTGCGAGATTTCATTAACTTCCTTGGTCAGTTTACTTCTCATCGAGGAGAATGGTCGTTTAATGGGAATTCAACTTATTTTGGAGGGGGTTAAATGTTAATTATAAGGCAATGCGGGCTTTCATTACCATGTCATTACAGGTCATCTTCATCTCCACCATTGCAACAATCTCAGACTAAAGAACTATGCAGGCTTGCACACCTAAAATATGCTGAGGAGATATTACTTTCAAGCAGATCATTTCTCTGCAGCTGTGAAAGAGGCAGCATTGATCAGTGGTAATAGGGTTTAAGAGAAATGTGTGAGCCGTGATGGAGTAAGAAGAGTAAGGCATGAGTCAAAGCTATATAGTGCTGCCATGGCTGATCTTCCACACAGATTGGCCTGGCATATCGGCAACGGCCCCACTTTTTTTTTCTTCCTCGTTGCCTGAAGTGCGACTGAATTTTGTCTCTGCCTCTAAGCAGGAGAACATCAAGATCAGAGGAAGTGGGATATAGAATCAAGGATTTTCAGTCTACGGACCCGATATCGCACTTCTGACGGATAAAAATCACAAACTGCGGCTGGTATCCGGGTATAATTCACCACGTTTTTGACTCGCGGATCCAGATGTGTCGTTTCTGCATGGATTCCAGTCTGTAATTACCTCTGGGCTCCTGCCCACTGATGCCATTCTTTCCCTGTCATTACCCGGTCTCCTGCATGCCAAGGCCAGGTGACAAGCAGATGGGCCTGGCTGGTGCTGAACCAAGCCCGCTCGCCCATTCAGTCCCCAGCAGGCAGCGGACCCAGCCTTTCAGCTTTTTACCATCCACTAAAGGTTATAAAGAACATCTCATCCCTGCCAGTGAGCCATCAAGAGCAGTATCCTGTTTCAGACATGGCCGCTGTATTTCACATAATGACGTGTCAGCTCCTGTTTGTTCTGATGCGCCAATTAGAGAAGATAAACAACTGCCATCTGAGACTTTAAATCAGTGCCACGGTTCATTATAAAAAAATCTTGGATCAAGATTTAGGCTGACATAACATGTTAATTACAAGTTGAGTCATGATACACCTCCAGTGATTTTTTTTATGGTAATCCTTATTGAAAACCACAAGTCACGTCTTCAGTGAGCTAAATAATGAATCCAGCTTGCAATAAATACGTAGTTAATAGAGTCAGTCAGTTTTTACAGTATTCCTGTCAATCTAGTGGATTAATTTAATCTTAGCAACATGTTTACCAAAAGGCAGATGCAGCAGACCATAGATGCAAACAAGGATTCTTCATAAGCTCAACGAAATTATGGACAACCTTGACCATCCTTTTCATGAAACTGTCTTGGGAAAACAGAGTGTCTTCAGTCAGAGGCTTCTTCAAACTCACTGTAACACAGACTAATACAAGAGCTCTTTCCTGCCAACAGACACTACTATCAACAATAACTCTTTGAAGACTTTGAATTAATGAGTTACAACAACATTTAATTTCCTTTAGGGATCAATAAAGTATTTTTGAATTCGAATTGAATTTGACTTTGTATTGAAATCTTTTACTTGCTTTCTAAAGACCACAATTGTGAATCTAGTAACTAAAGGAGAAGTGTTTATCAGCCTACTTGAGGGTTAGGGCTGGAAAATATGGCTGAAAAACGTATCAGGACATCAGCGTTCCATATCGGTTGGTATTGATAACTATTGATTTACTATTATTATTTTTTCTATGTTTGAAATCCAGCCAAACTATTGGTGTAACCTTTCCTGTTTTACCCACAGTTTTCTCTTCACACCGTTGTTTATTTTCAGGAAGTTATGAGACAAAGTGGTGAAACCTTAAACTGCTGCTGCTCAAGTTACTCAGTACGTTGTTGCTAGGTAACCAAAGAGTGAGTTGATTCCACCTTGATTAGCTTAATTAGCTCACAGTTGAGCAGCCAAAGCCTTTCCTCTGCCTACATTTCCCAGAATGCTGTGTGGTTCTGGATCAGAGTTCAGTGAATATCCTTACTGAATGTTGAATATTCTAGCAGATGTATACTCTATTGATCTTGATCTTGTGCCTATCGGAATCAGAATCAGTTTTATTGCCATTGCAAGCAAACAAGTTCACAGGTCAGGAAAATGTTTTGATGTATTGATGCAAAAATAAATACTGAAATGAAATATGAAAAAAGAAAAATATGTATTCAAGTGAGAAAAATATGCATCCACGTGAGTGAACGTTAGAGAGAAAAATCCCAGGTACAGGAGTCTGTGGTCTCCATCTGTGAAGCCGCGCAAGAACCCCTAACTCTTTTAGTCAAGAGATGCACTAAATCTGCTGCAGATGCTAAAAACACAGGCAGTAAATCAATGGAGGCAGTAGATCTAATGTTTAGGAGCTCTTCACAGGTGAAACAGCTTGCTGACACTGTATTTAGACATAAAAACAAACAAGGCAGAGAGTACCAAGACATATATATCATGTTGTTTATTGTTATTGATTTATTGTTCAGCCCTATGTGTAGTAAAGTCGCAATCCAGATGCAAGAGCATTAGATGAATTTTAAAACATGCTGAAATGCATTTACATTGTTTTAAAAATTCATGGCCAGATATTTAATGTTGGCTTGTGATGTCATCCAGAAGCATTGGATTCCCAACAGATTTCTGTCACTGCTGCTCCTTTTGAATGCGGTGGAGAGATCAGCAATTTTATCTAGATGGAATAAACCCCAAGACTATTTTTTATATATCCATTATATTTTAAGACGTGTGATGGAAAAATAAACACAGCAAGATATCAATAAAAACCAAGGAATACCACACTTTCACAGAAATCATTAACAGGAAAGATTTTTGCATTATTTTCCAACTGCTTACATTACTTTGGCAATAATAGCAAAATTATGTAATCAAACAGGGACATCCTTGATTAAAAATGTTGAAAATAAAAGCCCAACCCCTAACATATCTGCATCCTCAGCTTGTATAACCATAAAATACTAACAAACTCTAAAACATATCACACATTTTGTAATACAAAAGGGTTCCCAACATAACAGATCTGTTTGTGACAACATCTCTGATCTAGATAAGGCCTGGTACACGCATGCAGCCAACATGTGCTCTTTACACTGAAGGCAGAATAAGGTATCGCTCCGAGAGAGACGAGATTAAAGCGGCTACATTCACAGCCTTCCCCTCCCTCTGAACCTCCACCAAAATAAATCTAAAAGAAATGCATTATACAAGCAATGAACACAACAACATATTCTGCGTTGCAGTGATTGCAGTTCGCTGCTTTTGTAGCAGTCAGGTAAAAGAGTCTCATTGGAATTCATGAAATATTTTTCACACAGCCCAGCGCTGTACAATCAATACATTAACTGCGCTGGGGGGGCCGACTCTCTCGCAGGAGATTGTGTTTATGCACCCTGACCCATTCTGCAAAGTGTTGAGCGTTACATTTAAACGGAGGGAATAATCTAAAGCATTTTCAGAAACATGCAACAGATGCATGGGATGGTTGGGCCATGTTTTACGGCAAAGCTTGATGTTGATATGAATTGTGGTGGTTCTTACTGGTAATCATGGGTGTGCACACAGTGAGCATGCTTTGACATTAATGCATCATTTACAAAAGATGTGAGGACAGTAAGCACCAAATAACGGGGAGATGCTATGGAGCGCAGTGAGAGAGCGAGTGTGTGAATTTGTGCTGTGCTGATGGGCTTATTATTTTATGGACTGCTGCTCTCTTAGTGCTCCTGTGGATGTGCAAGGCGAATTGAGATTGAATTAAGATAAAAATATAGGGGGACAGTTCCCAGCGAGCCTGCAGGAGACAGAGATGTTGTCTGCTGCTTATTTATTCAACTTTGTGTTGATTACTGGAAGCGTCGCTGCCGCTGTTCAAATTTCCGTATTTTCGTGTGTCGAGGAATCTGCAAAAATGTTCTCTCTTTCAACTTCTCTGCTATTTGAGTATTTCTCATGCAACCCGTTCACAGACAATTGCAGCCCCTGATGCACTTTAATCTTGCAGTAAAACTCTTACAGCCTTGTGTCACCTTCAGCAACAACAACAGTGATGTCCTCTGACTCAGCGTCTACCTATGTGGGGTGAAAAAAGGAATGAAAGGAGGAGGCAAGGCTCCGGGCTCGGGATATTGGGAATAGTGTTTTAGGGAGCCTCGGCTTGAGGGACTGACCAGCAGTCATAATATTTGTGACGAGGTCAGATTGACTTTTTGAAGAAATCAATATGTGATATAGCCTACATGCTGTTGTGAACCTGGGAGGTAATGGGATCTTTGCAACGCTTGGCTAACAGGACTCCATGCCTTTTCTCTTGTTATTCCTCTTTCTATTTTCCCTTTCTCTTTCTTCTGCCTCGCCTCACCCTCTGCTTTGCTTCCTTTGGTGACAAGAACAGACATAACAATGAATAATGTTAATATTTAATGTCACTGTAATTGGTGACAATTAAGTGCAATGACTGGATCATTAATTTTCTCGAGGGAGCTGCTGGAAGAGCGGAAGGTAGGGGGAAAAAATCTGACTTTTCATTTTTTAAAGCCCACCTGGTCAGAAAAGAAACTGTCAACTGGAACCAGTTAAAGTCAGAAATTTACGATCCAACAAACAGCAACACCTTCCTCCGACCAGACTACAACCAGACTGCAGCTTTGACAACGGGAGTGTAGCTACAGGTCTGCATCAATCTAGGCAGAAACATGTGATTAGATCTGCTGCAATCTGCTTGCAGCATCTATCTTGCTTATCGATCAGTGAGATCAGACAGATGTGCAGGTTTTACACATCTCACACAAATAAGAAAGGTACTGTTCTACGCTGTTCATGATCAAAAGTTATAATGATGCATTTAATCAGGGCTCCTAAATGTTTTATTTCACAATCTTAAACTTCTCAATTTTACTGTCTATTTCTGACAATGTTGCATCCAGGTCACTGATTTGCTTTTCCAGTTTTCAGACTGATAGCCATCTCTAATTTTAATTAAGAAAAATAAATAAAGAAATAAAACTGTGTCTGAATACTTTTTATTGTAAACATGAACTGACTTATGTCCTTTTTGTCCCTGGATTGAATAAATTAAGAAATAATAAATTCAAATCTATTTTTATATGAATGAAAATAAATTAAAATGCTTCATTAGCCTGTTTTCCAAAGTAGACGTAAAAACAACATTATTGCAGTCTTAGTGCGACGCTAAGGAAGATCGCGGTAGACGTCAAGGACCGACAAGCGATGGGGATGTACCGTCAGACCATCAGTTCCCAGAACCACAGAAAAAAATAAATAAACAGAATCCGTCTTGGGACTCTGGGAGGATTATGAACATTAAAATAAATTTTAAAACAAGACATAAGATAAAAATAATACTGAAGAACCATGCCTATCAAAATAAAAATAAAAATCAACTACTTCAAAATTTTAAGTCTTGTTTAATACAATGAGATTTTAAATGTGTAATTTTTGCTTGGAATTTCAGAGACATGCTATCAGTAGTTAATAAAAAAAGAACAATGGTCATTTTACTCAAACATATAGCTGTAAAGAGTAAAATCAAAAAATCAGCATGTAGTGAATCTAAAATAACCCCAACCAACCAAAACAGATGGATAAAAACAGCAACAATCTTTGCAACAAGTGGGAATGTAAAACTGATTTTATGCTTTATGCATGTGATCTGTTCACGTTTTATGCAAACATTGAAAGTGCTATTCATGTCACTGTCACTCTGAAGGATGCCGGCCGCCTCTGATATCACAGAGACACATTCGACGACCTCGTCTGACCCCAACCAAATGTTCCCGCGACTGTTCGACCTCCACAGCGCATGTCAGTCAAGAAAGCAGCATGTTAGGCTATAATCACACAAGCCTGACCTGACACATCATGACCCCGCCTCCCGCGCGCCCCACTACTCCGCTCCGCTACGCTTTGGCACAGGTTGCTAAGCAACAGGCTACAGGAGCACCTCTGAGTCCAACATGAGGAAAAGCTCAGCACAATGACAGTGACAAACATGGAGGGCCACGGAGGTGACAAGGTGTCCCTCTGCAGAGAACAAAAATCGCCTCTTCTTCCGTCTATCCTCGCCACACAAGCCGCTTCCGCTCATCCTCCCCATCCATTGTTTCTTCCAGTCTCCGGTCACAACACTCACAGAAATTAAGCTCCGGTGTAGTTTAGGTTTTGAGCTGACAGATGAGAGACAGGATTAATGTTCGAACTTGTCCTTCAGCGCCGCAGTTCCTGTTTACAGCAGTTTGCATGTTCACAGCGAAGCCTCAAGTGACAGTGCAGCACTAAGGAGACTTTTGTCTGCTGTTAACTTAATTAAGTTGTCAGAGGGAAGCCTTGTTGGTTTCATGCTTGTAAAAACAGTGCTAAGAGATTTATTTATTTATTACTTAATTACAAGCACAGTCTGACATGAACTGATGCAACAAAATAATCTGTTTGCATGAATTTGACTCTGATGTCATACAAAATAAGAAATAATAAAGGTCGAACCATTTTACTTTACTTTTAATGAAATAATCTCTAATTATGAAGGTAAAAAAAACAAAACTGAAACATTGACCAATATATTTGATGTGTGCTGATGACAAAATGTAATGTAAAATAAAACATTGCTGGTTTCTTAACAGTGACTGTATGATGTTTGTGTGATTCTTTATTTTTGTGTTTTTATGATGTAAAGCACTTTGAACTGCCTTGTGCTAAATAAACGTCATTGATTAATTGATTAATAATACAGATGATCACTTAGTGCATGTTCTGAGTTCATGCTTCAAATGGCTCGAATGTGCTGAAAGAAAACAATTAGTTTTAGTAGAACGCTGGACATCTGTGACAATAAATAAATCAATTCGATTAGAAGACGTTTAATTTCAGTGTTTTCCATTTGCTCAAACCTTTAAAACTTAATGTTTCACATTTATTTACCACCAGATTTCTTCCACTTTCAGTCTGTCCCAAAGCCCAGCTTAGTGTACAGATTGAATATTTGCTTAATAAAAATAATAGTAACACAATTGAAAGTTTCTCCTGCATGTGTTTGTTCAGTGCAAGCTCTCCGGCCTGACCTCAAACAGCCACTCAATTTAAACCGGCCGGAGACCGAGATGGAAAATGGGGTCAGGTCTAATCAACACCGCTGTCATGATTATGTCCACTCCACTCCAACCTGTAACCAGGCAACAGGCAGGGCTGCCACAAAACCGATGTGACAGCTGCAGGTAGATTGAAAGTGTAAAGGGTGGACAGAAACCCGTGGGTGGGTGTGTGAAGAGGGTAAAGTGGGTGAATGGCCTTATTTTTATTTATCTTTTTTTTTCCCAGACAGATTTTCTTTATGTGTCTCTGTTTGTCGTCACTTACATACAGGTCAGGAAAATGCTTTTTTATATGTATAATAAAAAACATTTCTGAACCCAAGATTACAAAACATGCATAAGAATGGATTAACAAAGCTAAAACATTATTAGAGGTGTGCCGATCAATCGGTCACCGATCATAATCGGCCGATTTTTGTGAAAAAGTGTATGATTGGTTATCGCCGATCACGGTCTCTTGTTGCCGATACCGATCATCACCTGCATCTCATTTCCCAGCCTGTCTGTCCAGCTGGTCTCGTCTTTCCTTCACTCCGCAAACGCGCAGCAACAAATGCTAAGCGATGTGTAACTATAACGCACTGAGTGAATGAGGATGTTTGCGTGTTGCGGCGGAAAATTGAAGCAGGTCAAAATGCATCAACACAACAAAGCTAATAGACATAAAAAAAAGTGGCATACTTGACGGAGTTTGGCTACATCGAGGCTCAGTGCAGTAAAAAAGTGAGCCTCCAAATCTGGAGCTGCTGATTGATTGTGTCTAGTCTCCAGAAAGCTCAACACAAATGATACAACAGTACTTTAGAGTTCACCATTTCATTTTCACCTCTTTTATTGTTGTTTTAATGTTTGGACTGATTTCTCTAAACTACAGAACAATTCAACATTCTTCCAAAAGGTTCTTAGGGCACTTCAATTCATTTTAAGATGAAAACCTTACGAGTTATCTGGGAGCAACAACAGCATAAAGCCATATTAAAGTGACGCTTTAAAGGTCCTTCACATTTTATCAGAATTTGAATGAGGCAATTTCTTATTGAGAGCAATTTCTTATTAAAGCATGGCCACAGTATAATACTGTATCCCCAAGTATAAAGTCTCCAGTAGACCCTTCTTGTAATAATCTGGAAGGTAAAAGCTACTAAACATGGAGTTCATTCCTACCATGGCCTTCTGCGGACGTCGTAAAGGTCAATCTTGTTGGGCGCCTTCCAAGGAGTGGCTGCAGAGAGCAAGAAAATAAGTTCAAATAATCCTCTCACTGTCGGACATTTTCCCCCAGATCAGATCAAAGTAATCATAATTTAATTCTCTCCATCAAGCCACTAGCACCGGAGGCTGATAAGACGTTCTGCAGCGGAGAACAGGATGGATTCATTTAGACTTTATCTTGTCATGAAGCAGAGGGCAGAGTGTCGACCCGATGGAGCCTACCTGGGTAGTAGCGCGTCACGCCCGTGGCGCTGCCGAACACCTGCCAGCGCAGGGAGCTGTCCTCGCGCCGGTTTTCGATGAAGACTCGCTCCAGAGCCTGCGTCCAGTTGAGCTCATTCAGGATCACAGGTGCTACAGAAGAAAGAAGATCACAAAAATATAATAAGACCCAAAATAGCAGAGTTTAGGCTTTGAAAAGCATCTCAAAGTAAATTAAGATTTAAGTTGTTTTCAGACGACAAGGCAAGCCTGGAACTATGAAGCATGTCTGCAAAAAAATTAAAAAAAAAATTTATTAGGGAATAAAGCAGGCTGGTGAAAATAGCAAATCTTAGATAATTTTTTTCATCGACTTCGTTCAAGTCATTGAATTAAAACTTATAGTACTTACATACATAATAAGGCTTTTAATATTTGAATCATTTTATGTTTTTATTATTTTACTTTGTCTTACATTGTAATGTATTTTAATTGATTGGGTGTATCTTTTGTGGTTGTTGTGAAGCAGTTAGTAATTTTTGTTTAAAATGTGTTATTATTATCATCATCATCTCACTTAGTGCATCTCACAATTTTTATTTGTTCAAAAACAAATAAAAATTCTAAATTCAATTAAAAAGTTGCATTAAAAAAGTTTGCTTCTGTATAATTGTAAATATGGAAAACAATATATTTAATAAAAAATAACACTTTTTATAAACTTTTTATTACATTTCTGTAATAAAAAGTTATATAAGTTTAAAGTTATATAAGTTATTAACCATTTGTTCAAACTAATTAAAACTCAGTTAGTTTTCTGATCTTAATAAATGTATCTTTACACCTTCCAATTGTTGCACATTAGTTCTCTCCTTTTTTAACTTAGTGTTAAAATCTAGTTAAAACTCCCAAATAAAAAATACTAAAACATGTTACAAAGACACTGGTCAATAAAAACCAACAAAACTCCAGGTTTATCTCTGTAAATAAGCCAAAGGTTGAGGTGAACCACCTTGTCTCTGCCAGCAGAAGAGAGTTGAGAGCATCAGGATGGATGCATGCAGGAAGCTCAGGCCAGCAGCGCGTCTGAGCGCCGCATTAGTCTAATCTGTGTGATCTGTGCGACGCACGCAGAGGAGATCACCTTGAAGGAGGGTCATCCTGCACGCCGCTCACAGCAGGCGGAGGAGTCTGCTGCAGGTCGGACAGCAAACTACTGCAACGTTTTCTGCAGGTTCGATAAGAGATCTGTGGCTGTTTGTTTAAAGCAGTAAAGTTACTGCGTGTGTTCCTGCAATGGCAGCCATTTTATAGAGGGAATATAAACATTTTTACCTTTAAATATTGTAATTATGAAATAAATAATTGGATTTTCTGGTTTGGTTTAGTGTTTAAAATCACATTTTTTGGACAAATATTTAAAACCATAATCACTTTAACTGCTGGACATATTATTGTTAGCTTGATGAAACAACAAGAACACGACGGATGGATGTGCACTGTAAAACATTTCAGCCACATTTAGTTGCGTCAAATAAATTAAGTGAGTTTCAATCTGAATATGAGTCTGTGAAAGATGAACTTATAGTAAGTAGCAAGTTGTGTTAACTTTTTATTATGAGTTGAGAAAACTAGAGTTTTTAAGTTAGCACTTAAAAAAACTGAAAGAAGAAAAATACAGGAGTGGGAACTATTTCCCAGAATGCTTAGCGGCTCCTGAGATGGAAGTGCGCTACATCGATCTGATTCCTGCGTTATTAAGGCAAATGTTTATTTTAATGCTTGTGGATAATGTTCTGTTCATAATAAATGTTCTTAGCAGAATTCATTGTGATTTTTAATAAAATTCATTATCAGATCAGACGTTTTGTTCATTTAATATGAAACAAGAATTTAAATTATTCTAAAATAAAATAAGCATTTATTCTAGCTTGGTAATGTGAGTGAAAATAATAAGGAAATGTGGCTCTAACTAGGCGAGGGAAGGTTTTTCTTGCGTATTGTGAAATCATTATTTGGTTTAAATCGCAGCACTAAGTTAAAACTGTCAATTCAAGATTAATGAGCTTAAAAACAATGTTTAGACAACTCGTCTCTTGTTGTTAAATCAACTTCACGAACTTTAATGTCTGAGTTTAAACCAAAACAATTTTCTGTTTAACTTTCATTTTCAAGTTAAAGCCACCTTCACATGTTTTACAGTCTGCAGCTGATTATTGCAACACAGAAAAAGGATGGAGTGAGTTGTTTAATTTCACAATGATTTTAAAATGTATGTTTTCCATCAGTAGCAAATGGGACAAAACGAGAAGAATTGCTTTTCCAAACGGGTCCCAGTGAATGATACTTGACCTGATTGTCTATCGGTGTTTTAACTTTCCATCCATCCACCTTGTTAATAGAATTACACAAACGCGAAACATGTTGTGGGAAAACAAACTGCTGAGACACTGATAGAGTCTTAGTGTTACTGACAATATCGTTGAATTATTATTCTGATTCCGTCACTGTGGTTCACTTAAATCCTTAGGAGTAAAACTACAGTTTTGTTCAACATTGTGGAGAATTACAGGCTGGCTTGGTTCACCACATAGCGCTTTTAAATCTCTCCATAGAGTGCCTGCTTACTATGTCTCCATGGTGCTGCTCTCAGACAATATCACTTCTTCTCACTGGATAAATCAGCATAAATTAAGCTAGAACTGGGGACTGGTTTGCGTTAAGAGTTATAAAGTATAATTCCATCATTCCTGTGTGAATTGCAAGCTACATTCCATTTAAGTTTAAAAAAATAAGATTTTAGGCATCTGG
This sequence comes from Poecilia picta, assembly GCA_033032245.1. NCBI lineage: Eukaryota > Metazoa > Chordata > Actinopteri > Cyprinodontiformes > Poeciliidae > Poecilia > Poecilia picta. The sequence goes on from CM065357.1 coordinate 21,459,397, forward strand.
AAACATGTGTGCATGCAGAATAAATCCTTCATTGCCTGTTCAACACTAAGTGGTGTAATACACCACAGGTGGTGAATAACACAAGTACCGCATCAATATTCAACTCTCTGACTTCTACTCTGCACAGTCCTTATTTTCCTTCCACTTGTTGTCTCGGTTATTTATTTTTTTCTATTCTAATAAATCCCTTCAACGACACACGACATGGAAACACACACACACACACACACATTCAGACACTGCAAATGCTTCAGTCTGTGTTTAATAGCCAAGCCAAAGTCAGAAGACGGGAGTGCAATCAGAGGTTTAATAGCCACCTGATTAAAGAGGAAACAAGAAGAGGCGCTGAGCTGCGGAGAACTTCACTCGCTCCTCTGATTTAATTACTCAGCCAACCAAAGCTAGATAAGCCTCAGAACAGACAAGTCCAGCTTTTCTCAACGCTGCGTTTTAATTTTACACAAATAAATGATCATTATCCACTTTTCCCATGCTTCCAATTACTGCAGTGTTTCTGACGAGACGTTGGTCTGAAAGGTAGCAGAACGAGTATTTTCTGCTTGTCCGCCGAAAGGTCATGTTTTAAAAATATAGACAGGCAGAAAATCGCTCAATCGCCAATTTATTTTCTTATTTTGCCACCAGGAAGCCATGTTCCGTCGTGCAAAATTTACAAAATTGCAGCGCCTAAAAAAAAAGCTTGGCATTATTACTGTCTATCAGAGTGCAAAAACAAACAACACAACAACAAACACACAGCCAAAACAGTATCTGGAGGACATGAGTGTGTGAAAGCCAAATTGCCGCCATCACTGAGGGGAGCTCCTAGATGTGTTTTTCTTCAAAATTTAAAGACAGGAGCACAAAGGAGGAGCGGAGGAGGTTAGAAACGGCTCTACAAGGGAGCAGAAACTTAAAGACCGATCTAGAGAGGGGGTAACGGATGACTGACGGAGAGAAACAGAAAACGTGAGTGAGTGGCTGCTCTACAGAAAGGAAAAGGGACATTTCTAACCCATGTAATCAGAAGTATAAAAATCAAACGACTGAACAAAATCTAATAAAACACATTTAAAATAATTTTTTTATTATAAATTGTGTACAGCACTTTGAAATACCTTGCTGCTGAAATGTGCTATACAAATAAAATTTGATTGATTGATTGATTGAAAACACCCAATAAAATATTGATCAAATTATAAAATTCTCAAATACGTTTCGTAAAAGTTATTGATCGCAACAGATTTGATGATTTATCATGAAAACGTATTTCCATAAGTGTTGCCTCTGTAGCTGTTTGATGACTCCTGTCAAAAGGATTCATGCCAGTGATTCACTGCAAACTCCCAGAATGAGAAAGTCAAAGAGCTTCACCCATCATAACTCGGTGTTTACATTTGCCAAGAGTCCAGATGGCGTGAAGAACCAAACGGTCGGAGCTACGGACACACATTAGTGAAGCTTAGTGACACCAACATTTGCAGCATGAAATCTTCTGACTTGTGATGCCCGTGCTCTAAATATTTGTGAGGGAAATGATTGAACCAACATTTCCAGTTTTATCTAAACCTGAATAAATAACCACCAACAATAAACTATAACAGGGTGTCAAACTCATTATCGTTTCGGGCCAAATCAAGATCATCAATGCTCTTAAAGGCCAGAAGGTATTGACAAAACCTGTTCACAAATTTCTAAAATATCAATGAATTATTAAAATTAAATAATATTATTGAACATCTTTTCAGTCCTTTTGGAATTTCGTGATACTTTCTGTGATTTTTTGCTATAAAATCAAAGTGTTTTTGGTATTAATCTGGAAATATTTGGGATTTTTGTGCTTATTTATGACAGTAACTTCAACTGACAATTGATCTGACATCAATTGAAGCTGATGCAGCTGTTTATTATTAAGTAATAAAGTTTTTGACAATTTTTGAGAAAAATCTGCAATAAACTCCCAATTATTAGCACAAAAAACAGGGATTTGTTGATTTTGCATGAATTTCTATGGTACTTCTCAAGAACCTGGAGGGTTCTTGAGAAGTACTCTTATATTCTTCTCAAGAACCCTCCAGGTTCTTGAGAAGAATATAATTTAGCAGTAAGCAGATAAAAAACTGCATTAATTAGATTGATAACATAATATTTAAGCACAATTAGTGTTTAGACATTAGAGGACCATATACAAAGCTGTAACGGGCTGTAATTGGCCCACAGACCTCAAGTTTGATACATGTATACCATAACAATAAATTATATCCATCAATCAATTAGCTTCACCTGCTTATCCTTGTAGGGTCGAGGGAAAAAATAATAATTTAACAAACTTTTATTATACCATAATAATGCTACAATTGTATTAACCAGTCAGCAAAGAAATCATGAATTTCAAAAACAGTAAAAAACCCCCAACTAAAACCTGACCTAAAAAATGTTTTATCTTTTAATCAGTCATAGCTTATTATAGTCTGCATTAACTGAAAAAATATGTTAACGTTTTTAACTTTATCATGTCTTTTTATAAAGATCGAAAATGGTTTCTTTTCAAGATTGTTGGTAATTTGTCAAATAATTTTTATGTAATTTAGATTTATTACTGACTTCCAGAGAACTGCAAAACAGCTGAAACGCTGAGTTGCTTTGACCCATCATAACATTGACCATTTGAAGAGTTTTGAATATTTTAATCGTAAATAATTCATGATTGGTGACTATATGATGTTTTTAAGTTGATGGAAAGTGTTTTGAATGGCCTTGTTGCTTAAATGTGCTACACAAATAAACTTGATTTAGCTCGATTTGTTAGTAAGTGGCTTAAAGTTAAACAAGGTCAACAAGCAGCCAAAGTGCAAAGAAAAACAATATTCAGAAAACCTGAAGAAATGTTAACACATTATTTTAAAAGATTACACAAAAGCAAAGTAAAATCTAAAGAACGCAGGTTTAAAACTTTCCCACATTAACTAACCTAACACAGTTGGTATTGAACACTTCATTCAGTGAGAGTCTGCGGCTTCCGGCTGATGAGAGCCAGAAGGAGGTCCATGTGTGTGTGTTTATGCTGCTAGCCAAAACTAAAACAGTCACATTTGAGCCGCCTCCTGCAGCGTCGGGGCAAAGCTGCCAAAACACACACATCCGCACGCGGGAACGCATATCTGCAGGTGATCTCTGCAGAAAAACTGGCACATCAGAGATAAGAGAACACAGCAAACTAATTCTCTTTGATTTATTCAGTAAGCATGTGTTGCGACTTCTCTGGACAGTTGATAAAAAGACAAATTTCCCCTGGGTGGTGGAGGTGGTGGGAGGGCGCGCTCACGCGGTCGGACGGGGCCCAGGAGCGCCGGCGTGGCCTCATCCTTCACCTGAAATGCGCTTCCCTCTGATATCTTTAAAAGGTAATTCATCAGCGTGCCGCTCCCTTGACATTTAAAGCACCCTTCGCTTTGCACCTTTATGGAGCAAGACTGCACACCAAGTAGGGAAACAATTATGAGCGGGATTTATGGAGCATCGCTGCATGAGATCATTCCTCAACTCTCACCGCCGCGGCCGCTCCCCTCCCCCGTTCGTACATTCTTCACAGTGATGTACCTCAGATTAAGACTGAAGCGATCTGTCCCTTATGCCCTGTATTAATCCAACTCTATAAAAATAAGTACACGGCCTTATTAGGCACACAGAGCAGAGAAATAGCACCGTAGTAAAGCCACAAGTGGTGCCTCATGGGAAATCCGTGATGGTGTTTGAAGCCAAACCTATTAGCTGAGGCACTTTGAAGATTTATAATCATTTACACCGAACTGCTTACACATCGTGAGAAATTAAGTTTTAGGAACATTCTGATACAATCATTGAAAACTTTACATGAAAAGAGGAAAACAGGGCCTTTAATAATTTAATAAATTGGAATAGAGTCACCTGAGGGTGGCAGTAAAGAGTATGTTAATAGGGATTGTAACTAGTTACATTTACTTGAGTAAATTTTTTGGGAAAAAAAAGAAGAACCACCACCTTAGTAGTAGCTTTACTACACCATTCTTTTGAATTATGTTTGAGTTATATTATAATTCATTCTTATTTGAGTAAAATGTCTGGATACTCTAGCCACTGTGAGCAGGGCCGATCCAAGCCTTTTTGGGGCCCTGAGCAGATGTCCATATGGAGCCCCCCGATGCTTTATCACTCCTGCAACTTTTCTGTTGCAATGCTTTGTTTTGTCTTTGCTTATTTATTCTATTGTTCTTTCATTTTTGCAACCCAATGTGGTGAAGTCTTAACCTGTTTTTAAAATGCTACGTAAATAAATTTGACCTTGACATTATGTGAGTTACCGCTACTGTTATTAGCATTGTTTGTAATTAGTGTTATTATTGCTATTGACTTTAACCTTACAGGAGAAGCAAACAGCAAAACCAAAATGATTTTGAGAAGAAGAGTGGTGTTTAATTGCACCATAGCTCTTTAATTATTTGAAGGCAACATCAGCTGATAAACACTAAATTTACAGTAAACAACAAGATTGATATCTTACATTTCAGTAGCTAACATACTTCATATCTATTACAGAGGAGGACAATTACTTTCACTGGAGTACGGCTCGATTCATTTTACTTCATGTCTTCAACCTCTGCAACTCGACGCAGCTCTGCTTAATTGTTAAAACTTTTCAGCCTTTTGTCTGCAAGTGATCACCAACACAATGCTGCTGACAAAGACTGAATTTAATTAACTAAAATATCTAATCAACATTCCACTTTGCAATTAGTTATTTTTGCTCTATTTCTGTAAATAAATGCCATGTCTTTTCAAACTCAATTGGTTGGAAAAATGTGGATTTCAGTATAGGTCAGAAGATTTGAGATGATTTTCCTCCTTAATTATGAACAAAACAATTATTGAGCTGATAAAACAAAGAAAAGCAAGAATTCAACGTGAGCAGCCCAATCATCATCTCAGTTTGTGTCTGTTTCTTATTCTTCTGTCAATAAATACAAATAACAATAATTTAAAAAATCATTAGATTTATAGATTCTAGTCCAAGACCTTATAATCTGATGACTACAATGTTCACACAACTTTTAGCACATTTGTCTAAATGTGGTTTTGTGGTGCGGTGCGGTTTGGGCCGCGTGTCTCATTGGATTTTTAAGAAGAACATTGGCTAAACCGTGAGTCAAACAGCCACTGGGACTGACTACTATATATTCCATTGAGGGACAGTAACTTTAACAATACATACGCCTTTCTGAAAAGGCAAGGGCGCATTTTCTCCGTCTTTATTCAGACATTAAAGCGACTTGAAACCATTCCTCCCTCCCTGGCACCTCCAGACCCGGGCCTCCATGGGCGCACATCTGGGCCCGGGGTCGGGGGGGGGGGCAGCTGCTCCGTGCCTGATGTGACCAACAAAGTCGGGTCCTGACTCCAACTTAGACAAGCTTTGGTCCAACCAATGTTCTTGCAAAGATTGATTAGAAAATAATCTTATTCACATTCAAGTTTGTTGCTTTTGAAAAGATTGGGGCCAATTTACCTTGCCAGTGAATGGGAAACTGTTCAGCGCTTACAATGGAAGGTTCTTTTCACACTTTGTATGTTTTATATTCATATTTAAATTTCAAATTAAATAAAACCCTTTAAACCTTTCTCTTTTTTCTTAGTTACATCATCTAAATCATCTGATGGTAGCTCTGCTACTGTCCAAGTAGAAAAGCTGTGCTGCACTCATTCAGCTTGCTCTCCACAGGAGAGGTTTCATATCTGAAATTCAAAGCATTATATGCTCAGATAATACACCAATGCTCCATTTAAAAAAAAAAAAATCCTGTTAACCTCACTCTGATTTTGTCTATATTCACTCGTCTTGATCGGCTGTTACATTATGTGCCATATTTCTGGTTTTTCACTTCTCGCATCTTTTCTGTTTGCGCCTCTGAGCTGCAGATTTTTTCCCACAGCGATGTGCGTTTCTGAGCAGCAGAGATCAGATGCTGCTGTTTATTCTGAAGCCCTCACAGACTCCAAAGAAAAACAAACCAGCAGCCTGATGTACCAATAACTTCCTCCACAGTTCAAAAACCACTACGCAGCGGCACCTCTGCTTCTGCTGCATGTATCACCTTTCTTCTCTTCCCTGCCGTATTGTCAGCACAGTTCATTCTCCATCTCTCTCCTGCTGTTCTCCTGTTTCCTTCCTGTCTCCTCTTCTTTCCTTCAGGCCTGATTTTGAGCATGGCTGAGTGTTAAAAGAGCCTGAACCTTAAAGCCTTTCATCCCGCGGAGGGAAAACGGCAGCAACAGGAACTGGCAGCATCTCACACATTCGAACGCACAGACTCCCCCCCCCCCAGTCTTCAGAGAGAGAGAAAATGTCTTTTTATGGCTTTGTTATGAGGAGAAACAAAATGTAGAGAATAATCCAAATTCCAGTTTTTATTCTTTAAAGTTCACAAAACTGTCAAACTGTAAAGCAGCTACTTAAATTATTTTTAGCCTTAGAAATATCCTTTTGTCAACACATTGTGCAGTAAGGTGAATTTGTTGCACTGGGTATTTACTAACTGGAGGAAACGTTAAGCTAAAACCTGAAGCCATAACAAAAAATATGACTTCAGTGGTTTGAAAAAAGTATTTACACCTTTTGATCTTTACCCCAATTTGACACAAAGCAACAATAAACTTCAAAGTATTTCAAAGACATTTTTGGAGAATAGATAGAAAAATGAATGATGGTTTTCAGTTTTTTACAAATAAAAATTAGAGACTCAGTTTGGATGTGTGTCCGGACTTTGACTGGGCCATTCTAACTCTAATAGTATGTTCACACCAAATGCATTTTGCCCATCAAACCTCATTCGATGCTTCGAGTTCAACGTTGAGCTTTTGCTCTAGATGCGCGTCAGTCTCGTCAAGACGGGATTTAAGAGGAAACTCAAATGATTCCACCGTCTCCTGCATATTTCATCCAAATAAATACGTTTATTTAACATTTGTTTAGTGCTTGTTTAATGCAATTAAACGTTTTTGCTGGATGAGTTTGAATAGCTCAAATGTAGGGAAATATTTTCAAACAGTAAAAGTTATAACTCAACATTTCTACTTCCTTTCTGCTGATCTTTAGTTCTATTTCTGCCTCTGTAGTCATAACTGAATTGGTCGTAGATTACAGAATGAGAGCAAAAATGCACCACTAGGTCACAGAGCAGAGTCTCTCTGGTTGATGCTCAGCATCGAGTGGCAAAAGTTCATATTTTCCAATTCCAGCGTTGGATGCGTCAAACGCTAAAAATGCTCCGAATCACAGTGCTAGACGCATAAAGTTTGCCTCGATGTGCCTCCACATGGAATTTGGATGTAAACCAAACATGGCTGACGCTCAAAACGTGTTTGATGTGAATGTATCATTAGATCAACTGCATTCTTCTTCATGAATAATAACTCTGGTGTTTATCTGCTGGTTCAATAATGCTCTATAACAAACCTCTGTGTCTCCACAGCTGGACTGGGAGGATTTAAATTCACACATAGGGACTCTATTCACTAATTAGTTGGCCTCAAAAAGTGATTGGTTGAACTGGACCTTTTAGGGGCATCCGGGCAAGGCAGCTGCAAATAAATGCAAACAACACTGTTCGGATTTTTATTAGTAAAAAACTGTTAAAAAGCGCATCAGTTTTGCACAAATTCAAGTTGTTCTGCCACACAAAATCCAAATAAAATACTCTTAAAATGTAGTTGTGACTCTGCATGTTGAGCTTTTATGTAAAACCTTAAAGATGCAAATCATATAAAAACATAATTTATTATACATTATGTCCCAATTTTTCTGTCTGACGAATATTTTCTGGTGAAAACACGTTTTTTCCCAAATAGTGTGCTTGTTATTAACAATTTCAGTTTTAGTAAACATTAATCTCATCCTCCGATGGTGGGCAAACAAAAGCCAAATCTGCAGAGGAAGTGCGATAATTCAGAGAGAAACAGACAGGAGACCTCCTGAGTGCAACTCAAAGTAGTTTTTCCAATTAAAACCGCAGCAGTAAATAACAAACACAGAAAATGTAATTTGTGAGCCTGGTGGTGAGTGAAGAAGAGTTTGCCGTGCTGACTGTTCTAATTAGAGTGAGGGTAAATGATAGTGCCCCTTCACTGGGCACACACTATAGGGCTGGGATGGGAGCAGGGCAGAAAGAGAGAGAGAGAGACACAGAAAGAGGAGAAGAGAGAGGAGAAACAGAGTCAGTAAAGTCAGGAATGAAAGAGATGCAGCCCGTGGGTTTTAGACAGTCTTTTGGTTTTACTTTAAATCCCTTTTTCTTTTTTTTCTATTTTCACAATTTACTTTTGCTTCCCCCCCCCGACATTTAAATCTGGTTTGATGTTGAGAGGGACTGAGTTGATCTCCAGCATGGTGTGAGCTGGTTGACAGTGAAGCTTCCTCTGCTGGAGGCGATGTGTTGAAATGAAAACAGACCACATTCGTACAAATGGCAACACACATACTGATGTACTCACTGGCTGACAAAAGCTACACTTATTCATTTGGCTGTGCCCAATCCGTAAACTGTATTTGGGTTAAGAAGGAAGAACTTTAATAAAATATTAAGGGGACATTTATTAAGTAAGTAATAACAAGAACGGGCAAACATATTTCGTTATGGACAAACCTGCATGTCTAAAATGTTGCTATTTTTTAAAGATTCACTTTAAACCAGGCAAAATTAAACGTCTGACAAATATGCATCTTTTTCTCTTTGTTTTTAACTTCTCAGCCCTCTGTTGACTTTATCTGCTGCATCTCTTGCACTCAGTTTGTCTGCAGTTTTTATTATATGATCTTCCTCCAGAGGTGCCCCAAATTGTTATTTTTTATTCTGAAGCTTCTTTGCTGGGAGGCAGCCACAAAGCAGACAGAACTGCAGCAACATAAAAGCAACATTTCAACAAGCAGAAACCTGAAGGGGCTGAATGCAACATTTTTTGTTGCCGTTTGCTTCATTATGAGCTGGATTTGACTTGGAGTTTAGACTTTTCCATGCTGATCTCATCTTAGATTTGTTTTGATTTGATGCATAGCCTTTTATTTACATGCAGTAAAAGTAAAAACAATTTGTTACTTTTGTACGACAATGTAGCTGCAGCCAAGTGCTAAAATGTTTGTAAATAACTTTAAATTATGGTTGCAAATTGTGGTTTATGATTTCAAACCCATAACTGAAAAAGTGAACAAAATTTTATTTTATGATGTTCCATCAACTTAAACCGATTTTGTTTAGATGTGAAGGCTGGGAGAGACTATTTCTCCATTTCAATAAAGCATCAAGTGTGATTACCGCAGTTCCCTAGTGAGCAGTCAGTCAGCTGTTTACAGCAACAAATTATATTCTGTAAAATGTTTCACAGTTAAAATTTTTTTAAAGAAGACTGATTGGAAGTTTGTTTTTCTCCAATAGAAAACTGACTGCCATGGGTCGGCTTATAACATGGGGAAAATGTCTTGCAAGTGAAATAATAATAATAATAATAATATAATAATAATAATAATAATATAATAATATATAATAATAATTTCTTGCTGAAAAGTTAGTTTTAAATTAGTTTTGTCTTATTTCAAGATATTTGCACTGCAAACTAGACCAAAATTAGATGCTAAGATTTTGATTTTTTGCGGTAAAAAAGGGTCGCTGCAGAACAAATAAATAACCAGCTGGTGTGGGACGAAGTCTTGCAATATTAAAATGTATTTTTTTTCTCAAGAAAATGCGACTTTGGTGAGGTAAGCGTAGGCTATTACGATGAGGCCTGAATATGAACCAGGTGCCACAAATGGCTCAAAACTCTTAATTTGAAGCAAAAACAAAAAAACTTCACTCCTCATTTGGTTAATAGTTTGTGTGGCAGCATTTTGTATATCAGATTCAAATTTGTGATAGAATGAGTGATAAAATACAAAAAATGATTTGTAAACACTAAATTAGTAACTTCATTCAAAGCGGCTTGGTAGTAATGATAAGTCAGCATCTGAGCCACAGTAAGTAATAGACTATTTTATCATTTTAATCTGCATTAAATCTAAAATTCCTTGACATGTCAATATGCAGCTGGGCTTTTATAATTGTTTCTGTACAAATAAAGGTTTTATATGCACACTCTTGGTATTTAGTAGGATGGTCTTTTACACCTTGGGTTCTTGGATTTAAAATTTAACAAGGAATTGACAGACATGTGACAAATATTTTTTCACAGAGAGACATTTTATTGAGCTCATCTTCTCAAATGTCCTCCTCTGCACTTATTTCCAACTTCAGAAACTTGCTTTGAGAGAATAAAACCCGTTTCTCCAAGACAACCGTGTCCACGTCAGCTTATCCATCTGTGCCAGTGTGGCGATGCCCGTTTTGTAATCGGCAAAGATAATTAGAAGTAAACTGCACAAATGTTTGACCTGAGCTAATTAGGAAGTTTGCAGATTTTGCAGCAGAGATCAGTAGAGGGATAATGAATTATAAAATGGTTCATTACTGCGCTTAAGGGACCTGCTCTATCTCAATAAACGGACATGGGGCCTAGCAGACACATCAAACCAAAACACACACGTCGCCTCATTGAGCCGCTGAAAGACTGCTATTAAAAGAGATTTTTTTTCACCTCTTTTATTTTATTGAAGAGTTTCCTCTTCTTCTCTGACATCTAACCTTTTGTTTTGTCACAGCTTTTCAATTTGCTCATGAATATCTACTTTGATGTGAAAATGCTGTTTTGGGTGGAATTCTCCAGATCAACATCAGCTGTTTGCATTACACTGTACTTTATGCTGCACATTTTTAGCTTTAACTTCCCCTGCCTTTCCTCCAGCGTCTCCCTGAGGACCGAGTCTTCCCCCTCACACTGCCCGTCTTCTGATAATACTAAACCCACAGATTTATTGTAGATCTGGACCCATCAGGACCCAGAGGACAACAATCTGCCCACATTAGTTTCCCCAGACATGTTCTCCAAGGCAGCCTGCAGGCTGGACGTAGAGCCAAGCATGACAGAAAATAATCCTCTTCTACCAGCCGACACAGCTCCTGTTAAAGCTGTTTGGTTTGGGTTTAAACATATTACACCGATTCTGCAGCTTGGTTTGATACTTTCAGACAAAGCTATCGAAAATAATCAACTGAACTTAAGAGCCCCATGCAAATAGAGATATTAATTAATTTTATGTCACATCATTTTTAGTCAAAATGTGGGGTCTGCATGAGTGAGTCCAGCCTAATGAACCTTGAACTGCTGGATTTCAGAGGTTATAGCAGCGGACGCTAATTCAGCCGCAGGCTACAATCGGCCAACAGGGATGAAGAGCGGTGAGATTCACAGCCTTGGATTTGTCCAATTCTTTAAAAGTTGGCTTGCAGGAACAGTTGCTAACCTCAAATAGATGAACATATCCTAGTACATGCTGCTTGTTCAGATCTGCCATGAGGGAAACAGAGACAGGCACCAACATATACTCTGTGTGCGAATGAATTAATGAATACAAATATTTCACCAACAAAAATCTAACACAAGCTGTTTACATCTGAGGTTTTTGTTACATATTTATCAATCAAAATCCTCCATGTTGACTTTCTGATGTCCAGCAGAGAGAAAACATTAGACAAATGAATTATTTTTACCACGTCATGATTGGTTTTGCTGATTTAAGGAAACTTTAGCTCTATGAAAAAGAAATCAGCTGTCTCTTTTCTGCAAAATTGTTCTACAAAAAATAAATAAATAAATAAAAATTTTGAGCATGAACAGCTTGTTTAAAACCATGTTTCAGTTTCCAACTGGATTTAAATGCAGACTTTGTCTACACTGTAAATTTTTACAGTGTAGTAAAGTAAATTTGCAGTATTATTCAAAATAGTCAAATGTACCTTAGAAGCTTATAAAATACAGTATAATCTGAACAACATGATGTGTTCATGGTCCATAAAAACGACGCTGCCTTTGAAAATCTTCCTTTCTTAGAATAGTTAAGGTTGTTGAGTAAAAATAAGATTTTAATCTTGGACACCTTTCTCATCAACATAAGCTTAAAACCAAAACCTTTTATACAAATCCAGGTGTTCGCATCAGAAGCCACATCCATGGTAAAATACTGATTTATATGGAATTTACTGTATTTATACTGTAAACTTCTGATAATCACAGCTACCAGAAATTAGGGCTTTGTTTTTACAATGTCGGTAACTCCAAAAAAAATCAAATTTTCATTATAAAATGTTTTTTAAATGATAAGAAAATCACTATCTGTACGTTATAAAACATATTCTGACTCCCCATGACTTCATATGCAGACGTGCTGCAGTAATAATGTTCAAAATTTACTGCAATATGTCTGCATTTCAATCATTTGCTCAAATCAGATTAGCAAACACATAATGCACAAAGAAAACGTCGAAGCAGCTCAATGCATGTCAGAGAAAGAGGATCACAGATGCACAACCCCAAATATTTATTGAAGTAATTTCTAAATGACTGAAAATTCAGTTGTACTCAGCTTGAAAAGAGACTTGTACTGTCATCTGGGGAGCAGGTGTCCTGAGCTACAAGCTGCAGTTTAACAAGCTGCAGACAAACTTACATCGCTCTGAGCTGAGAGGCAGAAAACAGAACATCTGATCCACGATCCAAACCCTCAAACATTTTACAACTTGTAAATACGGACAAACAGAGAACTTGAGGTTCTGCTTAGTTTAACAACACCTTCTGTAAAAAAATTTAATAAATCCTTCACCTTGCAGCTGTTTCACTTTATAAATAACATTAGCAAACTGGTTACCATAAAACAAAGTTGGAATTTAAGAAAATCATAGTAAGATGAGGAATGTACAGCAAACTAAGTCTCTGAAAAGATGCAAATGTTTGATCAGAACTTTGCCAGGGACATGCAATTTGGTTACAAAGGACCTTAAAGAATGACTCTGCACATGCGAGGCTAAAATAATTCTCAATTGCATTTTTATCAACAACTATAACACAACACACATGCTTATAATTGGATTGGCACAAATCTGCAGTTGGCAATCTGAGCAGTGCAGACCGCGCAATGGGAGCTAACTAAACATCAATAGTAAACATTTTCCACAGAGACGAAGAGGAGAAAAAAGAAGTAATTCCATGCACCGTGCCACTCTACTCCTTTAGATTTCACCAGGCTCAATCAAGAGCCCTTTATCCTCTGGCTCACATCCTCAGACAGGGGAACCAGAGCTGCCATAAAATGGGTCCAGGAACAATGCACAGCCTTGATTGCTCTATTGTGAGTTAGCTTTGGCCTTTGACATCTTCTCCTGAACCAAGAGTGTCTAATTCTGACAAGATTTGTCTGGGAGACGCAGCTGGAGGGCATTGTTACAGACAGGTGCCATACACTGCCTGCTTGACAAAGAAAGTCAAGAGTAAGACAATGACAGAGAGGAAGAAACCGCTGCAGTAGAAATGTCTGCTCAGTCCCTGTTTCTCCTTTTAGTTTTTTTTTAAGAGTCAGGGTGAAAGTATCCAAAAGGTTAGAGAGGTAGATAACAGGGGAAGCATGTCAATGGAGACCCCAGAGGGTACATGTGTAGCGTTTTGCTCATTTAGCGGCTGCAGACTAAGGATGGTGTTATGTCTGCAGGGCTGAAGAATGCAGCGCAGGAAGGGCAAGGTCTACGATAAAAAGCATGAGCGCTAAAAAAAATAAAAATACAGAAAATACAGTACGAATCAGTTTGGGAGTGAGTATCTGTCATCTGAAATCACTTTACTGTGCAAAAGTGCAAACCGATATCAAGGGAGATTGAGTTACTGAGTGAGAGTGAGTGAGAGTGTCATGATGTGTTCATCCAGTCATGACCTGAATGTCAGAAAAGACCAGGAGGATGTTTGGTTTCACCGGAAAAACAGACGACAGCCATTCATCGCTATATACATTCAGTATTTACATAAATATTAAACTAAAAACGAGGCTGATAATGAGCTTTATGACAGGACATTTTGAGCCTAAAACAAGAACAAGAGTCAAAAGTGTTTGACATGATCGAGTTGCTACAATATAAAAACTGAAAAGCTTTAGTTGTTCCCATTAATGTTAAGATAATAGACTGTTACAGTCATAATGTCTATAATATTTAATCAATGCTACTTTAAATTCCACACATAGAGGACAAATACATAATTAAAGCTAAATTAAGTGTTAGGTTTTAAGTGATCATTATGCAGTTAATTAGTTAATTAAAGTGAATATCTGCAGAGCTTCACTGACATCGCAGCTCGTTAACTGTACTTCTAAAACAACATGGCGGACCAAACAGGAGACATTTACTCCTTTCAGATCATGCAATTTTTAACCCTGTAATATCACAACATCTCTATTTTGACTTTAAAAAAATGCACAAATGACTTTTCTTTACGCTTGTTATGCAGACTTGGAGATTGCACTTATTTTCCAGTGACTGAATGCCTTTGGACAGGAAACGGTAGTTTGTACCCACAAGACCACAAACTACGATATCTTGCAAAATCTTTGCCGAGCAAGATATCTGTGAAAAACTCTGATTGTCTGTGCAAGATTAATCGGAAAGTATGTAAAATGCCTTCCGATTTCTGGGTCTAGAAGATGAGTAATTTTTGTACAACAAATGTAGAAAATACAAAATAGAGCATCTTTTATAACATATTTAACATTAAAACATTTTCATAACACCTTACAAAGCAAAACAAATCTGAAAACATCCTGTTTTTAATCTTCAAAATACCCATCTAGGTTTGTTTTTCTATGCCCAGCTCTTCCACACATCTACAAGGTCTTGACATGAAACAGTGGATTGAGGTTAGTCCACCATTATTATGTTGCTGATGTAATAAGAGAAAAACAATCTTTCTAATTATGTTTATGAATTTGGGTTCAACTTATTGCAAAAACTTCAACCTGTTGTACTACTTTTTGCTCATTTGAACAAAATCGTGATAGTAATAATAACTATAATGAATTTTCACACAATGCACTGTCAAACATCTGAGCTGCATTTAGTTGTCTACTGTCTCCTACTCTTTAAGTCAAATACATTTAGTGAGTTTTAGTTTTGAACCTAAATGTGAGTTTGTGAAAGATAAACTTAAGTTGTGTTAACTTTTAATTAATTTTGTCAAATAATAATAAACCAGAGATTTTATGTCGGCACCTAAAAAACTGAAAGATGAAAAAGACAGGAGTGGGAACTGTTTCCCAGAATGCTTAGCGGCTTGTTTTGCCTCCTGAGATGGAAGTGCGTTTCATTGCTCTGAGTCTATATGTCAAGGCAAATGTTTATTTTAAATTTGAGGATAATGTTCTGTTCACACTAAATGTTTTAAACAATTCAGTTCCATTTTTAATAAAATCCATTATCAGATCAGGAAGCAAGAATTTAAATTATTCCAAAGTAAAATATTTATTTTAACTTGATAACGTGAGTGAAAATAGAAATGTGACTTTTTAACTAGATAAAGGCAGTTTTTTTTTCTTGCATATTGTGAAATAATTATTTGGTTTCAATTGCAGCATTAATTTAAAAGATCAATTAACTTAAAAATTAAAGTTTAGACAACGCTTCTCTTGTTGTTAAGTCAACTTAATGACTTTAATTTCCGAGTTAAAACCAAAACAAAATTTGTTATTGAGTTAACTGACATTGTCAAGGCAGCAGGTGGACTTTTATTTTCAAGTTAAACCATCTGCAGATGTTTTACAGTGTACTTATAATGATACATTTTCTAATCTCATGTAATACAGATGTAGATTTTTGAAGGATATTCTTCTACTGTGTATCAAAAAGCATTTTCATTACATTACTGCTGTTCTGAAAAGTGGAATAACTTACAGCCTTTGTATATATCTGTAGGAATCTGGACGGCACTGGAGGAGTAGTTGACCTTGTTTTTAAAATTTGGATCGTCGACAAACTCCAGCTCCAGGGAGGACGAGGTCTCCAGCGGAGCTTCCTCCTCTCCGTCCTCCGTCTGCTGAAACACACAGAGAGGGAATAAATACGAGATGAATCCATGTCAAAAACAGGATTACAGAGCTGCATTTTGCAGCTTTCTACACTGCGATTATGGGAGACGCGTATTTGTCCTCAGCATATATTAGCTTTCTTCCTGACTTTTTGAATCATGTTAAGCATAAAAATGTCGATTATTCTGCCTTCTGTCTGACCTCAGATTCAGTTCTCTGCCTCTAATCAGAGAAAAACAGCAGGTATGAGCTCAGTTATGAAACAGAGGGAGCCATTAGTAGCTATGATAACCATCACACCAACGTGGTGTTAGAAGAATTAACCCCAACAACTGGCATCACTTAATTACTGCTTATTTTCTCGCCCAGCATATTTGATTACAGACTTTCTTCTCTCCTGCCTCACAATGTGAGTATCAAACTCCCTTTTTAGGGTGTTTTGTTTGCAATTTGAAGCCATATTTTGCATCTCAGAAGAACCAAATGTCAAACAAACACAACATATTAAAAAACTGTGAAGTTTGTGTGATATGTCAGATGAAACGATTGGTAGAAATTTTATTTGCTTGTTTCTGATCTGACAAAGTGCATCCAATAAAAAAATTAAGTACCAGAACTACCACTTTTACCACTAATTCATTTATTTTATACTTGTTGAATAAAGAAAGTCAGAAATCTCGCGAAGCTTCCTGGGTGATGCAAAATTTTTCATTTTGATAAAGCAGAAAGGGTTAATTGGATGTGACATGACTAAAAAAACGTTTGTTTTTTCCAAAGGATGTGAATCAAAACCTCTTGTCCACAGCAGAAACTGATTGATGGGCTGGCTGTAATTGACTATTAAAATGCAATTACAAACTGCTGCTGGGACGAGCCAGGGGACGTTTGAGACGGAGCTGCTCTGTAACAAAACAGAGGCGGCGATAACGGCATGAAAGAAAACGACTCCCAGCGAGACGATTTCCAGCTCAACAGTTGGCAAAAAATCTGAGGTCGACCTGAAAATGAGCAGCAACATTTAAAAAATGACAGAAACTAAAAACATTCTTATTAGAACATAATTCTGTATATTTCTCGTGCTCTTATATATCTCTGTAGTTATGCTGCTATAGAGTCGGGCTGCTGGAGGACAAACCAACCATTTTTTCTCACTTCCTTCTTCTTCTACTCTCTATTTGCATTATTGGCTGTTATTTCAATTGTTCATTTTTTAAAACTTGAAGAAGACATCAGTTGAGATGTTGCTGCCAAAATCTAAATTTAAGTTTTACTTTTTATGAACTTAGAAAATAATCCTGCGTCAGTGCATCTGTTGGTTTTTTGTGCATCTGAGCCCGGTTCAGCTGCAGGTTTCTTCTTGTTTTTATTTTATTTTTTTGGCTCTGGTGGTCTTTGTTTGATGGTTGGTTGGTGGGGAGTCGGGCCTGCGGCGGCCGCGTCGGGGACCAGGGCCTCCATGCGTGGGCTGTGCTTGGCCCCTGCGCCACCACAGCCCACCCCAGGTTTCTTCTTGTTAAAGGGGAGTTTTTCCTCTCCACTGTCGCCACATACATGCTCAGCATGACGGGTTGCAACACAGGCGACTGTCTGCTGCCTCCATCTGGTTGTCCAGGCGGAACGAATCAAGGAGATAATTTGGTCCACAACATTTCTGAATTTTTATTACATTTTTTTACAGTAGTATAATTTTCTTTACTTGAATAATTAACCCTTTTATGCATGAATTATGATCCTTTGTGTCTTTTATTTAAGGCACAAAAAAGGTAGGAATAAAATTTTATTAAAAAAAAGATATTTTTTAATATTTATATTTATTTTTTTGCTGATCAATTGTAATTTTCTCCAAATAATAAAAAAATAGTTATTTGAAAAATACATCAGTAGTATTGTTCTTTAGGGGTTATCTGATGTCACAATATTTATCTTACCGTCTACAGTAGAAGGAGGGACCGGGTCGGTCGACATGCTTTATTGTCTGTTGGCCATATTGGATTTAACAAAACTAATTTCTTGCATTTGCAGCTGATGGCCAGTAGTTGATAGTGTATTTTATGATGCATTAGTGTCCACTTTCGTGGTCTGTGTGCACTTATAACATATAAAACCACAAGAAGCACAAGAAAATGGCTTTTAGAAAGCTGCCCACTGTAGTGACCACGATGCATGAAAGGGATAAAGAAACTATAATTTCTACAAATAGCTTGTTTGTGTTTTTTGCTTTTGCAACACAACTGGGTTTTAAAACGTTGGCTTTTCCCTAAGTTGACTGTCAGAGCTCAGTATTTGTTTGTCATTTAGAGTGACTAATTCTCTCAGTGTTGAGCTGGCGCCCCCCCACCCCTTCCTCCAGAAGAGCCCAATCATAATTAACCAAGGCAGTGTCTAATTAGAAGCTGAATAAATCCACACAGGAAAGACTGATTGGTTCATTTTCTTCAACCATCTACCACCTGTTTTGCTCGATCCATTACCCAATTTGTTAATTTTATCTCCCGTTCTCGAGGTTTAATTAAAGGCTGAAGGGGCCAGAGATGACATTTCAAAGCTTCTTCCAGTCCCGCCCTGCGCCGACCACGGCTAACCTGAAGCATCACTCACGGACCTGGGTGTGCGTCAGATCAAAGCGACATCACACACACCTTCTGCCAGGGTTAAAACAAACATTCATCACTCCACAGACGGGAGCATTGTTACGTGACGGTCCGGGATATCGCGCCAGTCATGCTGTAACGGCCTAAAAGCAGAAAAAGTTTGATTGACCAACATCATAATCAAAGTTGTAGCAATTCATTTTATGTGTTTGAAAGTCCTGCTGCAAGCAAATTACAACCTAGAGGCATGATTGGCAGTATTTCTCTACCAAGCAGATTAAAGTGCTGCATTTAATGTGAAATTATGCAGACCAAAGAATATTTTTATGTTTTAATGCTCTTTGCTATAGAATGAGGCGTAGCCATTTCTTTTTAAACATACCGCTCTGGAAAAAATTAAGAGACCACTAAAAATGATCAGTTTCTCTGATTTTACTCTTTATATTTAAATGTTTGAGTAAAATGAACTACTGACAACATGTCTCTGAAACTCCAAGCAAAGATTTTCTATTTATTTGCAGAAAATGAGAAATGGTCAATTAAGGACCATTTCTCAAAGGTCTGAAAGCACCAATATTAAATCAAGTTAATATTCATTTAGAAACAACAATGCCAATGTTTTCACTCAGGAAGAGTTCAGAAATCAATATTTGGTGGAAAAACCAGGAGGTTTTCAATGGTCTCTGAATTTTTTCCAGAGCTGTAGAGTTATTAACACCATCGTAAAATTATATAAAAAAAACTCCTTCATTTAAATGAATTACTGCTGAGACTCACTCCCACGCAATAAAAAAAATGTAAACAGATCTAATCTTTAACTAAACACATTTAGTAATAAACTCTTACATAAATAATTATAGAGTCTACTTGGGTTTAAAGGACTCAGAACTAGATCACATTGTTCTTGTTCAACAGAGTCCATGTCTTCTGCACACAGTCAAACTGGTTTCCAGTGCAGTTTGGACTCCACCAGTCTGACTTTTTCAAACAGAATATGATCTAAATATATAAATAAAATCTGTTCTGCTAACAAATTTAGGACAGTGGTCCAAAGTTGGTCGTTGAGTGCTGCTGTCTTGCATGTTGTGATCTTTCTCTTGTTTATCACAATGGAAAGATCAGAACCGTCGTTCATTGCAAGGCTTCAGTAAAACCCGATGACATGCTGAGAAGGTGATTAGGCTGTCTGAATCAGCTCTGTTAGAGCAGGGACACATTTAAAACATGCCGTGACCTTCAGCATACACAGAAGCGCTTTCCAGTCGAGTGTTGAGCGTACAACCCAAAAAGGTTAAGTGCTTTCTTTAAAATTAAGAAATGCTGGTGTCTGGTTCATGAGAGGATGGCTGCAGGAGGATAGACGAGAAGGCAGACTTGGGAATCCGACAGCCTCAAACCAGCTAGACGAAGAGAAAAGGCCTTTAAATTTACCATGTTACGACTCCACTTGTGGTTATGTGATATGGATCCTTTCTGAAAGAATCGCCAATAAAAGCACCTGATATGAGCTTGCGGTGTTGAGCAGCTGCACCCGGATTTTAGGACGTGGTGAGGCGCTAGCGCATCCATGAGGAGCTAAGGGTGCATTCACACCTACCCTCTCTTTAGTCCACTTTAATCAAACTCTAGTTTACTTGCCTAAAAAGTCCAGTTCATTTGGGGGAGTGTGAATGTGCAATTAAAACCGAGGACTCTGTTCGCTTGACATGAACTCTGGTGTGGTTTGAATGCACATGTGAACACCAAGTGAACTGGAGACCGCGCCGAAAGCAGGAATTGAACTGTAGGGCAGGGAATTCTGGGTAAGTAAAACCTAAACAAACGCTAGAGCAGTGGTTCTCAAATAGTGGGCCGTACCTGGGGGGGGGGGGGCGTGGACCCTGGGAACAGCTGTTTTGTTTTTTTTTGGGCGGTACTAGAATAAAGTGTAATTGCCCATCCACTACAGTAGGGGGCAGTGGCGCTGTCATTGTTACTTCTGTCACGTTTGCAAGCTGCTGTTAAAACCTAAAGAAGAAGAAGAAGCTTAGCAGTGTTGAGTCAACAGAAATCTCCGACTGCGTTCCTCTCCGTTATTCAACCTAACTACCCCCAACATGGAAAAGTTTTTAACAGGGATGAAAAGAAAAGCGGAGAGAGACAAAGATGATGAGACAAAAGAAAGTCACCCGAAAGCTGAGACGAGTATTTACCGCTCGGCTTCACTGTCACTGCAGTTGGAGGAGAGGAGAGTTTTTTTTGTGTTTGCTGTGTCTAAAAATGCTGGCAGCGGACAGCATGAAGCCAAATAAAGTAGCGCGTCACTTAAATACGTTACACTCCAATCACGCCGATAAGCCGCTAGAGTTTTTTCAGCGACAACGTGCTGAATGTTGCCAACAGTCATCCCGCTTTGTGAGGCTCCTTCAGTAAAGCGCCGTTAGCATCATATAAAGTAGCTACCACATCTTTTCTGTTGCAGACTTAAAACACGATTTAATAAAGTTATTCTTTGTAAGTTTGACCATATGTCTTTCTTTTTTCTGTTCTTTAATGTTAAGGATGAAATGGTATGCAGCGACGGGGCGGAACAGAAAATAATTGAGAAGCACTGCGCTAGAGCAAGACAAAGTGTCTAGCAGGAGAAATGGATCGCGACCTTTTACCAAAAACTAAAATCTAACAATTGCTCAAATTTGACGCCACTCCATTTTTCAAAGAAGGATGTTGAGCTTTTTGTGTCATTTCCTTCAGCAGTTTGTGATACAGCGCCACCACAGGCGAGGAGGTGAACAGGTTTTTCAAAGAGCTCAGATCGCTTCAGACAGTGCAGATTGAAATTTAGCCACACAAAAATGTGACAAATGTTGAATTTTTGATCCCTAAATGAACAGGTCTACTGGACTGTCAGGTGTGAGAAAATCCTTGTATTTCTTCTGCTCTTCAGCAGAGAAAGGAGACAGTTGTGGTTCCAGCATCTCTTTGGAGGTTCTTTAAGAACATCGTACTAAAAGAGAGGAGCTGTCCACCCATTCTGGACTGGGTTGTTTGATAAGGGATGTCTGGGTGTTTCTCCTTGACCTGCTTCCCCGATGAGCCAATCCACAGCAAATACATATAAGGATGGATAGATTTATTGTAAGAATTAATACACAACTTCACCAGGATCACCAATAATTGTGGATTATTACTGTATATTTTATTCAGTAACCAAAAAGGTTTCTTTGTCTGGTTTACAGCAAGTTTTTTAAAAAAGTTAGACAACCTGAAAGTGTCAATAAAAAATTCTTTACCATAAAAATGAATATCGGACATGCTCGGGTACATTACACTTCACTTTTGTAATAAGGGTGAAGCGACAGGGGGAGAAATTAACGAGGTGCAGTGCACAGGAGGGGAAAAGAGCCTGACAATGACTTACCTTTTGCTTGAAACCAATTTCATGTGACATCCTCTTTATAGTTCAGGATTATATTCAAGCATCAGAGCTTAACCGCAGAGATTCACCAAGTGAGACCGACTGGGAGGGTTGCTGGTGGGAACTCGGAGAGGAACGACCTCTGCCCGACTCCCGCCATCGGTTCCAGGAGGTCGTAAAGTTGTAGACGAGCGGGTCAGAGGTGCGTCACAGACTCGGCCTCAGTGTGCCATGTTAATGATGACCGATGTTCTCCAATTAGATGTGCTGACAGGCCCTAAAGCGCTGTGTCATTAATCACGACACTGTCGTGCACAAAGAGAAAATCACACCGTGATTTATTGCTCCTCTGCTTCTTCTCTTTCCTCACTCTCTGCTCCATCTTCTCCCTGCTCTGGTGATCTAAAGGGGATTCTTCCCTGCCTCCTTGAAACTTAATCAATCAGTCGGTGTGATTTCAAAACGTGCTCTGTGCTGAAATTCCAGGAAAAATCTATGTGTTTAGCATCTGAAACTTTTCTTTGACTGACATAGATAAGAGAAGAGCTTTGCTGCCGCTGGACGTCGTTGCACGATTTGTGTTTGAAGGACGGCAGCAGTTCAGGTTGACCGCCAACAACAGGCTCATCCGTCGGACAAAAGAAACTCTGGAGATAAGGTCTGGGGGAGGACACCAGGATTCACAGACTCATGCATGTCGACCTGGCCGTGCTCACCAGACAGCAGCGCCAACTCACTAATGCACACAGACAGCGCAGGATCCTACGACCCGAGAAGGAAGGGCATCAACACTGAGAAGGCCAGGGGAAGGGGCGGGAAGGGCTTGCAGGAAGGGGTGAGAGGGAACAGGAAGTGGACTGAGTGGGATTTTGTGCGTCTGGAGGGGACAAGGCAGGCAGACGGTGCGAGGAAACGGTGGGAGGGGTTAGGGAGCAGTCCATACTGTACTCACATAGTCTGAATCCGCTTTCGAATCGTAGTATGAAATGGCATTCTCCTGTGCAGAAAAGAAAAGTAAGAAGAAAAGATGGTGAGAGAAGATATAGCTGTGCCTATATCAGTCCCGACCTGTGGCGGTGAGCAGGAGAGAGAGAAAGTCATGGTTATATTCAATCACACCGTTCAGCATGAGAATATAATCAGCATCACAGAACACAGGAGGGGTAGTGTGATGTAAAATGATGGTCATGACGAGGCAAGATGTACAAAACTTGCGTTCAGCACAAGTTCGAGTCTCATAGTGTGAAGTCGGATGGGCTAAGATGAAGCCAGAAAAAGGACCCAGCAGCACAGTACTGCAATTTCTCCATCCAGATTTTGGAAACCAGAAGGTGATATAACATAAAAACCAATCACATAAATACAAAAATACAGGGGAAGAACGTTCTAAACATGAAACATTTTAGTTAAAAGATAAATTAACGAATATTTATATCAACACGGAACCAAAACATAAAGAGTCTCGCATACAGTGAAGCCCTGTGAATAATGTTCACCTATTTGCAGATTTTTCTCCAAATTGTTTGCAAATTGTTTTGTAGAACAGATTTAAAACATTTTAATGATTATGCAGCTTAGGCACAAAGCTAGCTAACAAACCTAATGGCTGAGCAGCCAATCCAGGAGCGCTATATATTTTCCTTGGCTCTGATTGGCTGTATTCACAAAGGAAGATGCATTTACTTGCTCCTGTTCTGGTACTAAGACAGTTTACAATACAAATATTAATGTTTATTAAGGGGAATTTGGTGTTTGAACAACTAAAAACGGTTTTAGAGAGGGTTTCAAGAACTACAGTGATTTGTAGGCGGCTACAGTCTGCAAATTGGGGTTAGAGGTCGCAGTGAAGGTAAAATATTCAGTGTCGCATTAAAGCCCTACAGTTTTTTTTGAGTGTTTAGATAAAGTGCTTGCAGCAGGCAGCAACCTCACAAAATCATTCAAGGGCTACAAACGACCTTGGAAAGAATTTCAAACAAATTTAAATTAACTACGTATTTTAAACCAAGTCCAATGTTACACCAAAGCCCGTTTGAAACAAATAAATATTATTTTGTAGAATATTTTAACGGCCAGTAAATTTTTTCTCTAAGCAACCACAAGGGGGTGGGTGTGGAGAAAAAAGTCAGCTGTGATTTTATGCTTTCAAGTTTTCTGCTTCATTTACATAACTACATTATAAAAAAAAAGCTTTGTAAAATCTTCACTTTGGAAAATTTGTTTTTCTCACCTACAAATTAGTTTGCATGTAAATGAAAAAATCAAACACAGAAAAAAGACTTCTTTGAAAAGCATCAGTGTTGGTGTGGACAGGGCCTTTTCCTCTACTTTCTCTTCTCTGTGGGAGTTTTATCACCCTGTGCTGTTAGTGTGGCGTTGAGGTAAACAGCTCCCAAGCAGAGAGCAGAAACACGTGTACCAAAAGTTAAGAAGAATGAAAATTCATCCCACTGTTCAACTGTTCTGTTCCACTTAACCACTCAAGTTTTTAGCTACCAGGTTCTGATTCTTCCACCAAAGCTTTCAGACTTCATCCACCCTCGCTCTCGGCAGGTCGGCTACCCAGTCGTCCTCGTTTCCCTCTCAGCTGGAGTCCTCATCGACTCCCAGGTGGGCGTGAGGGTTTGGCGAGCAGCAGCCGCCGCCGCCGCCGTTGTGAGGTCGGCCTCATTATGCTGAGCAGAGACCGTCTGAGGACGCGCTCTCAAGGGCAGCGCTGTGACGGACGCGCCGCACCGGCAG
The DNA here is from genome assembly GCA_033032245.1 of Poecilia picta. Lineage (NCBI taxonomy): Eukaryota > Metazoa > Chordata > Actinopteri > Cyprinodontiformes > Poeciliidae > Poecilia > Poecilia picta. The sequence goes on from CM065357.1 coordinate 21,484,145, forward strand.
AGCTGCGGTCGCAGTCTGGTGAGGGAGGCCGGCTGACAGAGAACTGGGGTCTAGAGTTTTACACGCTTTCTATTTAAGGATTCTGAGCATTAGAGCAACGTCAGTTGCTTTTCACACATGCATCTTCTTCATTTTAGGTTGAAATTAATTTCTTTATTTTCCCATTGCACTTAACTCAAAATTTCACACTGTAAAAAAGTCACTCATTGGAAAGACTGATGGATTATCATAATTAGTAAACATGTTTGGTTTAATGCGCTGTAGGAGTCAAGTATTTGATCCCAGATCAGGTTTTGTTTATTATGGAGGAGAAAAACATATCAGCAAATGCTACCTATTAAGAAAATAAAATCTACTTTGATATATTTAAGAATAATTTAATTTGATATTGCACCGCAAAATATTCTAACAAAATAATTAAGTGTACCTTGAAAAACTATCGATACCTGTTTTCACATTTTGTCACAAAAGTTCTGCAGAATACAGCTCTGGAAAAAAATGTAGAGACCTGGAAAATGATCAGTTCTCTGATTTTACCTTTTATATATGTTTGAGTAAAATGAACATTGCTCTTTTATTCTATGAACTACTGACAACATGTCTCTGAAATTACAAGCAAAAGCAGAAAATTATCAAAGTAACAAAAAGATGCAGTGCTTTCAGACCTCAAATGATGCAAAGAAAACGGTTTTAGAGAGGAAGTTAATGTTCATTTAAAAACAACACTGATGTTTTAATTCAAGAAGAGTTCAGGAATCAACATTTGGTGGAAAAACCAGAAGGCTCAGTGTAGTGGGCTCTTAAGTTTTTCCAGAGCTGTAAATTACTGGGAAGTTTCATCACAGTAGTAGTGCATACATGTAGAGTAAGAGGGAAATGATACATGGTTTGCAAAATTTGACACAAATAAAAATATGAAAAGTGCAGAATACATATTAATTTGAGCCCTTTTACTCTTTTACTCCTGGATAAATTCAGCACAAGGCGATGGGAAAGAGTTTCAGGAAAACATCTCTGAACATACAAAGAAATGCTTTAGATCAGATCATATCCATGTGTTTGAATGACCTACACCCAATCTAGACGCCTGAACTGAGAAAAGAGTTTTCACAGATATCTGGTTCGACTGGAACAATTATCTGAAGGGGAGAAATAGCAAACATTCTGGTCTGCAGGATGAGTTACTGATGACAACAACATTTTCAAATTACTTGCGAAATAAGTTAAAACCCATGTATCATTTTCCTCCCACTTCATAGTTATGCTTTACTTTAAGCTGATTAAACAGATGACATCCCAAATAAACAAACCACAATTTGTGGATGTAATCTGAGAAAATGTGGAAAACTTTGAGTCATTAATACTTTTCCAGCACGCTGCACTATATGGTATAAACTTGTTCTGAAATAACAGACTTGAATTATACTGATAATTAATCAGTATTAACCATAACCCAGTGCGGAATTTTTTTTTTACACTTCCTGCAATAATTTTTCTCTTGGATAATTAATCTAAATACTTTATCCTTAATTTAGATTGTTGAAATGAACAATATTTTAAATTGAACATTTCTGCTATTTTCTGTAGTAATCACCAACAGTTAAATAGTATTTGAAGACCTAACACGAAACATCACTGCTGTTCCTGTCCATGAAAATATGTTCATGTTCAATTTCCTTCTTTTATCTCCTGCTAATCTTTGTTATTAAGTGTTTAGTTTAAGAGTCCTTCCCCTTTTTTTCTAATTAAAGACCCTAGCACTTAAAAACGTAGCACTTAAATTTAAGAGCAAGCGATAAAAAAGGATTCAGACAAACCCTAACAATTACAGACATCATATTCAAAGAATAACTATTTTACTTTTCTACATTTCTCAGAGTTACCCTCAGGATATGTCGCCTGAAGACGTCACTGCTAAGGTCTAGCACCAGTCAGCCAAGAAAGTACTGTCCCAAAAGAGTTGGAAAAAGGGAAAAGGTGTGATCAAACTGAAACTGACACCAACACAGCGTACCGATTGTGTTCAAGTAGGAACAAGAAGAGAAAGAACGGATTCTGCCTCCCTGGCACACATCCTCAACTTACCAGCAGCTCCTTCCTCCCTCCAGCTCTGAAACGGATCAGGAGTGAGGATGGAAGGAAATGGGAAGAGCGGATCAGTCAGGGAGCAAACTGGCCGAGTTGGAGGTTAGGTTTAGGTCGGGCTGATATGAGGGGATGGACGGAGAGAAGGGAGATGTATGGTGGTTGAATGCGTGGAATGAAACAAAAAAAAAAGAGACAGCCAGGGCTAAAAATAGCCGATGCCTTTGCAGAAAGAGGAGAGGAGAAAAACAGGGAGGGGAGACGGGGAGTTGTGTCTGCCAGCAGGACGGATCCGGAGCCCAGTCCTGCTCAGACTGGTCTGTCATTTCTAAGGAGTTTACTCTTACAGCTGCAGCGTTACAAGTCCTACTTCAGGACGGCTTCCTGTCGAGAAACGCCTGGTTCTCCACATCCAGAGCACAACACGAACAAACACCAGACAGCGGCTGTGTCTCTGTGACCAACATGGACAAATCTCTTTATATTCTGCTGATTCAGAAAAAAATATACGTTTCGCAATAAGTAGTTCTCATGTAACGTCACACGTCCATGAACAGTCATCTTGGCAGGCAGTTGCTATGACAACAATGAACAAGCCACAAGCTTAGAACGAACTGTTGTCTTGTTTCTAACTTATAAACAATGCAATAAGTACATTATAAGTATTACTCAGTCACAGATGTTTATACTAAGATAAATATCAGCAATGTTTACTGTAGTTATTACTGCAGAACTAGCAAAATCTGCTAGATACATTAGATAAAATGTAGCCTAGATACATTTTATCTAATGTATCTAGGCTACATTAGATAAAAGCTAATGTAGCTTTTATCTGGCAAGCAAAGACGAACATGTAGCCTACATGAATGTTACTACATGTACTTGCTTTGCGAGTCACCAGAACCGTTCTCTAGCACATTGGTCAAGAGTGTCTACATATTTTCCTTTTGTTGATCATGAGTCCATGGGTCCGCTATGCATTGCACAAATGTTTGCCTACTAACATGGTGCAGATCAGACTTGTGGGAACAATGTATTGCTGTGTTTACATTAAATAAGAGATGAAATCAAAGTCACACTACCATAAGCTTACTCAAGTGGTAAGCCATCAAAAATCGTGGCAGATCCGGATGAAAACAGCTACATAATATATGTCCATATGTCTCATGTAGCTGATATTGTCTTATCAGTTGATATAGATAATTATTGATTCTTTTTTGTTGTTTTAAAAATCTTAAATGCTGCCAAACTGGGGTGTTACCTTTCATGTTTTATCCAGTTTTCACTGCTGCTTAAGCTTCTGCTGCGCAAGTTACCCAACATGTAGTTGCTAGGTAACCGTAAATTACTTAACAGGTTGTTGCTAGGTAACCAAAGACTGAGTGAGTTGATTCCACCCACCTAAAGTTTGCTTTTCCACTGTTTTTAAAATTAACTTTAAAATTAAACAATATTTTTTCATTGTAAAGAACTGAATTATAATAAACTAGAAGCTATTAAACGGTATTACCAAAAACAATGTTTCACTGGCTGCTTCTAAACAGACCCCCCATGACCTAGATGTCCAACCTATTCTGATAAAAGCAACTAAGCTGTTATAGTCCAGAAAGGCAACATATGTCAATATTGAACTAGATAAAGACATATTTTTATCCAAATATTCCACAGCTGCACATTGAGGTTCTTTCCCTAGCAGCCCTGGGTAATTTGTAGTTACCCAGGAATGCAATCTGAGCACATGTGCACAGACGAGACGGCTCAATGCTTGTGCTTCCAAAGCCACCATGACCCTGAGTCATGACCAGGGTCAGCGGAGCCATCTGCTGCAGCTGGTCACAGGTCTCTTTGGGTACGGATTTAGGTTAAACACACATCTGATTCCACATAAGCGCAGCAATTATCCTACGCTGATCTCCTTACCCTTTATGCACATGATGTGCATGTTGTTTACATACATGGAAAATTGCATAAGGTATTGATTTAACTTCTAAGTTCATTTGCATACATATAGATTGTGCATGGGCTCAGTGTTGAACATAGGAGAAATTCCCACTGACACAAAGTGCTATCAGTAAATTAAATCTATGACTCAGAGTGAACCAACAAATACAAAAAGGGAAACAAACACTGAGGTCAGGTGATGATCTCCTGCCCCTCCCCTGCATCAATCTCCTCCGCTCATCTTCTACACCCGCTATCCTCTCCTCACTCTTATCTCACTCTGCTTCCTTTCCTCTCATTTGCTTCATCACTCCTCCTCCTCTTCCTCCCTCACTCCTTCTCCTCCCTGCCATGTCTTATCTTCATCTCTCTCCTCCCATCTCTGTTTCTCCAACCAGCCTCCTCGCACCAATTTCAGACTTCGGCAAAAACAGCAGCGTGTAGGTTAGATGTCTAGCGTTGCTATAGAAACCGCCTCTCTGCTCCAGATTACAATGTGACTTTGTCACTGCTGAAAATGTCTGCTCACTTGAACATCTGAGCGGATACGTGTCCGCCTGTCTTTGGCTTTGTTTTTCACTCAGTTTCAACATGAGAATGATTTAAAAATAACATCAGATGGGAAGATAAAATATCCTTCACCTTAAAGCTGCAGTAAGTAACATTTATCAAAAATATGTTGTTGTTTTTCCATTTTTATTAAATTTGTCACCATGTCGTGACAGTATGAGACAGATGAGAAAGATTGATCTGCTTCACCTCTTTCCAGAGCTACTACTACTGTCTGAAGAATCACACAGTCAAAAACAACCAATCAGAGCCAGGAGGAGGGTCTTAGCGCTGTCCATCACCCTCATGTACGCTGCTTAATGTGCTAATTTTGAAAAACAATTTATTGCTACAGAAAACGATTGCCCAGGGTCATCAGTGGCTATGCTAACTAGCATTAGCATACAGATTAGGAAGGACGAAAAGGGAGGTGGTGAGCATGAGAGTGATTGACAGCACTAAGACCCTCCTCCTGGCTCTGATTGGCTGTTTCTGACTGAGTGATGGATTTCTGCATGCAGCACTGCGTGAACACACAAGAGTTTTATTTTTTCACAAATTATCTGTCAGATATTATACTGTCACAGCATAATGATAATTTTAACAAAAAACATTTTTTTATAAAAGTTACTGAAGATTTAAGGCCACATCCTTTAACACCTAAAATTTCAATATGTGCAATTTGTTCCATTAATGATTCATGCGAGCAGGGCAACAACAGCGCCTGAAAAATGGCCGACACACGGAGACAGCTGCCATGTTGGGGTCCGCGCCATGAGTGAGTAGTCGCTAGGAGTAAACCTTTTGAATCTGAACTCCCCCGATGTGCAGGTGGAGACAGGCTGACATTTGAGTGTGTGACAAGCGCTCCATCATGGGCGAGGACCGATTACAGTCATATTCATATCTCCTCTGGACACCTGCTAATGATTTTATAATTACAGACGACACTCTCTGCCTCTGCTGTGCCCTGGGGTGTCCACACAAGCGTGAAGTAAAAAAGCCAAACACACACAAGCGGCACACCCTCTCCCAGATAGTCTAGCAATCATTCCTTCCACCAGTTTCCCTAATGGAAGCTGACATTATATCAAACACAATAAAGGATTTCATTTACTGCTCTTCATTAACCCGCACGCATCGGCCCCGAAAGGTAAACACACACACACACACACACACACACACACACACACACACACACACACACACACACACACACACACACACACACACACACACACACACACACACACACACACACAACAACTCAGCTGGTGTCGAAATTCAGCAAGAAAATACAAGAAAATCTTAACATTATTTTGCGAAGTTTTTGGTTTGGATGCATTAGGAAAGGCGGTACAGCAGGTAACAATGCCGTCCAGCTCCTGTGTTTGAATCCTGGGTGTTTTTTTTCATGTTCTCCCTCTGACTGTGTGTTTTTTTCTGGGTACTCTGACTTCATCCCACAGTCCAAAAACAGGACTGGGAAGTGAGTTGGTCTCTAAAAATAATCTAAATTGCCCTTAGGTATGAGTGTGTGTGTGTGTGTGCATGTTTGTCTGATGTGTTGGTGTGTTATGGGCTCCAATTTGACCTTGTAAGGTCAGACACTGAAACATTTTACCTGTTTCCAAACAGGGAACAACACTCCTTGGTGTGGTTACAGAGTATTAAAGACTCATACTTGGCTCTACTGGGACCATAAAAATAAAGCTAGAGTAAGAACAGAGATTTAAGAAGAAAGATTTTTTTTATTTTCTACATACCAAGACAAGCGATTGATTGACTGAAGCAAAGTGATAGAATGAAGCAAATAAAATGAGATGTTACGTACATGCTGTTAGAATGTCTTAATAGACCATAAGGTTAAAAACACAACCATACATAGAAAAACTAAAAGAAATACCTAGAAATACATAAAAAAATAACGTAAATAAAAAAGAATGGCTGCAAGAAAGAGCATTTCCTTCAGCAGATAACAGGAAGGTCAGCTCCATAAGCATTTGTCTAAATATTTAGTGACTGCATGCAACAAAATAAATTGTAAAAATGCTTTTCTTTAAAACTTCTAACAATAATTGAAAATGTGGGATCATCTGAAATCACTGTTGAAAAATGTAATTGTTGCATCTGTGCTTTGCTTCTTTCTCTACTACTCTGTCACGCTTTAGACCCCAGAGAAACTTACCGCCAATATTAAGTGGCTAAAAGTACAAAAAAAAAGAAATTACTCAGTTTAAGCAACAGATTAAGCCCACCAGTATAACCTCCCTTCTATTGCTCACACACCAAACCTAAACCTTACAATTTGCATTATTTTTTACTCGATAATGACTGACATCTAATTTCTTCTGGAACACAAGGGCATTCTCACTAAAAGGACAGTTGTCAAAAAAAGAAAAAGGAAAATCACACGAACGCCATCAGAAACTAATTTGCTCAGCTCATTTCCTTTAGTTTATGTGGCCCAGAGGTTTTTCCCAGAGTGAAAAGGTGAACGTGTGATTTTTAAAAGGCTGTAAATTAATCACAGACATGTGAAAAATGTCAGAGATCTAAAAGCCCTTTTACTGCTCTGATCTTGAACTGGAGAGGTCATCTGTGAATAAGATATGAAATCTTTTATGTTTTCAAGAAACATAAAATCCTAATAAAGGTGCAGGTGCTTAAACACAAAATATGCACTGTTTTCCTGTTTTACCCCAACAGGAGGGAAAATACACTAGTGCAGATCAGCCGGTGCCTGAGCTTTAAAAACACCTTTGTACGTTTTGTACTTAATTTGTTAAAATCAGTCTGCCCAGGAGAAAAGTGACTGGACAACAACAACACATCCTTTGTGTAGGATGCACAACAATTTTGTGCAGGGCTGCGATTGAATTTGAATTTCTTTTGTCTTTTGTTTTTCATGTTCCAGCCTCTGTGTGATGAAATCCACTGTGATTGTCCGCCTTTGTATCAAACATTCAGCCAGTCGCTACACACTGTGTGAATAAAGAAGGAAATTAGATGCAACTCCAAGCGTTAAAGGGTTGTCTCACTTGATTCTTGGGGATTTATGTTTATATAGATAATGTATCTGTAAATATCTTAGTCCTTAAAGGGCCAGATGGAAAATGCTCTAAAACCAGAATGCACCTGTTGAGTAACCAGAGACTGAAGTCTGTTTTTCTTCTTCGTTTTTTCCTGGTACTTGAATGTGCCTGTGTGAAGTGGCCAATCTGCACCAGCAATAAACACTTCTTTTATGTGAAAGAGAGTGAAGAAGTATAATTTCCAGATAACTTCATGTGTTTTTCACAGCAAAATGTGCTATTTATGTTAAAACAATGTTTTACAAAGAAAAAGATTCCCTTATGATGCAGGGTGGATGGTGTGAGCGATAAAACGGTCTGGCTAGTAAATGGTCCAAAAACATAAAATATTAGTATCAAGTATCTTTGGTCTAATCTCTACTGAAAATATCTCAGCACACTTGAAGTAAGAGAAAACTAATTAATAAATCATTTTTCATCAAGAAATATGAGCTTGTTTTAAGTCCTTAATATTGACAAAAAAAATGACTAGCTCCATTGGAAAGATTATTTCTCTTAGTACAAAACATCTTTCCCATGTAACAATAAGTGAAATAATTTACCAATAATATGGTAATATTGACTCAAATTAAGCTCATATTTCTTGTTGAAAAGTTAGTTTTGTCTTACTTCATGTGTACTAAGATATTTGCTCTAGAAACTAGAGCAAAAATACTTGGAAAAATTTTGTATTTTTGCAGAGAAGTAAGCATGTTTGAACATAAATATTTTTTTTTCCGTTTGTGCTTTTTGGGTTTTTAAAAGCACAAAAAAACTAATTTATATATTTTTTGTGCTTGTAGGTCTAAAAACTAAATGAAATGTGTGTTGAATGTAGGTGGGGAGTTACTGTTGCACAGACAGAATCCCACTTTTTATCTTCTTATTGCACTGAATCACAATTGGCAATTTGAATGTTGGCCTCAAAACTGTGTGGCCAATGTATTTGAGTTTGAATGCTTTTAAGAAAATGTGTTGTCTCACAAAATGCCTGCCCGTACTGTGAAGTCAATAAATAAAACAACCAGGCGCCTTTCTATAAAATTAAAATTGTTGGCCCGCAGGAGGAGAAAGAGGGAGAGAGCGACTGAGCTTAAGTGAGACGCAGATAAAGGAGTGCATGACAGCGGCCTTGGGCGCGGCTGAATCCCTCTTCTTCTGTTTTCTCGTCGGCATGCTCCACATCTCCAGGCTCTTAAGCGATTAGGGAGCTGCGGAGACCGTGCCGTCCAAGCATAGCTCCATGCAGATGTTCATTTTTATGCCAATAAACAAACGTGCCCCCAGATTAAAGCTCCAATGCACAGTGCAAATTCAGCAGAGTGAATGGCATTCTCCATGCTTGTGTCATCAGTGTCCTGCCCCCTCTTCAGACGGAGGAGCCTCATGGCCCGTTCCAGCTGCACACTCACTTGAATGACTTGCACAGGGAAGGGCAAGACGAATACGGGTTGAATAAAGAAGTGAAAACAAAATGAAAATAAACGCTCAATTTTAATAAAAGTGGCTGAAAATGCTGCAGTTATATCTCATGCCCCCAATTTTACCCATCAATCTGCAATTTCCAACCTTTTAACATCTCTTTGTAAACATCCTGCAGGTCTCATTATTTCTTTCCCCACCTCTTTTCCGTCTCTGCTGTGCCGTCTCTCTCTTCCTGAGCCTGACACTTCCCCTTGGTAAAAGCAGCTAAATCACTCTGTGAATATTCCAATCCCCGAGATAAAAAAGGAGGCTTTGTCCTGCTGCACTCTGGGTAATGCTGTTTTCCATTGTTGGATGACAGGGCTCCATAGAGAAGCAGGTTTTAATTCTGATAGCATCTCCACCCTGCATGGACACAATGCCAGATAAAAACCCCTATCCAGCGTGACACACACATGCTAGCGTCCCCCAAACAAGCCTCAATCTGTGCAGCACCGGAGAAAGGTGGTGTAGCACCGACAAGAGACACACAAGATAAACTGGTCACAGCAAAATGAACGCTATCACATGATTCCAGAGCAAATGCAATTATTGCCCTGCTCTAACATTTTACATCTATAGCCACACTGACCATTTATGCACAATCTGAACCTCCACATCCAATCCCACCGCAGCCTCTGTATGACACTGGTGCACCAACGCGTCTGAGCGGAAAACGTGCCAGTTTCTACTTTTGCAGATGGGTGAATGCCGATTTTCATTCCTCTGAGATTTTTTAAGCCACATTACCTCTGCTAGTCCTGAAAAGTCAGCCGCCCCGTCCCATCCCCCACCCGCTGACCGAGTGCCCAATCAACAATCAGCGCTGGCCAAAGGAAACCTGTAATTTTCGACCCTGTAATCATTTCTATCAGATGCTTTGCTGTCCTTCACAATGATTTGAAAATTTAAATGACAATGGCCACTTTGCTTTAACATATCTGCAGGCAGCCACCAACGACAGCAGGGATGCAATACGGCACGAGTAAAACTCCAGCCGCAGCTCAACAAGCACCTGACCACTCAGAAACGTAAAACATGGCTCCACTGAGACGACACATCCTCACAACGACACAGCTGATGGAGGGAAAAAGCTTTGGTAGATACACAGATTAGAGTGCAAAAGTATTCACATCCTTCAACCATTTTTACACCGTTTCTTCAATAAACATTCAAAAAACTAAAAAAATACTCTGGTCAGATGAAACCACAGTTAAAAGCAGAATTATGCTGAGGAGACACTTTGTTTTCAACAGGAGCAAACAAGTTGGTCAGAACTGATTGGAGTTCATTTGAGCTTAACATGAAGTAAAACTCAAAGAAAACCTGTTAGAGGCTGAAAAATCCCTAAGACTGGGGTAGAGCTTCACCTTTCAAAAGACAATAACCTTAAACGTACAAGCAGAGAAAACACTTTACCTTAATTCAAGGTAAAGTGCAGCTGTACTCAAGTAGAAGTAGCACTACTACAACATATTTTTACTCAAGAAAAAAGTAAGAAAAAATAAATGACTGAAGTAAGAGTAGAAAACGTGTTTGGTAAAAAGTCTACTGCAGTACCGAGAAACTGGTTATTTCATATTTAAAAAACCAGACGGACCAAAGTATAAATTTAGGTAGAAATTTTGGTATTTTAAGGTAAAAATTACAATAATTCATATAAGCAACAAAACATAAAATTAGTCAAAAGAAAATGTATTCAAATCAGTTTTTTTTAGTATAAAAACTTATGAAACTTTAAGAAGTTTGTTCTTCATTCAGTGGGAAGAGAAACCAGAAATTTTACTGAAGAGTAGAAATACTTCATAATAAAATTACTCAAGTAAAAGCAATACGTACAGTGAAGTAAATATACTGTTAAAAATCATAAAATAAACAGTTACATAAGTAAAATAATTGACTAAATGTAATTAGTTATTACCCAACTCTGAAGTGAATTATTTTTCCCCTGCTGCTACAAAATACAATTTGTGTAAAATTTGCGTAAAATCTTTAAAAAAAAATATATACTAAATAAAATTAAAAAAAAAAAACTGCCATAATAAAAAAATAAAAATAAAAAATGAATAAAATAATAAATAAAATAAAAAGCTAATGGAATTAAATATAAATTTAACTTATAACAGAATGAATCATCTAATTGCTACAAAGAGGAAAGAACTTAATTCTGAATAACTGAAAAATTATTTAAAAAAAATCAAGAAAATAGGAACTAAAAACCATTAAATTGCCTTTAAAAGCTTTTCTCCAGTGGTATCCATCTGATGTAGATGTTTTTTATGCTGTACTCTATAGATGTACTGCATAAAAACATTCAGAATAATTGGTCAAATCAGATAATTTTCACTTTATAATTAAAAACGTTTCTTATTTGGCTTTATAGGAGCCCAGAATCTTAATGTGGCTACTTGTGTAGTTGCAGACTCTTGGTATAGTCAAAGTTCAGATATAAAGTTTTGAGTTGTAAGGCTCAACAAACATACATGCCACACTTTTCAGATTTTTATCACATGACCTTTTCCCCTGACATCCCACTACGCACTGAGAAAAATCCTAATAAGATTCATGCAAATTTGAAGTTTTAACTTGACAGAATGTAAAAAGATCAATGAAATTAAATAACGTATAGAGCCACATTTAATATGAGGCTCATTTGTCAGATTAAAAATAAGTTTTGAAAAAACAGACTCTTATGCAGGTACTAAATATTTTTTACATTGATCTCACATTTCTGGAATAAAATGTTTTTTGTTACTCGTCCTATGTAACATTCTTAAATGTCATGTTTTTATTAGCTGTACACAGAAAATATAATTAACAAAAATATAGAAACAGCAGTCTGTGCAATTTATCCATATAATGTGCCACACTTTGTGCAATGAATTACAGAAATAAATTAACCTTTAGACAATATTCTTATTTAATTAATGGATCTCTAGCAGCGACAACAGATATGCGTCTTGAATTTTGCTCCTGAAACTTAAAAAATGTTCCCTCTGTAGCCGAAGTGAGATATTTGTCATATTTGTCAGGCTGTCAGTGGAGGCAGCAGACACTTACAGCCAAGAGCATAAACAGAAACATATGTGATTCAGGTCTCGTTTGTGACCCATGCATCAACCATCTTTCTCATCCATCTTTTCCTCACCTTTTTTCCTCTCTATAAAAAGACCAAAATGATTTAAAAACTTGCCTCTGGCCAGAAATTATTCTGATAATCCCAAAGTATTGAAATCTGCCTCACATTCTGTAATGCCAACTCAGAATCCAAAAATGTTTTTCACCAAAGAAATTTATCACCAGTCCATATTTCATTTTTTTAGGAGTCTGCCCCGAATGGACGGCACAAATAGAATCAGGTTTACCCTTTAAAATGACATTTCATGGGTTTTGACGGTGTGGTGAAATGTGAAAACCAGGGTCTGCAACATGGCTTGCTGGATTCCTCTGACTATCGATTCCCATCTTCTGTGAGGCAGGCGATCGATCGGCGGGATTTAGACATGGGGGCCGCTTTCTAAACATTCCTCCTGGTAGGCAGGCTGCATCCCAGCTGGCCTGACTTCGCCTGACAGAAAGCTTCACTGCCACACCTGAGCTTTTCATATTTGCACACATTTGCCATCTCAGATTCTTTCATTAGCTGTTTTCTTATTTTAAAGCATCTTAAGCTGCGTTCACACTGCAGGATGAAGTGACCCAATTCCCATTTTTTGTCAAATATATATATATATATATATATATATATATATATATATATATATATATATATATATATATATACACAGTCCAGTCACATTAATGTGACCACCACGTACTTTCCACTTCAGAGTTAAATAACCAATCACAGAAGGCAGGTGGCAGCACAGTGCAGTTGAGCGTATATAAAGGGTGTGTGTGGGCTTCGGAAAACATTTCAATCGTTGGCGTAATGCAGAAACGAAGCGATTTATCCGACGTCCAAAAGGGCACGATCATTGGCTTTCGGGCCAAGGGTGGAAGCATTTCCGAAACGGCTGAGTTTGTGAACTGTTCGCGTGCCGCCGTGGTAAAAGTGTACCGTGCATGGCAAAATGGGACTGTCCAAAATCAACGACGTGGCAAATGTGGTGCACCACGGGCCATAGATGACAGAGGCGAACGACGGTTGCGGAGATGCGTTCGGGCAGATAGACGGGCTACCGTTGAGCAACTGACCACTAAAATGAACCAAGGGGCTACCACAAGTGTCTCCCAAACCACTATTCAGCGAACATTGCTGCGTCTGGGCCTCCGAAGCGGACGCCTGGTTCGTGCACCTATGCTGACTGGTGTTCATCGACGACGAAGGCTAGAATTTGCACGCCAGTACAGCAGCTGGACGTCCACTGAGTGGCGACAGGTAGCGTTTTCAGATGAATCGCGTTTTATGCTCCATCGGACAGATGGACGTTGGCGTATAAGGCGTGAAACCTCTGAAAGGAACCACCCTGCAACCATTGCAGGAACGGTCCAAGCTGGAGGCGGGAGCATTATGGTCTGGGGAATGTTTTCCTGGCATTCTCTGGGTTCACTGATTATTGTGGAAGGCACGATGGATCAATACAAGTACGCATCTGTCCTTGCGGACCATGTCCACCCCTACATGCGCATTGTTTTTCCTCAGGATGATGGCATCTTCCAGCAGGACAATGCGAGGTGCCATACAGCTGCCAGTGTACGTGCGTGGTTCGAAGAGCACCAGGATGAGTTTACCGTCCTCCCCTGGCCAGCAAACTCACCTGACTTAAACCCAATCGAGCATCTGTGGGACCATCTCGATCGAGTTGTTCGCGCCATGGATCCTCAACCGCGTAATCTAGCGCAGCTGGCCACGGCATTAGAGTCGGCATGGCTCAACATCCCAGAGAAGACCTTCAGGGACCTAAGTGACTCTCTTCCTGCACGTCTCGTAGCAGTTCGCTCTGCGAAAGGTGGTTATTCTGGCTTTTGACAGATGGTCACATTAATGTGACTGGACTGTGTATATATATATATATTTTTATTTTTTTTTTTTTTTTCTGAGTGAAATGGCTGTTATAGTTTCACCAGCAGATGTCACTAGTGAGTAATGAATGAAGCATCGAGTAACAAACCTTTTTGCAAAGAAAAGGGCTGGAAAGGTTCATTTCTTCATGAGGCTTCATTTGCCCATCACTACATGCTGGTTCTGGTCAGACAACTTCAAAATTCTAAGCTACGCTCCACCGTTAGCATCCATATTTACTTCCACTAGCACTGAGTCTCCTTCTTCTTTAAAACAGGAGCACCCTCTCTAGCGATATTGCGCCCTCTTCTGCGCATGCAGGTTGTATGCAGTTCACAGTGGAAATTGCATACAAGTCGCATATATTTGGAATTATGTACGACCCCGGCAAAAAACAAATACAATTTCACATGAAAGTCAGGCTTGGTCACTTCAGGCTGCAGTGTGAATGTAGTCTTAGATTCAACATATTCCTCAAAGTACCTGCAGTTTTTGTTGAGGAAAAATATTTGAGACAAAATTGAAACATAAAAGGGAAAAAGACACAGGAGCAGCAGCAGGAGGAAAAAGAAGCTCAGAAAAAGGAGGAAAAAATTTAAGTAGGCCATTTCAACACTGTCAAGCACCACTTAAACAAATTACAGAAGCTTACAATCAAGATGCAGAAATTACAAAACCGTTGGGTCACCACAGCAACCAAAAGTCTAATCAAAGCTGTGATCAGTGTAGTAGCTGATGGAATGAGAAGAGAAGGAGATGATGAAGACGAGAGAGAGGCTGCAGTCAAAACGGACCTCTATGCCGTAAAAAAAAAAAAATCAGCTTTGCTGGTCGGTCAGTCTGTGGTAGCAGGCTGGATATTAGAAAACACTGAACTGAGATAATATTCCTGAACATTGCAAAGATAATATCAATCACATTTCACCTTTCTCAGGCAGGCAAAATGCATTGCTGCTTTCAATTAACCTCAGATGTCAGAACAATGATGTTCAAGGTTCAAATCAGACAAAAATGTTGAACTTGCTAACTGCTATGCACTTTGATCAGGTGTGCCATAACAAAAATAACCCAATAATGATGCTTTTATCAATATTTATACATTAAAGTGGGCAATAAGCTGATCAGGTCCAAAGTTTTGGGAATATTTTAAAATATTGAGATATGACTTCACCATAGTGTTAGCATGCTGGACGACTCTGTTTTATATGTGTTTAGTTATCAAGTGTTTAATGATTAAACACTTAATAGTTTAAATATTAAACTAATATCTGTTTGTGTGATTTCAGAGGATTTTTACTGTTGACAAATAGTAGCTGTGTGTGCAACACTTACAACTGCATAAGAGGCAGTATACATAATTTGATGAGCTCATTTCTGTACATTTGGTAAGTTAAACAAACTTAAGACTTTTGAAGCCATGATGATCGAAAACATAAACTCTGGAAAAAAACTAAGAGACCATTTAAAATGATCAGTTTCTTTATAGGTATATGTTTGAGTAAAATAAACATTGCTCTTCTATCCTATGAACTACAGACAACATGTCTGAAATTACAAGCAAAACTTTAGTATTAATTTGCAGAAAATGAGAAACGGTCAAAAGAATTAAAAAGATGCAGAGCTTTCAGAGCTCAAATAATGCAAAGGAAACAAGTTCATGCTCACTTAGAAACAACACTAATGTTTTAACTCAGGGAGAGTTCAGAGATCAACATTTGGTGGAATAATCAGGAGGTTTTCAGTGGGATTCACTGCAGTCAGCTCTTCATGAATAAATACTTAAAAACAACTTAACTGTTTGATACCTCAAACTTGAGTGACTTAGTGATTTAAATAAATTAACTTCACAAACTTATATTGGCACTTTGTATCTGGTGTGTGAGTCACTTAAGCTATAGTTAAATTGTGTCTGTCACTGGAAACAGATTTAACCAACTATGTGTTTTAAACCAAACGTCATTATAAATGCACACTCCTTCAGCTAATTTTTCTAATCACCGTTGAATAAATAATAAAGTCCATACAATAAAATAATAATAATAAAAAAACAACAGGAGACCCTTTTCCTCTGTAGCAATGGAAATAAACAGCAAAAAATGTTGCGAAGCCAAACTAAGCGCATCACAGCCGCATCACAGGTGGCATTTCTTAAATAGAAAACATGCTGTAAATTAGAAACAACACAACAATCGCACATAATAAACAATTTTTATCCCTTACAGACTATGAGGGTGAGCTCAACCAAATAGTGTCGGGGACAAAGTGATAATCTGGAAGAAAGAAATGAGTGAGACGTAATCTCAACAGATAATTAAAAAATAATCCTGCAACTGCAAGTTTTCTTAATTTTTTGCAGGCTTAAAAATATATTTCAAGCTGTAGTTCAGTCCAACTTCTCAATACAGTTAAGAAATTCTTCATCAAGAATAATTTAATTCACTGCTTTACATATGTTATATTTTTACTGAAATGGCTTAATGTATGTTGGTAAAACCTAAAAACAGTTGGAATGAAACTCAGTCAAGCTCCATTCATTTAAATATAATTATCAAATAAAAGCAGTTACTTTAACAATAAAAAAAAAAAAAATAAAAACCAGCATACATTTTCAGGTGAGTTTGTTTTGTTTTATGGCTAAAATTCCAGTTAAACATAATTTACAGACAGACGCAACTACAGCTGTCCAGTTGCTCAGCAGTTTAACTGACAGCGACGCGACGCGATGCGGTCGGGAAACATTTTACGATGACAAAAGAAGAAATTAAAGTGCAAAGAGAGTGGAGACGTAAAAACAAAACCATGTGTGAGGTGTTGTGACATCTCTTCATTTCTGTCTGTTTTACCAGAATATGAATCTGTCCAGCGCAGCCTTCATGAGATTAATGTATTCTGTGGATAATGGAGCTGGCAGCCTTGAGGGCTCGGCTGAGAGTTGCCACAATGATTCTCAGTCATTTCCTCTGAAGGACCAATTTACGTCAAATTGAGGCATTATAAAAGGAGTCAAACTTGGACAAAGTGAACCAACCCCTTGCAACTTTCACTCGCAACTCTTCAGGTCATGCTTCACCTCTTAAAGGGAATTCATTGCGAGTTCAAAGCGGGTCATATCAAAGTTTCTATTGAAATCGAATCATGTCAGAAGTTTTGCAGAATACCGTTTTGAGAACTGCCAACATAACTTTACAGGCTGAAAATTTGAACTGCTGGTTATATTTTACAGCACTGTGAAACATTTGAAGGTGGTTTAACTGGAAAATGAAATTCCACCTGCTGCCGTTAAAATGTAACTTAAGTCAACAAGAAAATTGTTTTGATTTTAACTCAGAAATTAAAGTTCATGAAGTTGATTTAACAACAAGAGACGAGTTGAATAAACACTTTTTTTAAGTTCATTAATCTTTAATTGTGAGTTTAAACTTAATCCTGCAATTTAAACCAAATATTTCACTATTTTACTTTAGAATAACTTAAATTCTTGTTTCAAATTGAATGAACAAAATTTCTGATCTGATCATGAATTTTGTTAAACATCACAATAAATTCTGCTATAAAAACATTTAGTGTGAAATAACACAGGAGTCAGATCAATGTAACGCATTTCCATCTCCGGATACAAAACAAGCCGCTAAGACATTCTGGGAAATAGTTCCCACTCCTGTCTTTTTCTTCAGTTTTTTAAAGTCCTAACATAAAAACTGTAGTTTATCCAACTCTTGGAGGTTTGACAACATTAACATTAACATTTTTTTGTGTTATTGACTCTAGTGGCCTTTATTTGATAGCTAGTTGACAGGAAGGTTGGTAACAAGAGAGGGGGGAAGACATGAAGCAAGGGTCACCAGGCCGGGAATCAAACCTTGCAACAGATTGAGGACTAAGCCCTCAATATGTGGGTTGCGCTTAACCCTGCGCCACCACGACTAAAAGAAGTTAATACAACTCAATTTATCTTTCACAAACTCACACATTTAAACTAGCTAAATGTATTTGACTTAAAGAGTAGGAGACAGTAGATACAACTAAATGTGATTTTTTACAGTGAGGCTGGATGCAGCTGAACATGCATGTGGACAGAGGCAAAGCGTGAATATTACTCCTATGCATCAGAGTGGGTGGCTGAGTGGAGATGAAGGGAGAAACAGAGCAAAGAAAGGAAAGAAAAAGAGGAGACTGTGTTGTCCTATGATGAAAGGCTTGATTGATTAGAGAGTGATGATTGCAGTAAATGGCCTGGAAGATGGCTCCATCTCTGTTTCCCGTTTCCCCCTCGTCTCTTCCACCTTCTTCCCCACGCCGCTTCCTCTCTCTCCCTCTCCTGGTTTCATCATGGCAGCCCATCAGCAGAGTGCCCCTCTCTCTCTCTCCTAATGGCACAGCTATTAGCACTAATGCATTTCCCAACGTACAGCAGCTGCCACATCACAATCTGAATGAAAGGACATGTCTTCCTCCAATCTCCACAATCTCCGTCCCGTCTTTCATCCAATCTCGTCTACCGGTTCCGAGGTGCCACGCTTCATGTCAACGCCTCTTCATCTATGTCAAAGCAGTCATCATCAGAGCCGCGGCGTGACAGAGGGGAAGAGCGGCTGATGATAATGTAGCAGATAATATATTGTTGATCATGTCATCAGTCTTAAAGTGATGGTGATGATGATGACCAGAGACGATGTTTCATTTCGTGAATTCAACCTTCGTTTTGCTCAAAGTTGTTATCTTAGAGACTCCAGGAAACACTGTCTAACACTATTTGTACATGTGTCAAGATTCTCAACAGGCTTCATTAAGCGTTAAACAACTGGAAGTCAGAGGCAGCTCACAAATGACAGCTCCAAGCCAACAATCTGCGATTGTGAAGCTTTCTAAGAGAGCAAATACACAAACAGCAACAAACTACCACTGTTCAACCTGATGTGTGTTTGCATTTGTGTCCTCTGGATTTTTTTCCTTTTGCTTGTAGCAGATTAATTCAGTTTTCAGTTGTTTTTGGAGCATGTACTTGACTACTATTTTAGCAGGAAGATAAGAAAATACCAAGGTGTTCAAAAGTTGCAGCATGAAACAGCAAGAAATTAAAAAAAAAGAAGATAAAGAAACAAAGGGTGCACCGATTACAGTTTTTTGGCCATCAATAAAAAGCACGACCGGTCCATTCTTTTTTTGGCCGATAACTCTTTTTTTTGTCTGAAATGTCGCAGGAAAGTGGATGAGTTGGTAACTGCAAACTGCAAACATGCAGACATGATCTGAGGGGTCGATCTGTCGGTCAAAACAGTAGAGCAAAAAAGGACAGCGGTTGATTTTTAGACCTCTGCAGAGTTTGATAAGATCAGTGGATAAGATCGGCTTCATATTCAAGTATCGGCTGATCACTGATCTCCCAAAATGAAGTAAATTAAGGTCAATTTAACAACGCCAAGGAAGGCTCCAGATTGACCAGTTTTCTGCAGCTGTTGCTCTGCTCCTCAGGGTGTGTCGCAGCTTTACTGAGGTTGCAGAAACACACCGTGTCTTCCCTAGTTGTACATGGCAGCATTTTAAAAAGCACAGGCTACAAGGCAACAAGCATGAGGAAATAAAAAAGCTGTGTGTCCTGCTGGGTTATAGCATTACTTTCACTTGACCTCCTCATTTGAAGTTTCCCTACAAGTTGATCTTCTGAACGCGTCTTCAGAGCTGGAAAGCTGCTTATAAGAGCATGAAGGCTGTTTCTACACTAAATTATTCACATTCTTTAACACTGCTGTAATGTTCATATTTGTATTTTTGCTTACATTACAGCAAAATTCTTACATTTTTGCTCTAAGTGTTTACCGAAGCACAGTAAAAACTGGTGCTTCAAGTGTTTACTGTATCTTTACTTTAAGCTAAATGTTAAATATCTCTTTGAAAAGCCCTACCACACACACAGATGTTACAACATTAAATGTTTATCTAATACCATATATTCCAGGGCTGCCCAAACGTTTTGAGAGTAAGATCTACTTTTTCTCTCACCAGCCGCCTAAGATCTACCTCATGACACGAAGACATAAAAGTTGCAAATTAAACTCTGACTTATTTTATATGCAAATATTCATCAGTTATAGCAGAAATAATAAAGTGACAGAAAACATAATCCAGTTTCTTCCTCAGTGAGATTCTGACACTGGGAGCTGCTTACTGGTTTCTCAGTCAGAAGCTGGTTGCAAACCTGCAGGTGTCAGTCAGACATGGTGGATCTGAAATTTGGTTTGATGACCTCAGTATGAGAAACTACAGACTGATGATAGGAGAAACCAAAGAGCAAAGATAAAGGGAAATCTTCTGAAGTCGGGATATAATTAATTTAATTTCACATAATTATTGCGGTAGAATTTGTTAAAACGTAATGAAACATATTTGTCCCATTTGATGTTGTACTCACAAAGAACGAGGTCATTAGTCCAAGTTTGTCGTTTATTGAACGTTCAGAAACTACATCAGGTGTGATGAGCCACAGCAAAGGTAAACAAAGGTAAAACAACCCGAACAGACGATCAACTCAAAACCACTCCTACCTATCAAAAGAGGAAGTGCTGGTCTCAACATCCTGGCGGCCTTCAGTTTGTCACCTGCCGAGATCGACTCAAAACCTTCCGCGATCGACCAGTCGATCGACATATCGGGCACTCCCGATATATTCTATATTAAACAAGGAATTAAAAAGTGGAAGTTGTCGGTCAGCCCTAACTTTCAACTTGAATAATCTTTCAACTTTAATAATTTTTATATATTTTTTATGGTTTTAATGAAGATTGACTTTCACTAATTGTACAAAGAGCCACCAGCGTCTGCAGCTGAAAACGATGAATACAAAAACAAATCCTTCTGAGCCCAAAAATCAATTTTACATCCAGTAATTTGCATCTTTTAAGTGATTCATATTTTTTTTCTCCATTCACATATTTCAAATTTAAACATTTTGTGTGTAAACACGGTGCTAGAAGGAGTTTCTCTGATAGACAGAGACATTTTATCCTGAATTGGCAAACACCCAGTTAATCACATCAGCCAGAGAAACCCACACTGGCTTTCAGACAAAAAAATATTTTAAAAGGATTTCATCCTTTAAAAAGGCAATTTGAAGATTTGTTAAAGGAACCAAACCAAAACTGATCTAAAAGCATAAAAATCAGCTGCATCTGGATGCTCCTCTCAAAGGCCTCATCATCATTTTTTGTCTGCCATCTTTTGTGAACAAAAGAAAGAATAATGTGATATTTGGCTCCAAGCCTCGGCTCTCTCCTTCTTCCCAATGAGGATTGTAAAACTGCAATAAAAATCACTCTGCCCCCTTAGAGCGACTCTGCTGCCAGCGCCATTTTCAAAAGGACGGACACCTGACCTTGACAAATCATCAGCTAGCTGACACTGAAATGTCTATTTCACACACCATTTCATTCCAAAGGATTTAAAACCCTGAACGGCCATCGCAACAGTTGTTACAGTCAACATTTTGCCATCCGTAACGTCCAGCCGGTCAGACGCTGTCGGTCCAGGAAGAAAAGAAGGAGCAGACCTTCCCGTCGTTACCAGAGCAGCTGCCGTGGCAGGAGGACCCGGCGCGGCGCGGCGCTGTCGCCGGTTTGGTGAGGGAAGCAGCTAGGCGGGCCTGGTGTTGAAGAGGCCATCACTGAACACAAACTGTGGATCTCAAAAGTGTGCACACCTGTTAAAAGGTTAAATCTGAGCATCTCTCAACCACAAGACCGAACAATTTTGTCTATAGAGGCAAACTTGAATAGATTATGTGAAGATCTGATTATATTTTCAGAGACCAAACTTGATGAAACCACCCTGGCAATCCACTCTAGATAAACCTTATATGCTTTTTGTTAATGTATCTTTGTTCATTTTCTAGTTTTGTTTTGTTTTATTTACATTTCTAACTATTTCAGTTTTTCTTCTTTTATGTTCTATTTTTTATTCCCATCATCAAAATCTTTCTCGGGAAAGTGGAGTTGAATCTTTGATCTACTTGTCCTCATTCTCCTTGTGAAAGTCGACGTTGTGATGTTTATGCATATTTGGGTAGTAACTAGTTACATTTCCTCAGTTACATTTACTTGAGTACTACTAGGAGTACTTTTACTGTGCTGTACGTTTTACTTTTACTGGAATACTTTTTTTATGAAGTATCATTACTCTTACTTGAATAAAACTTCTGAAAACTTCTGAAAACTTCTGAAAAGTGTGGCAACATTTTGAGATGTACTGAGCCCGTCCATCTCAAAATGTTGTAGAAATATATGACGCATCTGGACTTTGACTGTACCACACATTGAGCTTTTGGGCTCTTATAGAGCCAAATAAGAAACATTTTTAACTAAAACAGTGAAATGAACAGATTCCAGCAGATCTTCTGGATGTTTTGATGCAGGACATCCAGAACGTATCTACAATAAATGGGCATCAATGGAACAAGGCTTTTAAAAGCAATGTAATGTTTTTTTTAGCTTCTATGTGCTTTATATTTTTTAATAAACTGCATATTATTCTTAAGTTTTCATACTGAAAAGAACTCATTCAATTGTTTTTCTTTGCAAGTCAGATGATTCAGTTTGTTGTAAAATTAAAAATACATTTTTATTTCATTCCATTACCTTTCATTACATATTATTTGACTTGGTCATTTTGTTTATGATTTCCATTTATTTATTTATTTTTGCTGCTTTATACAACATTTTATTTTGTAGCAGCAGGGGCAGAAGACATAAATTCAGAGTTCGTTAGTAAATAATTACATTTAGTCAATTGCTTTTACTTAAGTAACTTTATTGAAACAAATATTTTTAGGAGTAATTTACTACAATACACTTTTTATTTTTACTTGAGTAATTTTATTATGAAGTATTTCTACTTTCACTTCAGTTAAATTTCTGATTTTTCTTCCCACTGAATGAAGAACAAACTTGTTTTAACCAAAACTTCACCAGACACAGAGACAGTTTTTATTGAAAGAAACTGATTTGGAAATATTTTTCTTTTGCCAGATTTTGCTAGTTTTTCTCAGTTATATGATATATCATCATTTTGGGCTTTAAAATATCAAAATTTCCACTTAATCTTACATTTTCGTCTGTCTGATCATGTAATTTTTAACTGCCAAATGATTGATATTTTTTATCAAATACTTTTATTCTCTTACTTGAGTAACTTGCTGGATGACTTTTACTTGAGTAAAAACATGTTGAAGTTGTGCCACTCTCGCTTATAATCCAATTTTTGGGTTCTCTGCCCACCTTTGGCCACATATGCTCTAAAAACAGACACACACACACACACACACACACACTCTACCCAAAAAAACCCTCGTCTCTCATGCATCAACACCTTTTCTTTCCATTTGACAGACTGCTCCACCCGCTAGTTTAAGATGCAACGCGTTTCTCCTAATATGCCCAAAGAGCACGAAGCCCTAATCTAATTAGAGTGTCAGTCAGCAGAGTGTTCAGCCAAAGAGAAATTAGGAAAGCACAAAATCTACAAACAGGGGAGAAAAAAAATGTAGCATATCTAACCGCCCCACCAGATTCTCCCCTCCCCGCCCACCACCACCTTCTTTTTGTGATATTTTTTTAATGGGCTCCCTCTTGCCCCCGCTGAGATTCATTACCTGGCCTAATTATAAAGGCAAATGAAATCAACTCAATACATTATTAATAGAGAAGCACTATTGGGATTCATTTGCAGCATTTGCAACAATATGGTATATTCCAACTGTTTTCATGCCTGATTTCGCACGCACACCGATAAGAATGAGGTACGCGAATGAGGTGGAAGTGAAGAGAGCGAGGACGACTACAAAGCTGGACTGGACAGAAAGAGTTTGGAGCAGAAGAGGGGGGAAAAAAAGGATGGAGCGAAGAAAGGTTTTGGAGGAGAAGGAGGAGGAGGGGGTAGGGATTAAAGAGAGAGCTGGTTTTTCCACTTGAAGGGCTATTGATGCTATATTGGATGCAGCTACTTATGAACAGGTGTGCTATGTGTGGAGGACTGTGACCCAGGCACCACTTCCTGCATGGCTACACATCCGATTGAGGCGCATTGGAGCCGGACAGAGAGAAAGCCAGAGAGAGGGAGAGGCAGGCATCAGCCCCCTCGGGCCTAAGATGAAGGGACAGCCGTGCCGCATCCTCCCTCCTTCAAACCAGGAGGGTGAAAGCGAGGAGCGCAGCTCAGCCACCGCAAGACTACAGCTTCAGAGTGTAAGCAACCATGAATAAAAACGGACTTTGCAGAGAAGTAGGGCTTATAATTATTCGCTCTGAATCAGTTAAAGCCTTTTCTCAAATATCCCCCAGGAGGCATCAGGTTAAAAATCCATTTGTGGGAAGTGTAGCATGACAGTGAGCTCGTCTCCCTGGAGACCGACGATATGACAACAGGGAAAGTGTATAAATATCTGTTTTACATATTTATATAAAACATATACAGGCATGTGGAAAAGGAAGGACGTCAGTGTTCAACTGGTCTGTGTCTCTGCAAATTTAAAGAAAAGTAAACGTTCTTTAAACTGCAGATTTTATAAGGAAATCATCTGAATTTCAGTCGTTTGTTAACCAAATATTCTCCCTGAAAAAGGAGAAAGAGCTCAGATCATTTACTTTTTGAGCAAAACCAACTTAACTGTAATCAGTTTAAGTTTGAAGACAATTTAGTTCATTTGAAAACTTTTGTTTATTTCAAAATGCACTAAATCAATTCTTCCTTAGAAACCTTTTAAAAACCTCAACCGTTTCAATGTTTTGAAAGTTTTATGTATGAATCAGGGAGTAAAGGTATTCTTTAGCCACATTTAGGTTTAAATTAATCTTTTTGATTTTTGATTTGGAGCTTCGACTTGAATCTAATTGAGAATCTGTGAAGGGAGTAAAAATTAGGGTGATGATAAGGAGGCCTCCTAACCTCAAAGACTTTGAGCTGATCACCAAAGATAAATGGACAAAATACCATGTGCCAAAATCCAGTTTGCATTTGTAAGAAACGTGTATTGTTGAAATACCAATAAATATTTTCCAGTGACTAAAGAGAAAAATGAAAACAGCTTTCAATATCCAATTTTTAATGCTAAAACGTAGATAAAAATGTAAACATTGTTCAAAACCGAGCCTCCTTTTACATTGTTTTACTATCTTCTGAGAAACTCCTGTCTTGTTTCCTATCAGATACAAACTTTTAATAAGTGTTTACTTCCTCCTACTCCTTTTCAAACAAAAAATAAACTTGGTTATGTATGCACATGACCTACTGACTGCTTGTCCTCTTGTTTTTACAAACCTTTTTGAAATAAGTAAATCAATCAAAAAACTCAAGCTTCTTGGCTTCATGATTTAAATCTGCCACCGGTCTGAATAATTTTGGGCTTAACAGGAAATGTAGGTGTGAAGGTTATGTTGGCATTTAAATGTTTATAAATTGAACAGTCAGTGAAGCACAGCAGCATACACATCACAGTATTTCATTTTTGCCTTTTCTAGATTAATAGTATGCAGCCTATTGCTTTAAAGGTCAACTGCAAGAAATGCAAAGTTCAACACACTGAAGAAACGAAGCTCTACCACAAGGTTTGATATTGAAAAGGGCCATAAAAATACCAGCGTTAAAAGTGAACAGTTTCACTGAGTGTGAGTAAACACAGAGCTTGTTTTTGCACTAATTATCCTTGTGCTGCTGATCACATTGTCATTTAGCACTAACAAGCTGGAAGCTGCTAGACTGAAGGGGAGGTTGGTGGGAAGTTATGTTTATTTTTAAGGTAAACAGAGAGGAGGGAACAAAAGACCCTGGGAAAGACGAAGACAAGCTGGAGGTCTACTTTACCGTCACGCCGTCTTTCCACACATGCTCCTTCTGCAGCTGCTCCGCCTCTCGGACCAGTTTCTGGAAGAAAACACACAAAACAATCACAAATCTGCAGGATTTGGATTTAGAGAGGACCAGGACCAACAAGCAATACTGATCCAGGAGAACCTTTTTGAAGTCATCACGCATTAAAATTGTTTATTTTTAACCTATATGTGACATTTACAGTTTTGCTCTGTGCAATTAATTTTATTTTGTTTGTAACTGTGGATAACACAAACTATTAAAGACTTTATTTCATGCTTACTAGCACAAAGACTGTGATTTGTAACAAAAAATGTATTTGTAAATGCAAATGCATGAAAGAATACAACACTTAAACTATTATTATATAGCCTTTTAAAGCCAATGCTATGAATGTGCTTCATATGCCCATTCACTGAACCCTTCTGTAGTGATAAATAAAATTAGTTTTTTCCCCCCAAATTCAAGACATAACAAAGATCGCTAAGTCTTCTTAAAAGCTAGAGTTTCTGAGAACAGTTCTTCAAAATATAGTCAGTGTTTTCAGCAAAGTTGAGCTGAATGTCCAGGAACGACCTGAGGTATTTAAAATTTGCCAAAGTTTCAACAGGTTGGCCATCGAGAGAAACTGGAATCACTTTAAGGTCTTCTTTAGATCATTTAATTAGCTCTACATTCTTAAGAGTAAGAAAAATTAATAATAAAGACTTTGCGGTATTCTGATTTAGTAATGTAATTAGCTGTGTTACCACCCCCACGCCACTAGAAGCAGTAGGAACCCAGAAAAGATGCGACTAAGGAGCAGATTTAGAAGTACACCGAAAGCTAAAGACACAAGTTCAAATCCATGCTGAGAGCGAAACTCTCAGCATGGATTGGCTGAGAAAGTATAGATCCGCAGCACTGATTGACAAAGCAATGTAACGTGATCCTCTGCAGCAAGTGATGGCAAAGCAGAGCATCATCACGACTTTACACAAGTGTGTCTTTACCTCTGCGGCAGCAGAGGCTCCGCCAAACCGCTGAGACCGACTCACCGAACCCCTGGGGTTTCGATCGAACCCAGGTTAAGAACCACTGCTTTAAAGCAATAAGTTATAACACAGTAGGAAATGAGTAAAGTAGTTGAGGGAAAATTCACTTCATATTTGTGTGTTTACAAACTTTTACAAAGAAAGAGCTCCATAATATCCTGGCATATAAACATGATGTGATACAAAAGCACTTTTCTTAGCCTCTCTTCAAAATGGGAATTATGAGAAAACATGGCATTCAAAGAAAGGAGGTGTGACGATCTTCACAAGTCAGGAACACAATCACTGCAGAGCAATAATTAAATAGTTTAATGTGATAAACAAAGCTGGATGAGGATGAGAAGGATGTGAAAAACTCTCCAACACTCGCTGGTAAAGAACTGCAGCACAGAGTGACATTTCCAGGTAATTTAGTCGACCATTAGATGATGTCAATAGCACCAACCTAATGAAATGGAGACATGCAGGAAAAGGTCCACAAATGTGGAGTTGGTGGAAAAACTGCTGGGTATTTAAGCAGATCCGAGTTTAGATTAAATGAATAACTTCAGCTTTTAAGTAACATTTACTCTTGTAATTACAAATGATGAACATGTGAAAAAGAACATCAAGCCCATGTTGAGCATGGTGAAAGATATGTGGTGCTGTGGGTCATTTTTCCTTGCATACGCCTTTGGAAATGGCATCATAAACTTTTTAAAATGCTAGTACAGTTTAAGATAAAGTCTGGCAGGCTCTACCAGGAAAAGGAACAAAAATGTAAAACATACTGAATATGTATGTTCAGTAAGTTTTACAGAATCCAAACTCTTTCCACAGACATTTCAGTCCTCACTTCAATCTAATGTGTCTGTGAATGTTTTATCCTAAATTACCATTAAGTACCCCTGCAAGGTTATGTTGTTGCAAAATGTTCTGTCATAATGTATCCAGATCTACAGCGTTTTCTGGATGACCTTGAAGAACCCTCCGCTCTCGACTGGGAAGTAATCCAAGTAGCAAATACATCTCAGCTTTCGAAACGTCCCATCCTTCCTCCTCTTCTCCCTCACTACCATCTTGTGTCTGTATCTAGGTTTCCACAGGCCTCTAGGGGGCGATGGCGAAATTATATTTGTCCCAGAATGGCGTGATTGGCCACAAATCCCCAAGGCTCTGAAATTACTCACCCCATTTATACCCCCTGTTACAGTTAGAGCTCATTCATCTGAGGACGGGCCACGAAGATTCTCGTCGCTTATCGAGAGACGTTTTATCTACAAAAACACTCAAAATATAAACTCTCACTATAATAGAAGCTATCTTATTTCCTGCCCACCTCTTCTTAGCGATTCCAACAAAGCCTCTTCATATAATGTAAATAATTTCCCCGGGATAAGAACGTAAAGCTCCTATCATGAGGCAAACATACTATGCTGACTTGAAGCGTCAGCACTGCATGTTTTAGAACATATAAAAGTGCAATATGAAGAGGAATTTGCACTGATTTTAATCCCTTGGTTGCATATTTTAATTTTAAAAAACAGCTAAAAATAATTTTAAAATGAACCGATGATGGTGTACATTTGATAGGAATATAAACAACAAAATAAAGTGCCAACACACCACAAACATAAGCTTGAGACGAAAGCCAAAGAAAGGAGATTTAAAACCGTCTGTTAACTGGGGTAAACCGTCCTATAAATTTGGGGCAGCCAGTGAAAAAGCCTAATCACCTTTATGTTGGATCTGCAATGTAGAGAAACTGGCTGGTTGGCAGCAGCCTTCTTATGTTTATTAGACTGGATAAGAAAGATGGAGCCAGTCCTCCAAAACTTAGAAAGTAGGTGCTACTTTCAAAGTCAGTCTGGATATGCACATTGAAAGAGGGCAAAGATACAAAGACTGGATGCAAATGACTTATTAGAAATTAGTTTGTTACTTTTAAAGGCTACATTAATATGGCGTCAGTACACCCAATGCAGATACAAATGCTCCTCTGGGAAGGCTTTCCATAAAATCCAGGAGTACATTTCAGAAATTTTAGAAAAGAAATACATCACCAAGGCAGAATGGATCCATACTTTCATGTTGTTTATATAAAATGTTTACCCCTTGCTCTGAATGGCACAGCTAGAATTGAGACTCACTGGATCAGGAAACGCTTTCCAGTCTTTTCCTGTCTAATTTTGGTCAACCTATGCAAATTTTATTCTTAGTTTACTATTCTTAGCTGACAAGAGTGGGATTCGGTGACAAGAGTGGGATTCGGTGTTCCCTTGCGCTGCTGTTGCCCATCTGCTTCAAGGTCAGAA
Source organism: Poecilia picta (assembly GCA_033032245.1). NCBI lineage: Eukaryota > Metazoa > Chordata > Actinopteri > Cyprinodontiformes > Poeciliidae > Poecilia > Poecilia picta. The sequence goes on from CM065357.1 coordinate 21,513,444, forward strand.
GTGTGGTACATTTCGTATGGATATTTTACATACACTGGTTGTAACAAGAGGTTTTTATTTGAGCTGCTCTTGACTTTCTATTAAATCAAACCATGATACTCATTCTCCTCTGACATCAACAAGGGAGATTCACAGTTTCTGAAATATTCAGCACATCATCCACCAACAACAGCGACATGGTCAAAGTTACTCAGAGCTAGCTTGTAGTGCTTCCTTGTTCAAGTTAGGTCAAAGGTCTTTACAAAACATGTTCTTAGATGATGAGTTTTCAGTCTGGTCAGTTCTGCCAATTTTGAGCTCCTTCCAGAAAAGAGCTCGTTTTAGGGCGTCTTGACACTTTAAATCCAAATGAGCTGCTGCTTGCCAACTCAACATCTACACTCGCATGAGAAAAAGGCTGCAAACAAATGCATAATTATATAACTGTGCATCTTTGAAAAGCAGAACTATATGCACCTGCACAGCCAACCAAGAACGCAGCAAGTGGTTTCTGAATAGTAAGTCAACAACAAAACACATGTCTATTCCAGCAGCCATTGTACAGAGCTTGCAGCAGTAAAACCAGCTAACCAAACATGCTGAAGCTCTGCTTGGGTTGCTAGGCAATGCTCCTGGAAATGGCCGGGATTGGTAGGTAACGATGTGATGCCCGTGGAAAGTGACTTAACAACAGGGAGGTTTTTGAAACAGTTTATTTTCAGATACCAAAAAAAAATTCGGTTTTTAAGCACTTTAGCTAAGGAAGCAGTTGAGACCCAAATAGAAATACAGAAAAAAGAAAAATATGGATTTTGAAAAATAGGTCCCTTTGAAATCTCCTTCTGATCCTCAGTTTGAACTTAAGGAAGTCACTTAAATTCATCGAGTTGCTGCCACATGATCGGCTGATTCCGTTTTTGTGGTCGACGAGAAACTTTTTATAATGACCAGTTATAACAATTCAGGGATTTTTAAACAGGATCAGTTTTGCCGCAGTGGAATCACACTGGTAATCTCTCAGTAAAACTATAAACATTACAGGAATCAGTTTGGGATTTAAAAAAACAGCAACACAATAATCTCCAGGGACATTTGATTTCATTTCACCGTAACAGTATGTATATGTGACTTGGATGTTTTTTCAATGTATTGTATTTTGCATTGGTTGATATTAATCACATGTTATCTTTAATCTGGCAGCTCTTTCATCCCTTTAGCTCAGTCTTTTTTGGGAGATTTAATCTCTCGGCAGAACTATACTTTGTTCTTAGTGAATTTTCAGCTCATATTTCTATTTACTCTATGTTCCTCCAGCTGTTTCTCCCCAAACATTCCTCCAGGCACTCCCCCCTCCTGGTGGACAACCATTTCTCAGAGAACCGCTCTCTTCCAGAACAGGTTAACGCAGCACCCCCTTCCCCCCCAATACAAAATTGCCATGTGTCTTAGCATGGCGTTCGCGCTTCAGTGTTAGCCCAGATGGATTGGCAAGACAAACAGCCAATGAATCACAGTGAGAGATGTGGGAAGGAGGGGGCAGGGATATATCATCTATGCTGGTGGCTGGAGCCCAAGCAGCTTAGAGCGCCGGATGAACATAGTGAGATCAGCACAGAACAGCCCAGATAAGCTCTGTACTGGCCCACACAACACAGAAAATAACACAGGCACAACCACACCACAAGCGTCAACAGCACCAACATGTACTGCAAAATACATCATGTTGTTGGTTATTTGTCACCCAGCCAACAGTCAAGGTCAAGAGCCAAACAGAGTTCTGTGATGGATAACTAAACTTGAAGCGTGGGCATTTAAACACGGAGGAATCTGACATATACAGCACGATGCACATGTTTAAAACCACTTCTGAGGAAAAAGGTAGACATTGTTTTAAAGATAATTTCATCAATAGTCTGGAAGTCTCTGGAGGTCCTAAAGGCAGACCTGCTTTTAATCTTACTTATGCACAACCACAACAGCTTTGAAGCATCTCCTTTATAAATATGACAGTGTGGAGAGATGAGAACAGAAGAAATAAAAAACTATATAATATATTTAACAAAACAGACTAAAGGACTTGAAGGGATGATCGTCTGCTATTTACCAAGATATAATCTAATGCAGACTATGGCTGCAACTAATAATTATTTTAGTACTCCAAAGATTATTCTGATGATTGAGTAAGCTTGAAAAAAAATACATAAGAAAACATAAATAAAAAAGTAATTCAACTCCTTTTGTAAGTAAAATAAAAATTGTATTGCTTAAAATGCAACAGCAGGTTTCATTTAGTGAACGCTTGATAATTTGTAGAAGGATGCATCTGTGGCTGGAAAAAATACTTCTGACAACAACATGTGAAAAGCTCAGCCTTTCTGTTCGACTTAATACAGTGTAGCTCTAATGTGTTGATTAGTTTTTGATTAACCAATTAATAATTGACTGTCAAAAGGTCCTAAACAGGAGATATTTTTACATTTGAACCAAGTAATGCCAAAGCTATGCCACGCAGGACATTTAAATGTTTCCAGATGGAGGTTTGTCATCTAAACTGAAAAATGTGCAAACTTTTTGTATAATTTTGCCTCAACATCAGATCTGAGGGTTATGTTCTTTCAGTAAATGGCATGTTTTAAAGTTTGTATACTCCAGATAATTATTTGATGACTAAACTATTTGAGGATAATTTCAACAATTGATTAATCTTGATTAATTCAATCCAATGAATTGTTTCAGTCCTAATACAGACCTGGTTTTCAACAGCCCCTGGTCCTAAAACAGACAAATCTCTAGCAGCTTTTGTTGTTTTAGATTTCTGATATGACCTCACGACGGTCAGTTGAGAATTTGAACTTCAGCATGCAAAGCATGTTAAATTATTAAAGAAATCAGAAAGCACAGGTTTAATCTTGAAGGCAAATAGTTTTTTGTTTCTTTTCTGTTTGCTACCAAACAGAAAAACTGTGCACAATAATACAGAGTATCCAGAATGCAGTATTTATTGAAAGTTGTTTCCAAGTGGATGGAGTCCCACCTGACACAGATCATGTGCTAAAAAGGTTAAATCATATTCTCAAGTATTTTCTAGTAAAATCAAAAGTTCATGAAGAGACTGTTCTTCACAGAGATTAAAGAATAGAGAAGGTTTATTCAACAGTGACTTTTACAGTAAGTATTGCACACACACCAAAATTAACCAAAAGGCTTTTTTTCCAATTAGTTAAAGTAAAGAACTTTAATTATTTTTTGTCAATGTTTTCCCCCCTAAATATCATTAGCATTTATGGCAGACTGTGTTGTGGTGAACCAGCTGTACCACATCAGACAGCAAGAGGAAGGGGTGAACACGAGAGTGATTGACAGCACTAGGACCCTCCTCCTGTCTCTGATTGGTTGTTTCTTACTGAGTAGTGCATTTTGTAGTTTGTACTGGGGAGAACTGGGAGACAGCTGTGCTTTTTTATATTATACTGTCACAGCATAATGATGATTTTAAAAAAATCTATCTGAAAAATGTAATATGTTTTTATAAAACCATCTTAGAAGCTTGATGCAAGTTACTCATATGTAGGTCATTTTATTGAAAATATCAAATATAACAACTGCTAAGGTTTGAAATAGGACTTCGGCTTCTATTAGAGCAGGAGAGAAGGGGGTTGATTTTTCCAATAGGTCACCATAGTTACTGTAATTGTTGATGATCACCTTGCTGTTAAAAGAACCAAATTATTCCCAACATATATTTGATAATGAACTCGGCTGGGGACAGAAGTCATAGCAGCTCAACAATAACTTTTAAATTACCATGCTGACTTTATGCTGTTTTATACTAATGCAAGTTAGCATGGCCACTGATGACAGCCGATAAAAGGCTTTCATGCAACAGTAACTTCTTTCTCCGGCATTAGCGCATTTAGCGCTAGCATGCTCTTCCTGGCTCTGATTGGCTGTTTTTGACGGGCAGCGGTGCATTTCTGCAGACAGAAATAGTAGGTCAAGGAGAAGGTGGAGAAGCCTGATCTTTTCAGAATACTTTTAACAAATATGGAAAAAAAAACATTACTGTAAAAGTTTCATCCTGCAGCTTTAAGGAAGCCCAGCTGATTCCAACCATTCAACAACTTTTCAGCAACCCATCGTATTGATCAGGAATGTGATTAATATAACCAAACAAATCCATTATAGGTTTATTTGTATTAATCTGTATTTGTTAAATGCTCCATGCACAACCAGGTGATCTCTGATCACCGTTTACCAACAGGGCAGCGATTCACACTGCGAACAGGATTTATTGAGATTCAAATACTGGCAAAGCTTTTTCTGAATGGATTTGGAAATGATTTGGGCTACAAACAGTAATTATCAGCACATTGACATCCATATAATTTTGTGGCAGGACACCTTCAAACAGCCTCTTTCTAGCTATGCATTAGTGTTGAAATTTTGAAGAATTGCCTCTAATTAGGCAGGATAAGAGCAACAAAAGTGAATAATTCAAGTCTTTATGCAAACACTGTGTCAACGAACCCTTAAATGGCCAAAATACAACAAGCTGTTCTGCGGTGACCTGTCCAGGGTGAACCCGCCTCTCGCCTGGAACGTTAGCTGGAGATTGGCATCAGCAACCCTCCCGACCACCAAGGGACAAGGGTGTCAAGAAAATGGATGGATGGATGGATGGACAACAAGCTGTTGAGGAACTCCACTGCTGAAGAAGTTGTGGTTGCCCACAGTTAATTCACAGAGAAAGACGACAGCGCAGAGGAAATAATCAGAGTAACGGAAAGCTCAGCAGGGGACAATCGGGATCTTTAATATTCATAACAGCTGAGTTTGCTCCGTTCCGGAGGGGAGCGGTTTAATCACTCAAAGTCATGTTGTTTCTCAGGGAATGACAGCACAACAGGGACGACCGGCATCACGCTGTGGTGAGCGCCGACTCGACACCGGTCCGCCTTCTGTGATTGCTGCAGCCCGTTCGGCCCCTTCACTGAGCATTAACGTAAAGGGCACTCGACGCACCGCACTGCCGTCCGCGTGAGCCGCAGGGACTCTTCAAAACGGCCCTGCAGTGTGGGTGTTTGAGCGAGACGGCACTCGAGAAAGACGCAACATGGACTGTACATGTGATTGCGGCTTTGAAAAAGGTACTCAACATGTGTCAAATTAACCCCCTTTGCCTAGTCTCTCAGAGCACTCGAGTCACCTTGGGGACCAAAAAGACTGTGAAATGACTCCGCCGGGGTCATTTAACCTTCTCAGAGCCACTAAGGCAGCAAGGAAAGACCTCTGGTAAAATTATGCCAAAATTATTGTAGCCAATGATTGACTACAATCATTGGCTACAATAATTGGCTACAATAATTGGCTACGTTTTCAATGTTCCACAGCTCTTTGAAAACGATCCCTTAATATAGCACTAGAAATCCATCCCACATTACAGAAAAAAATAAAGATCTGACACGATTTAAAAAAAAATCTTTTTATACTCACATGATCAAAAAGAGCCACACTTACCAGATTATTTAAAAAACATCTCTTAGGGATGATCAAAGATTTTTCATCACAGCTCAAAATGCAAAGAGATTTAATACTTAATTGAAAATTTAATTTGATGCTGATTATTTCATAAATTAGTTTTCTGTCATGAGCTGAAAGAGTAGTTCAGAGGATTGCGATGCCGTGCAGCGGTTGTTGTCCATTAGGGGGCAGCAGACGGAGGAGGTGAGCAGCAGCAGCAGCCAGTGGAGCCTGTCGGAGTGAGAGCAGTCTGCTTTAAGCTCTTCATTCTGTCTTCTTCTCCACTCGGCCGGGATTAAGGCCAATCATAGAAATCACTGAGTCAGAACCGGACCCACAATAACAGATGGAGGGACTTTCCACTCCAGAATTTTAAAACATCACAGACAAACTCACTCTCACTTCGCCTGGCAGCTCCTCGTCGTCACCATTCCCCCCCGTTTCTCCGCCTCCTCCTCCTTCACCGTTCTTTTTTTATCTCCCCTCTTCGCCCGTCTTTTTTTTTTTTTATCCTGCCATCATACCCCGTACTCCATTTCTCTCCATCTGTCTCAGTTTGCTGCCCTCAAACTCCCCCCCCCCCCGCCTTTTCCTCTAATGCCTTATTAATTCCAGCAACATAGTTAGAAATTCAACTTCAAAATAGTTTAACTGACTTCACAGAGAGCGGGGCTTGTCGGGAGCAAATTGCAGAGTTGGGAAGAGGCTTGGGAAGTTGAAATGGACCCGTTTGTGTTGCTTGTCCTATTATTAAATGATCCCATTGCACCAAATACAAACACATTGCTGTGTGGTGGTAGGGCTGAAGGGTACAGCTGAAAAACGTATCCCAGCATGTGTTTTATATCAGTTGAAATGTAGATAATTAAAGTTTTTTCTTTTAAATACGTGATACACTGTCAAACCGGTGCTTTGACCTTTCCTATTTCATCCAGTTTCCACTCTGCTGTCGTCTTTTTATAAGGCAAAACCTTAAACTGCTGCTGCGCAAACTACTCAGCAAGTTGTTGCTAGGTAACCATAGAATGAGTGAGTTGCTAGGTAACCGAAGAGTGAGTGAGTTGAAACCACAAACCCTGCTTTTCTCATTGAGCTGCTAAAGTTGGGGTGCACAAACTTTGAGAGCAAGATCTACTTTTTCTCTCACCAGCCGCCTAAGATCTACCTCATGACACAAAGACATACAAATTGCAAATTAAACTCTATTGACTCATTTTATATGCAAATATACATCAGTTATAGCGGAAATAATAAAGTGACAGAAAACCTATTAAAGTTTCTTCCTCAGTGAGATTCTGACACTGGGAGCTGCTTACTGGTTTCTCAGTCAGAAGCTGGTTGCAAACCTGCAGGTGTCAGTCAGACATGGTGGATCTGAAATTTGGTTTGATGACATCAGTATGAGAAACTACAGACTGATGATAGGAGGAACTAAAGAGCCCAGTAAAGGTAACGGCAAATCTTCTGAAGTTGGAATATAATTAATTTAATTTCACATAATTATCGCGGTATTTGTTAAAACTTAATGAAATATATTTGTAGACTTGATATGTATTTCTCGATTATTAATAAGCCTCTTCTTTCTTCTTTTATTTAGTTGTTAATGGATTGAAAAAGCACAGAATTGTGCAACAACTTGTTGGAACAATAATTATTGAGATTATTAATTTTGACATATTTTGTTGATTTTTTATAATTATGCTTTTAAAGAAGCTACAAACGTTTAGGATCTTAGTGAATATTTTTGATAAGCCTATCAAAAGAGGAAGTGCTGGTCTCAGCATCCTGGCGGCGTTCAGTTTGTCACCTGTCGAGATCAACTCAAAACCTTCCGCGATCGACCGGTCCGTATTGGGCACCCCTGTGCTAAAGCCTTTCATCTGCCTACATCTCCCAGAATGCCGTTTGGTTCTGGATTTTTTGAGCCTTTGCACACGACGTCACACTCTCCAGAACTCCACCCACTCCGCCATGACGGATGTCAAAACAACTAATGTGCTTCTTTAAAGCTAGGCTAAAAACAGACATCTGCAACTTGATATTGCTTCTATTTAGTTGATTTCACTTTAATAAAGGCCACAGGGTGCTGCACGGTATTCTGCACAAACAGACAAGGATAGGAACCAAACTTGTCTTTTTATTGTATAACTTTTAATGAGGATAGATGGCAGCGATGGACAGCAGCTGTCAATCATAATGACTATCAGCTCTAGATGTAATCACGGATTTGCAGAGAACACTTTTTACTATATAAGAAGGCCAACTTTCATGACCTGTATAAGTAAGTATTTTTAGAAAGATATCAAATATTGCATTATGGAAAAGGTACAAGTCTAAATGTTAGTAACCATGGAGACAATGCCGCACCCTCATGTACCTAGCATGTATGGAAAGAACTGATTAGCATCTTGTCTTTTGAACGTTTTAATATTGCTCCGGTGTAAAGGAGTAATGCTGCTTATGACATGTTGATATAAATCATGTGGTGTGAATTCAGGCAAAGTCGGTAATTTGATCAACACCTCAGGAGGGAGGAAGAACGGGCCGGTTTCTAAGCTAGCTGTTTCAAACTTTTATAAATACCGCCATCTGTGAGCCACAACCAGGTGTGTTACGTTCACAGACTAATTAACTCGACTGGAACAAGTAGAAACCATGAACAAACTGGGAAAAACTATTTCAGTCACTCTGTTCAATACTCCCATCTCTCACTTCCGACGTACATCATGGCGTCTTGAATTATTAAATTACATAGTTGCAAAGGGTCAATATATTTATTAATGAATATAATCTTTTGGTATTAATTAGGTATATGTAGATTTGATATATAATAGTTATTGATTTACTGTCCAGCCCTCTGTGGTGGATATTTCTTTAATAGATGCTCCTCTTCACTGTCACCACACAATGTACATGTCCGTAATGGCAAAATAATGACCCATAATTCCAGGTCCCTGGTCGAGTGACGACTGGCAGATGGGTATTGTAGTCCTTATTAGCAAACCGTAACAGAGGATGTTCGTGGATGGGTGGGAAGGCACGTCTTTGTTCTGAGATCCAGAGCACCCTGAGGCAGGCCCGTTTGCAGGCGCCATGCGTGTATCACTATTGTAGCATTTGCTCAGATAATCCCTGCCTTTGTTTCTATCCCATAATCTTCCCCCACCACAACGGGAATGTGAACAGTTTCTTTAGCCGTTCTGCAGTCGTTTCTCATTCCACTTTTGCTGTTTCTAAAGAGACTGGATCTGGAGCGAGCTCTCACCTACCCGCAGCAGCAGCAGCAGCAGCTAGTCACCAGCTTTTCACAAATCAAACAGCAGCTTTTATACGCTCAGCGAAGACCCAGAGAAGCACCATATTCCAACAGCAGCCTGCCAGCATTGTTCTGAAGCCTCTGTGAAGATCACTGAGACAAAAAAGGCAGATGTCTTTACTTTGGAACAATACAGTGAAGCTCTGCAGCAGCTATCTTCATTTATAATGGATCCTAAGAGTTTCACTGACAGTAATTGACCTTGATCAGAGGCTGTTGTGTGCTCATCACTCTCCTTTTAAATTTATGATGAGGGTATAATCAAACTACCATTATGTTAGAAGCTCAAGTCAAAGAAGCAAATAAGCTATTACAATATACCGACTGCTGATGTATCGCCATCAAAAGCAATTTCTGAGGATTTATTCTGTAGATGTTGGGATGCTGGAGGTCGACTTTATGACAATAAAGACCCCAAACTATTATAACTTGTGGATGCTCAGACAAAACGGAGAGCAAAAGAGCATTGTATATACAAACTGTCCTTATGATCCACTGACAGCATGAAATTAAGTGGCATTATATTCTCAAGCTGTAAGGAATACCATCATGTAGGACCACTCTGCACAATTTATTAAATATAAACCTCAATATCAGTGTGTGTGAAATTGCAATTGCTATAAGGAATGCTTGCATGTCAATTTTATAAATTCATATTACATATAAATGAAAGGTTTATGCTTTAAGAGCTATTTGTTCACACTTTTAATGAAACATTCAGATAGTTGTGCCTCCCTCTACGCCCACAGCCATTAGAGATTTAATTGGCTGAAAATGATCGTTTTTAATGAAGCAAATAAAGTTGAGGTGAAAACATTCATTGATCACGACCAACATTGCAATATATAACAATACTGTCACTAAGTTAAGAGCATCATGCATTTAAATTAATCTGAAGGTATCTTTATTTTCTTAGTCAGCTTTCAAATGACCTTCTATTCTTTAGCAATACAATATTGATATAACATTGCCTTTTTTGTTAATTAAAACTACAAATACCTCTTATTGTATTATTCATTTTTATTAACTTATTTTAACATCACATGAATATGAACAGTTTAATTTTCTTCATTGTCAGCCGATTTTTATATTTTTTATATACATGTGTGTTTTGTGTTTGTTTGGTTCCTTACACCATGTTCTTTATTAATATAATTGTTTATTAATATTGGAGGCAGTTGTTTGGGTCGAAAGTCTGATTTTAAATCAGTTAAGCACTTTTCCTTGGTTAATTGGCATTCAGAACAATCTGTTCATCACTATTCTTTGCTCTTCCTCAGACTCGCTCGTCTTATTTGCTTCCTTTCCCTATAGTTTCATAAGCTACTTTTCATGTAGTAGGCGTACATATAAGTGGAGAGTTGCCGCTGCTTTTCACCGTTTGAATCCAACTACAGGGTTTATCTAATCACTCTAGACTGTCTTAAGACAGAGCGTGCTTCAGATCTGTCAACCTACTTCTTAAATGTCAATTGTTCTTGACAAAAGCTGGCAAATTTGCACAAGCTGATGAAAATGAGATCTTCTGTGGCCTTAATGCTTTGTTATATGACATTAAGTGAGATGTATTTGCACAGGAAAATGGTGGTAAAATTCTGATTTTCATTTTATCGTGCAGAAGAAAAAAAACACATGGCTTTATGTTCTTACCAAATTGCCCACTTCAATGCATTTCATCTACTGAATAAAGCTTTTGCAGGGAAGTGAGAATGAGAATCCTCACGTACAACCAAGCAATGTAACCACTTCACTGAACAATCCACAGAATTTACATCCAAAGGTTGACACAGTCAACAATGAAAATTTACCTTTAAACTGCATTCACATTTACAGCTCATAATGGCTTATTATTTTAAAACCTTCTGAATTGAACAAAATACGATTTTTGCTTTCAATGACGCTCTGTGCTCAGTCTGATCTGAGAGAAACAGTCAAACAAGCTGGCAGCACTTGGACAACCAACTGGACAATAAAAGTCGAGAAAGATAACAGACTCATCATGTTTCCAGACCACAGCCTGAAACCTGCATTGAATTGAGTTTGAATTGATTATTTATTGGTTTACAAAACCAATAAATAGGTGACCTACAAAACCCAAGTTCTAAGCTAAAATTAACACTTCGTGTGTGAGCTTTGCAAGATTACATAGTCCTATCTGCCATTTCTGTCACTTTTGCTGTGTGAACACGGATTAGGTGAATATACAAACAAGGAACTTACTAGAAAATATTTGCGGATTTCCGGAAAATAAAAGCTTTGAACTGGATTCTAATTTAGCAAAATGTTTCTTTACTACACTATACATTTTCCATTAAAAACAGACAGTAAAAGTTTCAGTTTAACCCAAAATTCTGGCTCATCCAGACCATTTTGGGCAAAACAGAGCTTAAAAAAAGAAAATGAAATCTGAAATAAAGCTCTTCTCAGTGTACATCAAACCAGACTGCGACTCAGGATCATTCATCATAGACACCATTCTTCCAAACCAGTCCTTCTTTTTCATCTTTCTCCATCACAGAAGCAAGTCCATGTAAAATTACACAGATATCAAGGTCAGGGTGCATGTATGCTGTACCAGCAGTACAGTCTCCTCACAGGTAGCATGAGCTGAGCATGCAGCAGACCTGTAGGGGGCTCAGGATGAGCAGCAATGGATGTGCTGAAACAGGCAGAATCAGCTCACTGACACAGATGTCTAGTTGGGTGGACTCGCACTCTATTGTTTGATTCACAGTCACGGCCTGGAACAGCCTTTTTGCAGGAATTAACGAGACAAAATCAGAGAAATGGAGTGAGAGAGAAGCGATGCTTAAGAGTGGCATTTACATGAGAGCAAGCACAATAGTTTCATCCCACTCTAGCAGTATGCAAAGCGTCTCAGACGGACAAAATTGCTCTGTCTGGAGCGAGTAAGAAACACATAAAACAAAACAAAACACAATATTATTCCACTTGAAGGAAACTGAGCCCATGACTGCTAACAGATGCATATGACTGCACGCTTGTTTTGTCCACTTCCTCAGCGGTGTGAGGGGGAGGAGCAGATTGAAGTGAGAGTGATGAATACAAGGATGCTCTGACAGAGCAGCCCAGTTAGATTTAAAGCTGTCGCCTGTAAACTGATGCAGCTGAAAATATATTTAGAGGAACTGTACAAAAAGACAATCATTGCTACATGTCACAATAACATATGTATTTCAGAGTTTGGGTAAATTTCCTTGCACGTTTGCCTGCTCAGTATTTGGTAGCATTATATTTGAACTGCATGGCTTGGATATAACTTTTTTCTAAAAGCTTAAGATCTGGCATTTGGGCTCATTCCTCCTGACAAAGCTGGTGAAGCTCAGGCCTCCTTGCTTACAATTTTTTTTTTAAATCTCTACCCATACATTTTTTATGAATCTGACATTAAGCCCTTTGAAGTAGAATAAAAAACAACTATTTTATTGTCCTTAATCTACTTTATAAGACGATTGTGTGAGTCATTGTCCATTTAAAGACACATATTGTCATATGGCATGGTGGGTGACACAGAGACACAGAGACCCAGGTAATGATGAAAATAATGATGAGTTTAACGATGAAGATGCTCAAACAGTCAAACCAGGCGGCATGGCAGAGGATTAGCACACAGCTAAATACCGATAGCACGTCAAAAGGACTGAAAAGAGCGCTAAGCTCACATTAGACATACATTAGACAAGGACCCAATGACAACAGGTGGGACTAAATACACAAGGAGTGTAATCACAGGAACGAGACACAGCTGGGATCAATCAACGGGGAAGAAGCAGAAACAGACTCACAGGACAGAAACTGAACACAGAAAAACCTAAAAAATAACCACACAAAAACACGGATCATGATACATATAACTTCCTGGTTGATGTCTTCAGATGTTGCTTCAATATTTCCACATAATATTGTTACCTCACTATGCCATTTATTTTGTGTGAACGTCATTGGCCAGCTTCTTCAGCAGCTTCCTTGCTTTGGTTTTATATTCACAATTAGCTTTAAAATACGTGTCCCAAGTTTTGCCTCAGATTAGGGCTGAACGATATCAAAACTTGCAATATGTGATAATATTGCTAAATCTTGTTTTATCAAAATGACTTGCAACAAATAAACAATCATAAACTGTTGATGTCGTTCAGCTTTTGATTCATATTAAACATAGTACGTGGTTAAAGAAAATGTTATTCAGCAAATAAAAAAAAATCTAGTATTTCCATATCAATAAGTTTAACGTAAAAGTTGCTTCTTATTTCTGGCATTAAAACAAATTAGTTGTAGTTTCTGATTTTAGCATCTCACTGCTTCTTTACCTTATAGAGCTTATAGAGTTGCATTAAACAACAAGTGTCAACAAATATACAGGCGCATGAAGAGAGCCCGAGTCCATTGTACTTAAATAATTCCCAGACACTTACTATGGCCTTGGCAATTCTTCAAAAAATGAAGATTTCAGACAATGATGTTGTATTACTTGTATTGTATTACTAACCCTAGCGCTGATTAATCAAAATGTTGTTAATTAATCAATCGGAAACTTTTGAAAGCTGTGAATTTATCATCTAGTATTTCTCAGTGTTTCATAAAGGAAAAGCAATCTAAACCTTTGAATTTGAAAACAGATATTACTTTGGTAATCCTAACTGATGTAAAATAGAAAACATTTAGTCAACGTTAATTTACACAGTGAGCGAAAGACGCAGTGTGCACACACTGTATGTATACATCTGTTTTCAACTTTATATGCATGTTCTACATTTGTAATCAGGTCAGAAACGGCCCCACTAATCAACATGCAATCAGTTAAACACTGGCATTTGCATTGCAGTTTCAACGAATACAAAGGTGGAAAAAGCCACTGCAATCTTCATTTCAGAAGGCTAGCTTTTAGAAATACTGAATCCACTTCCCTTTTTCAGTCTATAATTTCTTTCATGTAACCGTTTCACCAAATAGTGACTTGAATGGGGAGTCGGAACAGAATAATGTCAGAGCAAAATAGGCAATTCACTGGAGGAAGTTGATTTTATTCCTCGTCTCATTCCCACCTCAAAGCCAGACTAAGATAATCTCCATCCATCAGTTTAGAAACCTGTCATTTCCCCTCACCTCTGCACAGCAACGTCTGCAGTTCAAGGGTAAACAGTTTATATTTTGCCTCCCGTTTTTGCCCTTTCACTTCAATCAGCTTCATTCTTACTTGGAGATTGCTGATAGATTGCTGAACGCAGTTCGCGCCCATGGCTTGCGAGGGCAGTCGTTATTCAGTTAAAAGGTCACAATGTGTTCCAAGAGCAATATTGTGATGTATTGCAGACTTACTTTGCTCCCTCCTTCTGTCTTTGCTGCTTCAAAGGGAAAAAAAAAATATGACAAACCCATTGTCAAATCGTCAGGGAGCCCGGTGACAGAAAACGAGGCTTGACAAAGTGTATCACTGACAGTGTGTGGCCGGTCAATTGTTCAAGACTTTACACACACATGTGCCCACACACACGAACAAGCACCCCACAGAGTATTCCAGCAGACATAGGAGTGGAAAAACATGCAGACACGGCCGTCTCTCAAAGCAATTACAGCAGATTGAAACCAAATTAAATTTGAAGCCTAGAGCAACACCGGCGACTGAACGCCCATGACAGATATGACAGGGAGGAATGGGAGTGCTGCGGGACCAAAAGTGGGAGCAGTGATGTAGGAGAACGGCAGGTGTGGGTCACAGGGGGAGAGAGCGGCATGGACAGAGGAGAAGGTAGGGAGAAGTAGGGCAGAGAGTCGGTGTCATGCAGAAGAAACATCAGCAGTGAAGTCTAGCAAGATTTAACACACCATATGGATAGCTTTAACTATATATTTTATGTGATTCTGCAGAGACTTTTGAAAGCAACCCATATGTTTCTGGTCGTACCTCAAGGGCTGCCGCTAGTTGAAATGACTTTGCTTTACATTCATTACCAAAATAAACCACGTTGTACATTTTAAACTGGCTTAAGATGTATCCTCTGTCACCCTGCGTTTCATTATATGCACTTTTCCACAGCTGGAGGCTAGTAATGGTGAACATTGTTTTTTAATTCAGCCAGTGACAAAATTCACGTGCCTCAAATAACCAGCTGTTTTTTTCTTGTGTTAAACTAGTTTTAAGTTGCAACTACAAGCTGTTGTTGTCCTACAGATGAAGCCACAATAATAAAGGGAAGAAAATGTAAGAAAATGAAAAGTTTTTCGATATTAATTTAAAATTAAAGACCGAGACTAAATTTATTTTGTGGTATTCATTATATATTGGGAGGAAATCACATTAAATAATCTCTGCAAAGACGTGGACACCATTTTTATTTATCCTGGGACAATACTGTCTGTAAAATAATTTAGAATTATTTCTGCAATAACAATAATAATAAAAGGTTGTTTGTTTAGATGGTGTTTCATAGATCCATTATACTTCAGTTTTGTTTGATGTTATAAATTGTATTTCGGTTGTTTTTGTGTAAAATGGGCAAAACTGAGCAAACACAGGTGAGCTGAGCTGTGGATCAACAAAGTATTGAGTGAATACTTATGTAAATATAATTTCTTGGTTTCCCATTTTTAATACATTTTCAAATCAGTCAAAAATGTTCTTCCCGAATTGTTATAATGGACTGTTTGTGGATAACAAATCTGAGGAATGATTTAGAAAAAGGCTGTAGCATAACAAAATGTGGGAAAAGTGAAGCGCTGCAAATATTTTCCCGAATTCACTGGACACCAGGCCAGTGAAAGCGTACAGCAATCTGGACAGCGGGAAAAATTAAAAACACACTACATGCTTGGTACAGATAAGTAGATTTTCACAGTTTTTAGTCCTCCACAAAGTATCACTTCTCCACTTTCATTATTCTAGTCAAAGAAATCACAGAATTAGTTCTGGTGGCTCTTAAACATCTGATGTTATCTCCCCCTCCTGAGTGAACAGCTAATCCTCCTCTCTTCATTTTTTTCTCTCTCTAGCCAAGCTCCGTCTCGTCTCTGTTTCTCCTCCCCAACAGCAAACTATCTATCTCCCCCCGAGGAGGTTTTTTCTTTTTAAAAGTGCAGAGGAATAACGCTAAGTGGCACAGCATTAAAGTACAAACAGAGTGTGCTGGGTAGCTATGTGAGCACACATGAGGAAGACTCTAATCACCAGCCAGTGGACTTAAAATGTCTGATAACTCAGGAGTTCTGGCTCTTCTCTCTCTCTCTCTCTCTCTCTCTCTCTCTCTCTCTCTCTCTCTCTCTCTCTCTCTCTATCATTTCCTTCATTGCTTTAAGTCTGAATATAGAAATCCAACCCCAGCATAAAGAGCTCTGTTAGTAAAAGCATAATCATGGATCTATGTTGAGGTCTATACTTCTGCAGCAAGATGATGTAATTTCAATTGATAATCCGCTGCAGCTTCCTGTAAGCATGAACAAATTAAAGATAAAACAAGGTTTATGTGGCAGATATTTTACCACTTCTTCATAGAAATATCATTTTGCAGGCAATACAAATGATCCGTCTGCTCTGTGTCCTCCTCATTCAGTCGTAATCTATCACTAATAGTTTGTAAAACAAAAGCAAACCAAACATTCGAAGAGATGCGATTTACAGACTATGTCACTTTCTTAAAGAAACAGAGGCCCAATTTCAAAGCGTTAAATTTCAAAGTCATATTTCTTCTGTAGAGAATTTTTATAACAACTGAAGATAACACAGATACTTGATTGTACTATAAAATGACACTATGTGTCTGGAAAATACATAGTACCGCCCCTTTTTGACAAAGCTAAACACAAACAGTGCACACACACTGCAAAAAACATTAAAAAAAATGTACACAAGGTGGCGCCAACAAGAACAAGAGGAAAACTTCTGCATTTTTGTCATATCTACAAATGCATGTTGTTCATTTTAGCTGTAAGAGAATGAATGCATGTCTTCTGACATATAAATTATAAATATACACAATATGCTCTGCTTTTCTCTTGATGGTATGTGTTATTTTACTAATTGCATCAGGGGGAAGTCGTTACCTTAGAAGTGTCAATGTTGGAGCAGACATACATGCATCTAATTTTAGGATTAGAGTAAGTAAACTCAGACTTAAATTCATTTAGTCTGTTCCTATCAGAAATCATTAATGGTCACTCATGGCAGAATGAATAAAAAGAATACCGTCCCTTTTTCTTACATTACGGTTATTAAAGGGAAATATAAATATATTAATACCAGTATCAGTAGGTCCAAGTGTCACAAACCCTGAAGATTTGAAATAGGCAAGTGAATATTTAATTGTCTGTTGGGCCTTTGATAGATTTTTGGAAAAAAAAACTCTACTAAATGGCTTCTAAATATACAGAAAAGAACAAAGCAGAACACATTAGCAAGTCAGATACTTCAGAAACACATAAAAAGCGAGAAGGGAGAGGCGAGACGACAGGTGGGCAGCAATGGCGCAGTATAACCTTGACGAAGAGCGTCTTCTGACAAGCATCTGCCTCGCGTAATAATTTTGAAATAATCTCCATCCACAAAGGCCCAGCAGTCTGGCGAGGAAAGCGCTCTCTGGCTGATCGATCACTCCGATTCAGACAGCTGCCGCTCTCATTGTGCACAGGCCTGACATCGATCTTAGTCCGTTCTCCTTCCCCCTCCGTCGGACGGAGGAGGAGGATGAAAAAGTGGGACAGAGTGAAGCTGGCGGTGCCAAACTAAGGGAAATAAAAAGGCATGCAGATTGGAAATCTGATTTTAGAGAATATAGAGCAGAGAAAACTGGCTGAGGGGGAAACAGAAAACCTTAACAAAAGCAAAAGGGCGCATTTCCACAAACTATTAAACAGGGCAGACGTTGTCCCCCGTGACGCTTCGCTGTTCAACCAATATCATCCACCGGACAGCAGACAAAGCTTTTGTTGAAAGCCTGTGAAAGAGCAGCAGGTGGCCACCCACTTTCATAAAAGAACACACACTAGCACACACAGGCACAACCCTTCAACACATCCAATTACTACTCAGCATTGTGACAGCATTAACTGCCACCGTGCATGTGGCCCCTGGCTATTAATTGACTTTTAAATAGTCTGCCATTAGCATCAATTTAAATGAATAGATGTACTCCTCCGCCTTAACTCAGCACACTATGGTGAGGCTGCTGTTAGGAAGCAGAACCACTGAGTCATCTGGAAAAAAAAACACACACACACTGCGCAACAAGAACGGTTTAAAGTAGCAGAGTGATGACAAAGTGAGACTCTAAAATATGCCATTATCATACATACCCTGATTGCAGTATTAGAAATGCAGTGTAAAGCCACACTGAAACCCCTGAATGAAGCACTTGTCCTATCTAGAGTGTTCAGCTTCTGGAGGACAAGAATAGAAATTTTAGCCTTTCATCTTTGTTTACTCAGTAAAACTTGAATAAAATATAAAAAGGGAGAAAATGCAGAAAGAAAAGTTTTTTTTTCTATCTTCAAAAACAAACTGTTGACACCAACAAGAAAGCAGCAATTATCTGATTAGTAGCCTCCAGCCTTAGCCAACATTTAAGGGTTGGAAGTGCTCTTGAGTGAGAAAAAAACAATTAAGCCAAAAGAATACGAGTATACTTTAAAAAACTAAATGACTGGTTTCCATGGATATATTGTCAGCCATTTTGTGTGCGACATTTTAGCACTAAACTGCATATTTGATTTTTTTTGACAGTTTTTCAGTTTGACATTCAGCCTGGTTCGGTTTATCAACTCTGCCGGTTTTGGGCGTATCATAGGTAGTCAGGAAGCTGAATATGAAGAGACAAGGTGTGGAAACAATCATCTCATCTTTAATGTAGGTCTAGACAACCTAGATGAAACATCTATCACTGTGTATGTGTTTCATATTAGTCAGTATATAAAATTATTGTTTAGTTTTTGTTTCAAATATTTGAAATAACATGACCTGCTCTGTTTTATCCACAGTTTTCACTGTTTTCACTATTTTTAAGCCGTTATGAGGCTCCTCAAACACTTAAACTGCTGCAGTTACTCAGCAAGTAATCGCTAGGCAACCAGAAGTTCCTCAACAAGATGTTGCTAGGCAACCAAAGAGCGAGTGAGTGAGTTGATGACACCAACCTTGCTTAGCTGGGTCAGAAAACCTTTCTTCTGCCTTCATCCCTCAGAAGGCTGTGTGGTGTCCAGGTCAGTGAAATTTTTTAATCTATTGATATTGATCACGTTTCACGATATTTATCGTTATTGATTGATTGACCAGCCCTACTTGAATGTGAACAAACTAAAGGAAATGGTTGTAGATTTCAAGAGAAACAGGACTAGGTAAACACTGGTGGAGGAGTATAAACACGTCTGTGGTCACATGGACAACAGAATGAACTGGAGTTGTAACAAAACAGCTGGCAAGAAGATACACAGTCGACTTTACTTGAGGAAAATGTTGCATATCTTTGATTAGTCTGTTGTGGAGACTGTAGCATCTTCTGCCATCATCTGTTAAGGTAGCGTTATCAGAGCCAGGGACTTAAAAAGGCAAAACAATCCACTAAGTGTCTCCAGTCAGAGGCCTCTTTAGAACCGCTGCAACACAGACCTCTACAGGAGGTCTAATGTCCATAGCCATCAAAAACTCTGAAGAAAGTTGTATGATATGAGTTATAACAACATTTAATTTCCCGCTGGGCTTAATAAAGTATTTTTGAATTTAATCGAATTTGAACTATGTCGTAAAAATGAAACTACATCTGGTTAGTCTTGTTTTAAAGTTGCAGTTGAAACAATATCTAGACCATCATCCATGACATCATATAAATGTCATGGATGTTCAATGGGGGTAAATGGGAATTTATTTCTGAGTTCTGTCCACGCATGATTTGCTGGAATGCCATGGGAATCCATCGAGCAAGGGCAGCGTATCAGAGTCATTTACATAGTAAAAATGCAAAAAAAAAAAAATGTTACTGAACGTTACTTTAGCAAGACAGAGGTCTTATAAAGACTGTAGCTGTGTGTTTCAACTCAGATATGTCTTTAGAAAGAAACAACTGTCTAGCAGAAACTGGAGCAAAATATCTGTCATACGGGAAAAAAATAAAAGAAAAATAGTACAGCATCTGAAACATCAGGGGGGAGAGAGTTTAGTAGGTCACAATTGCAATATGTAGGTCAAACAACGTGTTTCTTACCTCACATGCAAGCTACTGAGTATTACAGCATTTCCATGAAACTTATTTCCATAAAGTATTGTTGAATGAGTAAAATTTACATCAGGAAATAAAATCCTGACCAGAGCATCCCTTGTTATAAACATGTGATTCAGATGGCTGGAGGATAGAAGGACCTTTTATGGGAGGTCAAAGGGTCACAATGAGAGCAAAGACTGTTTCTGTGGCATTTTATAAACATTTTTCTCCTCAAAATATATGCAACACATCCGTGAAATACTTGTATAAATATACGTATGAAATTCTGACAGATTATTTAAACCTTAATATTCCTTGATATTAGTAACCAGCCCCAAAGGGAAATTAAATCTTGTAATTTATTTTATTTTATTCATTCATTAATCCTACAAATACACTGGCACACTTCCATTTCCTCCTGGCTTTCTTGGTGTTCTCATCCAGGCAAACTATTTTAACAATATTCCTCCTTTAAACACATTACAACTCATAAGATAGTGGTTCTGAATTTATGCCTTCAGTTCATTTAATATTTAAGATTAAGATTAACTTAGATATTTGACAATGATAACTTCTCTGCTCAAAGGCATATTTTTGTAAAAACAATCGCTACAGCTCAGTTCTCATTTCCAATATGGACACTTTGTGACAGTTTGTGACAAACAAGGATTTAAAGTCATTTTCTATAATCTAATATAAGCAACAACAACAAAAATACTGGTTATGTGACTAATAAATATTTTTGCAACAACTGGGAGTTGATCAGAGTTATTTTGGTTTGCACTGTGATCATATTTGGTCATATTCTCATAAGTCTCCTGGTCCAAGTGGAGATCAGAATCACAGTGAATGAAAACTGAGTATAATTTAAAATGTTTGGTTACACATTATTTGAAGGGGTTCGGATAAGACTGACATGACACTGTCATAAACATGACATAACCACCGTCATGAACATGAAGGAATCTTCATCAATGTCTATGACTTGTAATGAAGTGTCATTCGGTAAATAATGACACTTTTAATGTAATTATTATTTCACTTTGATTAAAAATGTCTTTATTTACCAAGTGTAACTTCATGACAAGAGTCATAAATATTCATGAAGGCTCCTTCATGTTCATAGCAGATGTCATGTCCGTATTATGCACATCCCTTCATAAAGACCAAATGTTTTTAATTGTATATTTGATTTGTTTCTAATCAATTACCAATAGTTCACTGCTGCTATTCTGCAATGTCTGGCGTACGGTACAACATACGTCTTTCAGGATGGGAAGTAAGAGGTTAGATGTTTTGGTCTTATTGAGATAAGTTGAACTCTAGCTTGTAAATTTGTAATCAATGATAGGGATTAATGTGTATCCAAGGAGGAGAAAAAGAGGTAAGTTACTTTTATCAGCGGCTGCTAAGATTACAGAAGCAAGAGACGCCGACAGAAAAAATGTGCACAGAAAAGAAAAAAAAAGAAGAGGAACGAGTGAGATAATTATTATCACAAAGGTGGTTTTCCAAGGTCAATATGTGAGATTCTCCTCAACTATCTCTTTGAAGCAGAAACCCCCTCCAGTGTCTCGTCTCTCCTTCGCTGCCTCCAGGTAAGCTCCTATCAACCCTTCACCGCCTCTCCAGCTACAACTGTCATTCTCCCAGTAGGAAAAACTGCCTTCAGTCCCTGTGGTCACCACGGCTCACTTCTTTTCAAGCACAATCATCCATTTAGTTGAGAAACAACAGGGCTTCTCTCCATGCATTTTGGGTAACCACCGGCCGATGAGGAAATTGGGTAACTCGGCATTAAAGCACTTCTTTTGGCTTCAACTTTATTTGCACAAAGAGGGAAAACAACTGCCAGTCATAAAAAGTTTCAGGTTATTAGGTTCATGCAGGCTAAAACAGGGTGACAGAGTTATGACGAGCTGTCAAAGTTCAAGACTGGGGGGTAAAACCATAAATGAGGAAAAAGAGGAGGAAACATTGGAGGATGAAGGGTAGTGAGCTGTAACAGCGAGGCAGGTGAACTGAAAACTCCTCCTGAGGACTGAGAAGTCTTTCCGTCTTAAATCACTGAAACAAAATGATTTGCAAGACATTTAATTAAGTATTCTATATTTTATACATTTATCCAATATTCTGTATTTTACGCTTCATGCATTGAGAAACAGCACAGCTAAAGACACATCAAGATACTACAATGTTTATTCGCTGCACTGGCCAGCTTATATGAGTGATTTTTCTCCCTAATTGACACAAAGTTGCTTAAAATGAGCTGAAAAATAGCCGTAAGTGAATCCAAGAGAATGAATAATGCCATGCACACTAAAAATAAACTAGATCGCAGTTCTGCAACGCTAAGAAGATACTGGGCTCTTTAACATCTCCACATCTTGTTAGACAATAACCACAGACCTTTGTGATTTATAATTTTATGTAACAGATCAATAAAAGTTACACATACAGTAATATTCAATAAATTAGAATATATCCCCCCAATGAGTTTCTTTTGTTAGACTAAAAGTACCTTTAGAAATTAATGACCTTCAAGCAGGTATTACAAATATTTTCATTAAGACAATATTTCTGTTGACAGTTCAAGAGGTATGAGTAATTTCTTAAGATATTGCATATTGTAACAGGGTTTTATTATTTTAGTAATATTATAGATGGGAAGTTTGTCAAAATTAGCTTGTTTACTTGTTTATTGTTTTTTTTAAGTTCTGCTGCTCTGCTCTTGACAGTTGGTGGTTACCATAGCAACCAGTATCTGGCAGCTCCCTCCCCTTTTTTCTGTTGCCGTCGGTAACTGTAGTATTTATTAGGATCAGCTCTGTGTTTTCTTTACAAATATTATGTTTTAACATATATTTTAGACTGATTTAATAATATACATTATAAGCAATTTTTCTATCGTTTGTATGTCTCAATGTTCTCCATTTTAGTTATGTTTAATTTTACAAATGTTAACTGTTGTTAACTGCTGCTAACTGTTGCTAGCTGCTCATTGGGAGCCATTGCTTGGTAGTTTGTTTAGGGTTATTTATTCTATTTTATTTAATGTTTACACATTAAATAAATTTAATGTATAAACTTATTTAATGTTTATACAATGTTTATGCATTAAATAAAATAAATAGCTGCTGAACTTTATTTCCTCTTTTGTTACAATAAATATGTTAAACCTGAACGTGTCTGTCGTGAAATGAACCTACTGGACCTGAGACTAACATAATAGGGTTATACACATACACTAAAAAATAGTTTTTTCAGATTCCAAGTTGTTTAAAAACAGAAACAACAAAACAGGCTTCACACATTCAAGAAATTTCCTGTTAACAGGATGCCAGCATATGTTGCTCCTAAACCTGTAATAGAGTTCAGCCTCAGCGGCGCCTTCACAGATGTGCAAATTTCCTACACCTAGTGCAGCAACGCAGCCCCAAACCATCACTGATGCAGGCTTCCTAACTGCTGATAACAAACCACTCACTTCCTCTCCCCTTCAGCCCTAAAAGGATGTGAACTCCGCAATTTAAAAAAAAAAAAAGATTTAAAATGTTGATATTTCAGACCACATGTCAGTTTTACCTTAGTCCATTTGAAATCAGGTCATGTTATGAAAGGCAGCAGTGTTTCTGAGTCTTAATTGGGATTTGTTTTAGAGCATTTGAACATCATTCACCTGCAGTATTTATTAGAACTTATTTGGACACGTCGCCTATGTAAACTAGCAGTAGGAGATCAAACTTTAATATTTATGTTTGTGCAAAGGAAAGAAAAATATGAAGCTGAAAATGTCCTGTTTACTTTTTATCTTGAAAGGATGCTAATTGGGATAATTTGTGATGCAAATAGATAAATGCTACTATAAAAGCAAATATTTTAAAAAGGAAAACAGACAAAAAAAATTGAGTATTTATTTTTGTGAATTTCTGTTTATGTACATTTTCATGCCCTCTATTTTTTGTGCAGCATCACAAGCTTTTGGAAACCAGGTTGAATTTGTTCATACAGTTACAAATTATGAATAAAATGCTTCGTTTTGAACTTGAAAAAAAAAATTATTGCTTATCTGTTAAAGCAGGGGTGACCAAGCAGTGGCCCGGGGGCCATTTGCAGACCTTGGAATGATCTTGAATGGTAGAATTTTTTTCCACCAGCACAAATGGATAATGGAAAAGGACATATTTTCAAAATGATAGCGTGGGGTTTTTTTAAACATTTTTTCTGGTATTAGTGGCGTCTATTTACAATAAGTATGGAACACCACCAATGTCAAATAAAATCAATACTCCAAAAATTCTGGCAAAAAATAAACAGGGTATTTTTGTACATTTCTTGCGTAAATTCCTTTAAACAAGAAATGGTTTTTCAAAACTGGATATATTTTTTGCGACTACAGCAATCAAAGCATTTTGAGTAACTAAAACATTGCCAATACCTTGATCAACTTCAAATGTAGAATATTTAAGAAGGATTTAGATACATATGTTTAATTCAGATTCAAGATTACATTTTTCTGGTTTTGTCAGTTTAACATAAGGCTGATGCTGCAAAAAAGCATATTTACTTAAACGCCAGTGTGCCAGTAATCACTGTTGTCGATGTAGGTGTCAATAGTTGCCTCAAACCTATAGGTAAAACATACTTTGTTTATTTTCCCAAAACACACAGTGTGTGTGTGCGAATCAGTAGGCAGGCTCTGGCCAATCACTTCAGCGAATGCCTTTATACATCAGTAAAAGCCCTGCTTCTGTTTCGTATAACCACTATTCCACACCACTGCCAAAACTAATATGAGACGAAGCAACAAGCAGAGACAGACTCTGAATGGCTTCCACTTAAGGAACAAACACAACAGAAGAGAAAGCGACAGCACAGTGCAAATAAATGAAAATGTGGGAGAAATGGAACGGAGAGAATAATTTAATCTGAATCTCCTTCATCCAGCCAAGGAGAACCGAGCTCGAGGGGGAGACACAGGGGGGGATAAGGAGGTGAGGAACCCGAGGCGTGTCAAGTGCTCTCGCTCGCAGGGCAGAGCCAAGGTGGTGGGGGTCCAGAAAGCCGGGGCCAAGAAAGATTAACTACTTCCTCTGATGAAAAAAAACCCAAACCACAATAAAAGGCATGCCAACCTTTAACCACCATTGACCTCTGAACCAATGTCCGAATCATAAATCCATCCATCCATCCATTGTCTTTACACCCTTGTCCCTTAATGGGTTTCGGGATGTCCTGGTGCCTCTCCAGCTAACGTGGGGAGAGGCGGGTCACCCTGGACAGGTCTGTCCACAACACAGAGACACACAGGACAATCATGCACACTCACTCATATCTAGGAGCAATTTGGAGAGGCCAATTAACCTGACAGTCATATTTTTGGACAGTGGGAGGAGACTGGAGTACCCAGAGAAAACCCACGCATGCACAGGGAGAACATCCAAACTCCATGCAGAAAGACCAGGGCTGGGAATCGAACCCAGAATCTTCTTGCTGCAAGGCAACAGCTCTACCAACTGCCCCACTGTGCAGCCCCCAGTGTCTGAGCCACACCTAACAATTCAGTTTATTTATGTCGCCCCAAATAAAATAGACGTATTAAAGATCAATATTCACATCCATAAAAGGTTTTCCATCCAATTAAAACTGGTTGACTTCAGTTCCTACTGAATGAGGATGTAGCTACACCCTGATAGCATTGGGTCTTTAGCTTTGCAGAAATCTTTCACACTGGACATGCATGTAGTGACTTTCTCTTTAACAGAAGGAAACCTTATGAGGTTTCTGGGCCATGATGAGCATTTTACATAAAACAGCTCAGCCAGAAAAATAGAAAGAAAATGCTGCTCCTTTGAGATATAGGCTGTATGGGCCTTGAGGTGTTCATAACATCATTTTAACTTTTACTATTATTGTATAATGACACAACAGCACAAGAGGCTAAATAAGAAATAAAAGTGACGTAGATCCACCAATTATAGAAATCATATTGCAGCAAGATTAATATACATTTTTGGTTATCTTCTTAATGGTCTTCTAAAGAACCATTTTCATTTGGTGTAACTGAGCTAAAATTTTCTAACTGAACAGATTTTTCAGAGCACTACTTTTCACCTGTAATGCCGTGACTTTAAATGAAATAATTGTTTGTACTGAGAAAATCCACAAGCTTTTAATAAGTCAAAATAAATGTCATTATTTTCTGAAGTTTTTCAATAATTCAATCTTCTTTAAAACAGCTTTTGAATAAAGTGCATAGAGAATAATTTAAAAAAGTGCTACTAAGATGCTGGTTTGTTCACTTTCCAAATGTATAAAAAGATTTTCTCTAATGCTACTACTGTTATACTGTATGTTAATCCTACATTTATCTAGATCGGGTGAATTAAACCTTTTTTTAATCGTATGGCTCACACAAAAATGTAGAACTTAAGATTTTCACTCTACAATACAACAATAATCTAAAATTGTAATTAATTTGTTGTTTCCAACATGACTTGAGTTTAGTTTGTTTATTTCCCCAAGTGTTTAAGAGCAAAACCTATCTGGGTGTTCAAAGATTATTTTTCATTTCAATAGATTTCTTGCAACTGGAGATACTTTCTAACAGCTAAATAGATGTAAGCAAATACAGCGTAATTTAATATTATCAAAGCAGAAAACATATGAATGCATTTTGTGATTTATCGGGTTACTGTAAAACTTAACTTTTGGAAACCCCTGCTATGACATACTGAAGAACCTCCAAACACAGACACTATGTGACTAAAACTTGTAGTTTTTAGTATCTTAAAAGCACAATGTACTTTAGTAGAAAAAAATAACCAATGCTATTTGGTATCTTTGAAAGCAGTAGTAGTAGATCGACTTCATCTCTAATCCTCCTAGATTTCCATCTTGTAAGTCATTTTATTACCTGGTTGATGATTCAGCTTATCAGGATCAACCAAAACGGTTCTCATTGGAAGATGTTTAGTACAAATGTTTCTGTATTCAAACAACACAGATGCTTCGATAGAAAGTCCTTCTATCTTTGTTGCTCGTAGATAGTAAGTAGCCGTTGCTAGTGAGTAAATGTTTCCTTTCGCTGACAGCTGGCCTGTTATCCGCAGTCCACCTCCAATCCTGGAAAGCTGGGATTTATTCCAGTCAAGTTCTGCTTGAATGAGGGCCTTTTCTTGTTTCTTGTGGAAACAAAAGGGACAAATAATGGGCTTGTCTTCTGATAAGGAGCTCTTAGTTTCTGACAGATCATTGATTGGGAGAACAAGGGCTATTTTCACAGCATGTCGCTCTTTGGGAACACGATACATGCAAACACACATAAAAAAATAAAAAAAAACACCATATTGATGTTACTGTGAAAGCTGACGTTCCTAACCAGTGTTCAATGTTCTGGATCTCCATAGACAGCAGGATGGCCTGCTCTGTCCCATCCTGAATACCCGCAAGATTTTTGAAATCTTTAATTTAGGGAACTTGATGATGGATCTAATAATTTGTGACAGAAAAGCAATTAACAATAGTTTGTGGACTATTTTTAACAAAGAAAAAAATAACACATGCCACAGCATTTGACGTTTCTTCTGTGTATTTTGGATTTCCCTCCATGTTTCCGTCACCTCTTTTTCTGATTGTTCAACAGGAAGACCATAAGACAAGACAATCCAACGAGGTAAATAATCCCGATTCGAAGTCGGAGCAGTCCCAACGTCCATCTGAGCAGACTAGGTCACTCTTAGTGCACCACACACAGCAGGAATATCTTACTGGATTATCATTAGAGCTGTCATGATAATCTGCATAACTATGTTGCTGTGTAAACCAGGCATTACCTGCATGTGCCAGGTCAGAGTTGCTCTACCAAATGAATACCGCAAGAAGAAATCCTGGGTGACTGACTTAAAAAAATAACCTGTTGTACTTCAGTAAATCAGTTAGGTCAGTTTATACCAAGCATGTTGCTAGGTGACGAGCTGGAGTTCTACTGTGGTTGCTAGGCGACGGTGTGGTGCCTATCCAATGTAAATGAATTGGTAGATTTTTGAAACAGCTTATTTTTCTGACACCAAAAAACATTAACTTATTGCCAGAAAATGGCCGTGTAGTATTTTAAGTCTCTTTTGCTGTTTTTAGAAGCAATTTAGACCCAAATAAAAGTAAAAAAAAATATGAAAAATGTTAATTTTGCATAATAAGATCCCTTTAATAAAATAAGTCTGCCTCTAGCATCAAAATGGAGGGGCCAGATTGCTGGAAAAAGAGTGTGTTTGATTACTTGTGTATGTGCAAATGGAAGGTGCTTCTCATTTATTGTCATCATAGTTTTACTTCAGCATTAAATAAATATAAACTTAATATCCATAGATTTGGAACTACTTCTACTCCTCTATTTCTCGATGTTTTTCCTTTATTATTGAGTTACCTAATAATCACCGTCCTAATTCTTTTGCAGATTTCTTATAAGATAAAGGAGAAGAAAGCCCTTTAAGTATAAAAACATTCTAGTTATAATAAAGTATTAGTTTCTGATCCAAAACATTAAGCATTGGTTAGGAGACATTTTATTTTGAAACAACATTAATCTGCTGGGTTTTTTTTCAGGTGTGTTTGTGGGGTTTCCAAGAGCGACATACTGTGAAAATGGCCCTTGTTCTCCTGATCAATGGTCTGACAAAACTAGGAGCTCGTCGGTGGAAGACAAACCCATTATTTGTCCTTTCTATTCTACAAGGAAGAAAAAAGGAACCCAGACTCGACTGGAATTACAGCACAGCTTTCCAAGACTGAGAAATACTGTGGATAACAGGCCAGCTTTCACCAAAAGGAAATATTTAGCTTACCAAAATACATTACAGACTGCTAACCAGCCTAACATAATGCAAAATTACAATTTTACGGCAGAAGCATGCTCTCCACAAAAAGATGCAAAAATAATGGTTTACACCAGTATAGTTTAAAAAAGGTTCAGAAAGTCTTGTTCTGTGCATCCTTACTAACTAAAAAGCTTTGTCCTGTTTGGTTTCTCAGTCGATGTTACTTTGAAAAAAAGGAAGTGAAAGACGATCAGTAGAGGACGGCAGGATTGAAAAGATTATAACAAACTTGGGAAGTAGGAGAGTAAATGCGTTTTCATTTATCATAAATGTGAGCAAATTGGAATTACAAAAATGCATTTACTTAAAGGAAATGCACCGATTTTGAAAGAAAACACATTTTAGGATAAAGAGTTTTTGTGACAGGATGAAATGGTTTATCAACCATATTAGATTTTTTTGGAAAACTGCAATGGAAACACTGTTTTTTTTACATGACACCAGTTTGTGGATACAGCAGCAATGTGCTCATTTGTAGGCATTGACCTCCTTGGTACAGCTGCCTTAGAGGTCTCACAACATCTCAGTTCATCAAAAGTTGAGTTTGTCATTTGGAAGTATTGAAACCATAGCTACTCTATAAAATGTCCAACTACAATCTCTCCAAAATGGCGCACCTACGTAGCTGCTTCAATGCCTAAATAAGACGCCAACGTCTCCACTGATGGCTTACAACAAGCGCTGAACTATAAATATATTATATCTCATGTAAGTTTTATCATTTATCATCATGAATTTTAATGACATATCATATGAACAAACGTTTACATGTGTGATTTTGATTGCATTTCTTAAGTAATGGAAACACAGCAAATGTGACATCAGCAGAACATTGGAAAAGTTTTGCACACATTTTTAGTGGAAACGCAGCAACTGTCAGTTTTTTATTTAAGAAAAAATACTTAACTGTTTTACAGCAGGAACACAGAAAAACAAATTTCATGTCGCCCCATAACGACCAAAAAAACAAACCTAACAAGTCGCTACTTTTACACTGCACTCACGTTCTGCATAGCACAATGTCCATTTTTTTATTTGAAAGCTAAGGGGGTTTAAAAAAAACCCTCCTTTCCTAAAATTGATCTTTTCAATTGTGCCTTCTAGAAGAGAAAACAACGAGTAGACTGCCTTACGGGGGGGGAAAAAAGGGCTGCGTTTTAGCACAGCAATTCTCAATTCAAGTGTCTGTGTCCTTTTCTCTCCCTGCTCTGCAGATACAAAATCACAAATGGGAGACTAAAAATATATGTTTCATGCCGCTTAGAGAGACAGCTGCATAAAAGCACAAAGCAGTTATTTCTATTCACTTGTCTCTCGCTGACGGGGAAATGAAGAAGTGAAGCAGATGCTATGGATACGTGAACGAGTTGCTTAAACAGGGAGGGTCTTTTTTTCACTTTTGTTCCAAGTAGTTTGATAATTAATTGCTTTTAACATCCCTCCACGTCCCACCACCACAGCTAAAAAAAATTAGGAGGAAGGAGATAGTGAACTACCCTGCTATTCCAGTTCACTGTCCAACTGTGAGTCAGTTTAACTTGCATGGATGCAAATAAAACAAAAAAGCAATCAGGAAGAACCAGTGATGAGACAAAAGTTGCCTTTGACCCATTTTTATGGCAATTTCTTCCATAGTTCTGCATTTAGCACCAGTTTCACTAGAAGTAGGATCTACCAGAACCTGAATCTGGTTTATCATGTTGTCCAGTTTTCCCAGTATTTTATAAGATTGATTCCCTGCCTTTACAGGGAACCATCATTTTATACAAAGATAATGTCAGAAATATATAAGAGATCAAACTTGTGTTTGTAGAAACAAGGAAGAGATATATACCCTCACTGGTCACATTGCTTCCTGTCTCACTGTTTAACACAAACTGTGAATGATTATATTAGCAAAGCAGGAAGTACATTAAGGAAGATGTAGTGAAGTATAAACTGAGCATCGGGATGAGAGAGACATGGGATTTAAGTATCTTTGAATGTCACATGGTCCTTCCAGATGGACTGATCTGAGTATTTCAGAAGCTGCTTAAACTCCTTGGATATTAAAACACAACCATCTTTAGGTTTTACAGAAGATGGTCCAAAAGAAAGAGAAAATATCCAGTGAGATGCATGGAAGAAAATGTTTTGTTGATTTCACAGATCAGAGGAGAATGGAAGCATGGGTTTGAGATGTTTCAGCAGAGTCTCTGTGGACTTCAGGTGGTGTAGAAAATGCTGTAGTTTAGACCACATAGCAGTGATGTTTAATATGTTTAATATTTAATATGAATCTGTTAAACAACGACAGGATCCACTTCCTCCAGCTGCTGATAACTTACCAGATAATAGTAACTTGTTTAATACTTTGCTGATTTAAAGGAGAGTCTACTCGATTTCTAAAGAACATCAGACTGTTGAGCTTTAAGATGCTTTAAGTTTATAGTCTGATTTTTTATCCACTTCTTGGTGGCATAGTTTATGTAAGGGCACAATGACCTTATCTGGCTTTTCCTATTTCCCTGCCTCACAGGAGAAATGCCTCTAAATAAAAACCTCGTTTAACAAAAGAGGAGCACTTTGAATTGCCTTGTTGCTGAAAATGTGCTATATAGATAAAATTACCTTACAAAACCTTTTGCAGGAACTTTACATCTCCTGATTCTAATATTTTACTATTTTATATTCTTCTTGTCATGATTTATGTCTCATGTTTACTTAAGCGAATGTAGAAAGTCAATACTGACTCAGACTTTTTACAATATTATTCACAGAGAAGGATCAGTACTAATGTTTTACTCTTTTTAGTTAGCAATAAAATCATTTTCAAAGATATAAACAGGTTCATCCAAATCAGTATTCAGCTTGTGTAGCAGAAACAATAAAAACAAAATGTTTATGCAATGGATATGTGAAGAAAGGTGACTGCGGCTGCATACTGGAGCAGATTAAGCGATGACATTTTGCCGAGGTACGCTGGATGCGGCAGCGTGACCTTTATCAGTGAGAGTGATTGAAGGAACAAAACTTGGAGTTAATGTAATCTACAGATAAAAGACAAGATACATACAGTATCTGTGTTTACAGCAGAATGCTAAGACTTGCACCTTTGCGTGTGTGACCTCACATTTTGTCTCCACGTACAAGTGCGTGTCTTAGGGCTGGTGACCCATTAAAGCGTTCACAGGGTGGCAGCACAGCATATCACAGGTTTTTGTGAATCTGAAGGTTAAACAGGCAACGCTTCAGCAATCTTTATCAAGGTTTGGAAGAAACTTGCCAGCCATACTTTGGGTGAGGTAGATGTTTCCATTCTTATCGTTTTTGGTGTGTGTGTGTGTGTGTGTGTGTGTGTGTGTGTGTGTGTGTGTGTGTAAGCATGTGAAGTGTAATAGCTTTGCTGCAGGTTGTAACAGATGGTTGCTAATGGAAGTTCATAGATCTGAATGACAGGGGCTAGACGATCAGGGATGAGATTAGGGGAAGAAATCTGTGATTAAGTGCATGGTATGTTTGTACGTGACAGTGTGGACAAGCGTAGTTAAGAGTTTGCCCTTGTTTCCATGTAGAAGCTCAGTTCGACCGCATAGGAAGAATAAAACCCAGCAATATATTTTTATTAAATGACTGCAGTTAAAATGAAAGAAATGTCAATAATTTCTTTACGCTTTATAGTTTACAACATGAAAACTATAAATCAAGTTGGATCGCAACTTGATGAAAAAAAAACTGTATATTTTAATAAGGTTTTTATGATGCTACATTTTGGAATGGCAAGCATCCAAAACAAGGGAGTTTAGTTTTGCCTCTTCCTGGTTGGGAATGACTAACAAAACAGGAGTGTGAATAAGGAAGACTGTAGAAAGTAGAAAGACAGGAAATACTAATGGGTTGTCATAAAATGAAGCTACAAATTGGTAAAATGGCAAAGTGACCCTGAACTATTTCAGGGTGGGAAGAAATGCTGCTTTAAGAATACAAACCCTTCATTTTTACCTTTCTATACCTTTAAAACTGCAGAATCAGCATTTTCAGTTTTTTTTATCTGGAATATTTTCAGATAATGAACTCTTCAGCACCATATTTACTAAATATGTACCCTAATGTATGGAACTGGTACAAGATCTACTATAATGTCACAGCATCACTATGCAGATGCTCTGTTTGCATCACTGAAGATCCACTCACATCAGCATGCCGATTGCTTAGTTTGGGTCCACTTGACCTGCATTCTGCTTACCTCACCTCGTAATAATTAAACCAGTTAATGCAAAACTTTCTATAACACAGATTAACATTTTTGGAAGATTGAATTTCTGTCAAATAAAACACATTTTTGTCAAAGCAGCATACTTTAGCATGCATAGATCACAGATTTATGCATGTTACACATAGATCACAGATCACTTGCACCCATAAGTGGCACATATTTTAAAAAAGTGACAGGACAAAACTGTCTATTTCTTCACATGTAGACCCATGTGAGAAATGTGATTTTTGATACCCACACCCACATAGAGGGGAAACAAACATTATGACAGCAGCTTTAGGGGTAGGATGAGAAATGCAGCACATTTATGTGAAGCTTATCTGTGTCAAAAGTTGCCAAATAAGTTGTTTTAGGCACCTGGATTGCTTTCCATTAGGGAGGTATTTCATCAACTTGTTGGAAAAGTGGATGAATGGATTTCAAATATCCAATCAAAATCGAGAAACTGGCCAGCACCTGATTTATTTCCATGATAATTACTGAAAAAATTCTCAAATTCTCAAAATAAATGCCATGTGTCAAGACACAGTTTGGCCAATTCAGTTTAAAGTTTCTCCACTATTTTTACTCAAGTAGAGCTTGGCCTACTTCCCCCGTTCTCCACTGATGGGACCTGGGAGTTATAACTGCCTCTCAAAAGGCCTACAGGAAATGGAAAATCAAATTACTTTGTTAGAGTCTCCTATGTCGTTTCTTCACTTTCTCGAAGTGGTAATAGTGGGAGGTTGTACTATGCAGCCGTATACTTTCTCCAGTCGCTCTTACGAAATATCCCAGTGCATGTTAAAAGTCGACTTGAGGCCTGGTTCATTAGTTATTCAAACCATCTGACCTCCCCACAGCTCTGCTCAGACACAGTCATTATAAAGCCCTTGTAATTCATTAGGCTGCCTAAATGAACACAAACCATACCGAGGAGTTCTCGCTGTTACCAAGTGACATGCTGTGCCTCGGGGAGGGTAGTAGTACATTTGAGGACAAAGTTTAAATGCTATGATGAGGGTAAGGAAGGAGTGTAATTTAGCTACCTAGACCCCAAAAGGCTGTAAAAGGTCACACACTGTAAACAGAGTAAGTAATTAAGTTAGAAATCTACCTTTGTGTATGTAAGTACTGTGATATTCAACAAAATGATCAGACGGTCCCTGTCCATATTACCAATCCCATAATGAGTTCCTGAGTTTACACGTCTGCATGGTGTGTGCGTGTGTGTAGTCCTACTGTATTCCCACAAAGGCAGAAAACCAGAGAAGGTGTGTGAAATATAATGTATTAAAATAAATAACAAAACACATTTCAATACAGGGTCATAAAACACGCCAACCTCACTTAGCAGCAGGGAAGTCGGTTCACTGCTGCTACAATCTAATCACAAAGCAACAAACTGATCTGTGATCTGGCCGGAAGAGAGTTAAACACAGTCTGTGCTGGGCTACTTTCACACAGCAGGTCTTTTCTTTGTTTGTCTGTTTTAAGGTTTTATTGGCTCTAGAGTACGGAGCCCCCTAGGGGACATGAGGAAAAGTGTCCTTTTGCCTTAACTCACCATAAGCAAATGCACCCTGTTCTATTTTGCATACAGTCACAAATGTCAATGTGAAAACATATCACATTTAAAGAGCATCAGTGTAAACATGTTTACATATCCTTAATTTTTTGGTGAAAAAAACTGATTTGAAATTAATTTATTCACTGCATGTTTAAGTCTGTGTCTTTTTTGTGTTGGTGATCTGAATAGTTAGTAAAGGGCTGCCTTTGTGTGCAGTTTCATCCCAACTTTACACAAACAAAACTGTCAAATGACTTTATTTCCCCATAAAAAGTCACTCAGAAGTAGTCCAAATAGTTTGGATGTAGTTTTTCTTTCTTTCCTTCTTACGGAAAGTTTCTGTTTAGATCTTGCCTAAACTGTTTAAGACGCTTATCTATTAAACAATCACTGAATAAAAATGCAAAAAAGAAATAAAACATTGTCAAATATTCAAAAGAACATATTGAAATATCATATTTACTAGATAAAGAAGTATGTGCATACTATAACCAGTGATGGTTGGAGTATCAAGCTTCTGCCACTTTACTCCTAAGTCTAAGCCACATATTGAAAGCATTACAATTATTTATCACACCAGTGCCATTCAAAGGAGAGTTTCACTTTATTAAGCCCCTCTCAGTTGTACACTCAACCACCAAATCCCATCAGGTTCCAGTGACAGCTTGCACTTGTTTCAAAAGCTTCACATCGGTCTGCTAGCAGGATCCTGAGTTTTCAGAACGGAGAGCTCTTCAAAGACTGAAGGCTAAATTTAGATGGAATAAATTGGTTATTTGTGCCGGATGCCTGTTCAATTAAAGCCAGGCATCACTGAGGCGCCTGAGATCTCCCAAGGATGACAACCTCCAGACGTCAAGCACACACACCGAGGAAGTGGTTATATTCCCAGAGTTACGTCAGTCAAGGTTAATTAAGTGTGCTTTTTTTCCTATTTATTCCCTTTGCTGCTGAAAAATAAAAACTTTCTTTGTTCTTTTTATGTGGCAAAGTGATATAAAACTGATTTCTGAATTATACATTTTTCCAAATCCAAGAAGGTATGAAATTATAAATACATAAAGCCCAATAACATTGGAATAAATACTATAAACATTTAGTTTCCAAAACAGAAACAATACACTGTTTCCCAGACTATAAGTCACACTTTTTCACCTTGGCAGTTTGTTAAAAAGCAGGTAATTGAACACAACGTGTCATCGAATCGTCCTCATTTCTAGATAAATTAAACTTATTGTCCAACTAAACTTAAAATATTAACCTAAACTGACACAGATATTTAAATTGTGATTCAGTTGTTGTAAATGTTCTATTTCTGAAGCCTAACATTTAGTTTTATATATATAATTATTTTTAAAAAGTAGTACATGAACATACATATTCAGCTACTACACTGAACCCCACTGAAAACCTCCTGGTTTTTCCACCAAATGTTGATTTCTGAACTCTTCCTGAGTTAAAACATCAGTACTGTTGTTTCTAAATTAACATGAACTTGTTATCTTTACATTATTTGAGGTCTGAAAGCTCTGCATCTTTTTGTTATTGTGAGCATTTCTCATTTTCTGCAAATACAAAATTTTTGCTTGTAATTTTCAGAGACATGTCAGCAGTTCATAATGTTCATTTTACTCAAACATAAACCTGTAAAGACTAAAATCTGAGGAACTGATTATTTTACGGTGGTCTCTTAATTTTTTCCAGAGCTGTATTTTACACTGTTTATATTCAGGAGCCTGTATGTATAATTCTGAACCTGTGATGTTTGTAGAAAAGCAAGAGTAAATTCTAACATGTTAATTCTTGCTGCTATAATTGAATAAAATTGCCTCGATCATTAAAAGCTCGCCATTTCTGCAGTCAATGCGCATTTCTGAAGTCAGGGTAGATGTAAGTATGATGAATCTCATCATGACTTACATCTACAGCCTTTCTCCTCAAAGCTTTACATCCCAGTGGGAAAGTGACTCAACTTCTGAATATTGCATGTAAAATGAAGTCACAATTCTTTTCGGTTTCCAGGAGGCTGTGTTTTCCTAGACATGGTAATATAAAACCAATAATGGACTCTATGATTGCTAAGATGCCCTACTTAAAAAGTATCCAAATACAGGTCAGAAATAACGCAGTTTCATGTTGCAGCTGTTTTGCAATTCACTGATAGTTAAGTTCCTTCTTTTGTGTATATTTAAGTTGATATTTCAACCATTATTTGAATGTAATGTAAAATGTTAACCTGCTGTAGAGTGACTACTTCCAAACGTTCACGCCCGTGTCAATAGGAGCTCGCTCAGACAAGTTGGCAGTGCACGCGCTGGGAGTCGGTGTCTTTGTGAATTATTAATGATGGTAACGTAATGTCAGATGACTCGGAGTGGCCTGACCCGCCCCGTCTCTGGCCCGGCTGTGTCATGTTGGTTTCCATGGTCAGGAGGAGACAGAGGCCCACAAGCAGCCTGAATGATTAATACTGTCAAACACACTTCTGCTGTCCTTGCACAGTGTCTAGCCAACGCTCTACAGAGATCTAAAAACAATCACTGCAAGCATGACCGCATTCATTTCCATCTGGCTTCAAAGGAGCAGACATTAGTTTATTAAAACTCCTGAATATTAAATAAAGACAGGAAATAAAATTGCAGAACAAAAATATTCTTGTAGTTAGCTCATTTAAATTATAATTGATGTAAAACAGGGAAGTTTGGTTTATTTAATGTCGGAACAAAAAGATATTAGTCAAAATTAAAATTTTCTGCTGCATATTTTATTTGTAAGTGTCCCAGATTTATCTCGTCTATATCATGAAGTTCTTTCTGTTTTTAGTTAGGTTTGTTTTTTGTATCTGTGAGGATGTTTCCTCCTTGTTTCTCCTCCTCAGTTCCTGTTAGTCTGGCTTCTTGATTCCTTTCAGTCCATTTGGCGCATCTGAGCCTCATCAACTCATCGCCACACAGTTTATCTTCCCTGGGATTCACTCAACTCTTGAGTAGATTTTTGTACTTGCCAGTTGGATCTTCTGCCACTTGCCTTCCTGCTCTATTTATGTTGGTCCTCTTATCTCCTGATAAAGAGCTGATGCAACTTGAAGAAAGAAGCATGCTGCCTGAAGAGCCGTCCAGGGATACTGGGGCATTGCAGTCAATCTGGTTATGTTTCATGTTGTATTTGACCAAGAGATTAAATAAAAGTGACGTTACATCTCACACTCAACTTTACCATCAACTAAGCCTGTGTAAACACATCCTGGTCATTTCGGCCCTTCATGATTTTGTACTGGACTTGTTCAGTGGTTGTCTAATACCATATACCACATGGGTCAAACTTGAGGCCCGTGGGCCAAATCCGGCCCACAAGAGCTACTTTTGTGGCCCTCCAGAATCCAGACTAAACACCAAGTGTGACTAAGTTTTACGTTATTAATCAAATCAATGCAGTTTTTATCTGCTCACTACCAAATTATATCAATCAGTTTCTTGAGAATTATTGTGGAAATTCACTCAAAATCAACAAATCAATCCCAGCACTTTATGCACTAATAATTTGGAGTTTATTGTAGATTTTTCTAAAAAAAAATAGTCAAAAACATTCTTACTTGTACTAAACAGCTGCCAGATCATTAGCCGACATCAGATTACAGTCCATGATCTTTACAGTGAGTAATAAAAAGCAATAAATAAGCACAAATATCGTAAATATTTCCAGACTTGTACCGGAAACACTTTTGTTTTTATTGCAAAAAAAATCACAATAAGAATCATGAAATCCTGGAAGGACTGAAAAGATGTTGAACAATATTATTTAATGTTAAGAATGTATTAATATTTTTAACAGGTTTTAACAAAAATGAGTTTGATACCCCTTCTATAGACTTCAATTTTAAAATGTACATACTGAGTGAAATTGTGTTGCAATACAACAAGAATAATAAAATAAACAATAGAAAGAGTCAATAAATTGTACTTTACATACCAGCCGTGCCTCAGTTCGTACAATAAAATAACTTTTCCTCCACAGTAATATTTCCTCAGCCATATAAACTCTCTGCTCTTGATTGTTGTAAGTAATTTAGCTAATGAAACTTTTCTTTTAGACTTCAGTGTCTCTCCCATAACAGAGAGCCAACATTAAGCATTAGCTTGTTGCTCAGGTTACCAACATCACTAAGCTCATCCTGTCTGGTAGCCATAAGGAAACGATTCTCTCCAACCACATTAACCCTTTACTCTCCACCACCCGGGAGTCACACAGTTCAAGGATCACAGGGATCCAGAAGTCAGCTGCAAGACGTACAGAATATTTTCTTTTAGTCTTGAATTCAGTCATTCTATCTGTTCAACGTCCTGAATAAAAAATGGTTTCTGTAATACCATAAAAATAGGAATTACAGCACTCCGTCTCTACTTCTTATAACATTATGACTGCAGCCAGAAGGCCCATCATCTCCCAAGCTCTTGTTTTCATGGGCTGTTATTTCTAAAAAAGCCATCCTGGACTTATTACCAAGGTCTCATTAGAGTTACAGGATACATACCTACTTAAATATGCCTTCCCAGCCACCTGCCTTAACCAGAGAGTAGAGCCATTTACTCACCTAATCTTCCTGCGTTTTCTGAAGCCCTGAGGCTAAACAAGCTTTTAACC
Source organism: Poecilia picta (assembly GCA_033032245.1). Taxonomy (NCBI): domain Eukaryota; kingdom Metazoa; phylum Chordata; class Actinopteri; order Cyprinodontiformes; family Poeciliidae; genus Poecilia; species Poecilia picta. The sequence continues at coordinate 21,552,781 of CM065357.1, forward strand.
AGAAAAATGTACATAAAATTAACTCGTGGCCTAAGATATGTCAGACACAGATCTCCAGTTACAGCGCAACGTGCAGTCGGAGTGAATCATATCCAATTATATGGGTCAGCCCTCGTTTCTCCAGAGCACAGCATGAACACTTGTGAAATAAAAAGGGTCGGTTCAGACAACGCTCTTCCTTGTGGCCTCTATCTGTACTGCTTACGGCTCTGCACACTGTGGAGGCCTTTCAGTGTTTCCTTTTGTCAGAAAATGCTGCATTTAACCCTCAAGGCCCACTTTATTATCTAGAGTTTGACTCTGTAAATGTCCAATTCAATAACCAACACAGCTGAGGACATGGTTGTTCATTTTTACTTCTGCAAAGCTGGATTACATCAACATTTGTTTTCTTTTGTGTTTTCTATCAGTCATCTCTGTGAAACCAATATTAGTTTTGCTTTGCATCTGTGGAAATGTCACTTTGTGTAGCTCATTGCTTTTCTCGCTGGTGCTAGAAAGGCAGCGGCATCAACACCGCCGAGCTTTGACTGCACACAGGACGCTATGCTGTCTCAGCTGGTTCTGAAGCGCCTGACTGATCTCCAACCTCTGTCGCAGTCATATGACACATCACAGACAGGAGCAAAGAGGAGAAGAGGGCCAGTCAGTGGGAGGTCTGCTGTACAGCATTACACCGGTTTGGCTTATTGCACATGGCAGATTAAGCTAGTTTGGGTTATGAGCCGTCCCAGAGTGATACTTTTGCAGAATTGGCCTAAAGCCTGTTGCTCTGATGGCGCTTACAGGGATACAAATAAAACATCGAGACAGAATACTAGAGTTACATTAGGAAATACTAAAAACTATCTTTTAGGAGAAAAGAAATCAGCTGCTGACTGAAATTAGTTGATTATTAGGAGGGACAAAATAGGGTTAAGCTGTTTTCAGTACGAGGAAGGTGCTGAAAAATGAAGTCAGAGGAAGAACAAAATATGTTAGAAGCTAAAGAAAATGTCTATGGAGGTTCATTGAGGCTGCTACAGCAGAGATTTAGACTTGGGTTGGTACTGGACATTTCACTTATTTGCCATCTCTTCATTGGAAATTTGGTTATTTTGTACCAGATCTTTTCTTTAAAAAAATAAACAATCTGCCTTGTAAAGTCAATTTCTGTCTGCTGTGAACTACTGAAGGAGAATATCAACCTCTCACTAAACAAACTCGAAAACTGAAAAGTGTTACAGAAAAGTTATGTTTTATCGTTTTACTCCTTCAAGCTCTATGATGGATAATGATTGGCTTGTTGGCAGTCTTTTCAAAATCTTGGACTTAATGTGGCAGTCTGCATCCTCTTGACTGAGAGAGACATTTAGAGAGTGCTAACCATGCTAACCATGCTAATCATGCTAATAAGAGCCTTCAAATGTTGTTTATGTTGTTTCTTTTTGCTTTGTGAATGAGAAAATATATTTTCTGCTCCTGAAATACATAGTTTCTAAGTAACAGCAATAGTAAGAGTAAAAAATCAATATTTTGAATTTTGTTGTTTATAGTTGAGAAGAAATCGGAATCGGCTAAAACTGACAGCTAGTTGGTTTTACAAAAAAATCTGAAACACAAACCTCTAATCTCTAAATGTGAAACTTTTTGCAATAATTACAAAAATACCACTTATAAGGACAGATTCAATTCAAGTTTGAATTTTTAGATGGTTGTATATTTACTGTTGATGAACTTCTTAAGGTTTTGTAAATAAAATAGCCTTTTTAAGGCCTTGTAATGACCAACCACATGGCATTGTTTAAAAGTAAGTGAATAGAGGTAATCTAATGGGATAGTTTCTTATTCTATCTGTAATTAAATTACCTTAAAAGGTTATTTAGAGATCAAAAAGTTGTGTAACAAGTTAGTAGTAAAGGCTCTAAATGTTTCACTGCAAAAGGATAACAAGCTAAAACATGCACAGGTAATGTATGAAAAAAATAAAAACAATATGCAACAGTGCTATGAAAAAGTATGAGTCCCTTTACTTCCTGTTTTGCTTCTTGTCATAAATAAATTAAACTAACTAACATTAGACAAATATGTCTGGGAGACATTAGGAATAAATTTAACCACAATACTATTGCTGAAAATTGTGAATATGACATCAAGACATTTACTGACATTTAATTAATTGCATTTCACAGTAAACATCTGTTAGGTGACAATTAGAGTATTTCCAATTGGCCAACTGTATTATTAATATGAGTAGTGTAATTATCTGACATTTAAAATATAAAAGCTGCCCTGAAATTTAATGCAAGCAATCCTTTACCAGTGTAACATTGCACACCGAAGCTACAATGACTTGAATAAATTTTATTTAGTTCTCAGCTGGTGTCCCAATTATCCAAACCAAACTGGCTCTACATGAAACTTTAGTTAACCTCTGAATAGCTCGAAACAATCCAAGACATGTTTTAGAGTGGCCTAGTCAAAGGCAGGGCTTGAATCTGATGTGATATAGCCTTGAGAAGGTCATTTATGCTCCAGTGTGGTTGAATAAAAACAATTCCCACCACCCGCCCCTCAAAAAAGTGGGCTAAATTTCCTTCAGTGATTCAAAAGACTCACTGCCAGATTTCACACTGCTTGATGACAATTGTTGATGCCAAGGGCAGCACAAGCAGCTATTAGATTAAAAAAAAAGATCTTACTAAATACTGCCGGGTTTGGAAAGCAATGTTTCTGTTATAAGTGGATTTATATTTTTGTATTGTGTGTAACAAAAACAGAGCAAATCTGCAAGGAAGCAAACTGTTCTTTCTGCCAATTTCAAATATCTGCTAAATAAAAACATGGCGCCAGGTGGACAGATTTTTTTTTTTTTCTTGAAACTGATCAGAGAAAAATCAAAGAGATTTCACATTAAATATCCATTGGCAACTTGCAAGTGTTTCAGCCAGTGGCAGTTTATGCAGGGTTTTAATTTTGGCACCGACCGCAGAATCAGATCATTGTTTAAGATGACTAAAGCCAGAGGCAAGAAAGGAAGAAGAGCGAACACGGATGCAGAGTGGGGGAGATTAAGAAAAGGGAACAAGGAGAACAAATGGTGGCTCGACTTTTGATGAGCAGTAAGTCAGATTATGGCGTTTCCATTTTTAGAACGAGGGCTGCGTCAAGTGCAATGACACCTTACATATGGCTTTGTGGATCAATCTGTTGATTACAATAAATGTTGAGATTACAGCTTAAATATACAGAATAAAAATAATGTGCATTAATTGTGCTTCCTTTAATAACTGCAATAAATTGTATGCTGAAGAAAGAGCTGGACAGAGTAACCAAAGAAAAACTAAAAAAAACTAAAAACCTTTTTCCATTTGAACTGCGGGGGAAAAAGAGCTTTTAAATGAATAAAGCGTTCTACTAATTATAAAATGAGGGACTAAGTCATCTAAATCTGGAACATGGAGAAATATTTCCACTATAAATCAGTCACTAGAGTCTAGAGTCAATGTGTATTTTCTCATTAGTAATGTAAACATGGATTACAAAGAACCACCCGAAGGAGCATAAAAAATAGGTTGCAGAAGAGTAATTTATTTCCTTCGTGCTTTCACTGTCTACAAACACACACACACGCACACACACACGCACACACATTCCCCTTACTTAAATGTGTCTCAGGAAATTTTTGGGACTAAATAACTATTACAGGGCACAGAAACTGCCTGGAATATAAAACACTGTCAATACTGAGCCGAGGAGAGTGTGAGACCTTCTTATCTACAAACTGCATTAAGACATGGCTTTCACTTTTCCTCCTTGAATGAATAATAATTCCACGTAAATATATTTGCCTGCAGCTTTAAATATTCAGCTGGAGTAAAAATAAAAGAAAACTGCAACCTGGTTCAAATAAATATTGATTTGTTGAATAATTTTTGTACTTTTATTGGTGATTTTTGTTAAATTGCTTACTCCCCTATGATGTTATTTTTTTCTGCCTCTCTTCCCCTCCCCTCTTTCCATCCTGCCTGCTGCTCATTTTTAACATCAATTTCTTGATTTTCTTTCCCATGCCCCAGGGAGACATTCTCATTCCAGGTCTCCTTTTTTTCTACCCCATTTCCTCTCGCCCCTCGAGTCTGAATCTCCCAGACAGGATGTAAGGTGACACTGTGGAGGTAAAGGTGTGGCGGTGGGATTGTTTGCATGTGATGGTGTATATATTCAGGAGGGCGCAGGAGGTGAAAACCGGAGAAAAAAAGTTAGTAAAAAGAGAAATGTTCACATAGATGGTCACCGCCATTCCAAATCCAATCCCAAACTTGGCCAAGAGACATGAGAAGGGACGCCTTCTTTTACTTTAGGGATTCAAGAATTAAGTATGCTTTTCACAGACTCATGCTCCTTACTGTGAATATGCCTCGTTTTATCCCACAAGGCCTCGTGCTCCTGAAAGATATACACTTCTGCTCCTTTATGAGGCTTTAAACCTGTGCTACAAAAATACTGCTTTGGCTTGAGTGGTCATACTAAAGCAGAAACAAAAAGGAAGAAAAGTGGACAGATCTTTTTTATGCATACACTGATACAGCTGCAAATGCATCCGTACATATTTTTATACTCATGCAAGTAGAAATCAAACCAGCTCAGTGGGAAAATAATACAGCTTTGTGACACACAAGCACTGGATGCAGAAGTTAACATACTCATTTGCAAAATATGTCACTGTTTTTGCTTGTTTTCATTGAACAACCACAAACCTTGATGCATTTGAATGGGATTTTATATGATGAACTATCATTAAAAGCACAAATAATTGTAACATAAAACCTTCTAACAGCATCTCTACCAGGTTTGTCCATCTAGAGACAAAAATGTTTGTGAAACAACATAAACTCATCTGTGAATAGTAATTGTCAACTATTGACTAACTAAGCTTTGATCTAACCCATGTATGTGTATTATTGTTGTTCTGCTGCAAGGTGAAACTTCCTTCAAATTTACCCTGTTTGCAGGGCAAATATTAGAACATCAGAGTAAACAGAGTCGATCTACAAAGATCACACTGAACCAACAGGAAGATAAACAAACTAGCATTCGTCAAAGGAGCAAGATTCAAGGTAGACGAAGCGAGACGGAAATGGACAAAGAAATATTAATTTTTGAAGAGGAGAATTACAGTATTTTATGACACCACTCATTCTTATTGTCACTGACTTTATTGCACAATCTTTAATTTCCCCACATGCTTTTCGAAGCACCTCTGGGCTTTAAAACAGAGCGGAGTCACACGTAGTGTAAGTCAGAGTGGCCACGATTGGAGATGAGCGCAGCTGCATGTAGTGTAAATCCGGGGTTAGCCTCATGTGTTTTGAAGCATTTAACATTGATCACCCTGCATTTAACTTCACTATTAAGCATTTTACATTTTCAGCAACATGTAGCATCTTGGATATATACCAAAATGTTAAATTTTTCTCAAGTTTGCCAAGTCTCAGGCGCTTGAAGCAAACTGCAAACAGGACTATTTATAGATATTTTACTGCACAACTGATTGATGACTGCTGTTGTTAATATTGATGTTGTTAATGTTTATTTTCACAGATCTCTTGCTACTTCTGTAATAAAACACTCTCCTTGTCAGCACTGTCCGTTTATGGGGACCAACATGTTTTGTTGGGTTTCCAGCAGTGCTGTTTAATTTTTGGATGATAGATTAAACAGTGAGATGTTCGAAACATGGTGGATTATTTTATGATTTAATGCGACTTCAAACCTCTTCACAACTTTCTGCCAGCAGTGTTTCTTGAGCTTCATGGTTCTCAGACTTTCTCAGGACAAACAAACATGTGGACGCTACAATTACGTACGTATCTTCTGAAAACAGTTATTTGCACTGTATTTTGTTTGGGATTATCATAGTAAAAGTGGCTAAGAATGTCCTGATTTAATTTGAAAAAGTGTTTGAATACCATGCGTCATTATTCCTCCACTTCACATTTCATGATTACTTTGTATTGGTTTATCACCTAAAACTCTAATAAAAAGTTAAAAGGGTATTAATAATTTTGCAAGGAACTGTATATTGATTGATATTCAGATACAAATACAACAGCATCCATCATCTGCTGTTGTAGAGAGAAGGGATGAAATGTTATGGTGTCAGCTGAATTTGAATGCTGTCTCCAATTAGAGCTCCTCTACTTTCTCCCTCGATTTCTAAAATTAAAAATTGATTTTTTTGTACTTTTCTCATTTCCCTTCATGTCACTCACCCTTCCTGAAACTGTATCCACACCTATTTTCTCAGAGCAGTGAGAAATATCCAACTGAGAGACCGAAATGCATTTTTAGCTAATCACAGGGCCTGCTTGAGCAAAACAGTAGCAATAATTGTACAGCAAAACACAAAACACTGAAATGATAACCTTCTCAGGCACAGCCTCAGTAGAATGTATTCTTTTAATAAAAGACATGGGGAAAACTCTAAACTGATGCAGAATTAAATGAGAGGTATGAAATTATACATATTTATTTTATTTAATTGAAAGGAAAAACATCCTAATGTTTTCTGCTTGTAATACTGTATGAACATACCTGTTTAAAGCAACAGTACAACCTTCAACAAAATGAATTAAAATGTTTGATGAAAATCTTTAGTGGTGATCAGTGATCAATACTGTGTACCTCAACTTAAAGCAGAACATTTTCATCTGATATAAAGTCACACTAAAGCTAGCTTCCCAAAGGATTGTGTTTAAAAGTAAAAATGGGAAGGGGATGCTGTGGTGGCGCAGGGGTTGAGCACAACCCATGCATGGAGGCTCTAGTCCTCGACGTGGCTGTCACAGGTTCAATTCCCAGCCAACCTTCCTGTCAATTAACTATGAGATAAAGGCCACTAGCCAATAAAACCTTTTAAAAATATAATAATAAATGGCTTAAGACCAGGACATTGAAAAGAACAGCTGAAGAAAAAGGTGGAAAGGTTTTGAGTTGAGTTGCAAAAGTTGTTTTTTTTAACACTCTCATGTTACACAGCATGTCAGGGTCATGAAGAACTTTGTCTGCAGCTCTGCTGAATGCAGTGTGACAGTGACAAGGCAGTGAGCAGCACTGTGCCAAACTACGCCCCACGCTGACTAACTGCATCTTAACACCTAAAATTAGAAGCAGCCCTAAAACAATATCAGACCACACAACATTTGTAGAAAAAAACATTTTGATTTCCACGTGTTTTAAGTAATTGGAGAGCTTAGAATCCAAACTTTCAGAATCTGTAGATAACTAAAAACACCCAAGTAGATGTGTTCATGGTTCATGACTAGTTACATTTACAAAACAGCAACACTCTTCACATGAGGAGGAACAAGAGACTAAGAGTTGTGTTACTGAATTTGAGAACCTGGATTAGATATATATTTTTATGTATGTAAAGTGAAGGTACACGCAGCAGCTTTTTAGGTTACTGGAAACCTTGACGTCAAATCGCTGCAGGTAAACACAGCGGCTCAGACTTCTTCCTGGCATTTTCCTTTTGTCTTTGTTGTTGAAACAGACAAATTGTCCTTATTTGTATGAGAAGCAACTGAACATTTCAAAGAGTCCATGATGCATGTGGGAAGTGATGCTTGCAGACAGGTGAGGAGTCTCTTACCTCTAAGGCTTTGCTCTTGCTGTTTAGCAGCTTGGAGATGTCCCGCGCCACTCGCTCCACCAGGTCCTTGGGGTTGTTTCTCTTGATTTCAAACTGGCTCTTCTTCTCATTATAAATCTGCACATGGAGAGGAAAAAGGAGGGATCAAAGATCATGCAACCACATCCATTAGCTTAATTAAAGAGATCACAGAAGGGCTGTTTGTTTATTTTCAAGGTAGCACACAAGATGGTAAACATTTACTGTAGAGTAGGCAGTCTGCCGGCTGTCATTATACCCACAAGCCTCTGCTCTGTAGAGGAATTAAGCGCAGAACACAGCCTTAATGGCAAAACACTTAGCTAGCCAGCTGCAGTCTGGCAGTCAGAATGAAATTAAATAAACGAATACCCCAGCAGATTCTTACTGCTGGGTGAACACCTTGTGTCTCTACAGTTTTAACTCTTAAAGAACAAATAAATGGGGAACATTTTAAGCAGTTTGGGAAGAAAGTCTTTGCATTTTGTCCTTTTTTGGTAGGAGATCCTTCCACCCAGCAGATGTTCGACTTTGCAACCATCACAGCTCTCAGCAAACTCAGTAAGTGTTAATCTGTGCAACATCAACGCTGCACAGTTTTTCATTGTCCCTATTTGTGAATACCTGCATATTGTGCACATTTTTGACATTCTTCAGAACTGGAGTTCATTCTGTCCTTATGCGAGTTTGTTTGCTTTTATTGCACAGAAATGTCCCCATTGTGGGACAATAAAGAATATTTCTATTTATTGCCTCAGATTAACCAACACAGTTAAATTCGCAGAGTGGAAACTCTGAAGCAGCACAGTTGTACAAAGTAAACGTACGAAAAAAAGTATCTTCAAAGGATGGAAGTTATTTAAGAAATTTAAAAGAAAGTCAAGATTTGTTTGAGTTACACAAATAATAGTTATTTTATCCAACTATTAGAATTCCTTACTTTATAGGTAAACCTCATAACATGTACACTTTCCCATCCAGTAGAGGAATATTGATTAGTTACAATCGTCTGACTTTAAACATACAAATTAAAATCCTAAAAATAAAGAAGCAACAAATTAATGAGCGCATATTTATAAACCAAAATAACATTTTGGACCTATAATGGAAAATGTGGGCATATTTAAAGGGGCGGTATTAAGTATTACACCTGGAGGAACTGCAAATCTACTGAGCTTACAAACTCCTTCTCTGTCCAACGTTCCTAAGAATGGTTTTAAACGGCATAATGGAGGAACATTGTTATGGAGACGTGCTCTTTTGGAAAGAGCAGGAGCTTCTTAAAGAGACAGAGACCAATATCAAGACATTAAATTAACGTTTGTCATTTATAGCACACTTGCTTGATTAAAGTGAATCAAGGAAAATCTAGTTACCTCAATTGTAAACAAGTAATAATTAATCAGACTTTCCTGATAGATTAATCAGAAAAAAAGTAACAGGAAGTAGAACTTTGGTTCCATGAGGGATGGGAATGTTTGTAAAGCAGGATCAGGAAGTGATCGAGTGGCAGCGGAGTGGATGGCTGACAGAAGAAGGTACTTGGAAGATTAATGAGCTTCTCTGTAGGAAATGTGAAGGTTGACTCAGCAGCCTGAACTCCTCCTGTAGCCTCCAGCATTTCCTGCTGCTTCTGAACACCAAAACATCCAGTTTCATAACAAAACTAGATCCTATTTGCTTTCTAGAGTGAAACCAAGCAAAAGTTTATCATTTCTGTTATATATTACAATGACAAAAATGTCTGCTTCTGCCGGTTTTCATGGTATTATATTTGTCTGCCCATATGTAGGCAACTATTAAACTGTTCCTACAGAGGGGAAAAATCATACAGGGTAACACTTTGACTTAACACATGTCAAGAACAAGAATGAGTCTTCATAAATGTTTGATTGCTGTCACAAAGTGCCATTCTGTAAATAATGACACTTCTCTTTCAAATTTAAAAATTTTAATGGACTCTTTATGCAACTTTGCTTTAAAAGTGTCTTTACTCACCAAGTAAAGCAAAACTGACATTTTAATGTAACCTTTAATGAATCTTTGCATTACAAATGTTATTTACCAAATGACATAAACAGTCATGAATTCTCCTTGTCATGTCAGTTTTATGATATGACTTCAAATAAAGTGTTGCCCAATACAGGAGCCACTAGCAGAAAAAGATTCACAAAGATAAGTGTTCTTGACTAAAACAGCATCCAAAGCTTCAGCTTGCTGAACAAAATACTCGTAATGATCACGTCTGGTTGGAGACAGATCTTGGTTCATAGTTTCAATATAACCAAACAAATAAAATAAGTTTCTTAAACGTCAACTGTCATTTATGCAAAGTGCAGCAGGTCGTTTTCCAAATCCAGACATTCGTGTTACTGAAACCGGTGGATTTCATCAATTTTATAAGATTTTGAATAATAAAAAGTTTAGGTGCTACTGACAGCTGAACATGCTGAGGTTTCAAACTTTTGACAGGTAAAAAATGTTTTTTTGTTCATAGTGCTGTGAGCTAAAAAGTATTATGACCCAAACACTCTTTTAAATGAATCAATTAAGTGATTTAATGTGCCAACTGTGTGCAACGGCACCAGGACACTATCTGATTTGTAGTTCAACATTTGTAAACCTGTCAAGAGTACACTAATAAAAAAATACTATTATCCTCCAATCCAGTGTCTTACTACACACCTGATATATGAAGTGAGGAAAGATAAGCAGACAGTGATAAAACTGGTTGTTAACTTTATCACATTTACTCAAGATAAAAAATATAAAGTACGTCCCTCAGACAGTAACAGAGACTCTGGGTTTGTCTCTACAGAAGCCACTGAAGCCTGTATGATTATTTATTTGTCTAATTACTTGCAGAAAAAATATCTAAACGGTTAAAGTTCTGGAGTTGATATAATGCCAAGTAGTGGTATGTAAAAATGTGGACTGCATCATTTTGATCAGCTTCATGTAAAATCCCTGCTGTATAATCTGTTTGTAGACGACCTCATTAAAGGTTTTAAAGTCTTGAGGAATACAGAACTACAATAAATAACATAAGCGTTTCATGATGTTGTGGGGTCGGGCGCGGGGCTGGGGGAGGGGCCGGGGGGGCCGCTGCTCCCCCGGGCCGGGCCGGATGGGGGCCCGCGTCTGGAGGTGCCAGGGAGGAAGGAATGGTTTCAAGTCACTTAAATGTCTGATAATAGACGGAGAAAGTGCGTCCTCGCCTGTTGAGAAAGGTGCATTTAATGTTAAAGTTACCTTCCCCAATGCTATATATACTAGTCAGTCCCAATGGCTGTTTCACTCACGGTGTAGCCGAAATGCTTCCTGGGTAAAAATCAAGACAAACACGGTGCTTTTTAAATATCCAAAATAAACAAAACAACAGAAACAACAAACAAAATCTATGATATAGTCTCTGTAAAGAAAACTGTCTTTCATAATAGTTGCTAGTTGAAACCAATTGAAGACTTTATCTCCCAGTTTTAGGCAAAAAGAGAGAAAAGAGAACTCATCAGGCAGGCATTTGACATGTTGCCAATTGTGACAGGCCTTTTCCAAACTTTAACTTTCCTGCTGATGTCTTGAGATGTTGCGTCAAAGTTTCCACAGGATGTTTTGTGGTCATGATGTCACTGGTCTCTCCCGCTGTAACACAGCCACATGATGCTACAGCCACCGCTGTACTTCACAGCTGGGATGCTTTTCTCAGGCCTGCTTCCCTTTTCTCCCTCCAGATGTAATGATGATCATTATGACCAAATGCTTCATTTGTTTTTTCCATCAGACCACAGGACATGTCTCTAAAAATAAGATCTTTGTCCCTCAGTGCTTTTGCAAACTGCAATCTGACTTTATGTTGCTTCTGAAGTAATGGCTTCTTCCTCAACCTTCCTCATCCTCCTAGTGTTTATGTGACCACAAAAACCTCAAATTGCCCCCAAAGACAAACCAGATTTGTGAAGCTCTACTATTTTCTTCCTGATTTTACTTTGAACTGATCCACAGGTGAGAATCCAGTTAACACAAAGGTTGTTTATTATGATACTACTTTAATGTTGTTGTATCAGAAGCCAACAAAGAAACTACATCATCAATCTGTCAGTACAAATTCAATTCAAAATACTTTATTGATTCCGAATTGAAATTAAATAAGTTCTGTAATAGTAGTAATCTTAGTACAGTATATGTAAACTTATGACCCGGAAGGAAGTTTACAAGGAAAAATCTCAGTAACTTTTCTGGCCTTTATCAAATGTTAATATTTTTGGAAATCATAACTGATCTAAAAAATATTTAATTACAGATGTCATTTGGAAAAATGTTTTTTTAAATACAGTTCAGAAAAAGCTAAGAGCTCACTGCACTGAACCGCATTGAAAACCTGGTTTTTCCACCAAATGTTGGTTTCTGAACTTTTCCTGAGTTAAAACATTAGTGTTGCTGTTTCTAAACAAATATGAACTTGTTTTCTTTGAGGTCTGCAATCACTTCATCTCTGTCGTTATCTTGACCATTTGTCATTTTCTGCAAATTGTTGCTTGGAATTTTTTTGTCAGTAGTTCATAGAATAAAACAACAATGTTCATTTTGCTCAAACTTATATCTATAAAGAGTAAAATCAAAGAAATTGGACATTTCAAGGGTTTTCTTAATTTTATAAGAGCTGTATTTATACAACATATATAAATATTTATTTTTCTCACTAATCTAAATCCTGGTGTCACTTTAGTTTCCTCACCAACTGGGACTGAGGAATCCATGCCCCAACTCTGAACTCTCCTTCTGTCAACCTCACACAAAATCAGACCTCGATGCACTCGGTCCGCCTCTGCATCCATGCAGCAGTGTGACTTCACATCCGCTGCCTCCTTGCACCATGCAGAGCACCTTTGTGAAAGCATTTGTTTCTGTGACACTCCTCTCATCTCATTTATTCAAATTATTCTTTAATTTTCAGCCCATTTGCAGTTTATTAGTTGGCTAATGCATTTAGACCAGCTAAGAAGGGTGAGTACGCACTTATCTTTGCTCTGATATAATGTTTCATTCCCTCTCAGCACGTCATTATAATTAACAGCAGCAGGATAATTCGTACAGTAAACGAGGCTGATTTCAAAATCTGACATTTTTCAATTAAACATTTGGTGACGAACAGGAAGGTGGAGTTTGAAAGCTCAAAACCTCATATCACGATTCTGCAGAACAAGCAGCACAAATGTTATACAGATTATTGTCGCTAAAACCTGGGTAATAAAAAAAATGTATATTCAGAAAAGCAACTGCATCACTGTGCAGCCATGTTGCTTTAGTGGTGAAAGGAAAAGACCTGAGTTGACCAACTGGGCAAAGCGTTTTGCAGGTTCAACTAACACGTCTTTGTTTGGTAGAAATAAAACCTTCTGTTGGAACGTCATGCTTTTTTTAAATTTATTTTACATTATATTTTTAATTGCACTTTCTGGACCATTTGAAAGAAGGTTTGTTGCAGTTTATTATTTAGGTTTGTTAGTTTCAGTTTCTTTATTATTTAATTTTCATTGGCTGTTAAACTCTTAATTTAACCGACTGAACCAACTAACGTTGTGTTTTTACACGTTTGACCAAACTTGTGAAGCTATTGCTGTATTTAAGTGTGATGTACTGGTGCAGAGTTATCAAATAAATGTGTCATTCAGTACATTTATGTCTGTGTTTTACAAAAGGAAACATTTTAAGTCCTTAACGAATCCTACAAGGTTAAGTTTTACTGTGCCTTGCCGTAGTATTCATACCCACTTAACGTTTCTACATGTTGTGACATTACAACTCAAAACCTCCTTGTTAGGACTTTATTATTGGATACTTGTGAAGTGGAAGTAAAAATCATTTATTATATACAAAACAATTGTGGTGTGAATTTATAATTACCATCCTGGAGTTCAGGCTCCAATCCTGTGTCTGTGTACTGACATAATCAGCTTTCATTTACCGACTGCTTCATATTTATCCATCATATAAAGTACGAATAAAATGGAAAAGTTGAAAGAGTACGAATAGTTTTTCAAGGAACTGTAGAAAGGCTAGTGGATAAAAAGTTTCTGAAAATCTGTAGAGCATCCCAATCCACTACATGCATCTACGTCAAGGATCAGTCGCTCAGTTATTAAATATTACGTCAGAGGGATTGATGAGTTGATGTGCTGCAGTTAGGAGAAGGAGAAAAAAAAACTGCGTCTGCACAATCCGTCTCTGTCTCACCAAAAGCTGGACGAGCAGCTGGGGGGAGTTTCCTTCCACCGGCCCACTAAGCCAGCAAACGTGGCCCTGGAGACTAAAACCACGCAAGCAGAGCCGCTTCAGTGCGATCGCCTGGTGTCTTATTCTAGCAGCCATCAAAGGGACGAGGAATCCAGTTCACACATTTTAAATGACTTCAGGCAAAAAAAATTAAAAAAAAATTCCTCCAATAGAATTAAAGCATTCGTAAAACATGATCTTTCTAAAGCACAAGGTGGTTTAGTTTGGTTCGGCTGTAAATGAAACCATCACCTGTTTTCAGAAAAAGCCTCGGCTGGAAACCTATCGCATCATAAAACGAGAGCAAAGTTTCTTTCCGCTCCAAACTGCGAACCGTGACGTCTTCAAGTGAAGCATTTCTCCAGTCGATTTAAAAAACCCCGTGTCAACTTTGTTTTAAAAATCAATATTAATTCGCCTAATGTGCTGATAGTCTCCAGATCTGCCTCCTCCTGGAAGATTCATGGCAGGCTCAGGGACATTATAGACAAAAAGAGATTTTTCTCTTCACACCTTAAAGACAAAAACCAAAGAGGAGGAAGAAGATCAATAAACGTTACATCCAATAATACAGGAGTCATTTTATTGGCTGCACAAAGATCGTTATTATTTTGTATTTTCATTCTTGTGTCATCATTTTTGTAGCAGTTTCCGGCAGGGAAAGGAATTCTCTGAAATGCCATTTCCATCATTTAGGGAGTTGAAATTATGTTAGTGTTGCTGTATAATTGTGCTGCGACTACAGAGTGAACTCCTCAGACGGCTTCGCTGGAAAACGCCTCGCCCTAATCTCATCATCAGAAAATTGAGCCAACGCACTGCTGGGAAATTAAGCCGACCACTGTCACTGCGGTCCAAAATGTATGGAAATTAGCTCCAGCCACACGAGCTCAAACCACCACATGGAAAACGCAAATAATAGAGGGATTAATAAACAAATGCTGCAAACTGCATGGCTGAAGAGAAGAGCGACGTTATCGTGCATCATCTTTCAATTTTGTGACATTTATGTTAAATTACTACTAATTATATTATAATTTTACAATATAAGATTAGAGGAACTTTACTGTTTTGTTTATTGACTGAGTTGATGGTAATAGGTATTTATAGATGCAATATTTATGGAGTTGATGAAGATGTGCCAGAAATATTTTGGACTAAAATCCTTACAGAGCTACGACTCTTAACATTTATTATTATTATTATTATTATTATTATTATTATTATTATTATTATTATTATTATTATATTATTATTATTATTTATTATTATTAGAACATACTTGAACTGTAGTAGAGGTAGTGCTTTTAAATAAATTCAAACAGCTTAGTAATATTTTTTTCTAAATGTTGTAAATTAGATCTTTGAAAGTTTTGGGTTTCTCTTTTACCATGCGCCACTTGTCATTTCTATTGTGCTTCAGGTATTTATTTTAAATTTTTACATATTACTTTCACTGTAAGCTGCTCAAGAAATTTGTGCAACACTTTAAACATCAGACGCTAAAACGTAATAAATACATTCAGATACTTATAATCAGCTAGCCTTTTTTAAATGATAACATTTTTATCAACTGGCTTCATAAGTTATATTTAATTGAGTATCACATCCATTTACCTTTAACTTGCTGAATTTCCCCACTATGAGGCTAAAAAGGAAGTTTCTCCTCTATTCTCTAAATATGCAATAAAACAGATGCACAGAAAAAGCTGCACTAAAGAGCAACTAAAACGCATCAACAAAAAAAAAAATATTTAAATACAGTTTCTGAGTTAATGGCTTTATTTCCCACTATAATTCCCACAGTATGGGCTTGGAGGCTGCTTCCCAGGGAAAAATACTCAATAATTTATTAATTTATTGACTTGAAAGTATGTTAGTGATTGATGTCTCTCCCCCCGCCCCTCACAAAGATTAGGGGCACGGCTAAGCCCCATTTACATTACACAGGCCTGTCATCTCTGAGCAGCAATTTACCGTCTGAAAAAAGAAAACCCTGGAAACAGAAATCATCTGTTAAAAGTGGTGCCCATCCCTTTTTCCTGTTCTTTTTTTTTTTGTTACAAAGACCGCTGATAGCTTATGGACTGGAATGGCTGTGGAGCAAATTAGCAGTCTTAATCAGTTATGCTGTTGGCTCAGAGCTCCGCGGCTCAAACAGCTTTCTGTGTAGGCCTGTCATTCTCACGGGGGAAAGAGGAGAGGTGGCTCGGCTGCCTGCGCCGCTAACAGCCAACCCAACCTTCTGCCGCTAACGCTCACACAGGACACGACAGACGTAACTATGCCAATCGGCACCAATATGCTTCCTCTGGCAGCCGGGACGGTCAAACACACAGAGAGAGAGGGAGAAAATCCCACACGCATGCAAATGGACAAAACAAACTCGCATTTCCACTCTGTGCAGCTCAGACCCGTCAAAGAGAATTCACATTCTCATCTTTAGCTGTGATGACTGGGTTCACTGTGCCAACCTCTGAGTATCACTGTAAACACACAGATGGAAAGACAGAGGGTGGCAGGACTCCAGGAAATTACTGTTAAAAGTGTGATGCAGATTCATCTGGCTCCAGAAATTCATCAAACGAGTTCTCCTTCTTTGCAAGTCACGTCCTGCAGCTCAGGCAAGTAGATGCTGCATAAAAGTTTAGCACCAAAACACTGTCAGAAAAAAACTCAAATCTGATGCTGTGACTTTTCAGTGTTTTAGTTTTTCTCCTGGATTTCCTCGTAGTGCTAACTCTTCTTTGGAAGAGTTGGTTAATAACTAGTTACATTTACTAAATTACATTTATTTGAGTCACTTTATGGGGAAAAAATGTACTTTTAGGAGTATTTTTACTGTGCTGTACTTTTTACTTTTACTTGAGTAAAATTTCTGGATTCTCTACCCACTGAATGAAAAAGAGCAGCAAAACAATTTAAATGTCAATGAATGTCAGGCAGAGTAAGGTAACAATACAGTTACTCAATTACATTTACTTGAGTCACTTTTTTGAAAAAAATTGCTTTTAGGAGTATTTTTACTATGCTGTACTTTTACTTGAGTTTATAGTTTATAAACTAATTAGAACAAATTAGTTTATAAAATTCAGAGAAAATCCAATTAGTTTATAAATTGTGGATTAATTATTCTTACTCCTTAGAAAAACTAATTTTAGGTTGTAATTGTGAAGTATTTTTGTTGTCGTTTAGTTTATAGTTCCTCTAATTAAGCACTTTGAAAAGTTTTGTTTCTGAAAATGTGCTGTATAAATAAAAATTATCTTACCTTAACTTGAGTAGTTTTATTATGAAGTATTTCTACTCCTACTCGATTAAAATTACTGGATTTTCAACCCACTGAATGAAAAACACATTTTAACCAAAGATTCACCAAACAGAGACACACAGCTCCTGCTTTTATTAATGGTTTGCAAGTTTTTCTATTGAGAAAATCTGATTTGGAAACATGTTCTTCTTTTGATTTTGTTATTTTTTGTTACTTTAATGAATTATTGTCATTTTTGTCCCTAAAAAATATAAAAATTTCCACTTAACTTTGTATTTTGGTCTGTCTGATTATGTCATTTTTTAAATATTAAAAGTCAACTCTTTACCAAATACCTTCTTACTCTTGCTTGAGTAATTTCTTGGATGGCTATGTTTTACTTTTGCTTGAAGTAGTGCTACTTTTACGTACGTACAGTTTTCTGTACTCTGCCCATCTCTGCTGCTTGGTGGCACTGATATTCTTGACTTTTCGCCCGTGTCTAAAAAAGAGCGCCATGCTTATCTCTCTTTGAAGTCAGCCACGACGGGCGACGTCTGGCTGCGGCAGCGCTAAGAAAGTTGACAGAGACAGATGGCGCGTCATTAAGGAATATTAGTGGGCTCCGCCAAGCAGACCCAGCTTCCACGGGCCCCAGGAAGAGTTCAATAAGAGAGAACACGTAGGGAGAGGACGGGCCCCTCGGAGGAGCTCGATAAGAAACAAACACACCAGAAAGCTGTGGTAGTTCAAACGGGATGGAAGCCTCCGGAGGAGTCCAGTCAGCCACATAAAACGCTCAAACATTGACTGCTACCGTCAGACTGCTTTCTCTGGGAGACAGGAGGAGAGAAAGAGCCTCCTGTGTGACGGTGATGGACAATTTGCCACCAGCTTTGATAAAACACACGACTGACTGCATCTGAGATTTGATGGTTTCCTTTAATCAGCAACTTTTCACAAACTGATATTTCATAATTAACAATCTGAACATGGTTGACTAGAACTGGACTTTATTTAATTGAATATGAACTGGTCTGCTTTTGATTTGACTGTGCTGGAATTAAGTGGGTTTATTATAATTAACATGGTCTGAATTTAATGAAAATTTCACCAGTTTGTCTTTATAAATGCCTTGTGATTATGTTTGTTATTATTTGGTACACTATAAAAAGCAGAATTGGTTTCAATTAAGGACATTTACAGGATTCTCTCAAACACACATACAGATCTGTAAAAAATGAAGAGTCCTCTGCACAGAACCCCATTGAAAACCTCCTGGTTTTTCCACCAAACACTGATCTCTGAACTCTTCCTGAATTAAAACATTAGTGTTGTTGTTTCTGAATGAGTATCAACTTGTTTCCTTTGCATTATTTGAGGTTTAAAAGCTCTGCATCAATTTTGTTATGTTGACCGTTACTCATTTTCTGCAAATAAATACTAAATTTTTTGTTTTAATTTCAGAGACATGTTGTCAGGAGCTCACAGAATAAAAGCACAATGTTCATTTTACTCAAACAAAATCAAAGAAACTGATCCTTTTAAGTGGTCTCTTAATTTTCCAGAGCTGTATGTCAAACTCAAGACCCGCCATAGTTTTTAATGTGGCTCTCTGTATTACAGGGAACCTTCAAGATAAATTTATTTTATCAATAAAATCAAAGCAATTCTTATCTTTATGCAATCAAATTGCATCAATGTGAAAAGATGTTGCATATCACTTAATTTTAAGAATCACTTATTGAATACAGAGATGGTTATTTTATTAATATTTAACCTATTTCTTTATGGGGTTTTCTGCCACAACAAGCCCTTCATATGACCGAAAATGAAAATGAGTCATTGCTCTAAATGCAACAAACACATAAAAAAACAAACTACAAATTAATGAAGCCTTGCTTTCTGGTGATTGCATTACATTATTGGGCACTAAAACATTAAATCTGACAAGAGTGAATCAACGACCGTAGAGGTAAGATACTGTCTTGCGTCTTGTTCTTTCACCTAATAATATCAGATAGCAATTTGTACAGTTTAACAAAAACATTTCCATCACAGATTTCTCTCAAAACTAAAGTATGTTGATTTGAAAAGAAGGAAAAATTAACTTTTTTTTTTAATGATACTTTTCTATTTATATTGTGCAGTATTTATTCATGCCTTAATGATTCACTATCAAAGTTGGGCTAAAAGGAACTGCAGGTCAAAGAATCAAAGAAAACATAAGATTTTTTTTTTTTTTTTTAAACTATTCCTGAACCTACCCAGCTTTTTTATGTTTGAATATTTATCATCTCTTTTTAAGATGGAGAATTTGGCAGGTAAATAATCTGATTTCTTTGACATGATCTAGTTATAATCTGCATTATTTGTTTTCCTATTAGCAGTGATAACAATGGAAAGAAACTCATCCTTTCCCAGTCTAGCGTACAACGTATAACGTGTGCGGGATCTGCTGCTAACATCCTGGTGTCAGATACCAAGATGTTTGGTCTCGTACAAATGCGTGCTTCAGCAGGCCGGAGCTGTAATGTTGGCGTAGAAAACACTGTGAGGGGTCAGTTTGTTTTCGCTACAACACCATCCAGCGCAGGGCGGACTAAACAGATCAGTAAAAATCCGGTTCGTTTTCTGGCATGCAGATTTTGCCACAGACGTTAAGAATAACTTACTGAGACAAGACAATAAATTAAAGGAGTTGTTCACTGAACTTTTCCATAGTGACAAATTTCAAAGTTTTTAATTGGGATCTTATGTAGAACAATAGAACAATACAAACAAACATTGTGTTTTCCTCTCAGCTAAAACTTTTCGCTGCAATCACAACTGGGAGACATCCACACTTTTAGTTTTACCTGTTCATCTTTGTAAATATGTTCAAACTGAGTCAGACTGGATGACATGCAGCTGTGATCGCCAACCTTTTCAAGCCTTGCATTATACTCTTATTGAGCTGCCTGGACTTTGACTGGGTCACTTCCATCGAAGAACATCCTTTGATCAACTCTGGATGGGTGTTTAGGATTATCGTCCTACTAGAAGTCGAGTATTTGCTCCAGTCAATGTCATGCACAAAAGCCCAAAACTTAGATTTTATCTGGCTGAAGCATCCTCCGCCACACTTTTCAGATATTTTTTAAGCCTGTCGCAATAACATAGATTCTGGTGATTAATTTTTTTCAAAGGGCAATTTTGTTTACAGAGACTTCATAATCCATTTTATTTATGATTTCGGGTGCAAGAGGTTTTTATTTTTGTTAAATGTATTGATTTTAGTTGTATTTTTTTGGTATATTTAAAATGACTTTTAGTGTTTTCTTTAAAAAAAAAATACTTGATTAGAAGGCAAACTTGCGTTATTATGCCATTATCAACATAACTTGAAAATATTATCGTTTATCATAATAATAATCAGTTGAAGAATTTATCATTTAGGATAATTTATTTTTGTAAAGAAAATGGGAAACGATGCACATTTTACCCACTTGAGTATTTATTCTGTTGTAATGTTTAATTCGGGGGTTTGAATACTTTTCAAGACACTGAATAAACAAACTTTAATAAAAGATGTTCTAATCTAGTAACCTTTTGTTGTGCTTGGATAAATAAGTTTTATTTCTTATTCGCCTTGCCACAAATTTGAAACAATATTTAATTTTTATTGTATTCGCCTTTCATATTTTAATGCAGCCAAGTTCACTTTATAGATTTTTTTTTTAATCAAACAATTTCTAATCTTCAAAAGCTACAGATGTAAATTCAATAAGCTTCTAAACCAAAATCCCTGAACTGTGTTCAAAGATGATCCTTGAAGAAGTGCTGCCCTCTTACCAGTAGGCATAAAAAAGCAACAGGGGTCCAAGTGAGCCGATGCTCAGCCAGAACATGAAGCAGAGGCTTCCTGTGGACATCTGAGTAACAGTATGCAAAGGAAACAGACATCCCAGCACAGTTTGAAGAGCAACACAGTGTGCCAGCGCCTACAGAAAATAAGTGAGCGCAGACCCTATCCTGGCAGCTGATCCTGGGAAACAAAAGGCTAGGCTAAATATTTACATAGAGCCCAAAGGGAGAGCCTGAAATTAGAGAGAGAGGAAAAACACAAAGATGAAATGGAGGGTGGGGCTAGGATGGGCTGGCTGCTGCAACATTATCTGAGGGGCTGTTAACCTGAGATACAAGCAGGTCAAAACAAAGGAAAACATTGTTCACGTGCACAAACCCGCAAACGCACACAAACATCCCACAGAGACACGATCCTGCATTTTCTCTGCTTCGCCTCATCCCCATGGTCCTCTTCGACTGTGTAGGAACACAGGAATAGGAACAATATGATCCTATTCAAATGTCTGACTGTTCTTATTGTGTCTCAACAGACCTGAAAGCATCTGATGCAACCAGAAGGATACATTTAAGCTGAAACGCATATGCACCACGTTTTTCAGACTTCAAAACAATAAAATAGTTTTAATTCCACTTTCAATGATTTATGACATTTCAACTCACAGATAATTGAAATCTTTAACTGAACATAAATGTTCATAGATACATTTCATCCAATAAATAGAAAACAGACAAATTTAGGAAAACATGGAATCACGCTTGAATATTCCACAGTGATGATGTTGCTGTCATAACTCTCCATGATCCACATTTTAAGCCAGGTGTGAGCGTTAAGAGCAGACAAAATCCATCCAACTAACTGGATGTATTATTAGCATTCAAAGTATAAATGTCCCTGAAATTAAACATAATAAAATGCAAGGCAAATACAGCATCAATGTTTACTGTGGGATTAAAATACTGAACACACAGACAGCGTTAACAGCCGAGGTTTCATGTACAGGTACATCTCAATAAGTTACAACATTATCAAAATGTTTATTCATTTCAGTGAATCTTTTTACAAACAAAACTCAAACTATATAAATTCATCACATATTGGATGATTATGGTTTACAGCCAATGAGCAGACAACATTCACTTTCTCAGGAAATTTAAACTTTACATAAAATCAGGACCAGGAGTTTTAACACAGAAATGTCAGCCTTTACAGAAAGGAGTGCCCTATTGCACAAAATTCACATTTGCAAAGTTTTTGTACTTTCTTTTGGGTCTCAGCTGTTTCTAAAGGCAGCAAAAGCACAAAACAAAAAAAAATCCACCGTTACCTAGCAACCTCAGCCAAGCCCAGGCCATCACCTAGCAACCGAAGTGGAACTCCTCCCCATTTGGTCAGTTGGTTTTTCCTCTGTATTCGCTAGAGGGTTTGGATCAAGTACAGTGACATAACGGTAAATAAACCGGGTGTTTGTACATTCGCTGGTTATGGCAGGTGCTGGAAAATGAAATCAGAATCTCCATAAAGCTTGGCAGCAGAGGGAACCATAAAATGCTTTAATATGTCTTTGGTGGATGGCCGCGCTGACTTTTGACTCCATAAAACGCAGCAGACCAACAACAGCAGGTGACCCAGTTACCTAGATCGTCGCCGAGTGTGGAAATCACACACTAGGTGTTGATTCTGTGCCGCTCTGCTCTTTCTCCTGACTTTGATTTCCAAATATAACTGAAGATCGACAGTCACATGTAAAGAAGTATTTGAACCGATGAGCTTGTTTTTCTCCTCGTTGTTATAGTTAAGAAGCTTTTGATATCGTCTCTGGTTGAAAAGAGGTTTGACAAAAGGAATGCATCTGTATTCTGTGGACATTTCTGTTGCAGTCTAAACATTATGAATATACCCAAACTATTGAATGGACTCTGCTTTTTAATTATCTAAAGCACACGTGTCAAACTCATGGCCCGTGGGCCAAATCCGGCCCTCCACAGCTTTTTATGTGGCCCTCTAGATTCTAGACTAAACACTATATGCTTAAATATTATGTTATCATTCAAATCTATTCAGTTTTTATCTGTTTAGTCCCAAATTATATCAATCAGTCCCTCCAGTGTTTGAGAAGTAACATGGAAATTCAAGCAAAATCAACAAATTCCCGCACTTTATGGCAGTAATACATAAATGGGAGTTCATTGCAGATTTTCTCAAAAATTGTCAAAAACGTTCTTACTAAACAGCTCCAGCCTTATTTGATGTCAGATTATAGTCCATGATCTACACATCGAGTAATAAAAAGTTGTATTTACTGTCACAAATAAGCACAAATATCACAAATATTTCCAGATTAGTACCACAAGCACTTTGACTTTCATTGCAAAAAAAAAAATCACAAAAAGTGATCCAGGAGGGACTGAAAATATGTTGAATAATATTATTTAATTTTAAGAATTCATTGATATCTGAGGTCAAGATATTCACTATATCATGGCACAGACAAGGTGAACCAGCAGACACAGATGGACTCCAAAATGTTTTTTTAAATGCCAGTTAGTACCCATTTATTAATGAATGCTGGGAGAAGAACCAAAAAGGGTCCAGCTAAGGGGGAATGTTATAACAGAGAAAACCAGTAGCCAGCCAGTTGGGAACCACCAAGCGCAGGGATTAATAGTAAAAGACTTGCTGGGAAGAGGAAGAACCAAGGTAAATGTGGGGCATCTTCCTCCTTTTCTCATCTCCGCCCCTCCATCCTGCCTCAGTCAGGACATTTGTCTTTCAGACAAAGATAAACTGCAGTTCTTTTATTAACTTGCTGATGGTTGGGAATTGTTTCTTTCCCCTCATCCAGGAGATTTACTCAAACAGACAGCTGCAAAAAATACCCTCTCTATAATTATTCCTCCTCCCCCCCATTTAATAGTTTATGTTGGACCAAAATTGCATGCAGATTGTCACAGTAATGTCACTGTCAGGAGATGCTGTGTATCGAATGCACAATCATCCAAAATCCATCACATCCCATCGCATTAGGGCACAGACGAAGCAAAAATAACAACCTATGCCTGTGAGGGATCGAGTACGTTATGTTTTGGGACGTGGATGCATGTTGTGTCTGTGTCAAACAGACGTAATTTAATTTGCAAAACAGTAGATTATACTATAAAATCTGCATGAATTTGTGAGTGCATGGCTGCATTTTTATGTTCGCGGGTCGACAGAGGTCCTCCTGCTGAGGAGACACACCCTCAGGGGATTCGCTCTGTGCAGCGTCTTCTTCCCTTCCTCCTCATTTGACAAATTACTGTGCCGATTCCACTCCACTGAGGCAGCCTGGCACCTGTCCATCAGCCTCACTGGGAGCTCGACTTTTCTCAGTCGAAAACGTTTCCTGCGCACTTTGAAATTGCTGTGATTGGGAAAAGATTTGTGACATTTTAAAATAGCGCTCAGTCATATTATATTTGGTTTACACGCTGATGCTCATCTTCCTGACGCTCATCTGAGGTCATCTGTAAATTAGACCTTTGACGCCATCTGCTCGTCTCTTCCTGAGGCTTTCGCCATCTTCTTAAACAGAAAGTGTTTCTCTGCCAAAACAATACATACTTGTCATGTAACATCCCACTTCTGTGAACTTTGTAACTGACAGGCAGTTGCTAGGGAGTTGCTATGACAACAATAAAGGAGTCACAAGCTTAGAACTAGCTCTCACTTCATTCCTAATGTAACAATATAAGTACTTTACAACTGTTACTCAGTTGTATTTTTTGTATTCTAACCACCCCTGTGTAAATACTAAGGTAAATATCACTGATATTTACCTTAGTATTTACTTACTGCTGAACTAGCAAAATTAGCTTAGCTAATGTGGCTTTTAACAGCGATCTTAGGCTACGTTCACACTGCCAAAATTCCAGTTTATTTGCTTTAATGCGACCTGCATCTGATCTTTTCATGACAGTCTGAACAACACAGGTGGATTTTTTTCAAATGCAACCCAGTCCACTCGGATATCTGATACGGATCCGATTCAAATGCGAACTAACGTCCAGGTCGCATTCATCCAACCTGAACGTCACTAATACTCAACAAACGTCACTATTCTGCGTAAAGATACGCAAGCCAGAAGAAAAACAACAACCACGGCGGACCATAATGAGGATTAAGTTGTTAACGTGCTGGCTCCTGTTGGACAACATCTTCAACATCATAAGCTATGCTACACCGTTAGCATCCATGTTAACTTCCACAAACACTGACCACTACATCTTTATGGTGGTTGGAAAACCACTGACCACGCTCTCTAGCGATATTGCGCCCTCTACTGCGCATGCGAGACACTTTCAGGTTGTTTAGAGTTCAAACTGGAGTCACATATTTGGAAGTGTGAACGGGCACGGCAAAAGAAATCCGATTTGACAGAAAATGGGAATTGGGTCACTTCAGGCTGCAGTGTGAACGACAGACATGTATGTGTATGTTACTACATGTACTTATTCTGAAATTCACCAGAACCTTGTTATTCACTTGAATAATTCATAAGTCGTTGATTGTATGCATCAGTTCAACAAAGCTCCTCCATGTTGAATGCACGCTGTGTTCATTAGGTAGTGAACTATGAGATCGGACGCAGCTTAACATCTTCTGACATATTTCTTCTCAGAGTTTGTTCATGTATCTGTAGCACGTTGGTTCAGACCAGTGGTCCCCAACCTTTTTTGTGCCGCGGGCCGGTTGAGACTTTGACATTTTTTGGCGGACCGGGGGGAGGGGGAGGGGGGCTGCGGGAAGGAGAGAAGGACACTCCGATATTTTTCTGCCGACGGGGGTGGGGGGGGTGCGCGATCCGTACAGAGTCCGACAAGTCTGTTGACGGGGTGGGGGGAGGGGTTGCGCGCGCTAAGGCAGAAGCCGTTACGCAGAGGGGATTGTAATGTATGATTCACCTACCGGGCCGCGATGTGTCTCTTTTCCCCCTTTGCTGCTTGTGGCTCAATGTTGGCGCACAAGTAACCGAGAGAATCTGGTTACAGGATTTTCAACATAAAAGATTTTTCAGACTCAAATAATACGTAAAACGGAAATATTTAATTATTTCTTGCGCCGTGGACCGGTACCAATTGGTCCACAGACTGGTACCGGTCCGCGGACCGGGGGTTGGGGACCACTGGTTTAGAGTGTTCACATATTTTCTTTTCATTGGTCTCAAAGCCATGGCTCCATATGCGCTTACCTACTAATACATATTACATTTCAACATAAAGGGCTTTTTGTGTCAACTCTTTTACCTTGATGTCTGGTATTCAAACTCCCACACAAAATTAGCTCTTAATAAACATCAGTGAATATGACATGAGTAGTGACCAACAGGAGAAAGCAACTTTTAGAGCCAAGTATGGATTTACTATAATCTGGAGTTCAGCTAATAAGGCCAGTGATGTGGTGTTACATAATTCAAATGACTGAAAATCTGCTACTCCTGATGTTAAGCAGTGACAAAGATCTCATTAGAACCAAAGCTCAATATAAAAATATGTTATGTAAAATGTAAAAACACATTATAATCAAGCAAACTACTGTCCCATTTCATATTAATTTTGAAATGACTAAAATTAATTTGCTAATTGCAATTTTATTAAGAATTGGTATTTTTTGCTTTTCACACAAACCCTCAGCAAAATAAACCCACAAAATTTGGCTGGGCTTAAATGAGATTTAAACAATATATACAATATGTTTGTTAAGACAAAAACATCATATAAACAATAAATGGCTTTTTAATAAATTATTTTTATCTAAGAATGAGCTCAATCACCAATTTTTCAAGCATTTTAAAATTGAAACATATTAAGGAAACCGCTTTCTACAATCAACAGTCTAACTTTGTCCTTTACTTTAATTGATTTTTTTATTCCAGGTTTTTGTAATTCAGTTTTATTATTACATACATTAGAGGTGCACTGATTACAATGTAATTAATTTGATTCATTTCCTGATTTTCTAAGATATCCGTCTAAAATAAACTACATTTTAGGCAGTTTATCACCTCAACGCAGTAACATAGTTTTCAATTTTGTTATTGTTACTTTTCATGTAGATGCAAGCAAGAATACCAGTATAAGGTTATTTTAAGTAAAGAAACTTAAGGTTGTTTACATTTGTCTCTCAGATGCAAATTTTGGTTTTGTTTTACCTAATGAGTAACTTACATTGTTTTTATTCAATCTAGAAAAACAGGGATATGTATGTTGCCCATCTACGTATGGAAAAGTAGAAAGAAATATGAAAATTTATTTGTCTATTCACCCACTCATCCACCCATGCATCAATTCATCCATGCATCATGTATCCATGCATCAATTCATCCACCCACTTCATGTTTATGAGCCAAAACAGTAATAAAATCATATTTAGGGGTTTTAATCAGCCACTAAGCCAGTCTGCATAAAATAAAATGGTCTGATATTACTCATTTGCCCAGCAAAACAATTACTGGTAGATGAATTAAATTTATCCTTTTATGCCAAAAATACATCTGCAAAATTTCAATTCTCTTAAAGTTTAAAGAAAATTAAACTGAACACTTTGTTAGGAGCCAGCTGAACTATCTCTGGATTATAAAGGCATGCCATGTTTTCAGATAAAACATGAACATTTTCATTTTTGCAGTCTTGAGATAACAGCTAATGTGGTAGTAAAATTAATATCACTGTTAAAGATGGAGTTCAGGATGTTGGTTTGTAGATTCAGTTTAACGTGCGACTCCTGTAGGCCCGGCACACCACCTGACTGACAGCCACCATGACAGCTATTTTCCTCCGGCCAACTTATCTCTGCCTTACCACAGGCACAACAGAACAGAAAGGGGCGAATTCAAAGACAATTTAAACTCGGTGCAGATTACGTTTCAAAACCCCGCAGAATGAATATTTAACTGGTCTGCCTTTCGATAAGCGATATGGGGAAATTTCACTGAGTCAGGAAGTCAATTTAAACTCCTCTGAGAGAGGAAAGGCTACTTCAACGTCCTGCAGGCTCGCCCTTGGGGACGGACGAAGCCCTTCCTCCCTCCTGCTGCACGGTGTGACGCTAACGGTGACTGTCTGCTCAGCCTGATACAGACAAGCTCCATGCTAAGTCATTACACAAGGTGAAGTGCCTAATTACAGACAGACAGCCCCCTCCCTACACCCCCGTGACCTACGAACAAGGTCACTGCTGCTCTTAAAAGTGTCTCAGAGAGGAGCAGTACGAGTCCTGGATGAGAGAAGAGGAACATTCGGGACGTTTTCTGCCTTTCATGGGAGTCTCTTTGCGAGGATTGGGGTGTATTTTCCACAGAGTAAGGGCCAGAGTTCCTTCTTTTCCCCTCTACTTTACGATCTGCAACTGAAGGAGGTTTAAAGTGTCAAACGCAACTGGACAAAACCGTCAGTCGAAAGCAGACAGTCCTTTGTAAACGGAACATCAGAGGCCTGTTTTTATAGCGCGCCAACTCCTGCCAAACTGGTTGTTTCCATGGAAACCTAGCAGCTAATGACTGGTAACGAGAGAGAAGGACTTGTTTGATAAAAAAAAAAAAGAAAGGTAGTTAAGGACGAAAAAGAAAGACAGTGACAGAGACGGATGGAGGAAGAAAGACAGAGATCTTGTGGAACAAAAGAAGCAATTT
Organism: Poecilia picta; assembly: GCA_033032245.1. NCBI lineage: Eukaryota > Metazoa > Chordata > Actinopteri > Cyprinodontiformes > Poeciliidae > Poecilia > Poecilia picta. The sequence goes on from CM065357.1 coordinate 21,581,474, forward strand.
AGTATCGGCGGACAGCGCAAAGCCTGATTATGTCATCAGTGTAAATGATCATTAATTTCCTTCTGTCCAGCTGGAGCAGATTAATGTCTATCCATTTGCTTTGGAAGAAGGAAGCTAACCATTTCACTGGGAAGCAACACAAAAGCAACCACAGACAAATATACCATACTAGACAAAAATACTATACTTTCATAGAATTACAGAAATGATAAAAAACAAACTTTAAAATACTAAGCATGAGGCAATCTCATTTAGTTTAAATCCAAATTTAGGAATACATAAGAATATCATAAATGTTGGAAAAACTCCTGCAGTGTTACTTATGGAGATGAGATTTAAAGTCACTCTAAGCTCACACACTAAAAAGTAAACATTGTTTTAAAATACCATAAATGCCAGTGGTGGTATTAAAGTATGTTTGTTTTACAAAACATTTGTCTTTTTCTGTCTGTTTGAAAATTGTAAGTCAAAATAAGTCCATTTTAGCTTCAAATCCTTTGTAATTTCAATTTGAGGCACGTCTCTGGTCTACCCTTCAAAGTCAACCCTTTCCAAAAGATTCATTGCAGGCTGTACAGGAGATTTTTCTTCTTGTAACAATGACGCATAAAGCAGGAGAGAAGCACAGTTTTAAATATTAAATCTGGCAGTAAAAACATTTAAATGTTGAAGAGGTTGTTTTATTAGGCTTTTAACATTTTCTTAGATATGTTGTTGTTTTTTTTACATAATTCTTGTAAAAAAAACATAAAAGAATTAAATTAGTAATAATAAAACTCAACAAGATTTTGAGCTGGATTTTTGCCAACTTGAGTTTAGCTCTGTCGCGGTTGCTAGGTGACAGGACGTGTACCATGGTAACGGCAGTAACAAATCTGAAGATTAGTCGATCCAGTTTCACAGCCACTCACTGCCGGCCTTTGTGGCCGACAAAGGACGCAGCCACTGAATCTGGACAAACCCGGTTTGCTCACCAACAGACATGCTGACTGCGCCAGCTAACATTTACTTAAGCAGCACTATTTTAAAAGACTGGCGATTAGCATGTCTGTTAGCAAATGAATGACTGGCATAAGTTTCACTAAGAGCTACTTCCTGCTCTACTTGACCAGAAGAAACTGACACAAAATGTATTTTTAGTCTTCATAGACTTTGAAATCAAAACCTAGCTTATGACAACAAACAATAGTATCATTAAATAAAGTTAAAAAACACACAAAAAACTAACAATACATGCAGTTTTTTGAGCTATGAATCAGACGGATCCTTATTTGTTAAAAAAGCTGAAAGATTAGGCTTTCAAATATAATTTATATTAAGAAAAGTGGACTGGCCTTTCCACTGGAGGGTTTTAATCTTTTGAGAACCAAAAATAAGCGATTCCAAAGATAAACATATCACAATTTAATTTTATGTTCACTTTATCCTCCTGTAAGTTCAATAATGGACATACACCAAATTATTAAAAGACAAAATATATTTTTTAATCTTTTAATGTAATAGCATCACTGGCATTAAGAGAAAATGATCTGCAATTCAAACATCCCATCTCTAGCACCGTGGTGATTTCCTGTTTTTCCATCAACGCAGAACTCGTTCACTAGTTTCCACATAATAAAAGTTTTAACCTTAACATCTGAACCAGAATGCTGCTCGGCGTGTGAAAGCCCACCATTTCACTTCTCTTTACATCCTGATCCAATTATTCATAAAGCTGGCAATTATGCATCCATTAAACCTGTGAATCCAAAGCTCAGGATCAACAGCGGTGTCATGTGGATCGGCTTCATTACTTAAAAGCTCAACAACCTCTGTGCAAGTAAAAACACGTGTGGCTGGCAATCAGTTCCAATACAATGGTCACATATGCTTTTAAAATATTAGCCATAAGGTCTTCACGTAAAGTTTTCAAATCTGCAGGTCACGGTTCACAGCATAAAACATTAACAGGAGTCTTTTAGTGTAGAAAAACACGCTTTAAAATCAATGAAAACTTTGTAATTATATTTATCAAGACGGAATTGATTAATATAACAGGCTTTCAGTAAAAACAATATTCCACAAAATTACATTAAAAATGTATTATTAATCAATTACATCATTTAACTTATCCTGATTTAATTAATCTTTTTAGGCAATAAAATGTGCTTAATACCAAGTCATTCTAGTCAAATTTTTCTCACAGCGGAGCAAGAGGACAGTGGTTGATTGTTAAACTTTTGCTTCAGTAGATAAGATCAGTGGATAAAATCAGATCCACATCTAAGTATCAGCCAATCTTCTAAAATTAAAGAAACCAATTGATTTATCGGCGCACTCCTAACTTTTATCTGAAGCATAGAGTACTGCAGAAAGCACTTTCCCACCAGCTGCTGCTCACTGCCATTCAGATGGCTAAAATAAGCTGAAACTTTGCCCCAAATGTGACCAATTAGAAATATTTGGAGTCGAGTGATTTTTTTTTCCTTTTCTGCTTTAATTAAAATCTGTTATTATCATTTTATAAGGTGAGTTAATTTTACTTATTAAGGACATTTTTAGCAACAAGGCAATTCAAAGTGCTTAACGTTAATTACACGGGAATACAAACAAAACAACAATATTCCCATCCTACCCAGAATCTATACTTGCAGTGAATCCAAGAGCAAAACCACGCTAACATTGTTTGCACAAAGCTGTGCAATCATCGCAATAATTCAACAACATTGCTCATAATGTTTTCCACAATATTGTCTTGCCCTGTTATACGCAGACATCTAATCACAACACAGTTTTTCTTTAAGTTTCATAGCATTAGAGTTAACAGCTTTCCCAGCAGCGGAGGAAAAGAACGTTGAAGTGTATTTAGACAAGATCGTGATGTAACATCTCATTTTCCAGAGATAATTGGAAATACTGTCCTCTGCTACTTTTCATTAAGACAAGGACAGCTCAGTGTAACTGACAACACTGTGTGTGTGTTTTAAATTAGGTGTTTACCTGTTTTATGAAGTGTGTAATTGAGCTCTCTTTGTTTTCTAATACTTAACAATGTGTCTTTAATGCAGCCGCAGCCCCAGTTTCAAACATCCTTTCGCATTCAGATTCCTCCAGCCACAAGCTTGACATGAAAGATTTAAGAACTCCTAATTTTAGCTTAGTTAGATAACCTTATAAAATGATGACAGCACACGCTCATTCTCAGAGAACAGAGATAAATTAACACAAAAAAAGCAGAACAGGATTAAAGATAACCTAATTCAATTTGAAGAAAGAAATTCAGATGTTCACCCAAAGGCTGAGTGAACTTTAAGACGTTTACATTTCTGGGTGTCGCAATATCAAAATTGGAAGATATTGTGAGAAGAAGCTGGAAAATATAATTATCTGATCACCTTTAGCTCAAAATATAAATAACTGATTAAAACTAAAGATAATTTAGGTTCTTTAATTTAGGTTCTTGAAAAGTCTGAAGTTAATGAAACTAAAAGGTTTTAAATAAAATTATTCTAAATTCTCATTCATTGAACCTGAGATTTACCACATAGCATGAATTTTGACGCACTCTTTTGTTTAACAAACTTGACATAAATGTGAGGGGAAGGTCTCCATATTATATCACAAATATGTCACTACAACGACATTGTGGGCAATATCAATATGACAAATCTTCAGTCAGAAGATACTACAGGCACTCTAAGACTGACAGACAATCTACCACAACTCTGAAGAAAATTGTACTTCCATCAAGATTTAATTTATCTTTGTGATTAGTAGTGTTGTTGAATAAGATATTCTGGTAAATGCATCATGAATATGTCAGGTGCATTTCAACTAAAAAACGTTATTGGAATAGAAATTGTGACATTTATTCCAGTATCTAGATTAATTATTTACCATCTATGTACAGGTGCTGGTCATAAAATTAGAATATAATGAAAAAGTAGATTTACTTCAGTAATTCCACTTAAAAAGTGAAACTTGTATATTATATTCATACATTACATACAAACTCATATATTTCAAATGTTTATTTTGTTTAATTTTGATGATTACAAAACACAACAAATGAAAATCTCAAATTCAGCATATCAGAAAATTAGAATCTTGTGAAAAGGTTCAAAATTGATGGCACCTGGAACCACACTCTAATCAGCTAACTAACTCAAACCACCTGCAAAGGCCTTTAAATGGTCTTTCAGTCTAGCTCTATAGGCTACACAATCATGGGGAAGACTGCTGACTTGACAGTTGTCCAAAAGACGACCATCGACACCTTGCACAAGGAGGGCAAGACACAAAAGGTCATCGCTAAAGAGGCTGGCTGTTCACAGAGCTCTGTGTCCAAGCACATTAATAGAGAGGCGAAGGGAAGGAAAAGATGTGGTCGAAAAAAGTGTACAAGCAAGAGAGATAACCGCACCCTGGAGAGGATTGTGAAACAAAACCCATTCAAAAATGTGGGGGAGATTCACAAGAGCTGGACTGCAGCTGGAGTGAGAGCTTCAAGAACCACCACACACAGACGTATGAAAGACATGGGTTTCTGCTGTCGCATTCCTTGTGTCAAGCCACTCTTGAACCACAGACAGCGTCAGAAGCGTCTTGCCTGGGCTAAAGAGAAACAGGACTGGACTGCTGGTGAGTGGTCCAAAGTCATGTTCTCTGATGAAAATAAATTTTGCATTTCCTTTGGAAATCAAGGTCCCAGAGTCTGGAGGAAAAGAAGAGAGGCACTTCAACCACGTTGCTTGAAGTCCAGTGTAAAGTTTCCACAGTCAGTGATGGTTTGGGGTGCCATGTCATCTGCTGGTGTTGGTCCATTGTGTTTTCTGAGGTCCAGGGTCAACGCAGCCACATACCAGGAAGTTTTAGAGCACTTCATGCTTCCTGCTGCTGACCAACTTTTTGGAGATGCAGATTTCATTTTCCAACAGGACTTGGCACCTGCACACAGTGCCAAAGCTACCAGTACCTGGTTGAAGGACCATGGTATCCCTGTTCTTAATTGGCCAGCAAACTCTCCTGACCTTAACCCCATACAAAATCTATGGGGTATTGTGAAGAAGAAGATGCAATATACCAGACCCAACAATTCAGAAGAGCTAAAAGCCACTATTAGAGCAACCTGGGCTATCATAACACCTGAGCAGTGCCACAGACTGATCGACTCCATGCCACGCCGCATTGCTGCAGTAATACAGGCCAAAGGAGCCCCAACTAAATACTGAGTGCTGTACATGCTCATACTTTTCATGTTCATACTTTTCAGTTGGCCAACATTTCTATAAATCCTTTGTTTTTATTGGTCTTCAGTAATATTCTAATTTTCTGATATGCTGAATTTGAGATTTTCATTTGTTGTCATTTGTAATCATCAAAATTAAACGAAATAAACATTTGAAATATATGAGTTTGTATGTAATGTATGAATATAATATACAAGTTTCACTTTTTAAATGGAATTACTGAAAGAAAACTACTTTTTCATTATATTCTAATTTTATGACCAGCACCTGTATGTATTTGCTGTATTTTGTATGTTCTCCTTATATTACACAGCCCAAGTTAGTGGTTTTGATGCTTAAATTGAGATAATTTAATTCCTCATTTTCTGTCTGACTTTAAACTAATGCCTCTTCAAAATAACCTGCAGGGCTCAAACAAAATCTGCAAATTGGTGTCAGTGAAAAAAGGCAGGATTTTTTTCTATGTTTCATTTATACTTTTTGGCATGACAAGTACGGAGAGCCATTCCAGCCAAAATTAAACAAATTAATAAATAAGTAAGCAAATAAATGATTGGCTTCTTTATCCTTATTTAAACATTCATGTATTATTTTATTTGTTACTTTATTTGTAAGTTTATTTATTAATTTATTAATGTATACATTTATTTATTATTTCATGTATTTGTTTATTTATTCCCACATTTATTTCTCCCTGTCCTTTTTCCATCTCCTTATTCATTTCTGCTTTCTTATGATGAGACAAGAACCTAATCAATTACAAAAAGAAAAAAATGAACAGCCGCATAAACTAGCCGACACAAGAGTAGAGCACTTTATACTTTTTACAAATTCCTAATTTGTGAAATATTTACTGGTGAAAAGAGGGAAAGAAAGGTGGCATCCAGACTTTCTTCCATAAAAGCTACAATCTTATAAATCCATTTTCTTCGTCACGGGTCGTGAGCTGAACGTATCCAACCCTACTCAGAATAAAAACACACGTCTTTTAGTTTCCGTTTATCTTTTATCAACTTTAGGAAAAACCAAACAGCTCCTCATTTTATGAGTCAGGGTTGTTCACCATTTTCTCTTCAACAACAACAACAGCTCAGTTTTGAAAATGCATTTTAGAACAACACATTTAGAAAGCCAAAGAGAGCAGGCAGCTTCACTCCCCCCCCCAACTCGTAAGCCATAAATGAAGACGGTATTCAAAAAGCAGCTGTCGATCAGCATTTCCACAAAGGCGTGTGACTGAACAACAATCAATGCCTTGAAAACATGGGCTGCTCTGTGAAAAGCTCTCCAAACGCACTATTAAAACAGAGATCAATGCCGGGCCTTGCTTACAGTGTTATCATACAACACAGACACACATGCTGGGTCCAAACGACATCTTTGTGCTGACGAAGACCAAACAGAAACACTTTTAACAGCATCCCTGCACCGACAGTTCAGACCCAACATAATGACCATGTGCCTCAATTCAGCTGCATAGCATTCTGTTTATTTCACAACAAAAGACTAACCTTCAATTTATTTTAAAAAAAAGCATATTTGTTAAACAAAGTAAAGGGTCATCTCATAAGCATTCACATAATTCACAATGTAAACACAAGAAGCTGCAGCTTGCCAACTCCAATAATTGATTACAACTTAAATGTTAGGCTGCAAATTTGACTCCACCTATTTAAAAGGAACATACATTTATATTGGCTCCAGCTGATCTATCTTTATTATGTTAAATTGTTTAAAGAGAAGGCCTCAGTTGGATGAGCGTGGCGCTAAGTTGTGCAGATACACTGATGAAAAATGTCATTATTTCATCACTCGTGCCTCCTAAGTATCTCTTTGTGTCAGAAATATCTACAGGAGAGGGACGGTGAACCTGCCTGAATAATGGCTGGAAAGAATTATCGTCTTCAGAGCAATAACGTTTAAGCTTCTCTGCAAGCAGTCGCCAAGCCGCAGCACAAAGAAACAATTCCTCACACCGTTCTTTTTTTATATATAGTTTCACTGAAGTGGCTCTGGAAATCGTCCGCTTTCCATCTGCAAGACAAAAAAAAGGCTCACTAAAATACTTACACCTTAGTTGCCTCTTTTGTATTTTATATTTTTTAATTTTTTGCCTCTCTGGAAGAAAATTGAAGGCAGAATGAGGTCATTTGAGCACAATAACTTATTTAACAGGAGCCAGCTATTACATGTTTCAATTGCTCTATAGATGGTGCCTAATTTGCACTTAAAACGATTCTGAACTGCATATGTGTGACTTCATTACACCAATCAAGAGCAGATGGCTGAAAAGCATTTTATGCTTTTGAGTGTTTGCCTGAATACCTGTTTCTTTCACCATAATTTGAAATTATGTGTTATGTTTTATCACTTGACTTAATGGAAACGGTGCAAACTTGCAGTTTATGTTTCACTTGTAAACAATTCGACCACACTGAAAATAAATTACTGACAATATTCACAGCTGTATAGTTACTGGGAAGTCTTATTTCTCTGTCCAAGCTGAAACAAGGTTGCATTCTTTTCTTTAGGTTTTTAAGCCCCTTATATTGGACTAGTTTCATGGTGTATGGTCCCAATTTCTTTCCTCTGTATTTGTTGTGTTTGGAGAATTGCAAATTATTATGCTGGTCTCTGTTGCGACAGTTTTCTCTTGCAGCTTAAGATTTCCACGCTCTGGAGCTGCTGCAGAAACTCTGCAACACATGCAGGCTTTTGTTAAACACAGACCTTTATTTTATGTTGAGCTTTAACTCAAAGAAATGTCATGGTCTTTTTAGTGCTTCACAAATAAAATTCACAGTACTCCAAAAATAAAGCTGGAACGATTAATTCAATTAATCGTGATAATTTAGTGATTTATTAATCGTTAACTGGAGAAAACAGACTCTTAATGCCAATTTGGTGGAAAAGCAACATTTTCAGAGCAGTTTTTTTAACTTAAGATGAGAAAAAATATCTTTTTTGTCTGTAAATATATTCTACCCAGAACTTCTCAGGTGGCAGTTAAAGCTCAACCTGGTTAAACTAATGATAAAAAAAAATAAATAAATCTCCTATTAAGCACATTTTGCTGTCCAATTATTAATCAATAAATCCAGAAAATAACCACAGATCAGCTCTGCATTGTACGGATGTTAAGTCAAGAAGAAAGAGCTGAACTTTCCACATGTCGATGTTGGGAGTATTTTTAGCTGCATGCTTTGCTACAAATGATCAAATGTAAAGGAATGCTGCTCTTGCATTTTAGGCAATAACATTTGTATCTGCTTATTTAAAAAAGGAACTGAATTATTAGTTTATTTGAGTATTTTAATGTGTGACTAGTGTTGTATAAAAAGGATCAAATCTGCAGCAGGTAACCTTTATAATATGTATATATGCAGGTCTGGAAAAACTGAGCGTCTACTCCAGTGAACCCCATTGAAAATCTCCTGGTTTTTCCACCAAATGTTGATTTCTGAACAGAGTTAAAACCGTAGTGTTGTTGTTTCTGAATGAATATGAACTTGTTTTCTTTGCATTATTTGAGGTCTGAAAGCTCTGCATCCTTTTCCTTATTTAGACAATTTCTGATTTAAATACTAAATTTTTGCTTGTAATTTCAGAGACATGTTATTAGTAGTTTATAGAATAAAAGAACAATTTTCATTTTACTCAGACATAAACCTATAAAGAGTAAAATCAGAAAAACTGAAGATTTTAAGTGGTTTCTTAATTTTTTCCAGAGCTTATATGTACATATAAATACTTGTATGTATTTGTACATGTATTTGTTGTGAGATTAACATGATATGTGAAAAGTTCAATCACCTCCTCGCTGCTATTGGTGTCTGAAGAAATGTGTTGCTCCAGACCAAAAACAACCAATCTGAAACAGGAGGAGGGTCTTAGAGCTGTCAATCAATCTCATGTACTCGCTGCTAAATGTGCTAATGATGGAGAAACAACTCACCGTTTCAGAAAAATCATTCATCCACTGTCATAAGTGGCTATGCTAATTAGCCTGAGCTTTCACAACAGGATCTGTTGACAGGGAAATACTGTAGCAGCAGCAGAAAGCAAGGTGGGAAGAGGGTGAGCAGCGCCACAAGAGATTGTGATTGACAGCACTAAGTCTGGCACTAAGGCACTAAGTCTCCTGTATCTAATTGGTTGAATCTAGTCAGAGGTAGATTTTTTCACAGATTGTCTCTCTCTTACTGTTCTGCCTCGAATAGCGACAGTTTCAACAAAAATATTTTTCATAAGAGTTTCACACTGCAGCTTTAAGGAGGCAAACGGAAAGTCTCCAGGATGCGGCAGTTGTTGTCAGATCAATCATCAGAATACTCGATTGATAAGCTGATCATTAGTTGCAGCTCTATTCTGAATTATTAACAAATCCGTCCATTCTTCATAAACGTCCGTGGATAAAATGTTGCACTCTTTCATCGGCTGTGCAGTGAGAAGACCCTCCAGATAGTGCACAGTTGACCTCAACCTTGGCTGTCTCGCTCTCACAGAGCCCTCATTGTTGAGTCACACAGAAAGCTGTGACTAAAAGCTGCTAATTTGAGAGCAGCAGTCTGCTCGATACAGATAGACTCTTGCTTGTGTTCGATACAAGCCTTTTGAGGCGAGAGTCGACTCTATCTTAATGGCATCACAGACATAAGCCCGAGTGACTAACAGGCTGTTAGAAAATGTAGACATGGTTCTGGTGGAACAGGAGTGGCTAAACCTCGGAGGCCGGCGCGCAGCTTTCAAGTCTGAGTGTCATTAGCTCATGTGGACTCGTCTTGTGGGGCTGAGGGGATCGCGGTCTCAACAGGAAGCCTCTAAACACTGAAGAGTGAATTTAGCATTATAGACCTTAGAGGCCATGAAGGATTTACATCACTGGCAGGCGAGGCTGTTCCCAATCCCCGAAAGACCGAAAGGCGCATGCCCCTGAGCCACCTCCGACTCCAAAACCTCTTCACATCGCGCCGGTGAACAAAAGGGGATTTTACCATCAATGTTTCTATTCTGTCTTCCTCCTGATGGATGTGGCTGTGACTTATCATCTCCCTACGTAAACAAACATAGACCTCAGCTGCACGCACACACACATGCATGGTGCATTACAGCTTCCTGGCTTCTGTTTCACATTACGAGGCTCCACCAGCCCTGGTTGGACTATTTATCCTCCTCATTTGACGGTAAATCTTATCCAATACAAACAGCTTTATCCCCTACCTGACTGTGCAACCCCAGCTACAATCACAAACACACGCAACATAAAAATACACCTAGATCGTTTTGGCTGAGTGTAACTAAATAATTCATATGGGACAAATGTACAGCAAACCTTCATTATGAGCAGGAACAAATGCTTGTTTTGAGGAGGCTGCACAACATGTTAGAGCAGGAGTTTCAAACAGAGATGATGAATATTCTCACAATGTTTTGATAAATACCCATCAGAAAACTGTTAAAATACCAGTCAATAAAATACCGAACATCTTTTCACATTGATCAGTCTCTTCACTAACTTTATTGTACTACATTAGAAATACTTGCAAGAATTTTTGCAATCTTAATGCTGACATATGACAGTTAATGTGACTTTTTGCCAATCATGGACTTTAACCTGGCATAAAGTTAGACTTGAAATAAGACTAACTAACTTAAAAGTAACTTTTCTGCAAGATTCAGAGAACTGCTTTCAGTATATTTTTTCAAAGTGTACAAGAACCAAAACAGCCTTTATTGGAAGTTTTTGGTTTTGGAAGTGAGACGTATTGATCAAAACGTTTTTGGCTCCTCACACTGTTGTCTAAAAACAATACAAACAAATGCATCAGCCTAACAAATCTCCACTGAAGGAGTTTTAACATCAACTTGAAATTGTGTTGCATAAATCATTAAGAAAAGGCAAAAAAAATAAATGAAAAAAAAATTGCTGGTGATTTGTCAAATTTACTCTCAAACTCCAGAGCTGCTCTACGCAGCGCCGCCCACAGGCCCATAAGTGTTACATAATGTTATATCATCCATTGTGTGCTCTTTGAGTCTTCCTCTAGTGTACTAAATGAGAAAGAATATGTGGGTGAACAAATACCCACACAAAATCTACACAAAACGCATCTTCAACATTTCAAAATGTTACGAATCAAATTCTTTAATAGCAATTTGGATAATTCAATCAAAGACGTATCTGTACATGTTTCAAACGAGTAAAATGGCTTCCATATGAGGGTGCATAAACAATGTACAGAGAGGGCTGAATGCTTGTGGGAGTATACAAATAAGGGATGCACACAGTGTTAAATTTAGCAGTCATTCAAACAAGAGGGTGTAACAGAGAAACAGACTTCATGCTGTAGTATTTTGAGCTTTGTGTGCGTTTAGGTGATAATAACACAGAGGGATGCGTTGAGGTCTCAGTGGATTACCAAACAACCTCTCAAGGAGACAAAGAGGCCATCAGGGGGAGGAGAGAGGAGCCGCAGGATCAATGAAATATTAATGTGTTTGCTGAACAGTTGTTATGGCAGCCTGCTAATGTTTGGACTGTATTAGAAGCACAGAGTGCGGCTGACACGTTCACCTGCGTGGCGGCGACCCCCGCCATCTTCAGAGACCACTCTAATCAACATACAACTCCTCGCAATCACGGCCGCCCAAAAAAACGATCATCACCATCATCATCATCATCATCATCATCATCATCATCATCATCATCATTTCCATCTTCGCCATCACCAGCCTGTTCATCTACATTATCGCCTTCGTCGTGCAACAGGATCGAGCCGCTACAGGAAATTGAAGTTGCGCCGATCAATAAATACAATATAAAAATTAAATTAGCTGCCAAGATGGGAATGAAAACGTGGAAGCGAGTGTTTTTACTTCCACATGAGGTAACGGCTTCCAGGGAAACCATTAAAAACACATTTCAGACGCAAGCAACCAATGTTCACGTGTGAAAGGTAAAGTGCAACATGTTGCAAAAGCATTTTTTCTTAAAAATGTCCACATTTTGTCAAGTTCCAGGCATTTTACCAGGATTTTTTTAGATGTTGGAAAGGACAGAAGAAGCATATAAAAGAAGGGGGATGAAAATGACAAATTTTTACAAACAAAAAGCTTCAGAGTAATTTACTGCAACCAATTAATGTGCCTATATGGGGGCTTTGGGAGACAGCATAATGGATACCAGATAGGTCAGAGATAAGGTCACGGAAACATTTTAAGCTTTGTACATCTAATAGAGCAGTCCATCATCAGAAAGAAAAAACAGGTTGTAACAATTAGAAAACAACCAATATTTAACAGTCCCTTTGATTTGTTACTTTATCAGTGAAGAAGTTGAATCTGTTGGAGGAATAAACAAAACATTTACAGCAAAACCAGTGGAAAAAAGTCTTCTGGTCAACTAGACGTTTTGGTCTAGAAAAATATGCAGCTGACTGCATCCTGAACACACCATCCCCATGGTGAAACATGGTGGTGGCAGCATTATGCTGTGGGGATGCTTTTCTACAGAATCCCATAAGCTAACTTTAGTTAAAGGGAAGCAAACTGCTTCCTGTTGGAGCCAAAAACGATTGGGACAGGTGAATGCGTCTAAACCAACAACCAGCAACAATGAAAATGAGTCAGATCAGCAAAAAGGAATAAATCAATTAATGGAATTATAAATAAAAACTAGCTCAATGATTTTTCTTTCTACCAAAAACTGGATGACAAAAGTCTTCAGTCTGGTGTTTTGTTCTCAACTAGATGCTTTTTTGAAGGAAAAATTAGTTTGGAGAAACTTCATAACTGATTTGTTGTTTTATTTATTTTGAATATTTAAAATGTCTTTCAGTTCTTTTGTTAAATGTTCATGATAATTTAAAGTTCATTGTTCTTTTTAAGAATGTGTTCTTATTATATTACATAAAAATGGTTTTGAAACATTATCTTTTATCGCAATAATTTGTGGGACAAATTATCCTTCAGCAAAATTTATTGTGACAGGCTTAACGATTCTCCCAAACTAATCTGACTAAAGTTAAACTATTTTCAAAAGAATAATTAGTCAAAATGTAATCAAGATTTTCACTTTTACAATTTTTAAATGAGAAAAAGTTTAAGAGGTGTGAAAACTTTTGCTTTTAAGAGTGTCTCTGTTTGGATCTGCCATTTCCTGCGGTCTCTAATCAGGGAGAAAGTGAGTCAGGCTTAATAAGAGTGGTCTAATGGAAATACAATTGACCCTCTTTACGCCGGAAAAACAAGACAGTTGCACTTTGCCCCACACTTAAAACAGAGACAGCCAACATTTCCACTTCACCTGCACCCAGAGTACACTCGGCAAAAACTACTGAAAGATCCATATGCATCTCGGCTCGTTTGAAGTTTTATCTCCCCTCAGCGAAGGATGACGATTCGCTGCATTGCCAAACTCCATTTGTTCATTTCAATATGAATGGGCATGTAAGTTTGGTGCTGCTGGAGCGACGGGGATGTGAAATTGCGAATGGCATGCAGAGTGGCCTCGACACGCAGGGTTAATTCAAGCCCCCTTTGATGTCTGGCTGCGTGTGAAATGAGCTGCTGGTCCAGAGTTCACACAGGCGCTGTGCAGCGCACACATCAGCGTGCGGCATGTTCGAACCGTCACGCCGAACACTCAAAAGACCAATCGCACGAGGCCACGTAGCCCGAACCGCGCGGCGAGTGAAACCGGTTCATATTCCAAATAACAAAAGTTTCTTCTGTCGTGTTTCAGTTGAGCAGCAAATCCATTGCACTCCCCGGGGTTTAACTCCTGAGCATCCCCAAACATTCACTCACATCGCATTCACACGACAATAGGAGCTAAGCTGCCTGTAGGCAATAACAGACTGCAGGCTTACGCACACAATACCTATGTATAGCAGATGGAGGAGCTATAGAGGAGCTGCAGTCGGGGTGAAATATTATCTGGCACACACCAAATGTATTTCTTTGCTAAATGTCATATTGTGAAACTGAGGTTATCTGCATAAAAACAAGAGACGAACCAGAGCGTACCATTGTTAAAACAAACAAAAGGTGCTGAACTCTAATAACCGTTTTTGAGATAGAAAATATTTACGCTCATGTTACAAGCAGAGAAGCAGTAACACAAAATTCAGCTTCTAATTACTAATCTGGAACAAACTTCCAGAAAACTGCAAAACAGCCGAAACGCTGAGTTCCTTTAAATCGAGACTAAAAGCTGCTGCTTAGAGTTGCTTTTGAACATTAATAATATTGACCAAAATATCTGATGTGTGGGATTTTAGTGATGGTACACATCAAAATATGTCTGTTAAACTGTTCGCCTTTTTCTTTATAACTTTGTAAGTGTCTGTTCTTATTGCGTGAAGCACCTTGAACCACCTCGCTGCTGGAACACTGTAAAACATTTGAATGTGGTTTAACTTGGAAATGAAAGTCCATCTGCTTGCCTGGAAAATTAATTTAAGTTAAACAGAAAATTGTTTTAGTTTTAACTCAGAAACTAAAGTTCATGAAGTTGATTTAACAACAAGAGACAAGTTGTCTAAACATTGTTTTTACATTTGTTAATCTTTAATTGTGAGTTTTAACTTAATGCTGCTATTTAAACCAAATAATTATTTCACAATATGCAAGAAAAAGAACTGCTCTCACCTAGTTAAAGAGCACAGATATTTTATTCACAATATCAAATTAAAATATTTATTTATTTATTTATTTTACTTTAGAATAATTTAAATTATTGTTTCAAACTGAGTTAACAAAATGTCTGATCTGATAATGAATTTTATTAAAAATTAAACTGAATTGTTTAAAACCATTTGTTGTGAAGGGAACATTATCCTCAAGCTTTAAAATAAACATTTGCATTAATAACACAGGAGTCAGATCAATGTAACGCACTTCCATCTCAGGAGCCGCTAAGCATTCTGGGAAATAATTCCCACTCCTGTCTTTTCTTCAGTTTTTTAAGTGCTAACATAAAAACTCTAGTTTATTCAACTCTTAATAAAAAGTCAACACAACTTACTACAGTAGGTTTGTCTTTCACAAACTCACATTTAGGTTCAAAACTAAAACTCACTAAATTGTTTTGACTTAAAGAGTAGGAGATAATAACTAAATGCGGCTCAAGTGTTTTACAGTGTAGACAATCGAACTTCGATTTGATTTTGATTTGAACACCATATATCTGTAATCATTACAAAATTTACAGCATCCTGAAATGAGATCAATAACTAATACTTGCCTTAATTGTCGTGGGAGTCGTTCAGGTCCGATGTCACTATAAAAATTCAAACTCTGTGCCAGTGTCTCCATATATCTAATCACGTTGTGCTTACTTAAGCAGCCTTGTCCTCTCACATTTTAATTTCACTAATTCGTTTTGACAGGCCGGTGCCAACACAGACAGAGGATCAGATCTTAAGTGATATAAGAAGCACCTTGGCCAGATTTCAGTTTCAGGAACCTGTTCCTGGAACAAGGCGGCCATTTTTCTGGTGTCTTTCTTTTCCCAGAGTATCAGATTTTACAGCTTTGGTTTGGAGGTTTTACCGTTTTTAATCATGAACTATTAAACAATTTTCAAACTGGTTTCTGAACATTTTAAGTTTTCTTTCAAGAAATCCTGTGGTTTTCCACTAAATACTGATTTCTGAACTCTTCCTCAGTTAAAACATTAGTGTTGTTGTTTATAAATGAATATTAACTTCTTTTCTTTGCATTATTTGAGGTCTGCAAATAAAAACTAAATATTTCTTTGTAATTTCAGCGACATGTCAGTAGTTCATAGGATAAAGAACAATGTTCATATTACTCAAACATAAATCTATAAAAAGCTAACTCAGAGAAACCGATCATTTTAAGTGGTCTCTTAATTTCTCCATCACAGAATGTGCAGATCTGTTTGGGTTTAAACATGCAACACACACTGATGCATGTAAATGTAGGTTTACAAATCTATTCAAACAAAACAGCCAAAGGGGAAATGATAAATTAGTCCAATCTGAATGTAAAATGAAGGCGGTTGATGGGAGTGTGGAGGAAGAGGGAGGTTCACCTCCACCCTTTACTGGGAGAAGAGCAAACAAGCCAGAGGCCATCAGGAGACCAGCGTTAAAACATTTGGCTTACGGAGACGGCTCTCAAAGGCAGAGGAGAATCCTCTCTGCCTACATGGTGAAAATTCAAACACTTTGCTAAGTCTTAAACAGAATCTGTGCTCTTAAGAACCACCCACCACTGAGGGAAGCCAATTAAAGTTATTCAGAGCTGTGACCAATCAATGGCAGACAAGAGCAGGTGGAGATGGAGGGGGAGAAGAAGAGGAAGACAAAACCTCAGAGTAAAACCCAAAACCATAAAAAAAAGTCTCTTTTACACAAACAGAAACAATAGGAATATATAAATACACATGCGATCAAAACGGGAAACAAACGTCACGGCAGCCGAGCAGAAACGCCCCCTCTGCAGTGAAATGAATAAAACACTTCACACCTGGAATTTTCTAGGGCATCACGCCACTCCACATTACCACTGCAGCCCACACAGGTAGCTGCACCCTGTTGTTTCCCTCTGTCAGGAACGCACAGCACCGACGACTCCCGGAAACATCAAACAAGATGGCGAGTGGAAATTACACACGCATGTGAACACATATACTCCTGAAATATCTAAAAGAATACATGGAGATGAGAGAAGAGAACTGCAGCGTCTGCAGAAACACTGAATCTCTGTTTCTCTGAAGGGGCTGGAGCTTCAGCTGAGCCCTAATCCTGTTTTGACACGTAATGCTATATTGTCTCCTTTTAAACAGGCGCATGGCCTTTTTCCCTCCCCTAACAGCCACACGGACGCACTGGCTTTTTGTTTTCCTTGAACTCATCAAAGGACCAATTAGCTACGCGAATGCAGTAACCAAACGTCGCCGCAGTGAGAGTCAGACACAGCTCTGCTCTGCTAGAGCTGAACTCTGGTTGTTTCCTTAATTCAGAGCCATTTTAAGATAATTCAGACACTAAAAACACAAACAGAAACAAGGTAACCTTACAGAGAGCATGCAAAAGAGAAACAAAGGGGATTAGATGAGTAATATAAGAAAAATTAATGTAAAAACACAAAAAAATAAATGTAGTTAAATATAAGTCAATGTTAAATTAAGCATGAGATTTGAACACTATTTATTCGAGGAGACCGGATAAGGGCAAGTGGGTCTATGTTTTTAAATGTTTTTATTTTTATTTTTAATAATGTTTTTATCTTTTTTAATCTTTTTAAAAATCTCTGTCTCTTTCTGTTTTTATTTTTATTTTAAATTGTGTAAAGCACTTTGAAATGCCTTGCTGCTGAAATGTGCTATACAACTAAAAATTGATTGATTGATTGATTGATGTGATTGATTGATTGATTGATTGATTGATTGATTGATTGATTGATTGATTGATTGATTGATTGATTGATTGATTGATTGATTGATTGATTGATTGATTGATTGATTGATTGATTGATTGATTGATTGATCACGTTGCTTCTCAGCTGGCTGAAAGAGGAGCCCAACACTTTTCCCAACCTTATAAAATCAGAAATTGGAAACTAAAAAAATAAAATCCAGAGTCACAGTCTGGACACAACCTGAGGACCATCAGTCACTCTTCTTAAGATACCAAAGCTTTAAAATTACTGTTTTCTTAATTAAAAATAATACAATTAGTAGGTATTCGGGCAAAGATTTTATTTAAAATAAAATACATTTAATTAAGTAAGTTAGCTGTTAGAGTATTTGTTGCCTTTTGTTTGAAAAACAATTATATAATCTTTTACACATTTGTATTTATCTGTGGCAATTATAAATATAGCCATTTTGCAATAATCAGAGAAATACGAGAGGCAAAAGTAAAGATTGCAGCAGATGTTTTTGCCTGTGTCATGAAATATCAGTGGTCAATTTGGCTTTAAACTTGGATAAATTAGCATAATGTGAAGCCAGGGACAGAGCAATGGCATTATACAATACAGTTCTTTCAAAACCATCACATTTTCATTGGAAAGCCATTTTGGAATAATTCCTTCAACACCAACTCGTGGTTATCTGCATGCAGGGCTGCACTCTGCAGATATATGTATTTTCATTTATATAAACACCGCACACCAGTGCCAAGCCATCAAGCCGGGGAGCTGAGGAATCCTTGTAACCTTCCCCGGTGTCAGAAAACCAATAAAAAGGCAGAAAAATAAATACGGAGGATCTGTGTACCTTCTGTTCGGCTGTCAGCCCAGGGGAGCCTGGGCTGGGTGTAATGGTGTTGACTGGCTCCCGCACTCTTTAACGTGGAGCCGATAACTGGCTTTAAGCGGCGCCGACCCTCGCCATTATTTCGTTGTGTGCTTGGTTTTTACAGGTTGGTGTGAATACGCAGCGAATGGCACACAAACAAAGACAGACCTGCGTTCTAAACAAATAAAAGCTGGATTGGTAGCAGAGAAAGCCTAAGCTTTTGCAACCCTGACGTGAAACCGTCAGACTGACGGGATGTCTGGGTGCGGGCCGAGCCAGACAGCAGGAAGCTCCACAACGACGCGTTTGCAGTCGCATCAGCGTGACATAATTAGTTATTTGCTCTCTTGATTTGGGGTCGTTTGAGAGCCATTCCTCGTTTGGCACATTTTAAAATGTTGCTTTTAACTCACATTTAAAATGAATAACAACAACTCGGAGACCCATCGTTTCTCTGACATCTCTACTCACTTCACAGCGTGAAATCCAGCAAAAAGCCTTGCCATCGCCTTTTACAGGAGCTGTGCGATTAGAGTGGTTTCCTACTAAATTCATTAACATTTCCTTTTATTAACTGCACATTCACTGACACTTAGACAAAAAATTTTAATAAAAAGCCCAGAAAATTAGCAACCTGTCAAATATTTTTTTATGCAATATTTGGTTTTAAAAATTCTGCGTGCAAGTGTTGCAGGGTATACAGATTTGGCCTTGTTAATATTAGATCCAATTGTTTTGATTATCTGCATGAATTTAGTTTGTTTTGGGGTGTGCAAGGAACGTAGTTGGGTCTGCAAGACGGGTGCGTTGGCGCCATAATCAAAAGAGTCGACTAGGGGGACTAGTGAGCTCTTCTCTACACTCAATACATGAGTAAGTGAAGGCGCACTGACTTTATCTTGAGATAATTTATTCTCTTTTAATTGTCCTTATAAGGTAATAAATGGGATCTAACTTTAAGGAGAATGCTATGGATGAATGCTAGGCCTGATGTGCAACTTTGAATGTATTTAGTTTGTGTCACGGATTAGTTTATCTTGTGATGTGTGAAGAGTGTTTGGCTAGCTGGCTAGCTAACTTAGCTCTGCTGCTAACGGCAGTAGGCCTCATGTTCCGTCCGGCAGTTTGATTTGTTTAAATTGGATAATAACTTGTGATTATACAGATAATGTACTGTTTTTATATCATTTTTGATTGGAAATATTTCCAATCAATATTTTTTTCATTATTAGTTCTGACTGTACATTGCTACAACCACCAACAACAATGAATTTTAGTGAGAGTTTATGAAATAGAGCAGCACAGAGTCGTGGCTCTTTGGGACTTTGAAGAAATAACACATGGATTAAAAAAAGGTTTTACCAAAGAACATGTGAAAAGTAGCACAATACGAAAAATAAATGCCAAATATTAGTCTTATTAGTTTTACTAAACTTAATTTTATTTCTTTTTTTTATCTACTTGTGATGTTTGTTGTGAAGCACTTTGTTCAGCTGAGGACCTTATAAATGTGCTGTATAAATAAACTTTGACTTCACTATTTGTCCGAATCCTGCATCATGTTTCAAAAAGTGCTTGTGAGAAATGAAGGAATAAAAACCAAGCTGTGTTGAATAATCATTATTATATATCCAAATCCAAAATGCTGCAATTTACATTTAAATGCTTGGGTTTTAAGCTCACAGAGTTATTTTCAGTATTTGTAGAAGAACTAACAAATGTGAAGCCGATCTTATCCAACGACCTTATGAACCTCAGCAAAGGGCTAAAGATCAATCTTCTTCTGCTCTCCCATGAAGAAGGTTTGACTAGCAGACCGGCCTCCAGGTCTTCAGATAACAAGTCATCCCACTGTTACCAATTCACCAACTTCACTGCTACATTTAGCAACATTTCAGCCACAAAAAAATAAAAATTTAATCGCGTGGTGGGCTTTTTAAAGATCGATAATCGCTGATGAGCCAGAAAACTGCAACCAGTGCATCTCCATTAAACATACAGCCAGATATAGTGCTCTCTGTGATTAGGGATCCTAAAGGCAATAAAAAGTGAGGGGCAGGCAAATGTGCTTTCAGAGCAGTAGGAGATTGTAACTGAAAGCACATCTCTGTCTGTTCTCCTTGCAAGTAAGCAATGAATCTAACCCTCTTGTCTTTCTTGTGTTATTTAACCTGTGTTAATAGATGTCAATAATGGCTTAGATCAAAGCACATGTACGACAGAATGGCCCAGTCAAAGTCTGGACCCAAACTGAACTTTGAGTCTGTGATAAAGTTTGAGCGTCGGTGTTCAGAGGTGATCTCCATCCAATCTGACGGAGCTGCAAATATTTTGTAATAAAAGGACAAAACGTAAAGCAAAACTGCTGGAGCGGCATTAACAGTGAAAAGTGGATATACAAAGTGTTGATTCAGGGATGAACACAAGATATGCCAAACCTTGAATTTTGAAGAAAAAAAAAAACATGCATCATTTTTGCTGTTATCCTTTAGTCCATCACATAAAATCCTTAGAAAATTAAAGTTTGAGGCTGTGACTTGACAAAGAGGCAAAGAGTTAAAATGGTATTAAAACTTTTCATCAATGCTTACGGAAAGAAAAAGAGGTTTTCCATTCAGTTATTAGTAAACATCAAATTGTTCAGTGGAAGCTATTAACTATTTATCCCTTTCAACTTGAAAAAAAAAAGCAGCACAGAAAGGATGACGAAGTGAACCGATAAAGTAGTGACTAAGGGTTGCGGGAAGGAAGCCAGAGCCTCAGCGATGAAGCTGAAATAGCCTGTGATGTTTCACATAAACAGATAACTTAAGTGTCAGGGTCCAAACCAAAAGAGAGTCACCAAATCTTCTCCCTCTCTCCTTTAAAGGCAACATCTAACTCCTCTCTCCTTGCTTTTATCAAAAGGAGCTCTTTGCAGTGGCCAGCTCATTAACAGTGCTCTGAAAAAACGTTTGAACTCTTACAGATTTACTGCTCACTTTATATATTTTCTTTTATTAAAGAAAAAAATTTTACCACAGCCAGCAAGACCCCATGTTAAGAAGTAATTGCCCAACTAAATTCAGTGATTCTTTGCTGCAGCAACACTTGGCAGCAACAAACAAGTGTTTGCAATAACTGGGAGTGAGTCTCTGAAACTGCTCTGGAGGAGATTTGACTCATTCTTCTCTGCAGAACTGTTTTAAAGGACCAATATCATGTATTTTCCATGCATGTAGTGCCATTTTACACCACAATAAAAAACCTGTGTTACCTCCAGTTCTTATGAAAATGCTGTAAATATCAAACTATATATATCCATCCATTTTCTTGACACCCTTGTCCCTTGGTGGGGTTGCTGGTGCTGATCTCCGGCTGGTGTTCCACCTGGAACACCTATATATATATATATATATATATATTATATATATATTATATATATATATATATATACCTGGGAATACCACAAACAAATGGCAACCTGGATGAGGTCACAAGGAAGGGAGCCACAGCCAAATACCTCCAACGAATAAGGCAAGTCCTGAGAAGCCAGCTCAATGGCAAGAACAAGATCCGTGCAATAAACAGCTATGCATTACCAGTAATCAGATACCCTGCCGGAATAATCAGCTGGCCAATGGAAGAGATAAAGGCCACGGATGTTAAGACTCGGAAGTTACTAACCATGCATGGAGGGTTCCACCCCAAATCCAGCACCCTGAGACTGTACACAAACCGTAAGGAAGGAGGCAGAGGACTAGTGAGTGTGAGAGCCACTGTCCAGGATGAAACATCCAAGATCCATAAATACATCAAGGACAAAGCCTCAACGGATGATATGCTCAGCGAATGTCTCAGGCAATGGGGAACACAGGATGAGGGGCTAGAGGTTCCATCATGGGAGAACAAGCCCCTACATGGGATGTACCACCGACAAATAACTGAAGTGGCTGATATCAGGAAATCCTACCAATGGCTGGACAAAGCTGGACTCAAGGACAGCACAGAGGCTCATCCTGGCTGCACAGGAACAGGCCCTAAACACCAGAGCAATAGAGGCTCAGATCTACCACACCAGACAAGACCCAAGGTGTAGGTTGTGCAAGGAGGCCCCTGAGACAGTCCAGCACATAACAGCAGGGTGCAAGATGCTGGCAGGGAAAGCGTACATGGAACGACATAACCAGGTGGCGGCCATAGTGTACAGGAACATCTGTGCAGAATATGGACTGGAAGCCCCGAGATCGAAGTGGGAAACACCCCCAAAGGTGGTGGAGAATGACCGAGCTTAGATCCTGTGGGACTTCCAGATCCAGACAGACAAGATGGTAATGGCGAACCAACCGGACATTGTGGTGGTGGATAAAGAACAGAGGAAAGCCGTTGTGGTGGATGTAGCTATACCAAGTGACTACAACATCAGGAAAAAGGAGCATGAGAAACTGGAGAAATACCAGGTCCTCAGGGAGGAACTGGAAAAAACTGGAAGGTGAAGACCACAGTGGTGCCTGTGGTCATCGGGGCCCTCGGGGCAGAAACCCCCAAACTGGAGCAGTGGCTAAAACAGATTAAAGGAACAACATCAGACATCTCAGTCCAGAAATGTGCAGTACTAGGCACAGCCAAGATACTGGAGGAGAACCTCAAGCTCCCAGGCCTCTGGTAGAGGTCAGAGGTCAGAGGATGAAAGAGAGAGAGAGAGACCACCCGCAGAGGGTGAGAAGGAATTTTTTATATATATATATATAATATATATATATATATATATATATATATATATATATATATAATATATATATATATATATATATGTAGAGAGAGAGAGAGAGAGAGAGAGAGAGAAGATGAATATATGTATATATTCATATTATATAGTATATATATATATAATATATAATATAATATATATATATATATATATATATATATATATATATATATATGAATATTTATATGTACCCCTTCCAGACTGAATGTGTTGTTGACGGCCCAGTTTTACAAGCTAAATTTGCTTTACCGTAATTCCACGACACTTTGCGCTACCTGAAAAATTTCAACGGTTTCTGAAAGGGGAGACGTTGCGCTTTCACTTTCCAGCCAATGTTAGTTTATTATGGTAATTTCTCTCAAAAGAAAAAGGCAAAAGAAAATGTTTCCAAATCAGTTTCTTTCAGTAAAATCTTTGAAACTGCAGGTGTGTCTGTGTCTGGTGAATTTTGGTTAAAACATGTTTGTTTTTCGTTCAGTCGGAAGAGAATCCAGAAATTTTACTCAAGAGTAAAAATACTTCATACTAAAACTACTCGAGTAAAAAGAGTATTTGTAAAAATACTCCTCTAAGTACATTTTTCCTAAAGTAACTGAGTAACTGTAACTTTGCTACCAACTGTGTACATGTAATTTGACTGTCGTATCTGACACCTTGAAATTGGTCTACGTCTCTTCAAGAATCCCTTTCTCCATGCCGTCCATTGATGCCGTTTAAAACCTTTCTAATGAGTGTTTTAGTTTATAGTTTGTATAATAAGCTCAGCAAATGTTCCAAAAGGTGCTTGTGAATTGTTGCTGCCGCTAGTCTGGAGGAGCCGAGTGGGAAATGTGGAAATTTCCCAAACATGCACTAAAGAATCAAAGTAACACATCAAGCTGTTATGTTTGCATAATGCCTCCCCTTTAACTTTATTTTTTGCAGCACAGAGACAGATGAGCAGGCAGGGTTAGAGCTGACATCACTTTCAGGAAAAGAGGAAGGGGCTGTGGGCAGAGAGCAGGAGTGATGATGTCTGGCAGAGCAGACTGGGCATTTGAGACAGATTATTGGAAAACTCTGCAGTCAGCGATACTGTATAAATCCACCAGTGCACTTTATGGAGTTATCTGTTTGTTGGGGCCGACTGCGGTGGCTGGGAGCAACACAGAGGAGCAACAAGAGACATCAGAAATTGTCTTCAGCCTACATCTAACGTCGCCCTCCAGCAGCAGCTACATACCTGCGGTGATCAAATGGAACAAGATGCCTCGGCAAAATAAACAAAAAAAAAAAAAAAAAAGGACCTGCTGTTCAGAGGCACACACATACACCAACGCAGACAGACGACATGCGTGTCGTGAGCATGCAAAACGCCTGGCAGCACTGGAGGCGAGAAGGTCTGTGCAAAGCCGAGATAAACCTTGAGCCAGCATGTGGTCAGCAGGCCAACTGATGTGGTGCTGACAAAGATACGGAGCGAAGGGGGAAAAGTGACAGAAAGAGAGCAAAGATACGGAGCAGACGAAGCTCACGCAAACACCGAGCAAACGCTGAAATCATCTTTTGGCGATCTGTCTCCCCTTCACATCGATTGAGAAGCCGCTCTCAGGTTTCATCCAGAGCAACAAACAGGGAGATGACGAAGCATGGCAGCAGGGCAGACACACCCTAACAGAGCCGAGCCGTCAGCCTGGAGCCGAGGAGTTCAGGATCCGTCCTCTTCTGCAGCTTAAATTATTCATGCTGACTAGACGCTTCTCATTGAAATGAATTTCAGTTTCACTTGGACTGATCGTTTTAAACATGTTTAACAGTCGTGCTCTGCTAAAACCGTGGAAATCGCCCTGACACTATGAGCCCGTCTGTTTGTGAAAAGTGCAGGTTTTACGAAATGCAAGCGGAGAATTCGGCTCAGGATATTTACTCATAAACTTTACTTTAGCAGTTCACAATCTCTCAGAGGGAAACGTCGGTATTTGTTCAAACTGCAGCACATTCTCAAATGCTTGAAATAAGTTTAGGCTGAAATGCTCAATGTGTTTATTGAGTTTAATTCTCTTTTTCTTGTGTTTTAAATTGTTAGCATGTTGAACATTTTAACCAACAACTAATTGGCATTAAAAGTTTGTCTTAATTTCCAACAGAAAATATAAATAGTAGAAGAAATAATATATATATATATATATATATATATATATATATATATATATATATATATATATATATATATATATTATATATATAAATTATTATTATTATATTAATTAAATTACTTATAAAGCATGACCTGGTCTAATTTTAAAAATACTTTATGCTCTGATATTTAGGAAACCACAATAATATAATGACCCAGTTGTTTTTATTTTCAGTAAAAGAGCTACTGTTACAGCTAAAATTTAATCACAAATTTAAAGGTAATTATTAAAATAATAATAATGCATCATTATTAAACACTTATCAATTTAAAGTAGGTCTTATGTCAAAGCTGCAAAATACTATAAATATTAGTGAATTTTGCTTGTTTCTTTGAATTTATCTGCTTTATTTTTAATCCATTTTATTTAATCTGATTTCCTCTTTGCCCTGAAAGAACAACACTTTTCAAGAACATGAACTAAGACAACAAATATTAAATTAAATGATTTTTCAAATTAAATTAACAGAAAAAAAGAGTTAAATATTACTTCATAAAACTTTAGCAACTTGAAAAACTTGTGTTAGCTTAAAAAGTAAGTAAGTAAATTTTATTTATAAAGTGCTTTCTACAGACATAAAATCACAAAGTGCTGTGCAGCCTTAACCTCAAAACTAGACAAATCATAAAACAAAACATAGCAGGTTGTCTCCAGTATTTTGTTCATACAGCTAACACATGCTAACTCTTGCCTTTCTAAAGATTTTACAAAAACAACTTTTTTTGTTTTATTTTAATCAGAGGAAAGCTTCAGGCCTTGACCATCGACTGAATCTTTTATGCAACTCTTTCCTCTGTAAACCTTAAAACAGAAACATTAATATCAGAATCTAAATGAGCATCTACTTACACAAATCAGGCTAATAAATATGAAATATGGAGCGTTTTTACATATTTCTTTTCCTCGTTTCTTCTGAATGACATCCTTTAATACACTTTATTCATTCATTCCTGTTATTGTCTAACATACACTCCAGTGTTGTGGTTTGACAAAACACTAACCATTCATGAAAAAGGAAAAATCAAACAATTCCCATTTTGGAGCCAGGAACCAGCAACTGCTCTGCATTTTCACCTAAAATAACACAAAATATGCTAATAATAAAACAGTGTTTACAGGACTAATCTGATTGTTGAAGCTTAGCCTGTATCTCTGAAAGCATCGCTAATGACAGCTTACGAGTGTGGGCGCACTATTGTGAATGTGCCTCAGGATATGAAAACAATGGAGGTGTCCGTCAGCGCCTCTCATCTCCGCGTTGTGCAGCACATCAAACCCAGCAGCTCAACAAGACGAGCAAGATAAGGGCCGTTAGCAGCTTCTGCGCGCTCACATTCGAGTTTATCCGTCTGAGGAAGTTTGACACACATGAGCATCCGTCTCACTTGTCAAGCCATCGCTCAGTGCCCCCCCCCTCCCCCCCATCACCTTCCAAAATGCCCACCTCCTTGGCTCCCGATCGCCCACTCGCCTTGTCTATCTGAGCGCCATGCTTCTCCATTTTGAAACGTCCACCTCCTCTACATCACTCACCCTCCGTCTCAACAAAGAGAGCTTGACTTAACCTGTCTACACTAAATTTGAGGGCGTTTAAAACTCATTTTGGACCAAAAAAATAAATAAATACATCTAGAAATAATGTAGTTATTTTTCTGATTCAGACCTCGGCCTCGCTCCCACATCCGCTACTTTGCTCGTCAGAAAAGATAACGTCTCAACCCGGAGCGCGAACTGAGCACAGCGCAATACATCCAACTTGGCTCACTTGTGTCCCTCCATGTAAGACAAACCCAGAAATAATTTGCACACACTTTACTTTTTTTTTTTTTGTCTCATGTGAGAATAAACTGTGCATGAAAAGGAAGGGGGCGCAGAGGGAGGCAATCTTGTTACGAGCCGGCATAGCCCTGGGAAGATTTCTATCAGACACACGTAAAGAGAGAGGCATCCATTTAGAAAATGGCTTTTCTAGGCATGCTGGGCCATTTAGCACACCCTGTGACGACTCCTGTTTGGGGCAATGATAAATGTTCCTTCACACACAGTATGTGCACGCAGTCAGACCAGCACACACACACACACACACACACAGCCATATGGGCAGCCAACACAAGACATCTCTGGTAGTAACTTTTAGAGCGAGACAGGCTCCGTTGGGTTTGGCTAACGGACACAACCTCACACACTTGTTGACTCGGTTGGTTTAAATACGAGGAACTTCACGTTTGCAGAGCGCTGAACATCGAGTCGGTTCTCAGAAACAAGGAATCGGTTCACTTAAACATGGGAAACGACGTCCCACTTTTAGGAAAACCACAACTGAAAGCCACAAAGAGCTTCCTAACAAAACCAGAGCAGCATTATTGTTAATGAGGATTAGTGATCAAATCAATCATATAGAGAAACTTGTTTCCATTTAAAAACTAAACATTCCCAGGATGCATCATCAACTTTTAACATTTTGGTATTTAAATGTATAAATTTGTATTTACTACTGGAAAAAGTGCCACTTCCTCTTAAATCGCATCCAGCGCTTGTGTTTTAAACGCATCAAAGTTACAGATTTGTACCAATTGCAACTTTCCTGCCTGATTCTAACTTCACATTGTTTCATTAAAAATTAATCCACCTCTTTCTATTTTAGTCAATTTGGGTTTCTGTCTCTGAAAACGGAATAGTTTTATTTAATTATTGCAAACCCACTGTGTGTAAGATTGTGAAAGACCTAACAAAGATGGAATATTGGTAATAAAAGCTGCATAAAAGCTCTGATTTTTAGTTATATGTGTGGCCTCTGGCCAGTTAATATGGAGGTTTGTCAATATCCTTGGTCATTCCATCAGGGATATGAATAATTGTGGACTTATTTGTAAATTTTAGCAGCAGTAATAATATGACTTATCTGCCTCTCTTCTAGTTTTTACTTTAATATTCCTATCACAAGTCTTTTCTTCTCAGAAAAGCCCTAAAGCAACACATTTTGGGGGAGGCAAATGTCAATTTGTTCCTCTCATCTATTCTACAAGAATCCAAATTTTTTTGCTAATGGCTGAGAAAACTTTTTCATGTTTCAAGCTGACAAAATGTTTTTAAAATCTCACCTGTTACCTTCCACATCTGCAGTTTGCCATGTCCAAACCAGCAGCTTTTTTCACACCTTGCAGCTCAGAGACGCATGATTTCTATCGAACAGAGTCAAGACGCCTTCACCTTGAAGCCGTGTTACTTAGCCAGTCTAACTCCTCAGCACTACTCAGCAGGAGTACTGAGAAAAATATTTACACACACTGTGAAAAGCAAACATTTTGACAGGTAAATTCTCCGCTCTGCTGTGTTTACACTGGATAAGTGCTAAAATCAACCTCGCTATATCAGACACTCGGAGCGTCTGCCTTATATCAACTAATGGTCATTACCCTTTCCACCGGGACGAGCTCCGTCCGCTCTCCTCCTCCTCTCTGGGATCCATCAATGTCGCCGCCATACGACCGGCTATTACACAACCCACTGTTACTGCTAGCATTAAAGCCACAGGCGTCGCACAGGCCCGATGAATCACACTCACCCAAACAGCAATAATGAAGCATTTATCTCAGGGTGCATTACAAACCCTGGAAGCATGGCAAATGTGCACATGGCAGAAGTACGATGAAACAGTGTCAATAACACGGCGCTACACCATCTGCTCTGCCACAAGACACACACATGTTACACTGAAACTGTGATACTGGAGACACAGTAAAACCAAATATGCACTCCGGAGAGTCTGCCCATCTCACAAATTTTATTTGGTTCTCATGTGTTTTTTATCTAAAAGAATAAAAAAGTGGCAATGCTTTATCTGAAGGGGTGAGCATAAGACTGACTGTCATAAACCAGATGTAACATTCATGACAGAGTCTTCCTGAATGGTTATGACTGTTGTCATAAACCAGAGGTTCCCAAACTGTGGGGCGCGCCCCCTAAGGGGGGCGCCAGGTCATTGCAGGGGGGGCGCTGGAAGCGGCATGGATGAATGAAAAAAAAACAACAAGGAACACTGTATGCGCTGGGTTTTTACCTTAGAATGGCCAACTCTCTGTTATTCCTCTGTCAATTTTCACACTTGCTTCGACACTTCCCATATCTGTGTCCTCTGTCACTTTTATCAGCAGTTAAAACTGTTTCATCCGTTGTTAACATGTCGTAACCTGTTTTTCCGAGCCGCCTTTAAACGCAACATGAGCGCTACGACACTCGCGCTGGGTTTACACCTGTCGGGCAGCAAAGGAGACCTGATGCTGCTGTGCAGAGCTACGAAATTGTGTTAGGATCATAGCAGCAAACCACAAAGAACTTTGCACAGTTTTTCCCCCAAACTAACAAACTGAGTTGAGTAAAGCTGTTGGATGCAGGTAAAGTTAGCTAACAGATGACTAGCTAATATCAATACGGCACCTTAAGCTTAACAAGTAGCCTTTAGGCTACCGATGCTGTTGTCTATGTTCAGCTACGTACATTCATTGTGCACCCAAAAAAGAGTCGAAAGAGCTGTCAACCAGACAGCTATTTGTAATCCATACGGGGCCCAGAAAATGTTTGGAAACCACCGGGGGTCGCAGAAGAAAAAGTTTGGGAACCACCATCATAAACATTGTTTAATGCCAGGCTGCTGACACTTTTAGTGAACTGCATGTTTTAGTACAACCTTGCATTAAAAGTGTCATTATTTACCAAATGACACTTCATGACAGTCAGAACCATTCATAAAGACACATAACGCATTGTAGCATCTTTATTACATTGTCATGTCAGTCTTATGCAAACTCCTACAAATACAGCGTTACCCAAACCGTCCCTCTTAAAGGAAAACTAATCAAGTGCTTAATGTTTACACTTTCCATTTAAAGAGCAAATATTGATACATTTTAAAGATAGAAAACATTCACATTTTAAAAGTTAAATCACTATCAGTTTTTCTCTTTGTGTCCAGAAATGTTATAATTCACTTTTCAGAAAGAAACAAAAAAAACAGCCTCACAAGTGAACCTCTCTAACAGGAAATGCTTCCATATATGGATTGAGGGCAGTGAATGTAACCGTACTTTGCTGAAGATTATCACTATGAGGCTACACATATGAAGAAAATGTCTTATATTTAGCAGAAATGTGTTAATATTGATAACATAAAAAGGCTGTAGTGACCACCTTCACTGTGAAGATCATCTCCGCAGCAAATATGGAATATCTCTGTGAAGAAAATGTCTCTCCACTGAAAACTGTAACTGAGGCTACAGATAGAGGTGCACCGATTACCGATCTTTAAAAAGCCTGACCTGATGGTTCCGATTTTGGCTGATACCAACTTTTTTTGTCTGAAATGTTGCTAAATGTAGCAAGAAAGTTGCTGAATTGGCAACGGTGGGGTCACTATTGTTAACTGCAGACATGACCTGGTAGCCGGTCTGTCAGTCAAACCTCTGTAAAGGCAGAGCAGAAGAGGACAGTGGTTGATTTTTAGATCTTTCCCAATGTTGAAAAGATCTGTGGATAAGATCGGCTTCACATGTAAGCATCAGCCGATCAACAGTTTCCCAAAATTAAGGAAATCTGCACCAATAAATCGGTGCACCCCTAGTTACAGGCATTGCATCTCCAACAGGAAATCAACAACCAGGTCAGCAAGACAAATGAGAGCGTGGAATTTAAAAAAAATACACTTTCTTTTACAATGATTCTTAATTTTATGTGTTTCTGAGCAAAAATGATGTGACATTATTTAATGTGCTCACTCCTAATGTTTCTCTGTTTCATCACAACAGTTAGCTACTCAGTCGCTGAGCCACTTAGATTATTACAACCACACGCGAATTTACCTTTAAGGCCAAATAAAATGACAATTACTGCAGAATGACTGAGTTTGAGTGACATAAAAAGTTGTGCTGAAGTAGTAAATGTTTGCCACTGCAGTGCAACTAAATCCAAACAAGCAAAATCCACTCGTTATGTGGAGAAAAGTGAGACTTACACAGCCACTGAACGTCTAATGAAGAGTACTCCAGTGGTAATTGTTTGCAGAAATAGGAATCATGTCAACAATGCTGGTCAGAACTGGAGCAGAATGTCTGTATCTGACCCAAATGCTACGTTAGAGTTTTCCTACACATGTTGAAGATTATATTCAAGTTGTTCACCTTAAAACAGTTTCAAATGCCTCAGTAGGGATCTGACTTGCTGAGCGTCAAACCTTCTGAGCCGACCCAGCAGCTCTCCTTCTTCCCACAGAATAAATTATCACATAAATCTTTACTTTGTGAACTTAAGCAGGAGTCTTTGCTATCACAGCACAGCAGTTTGTTTGTTTTTTACATGTTATATGACCTCACATATTTTTTTTCATTTCTATAAAGGTTTACCTACTAGGGCTGTAGCAATACACCAATCTCATGACACAGTATGATATGCAATATTCTGCTCACAATACGATATATATCATAATATTCAGCAAACAATATGAAGGCAAACAATACATTTTTAAGATTTTCTGAAAGACTTTAGAGGGACAGAGTGATTTTGGTGACATTTTGTGACTGTTTCATGGACTTGGGTTGAATTAAGTGAACTGATGGTGTAATAAATGTTGTTTTTGTTATATATTTGCTTTATGTAAACGTTAATTGGTGACTTTGTGTATTTGGTTATGCAGAAAATGTAGCTTTTTTGTTTTATTAAATTATATTAGGTGATGTAATTGATCTATTCCATTATTTAATTAATTGTAACCAATTGTTTCATTACATGTCATTTTTAATGTACATGTGCAACTGGGTAAAAAATGTCATGTGTGATAGCTGTCATGGATTTGACATAAAACTCAAAGATTTAATGTTTCGATACTCGTAGATGAAAAATCGATACTTTGAGGAAAAAAATGTTGATAAATATCATAGAATCGATAAAATGACACAGCCCGATACCTACTTTATGATTTTATCATGGAAATAAATCTAACTATCGTGAGCTGCAAACCGGAACATAATTTGTAATAAATGACACCTTCAAATCTGCATTTTGAATGTCCATTTCAGGTGTAGCTCAAATGCAGACACACAGTTACTACATTCACCCCCAAAGCTATACAGAAGCTCAAACAGTGCAATAAGAAGAGCAACAATCTCAAAACAAAAAGCACAGAAATTAAATTTAAGTTAAATTGAACCAGAAATCAAACAAATAAAAATTTGAGCTGTTGCTGAATGTCATATGTGCTAAAATAAGAGAATATTACAAGAGATTTACCAATTGACTGACTGACTTTTATAAACGGTTCAAACACTGAAAGATCCGTTTTTTGTGTTCACTAAATGCATCAGAACTTAAAACTCCCACCATTTTCTGTCCACTTTGAGTTAAATGAAAGAAAATCTTATAAAGGTTAAAGGCATTTGCTTGTAAATAAAGATAAAAAAGCTTGTTGTGTTCTGCTTGATACTCACACACATTCATGTCGTACAACCAAGCCCAGAGAAATCTGATTAATAATGCAAGCAAAGGCAGCTCGTCACATGTCCGCGTGACGTCAACTTACCGATCTCATCTGCTGAGCTCCGGTAACGTGCTGAAGAACCTTTTCCAGCTCTTTCTCAATGCGTCCGGCCCAGTGAATCATCCTGCAAAAAAACAAAAACCACAACACGTCCCTCAACATCTTCATCTGAACAGGTTCTCACACAGTTTTCTGTCACTACGTATGAATAAAGGAGTGAGCGTCTGTCCCAGTGTGTTCTGCTGGAAAACTGCCACAATCTGTGCCAATGTTTCCGGACGAATCCTTGTCCTAATGTCCAACTTTCTCATCAGCACCTCCTTCGCCCGTCAAATCCTACCTACATCTCTCTGGTCGGGCCTGGCGGGACCGGCGGCGACTGAGCCTGTCTTGGCTCTCCGGCTTCGTAATAAAATTGCTGGGGTCTGACAGAAATGCACCCTAGGCAGGAGCTGATCTCCGTTAGACCGAGCCAAGTTGGGAATTAAGAGATCAAACGCCTGGAGCTCATCACTGTATATCTCTCGCAGAGCAACAAATGACTTAATGGATCCAGATTTAGATCATTTTAAAGCGAAGGAGCCAGCTTGGCAACCTGGATGTGAGCTGCTCAAAAAGGTTTAAAAGCTTTCGGCAATCAGATGGATAAACTCTGTCATGCGTTCACCGTCCAGACACCGGCTGCCAACCTTTTGAAGATAACCAATCAGTCGCATCAACGTCTCAACACAATGTAGTCGCTTGTCTGTTAATGCGATGACAGCAACAAATGTCATCTTCAAATGTCAGATTTGCTCAGAAGATGAGAAGGAAGAAGGCAGTTAACAGAACGCAGAAGAGAGGGAAGCAACAGATCCAAACATGGAGGCGGTTTGTCTGTGTTTATCGCACAAGTTTAGGAGAAAGCAAGAGGTCTTCAGAGTGAGAGTGTTTACTGTGAAAAGGCCAGGAAAAAGGCAGGACACTGCGAGTCCAGGGCAACACCTGGGTCAGACGATCTTTAACACGCTAAAGCTTTAGATTCAACAATCAATTAGTCAGACTGGGATTTGCTAATTTTCCCATAATTACCTCTGAGTGAAGATCAAAACTAAGATCAACTACCATTTTCAGCCAACAAACGTGTCAACAAACCGTCTGAGCCAAAACAAATCCTGATCTCTGAGTCTCTGCTTTATTTCATCATTAAATTAGTTATTTAAAAAAAACTTCTTAAACTAGAAGGTCAGTTTCAAATATGAAAACTGCTGATCAAAATAAAAGAGGTTTAATTAATAAATGAAAACTGGCCAATTCTCCCAACTGTTTGGCTTTGATTATTGATTGGCAGGTCAATTATTGATAAATCAGATTTAATTAAATGCATGAAAACTAAACATGTTCACCATTTTCTATGTATTTTGCTATTTTAGAAGTTTGGTCAATATGCTGTGATGAAAATGGGGAGGATTTTATCATTCATTCATATTAGCTGAATTCAAAGCAGCTAATTGTGATCATGTGATGCCGATATCGACTAAATAACAACACTTATCAATTTGGTCATGTTGACTATTAATCTCAAATATATGGTGGAAAATCAAATGAGTAGAAATGAGATGTTTATGAATCCATCAAACCTACAAACTAAACATTTTGGTCTAAAAACTCAAACAACAAGAACTTTGATCCTCTTCCTGAATTTATGGTTAGGGACCTAAGTTTTGAATAAAAAACTATTACACAGTGTTGATTCAAAACAATTTCTGAACATAAACATAAAAACAGAACCGGTACAGAGACGTTTGCTTAGTAGAATTCAGTCAAATAGATTCAGTATCTATGATATATTCAAATTTGATCAAAGAAATAAAATAATTCAGTCAAATCGAGTTAATAAACAACGTTCTACAAGCATGTAGCGACAGTGGAAAGGAAAGCGCCGTTATAATGAACTTTATAAGGAATGATCAGAGTAATTCTTTAACTTTCCACTGGATTCAAAACTCATTCGTCTACCAGAGAAGCTGCAGATCCTTTTTGTGCTGCAATCTATAAAATGAAACCCTGGAATTGGTCAGAATGGAAATCAGCAGGTCAGACTTTAAAGAAAACTGAAAACTCAGTGGCAATGCAGAAAAGTTAACATCTATAAATATCTAACGGGCTAGAAAACTATATTAATCCCCAATGCTATTCAGAAGCCCAAAAAGAGCAAATATTTAATAAAATGATCAATAATAATCTCAATACAAAGGGGGAGTTACATTAAAAGCATTGAAATTAAAGTAAACCAGAAAACAAACTAATCAAGATAGTAAAAACTGGAGCTATGTCCATATATTATCCCACGTGGTAAGAAAGAAAAAATATAAATAAATGCACAAATCAATCAGCTGATTTTAGTTTTATAAATGGTTTAAAAATCTGTTTTTTCTGCTCACTAAAATGCATTTTCTGTCAATGAAAGTGTCACCAATAGCCTGCACTTTAATAGACATATTACAGTTAAATAAAATACATTCCAGGCCGCACAGTGGCGCAGTTGGTAGAGCTGTTGCCTTGCAGCAAGAAGGTTCTGGGTTCGATTCCCGGCCCCGGCCTTTCTGCATGGAGTTTGCATGTTCTCCCTGTGCATGTGTGGGTTTTCTCCGGGTACTCCGGTTTTCCTCCCACAGTCCAAAAACATGACTGTTAGGTTAATTGGTCTCTCCAAATTGTCCCTAGGTGTGCATGGTTGTTTGTCCTGTGTGTCTCTGTGTTGCCCTGCAACAGACTGGCGACCTGTCCAGGGTGAACCCCGCCTCCCACCCGGAACGTCAGCTGGAGATAGCACCAGCACCTCCCGACCCCACCAAGGGACAAGGGTGTCAAGAAAATGGATGGATGGATAAAATACATTCCCATGAAGGTTAAAGGCATTTAAGGCGCAGCTGGATTTAAAAAAAAGCCTGCCACACTTTATTTTTCTCATTTAATTCTTAGATGAAAATCTCAGAAGAAGTTAAGATCCAAATTGGTCAGGAAAAGCTCGACTGCTGCATCTCTAACTACAGGGAACATCTGAACCGCCGGGGGAAATAAGCAGTCAAGTAATATCTGTTAAAATGTTATTTTTCCAAACTACTTTATCATGACTTCTGAGTTTTACTGGACTAAATCGAATGAGCAACACATCCTCCAGTCTCAGATGTGCAGAACTCCAGCTACTGAGATATCAGGACACGGTTGTTTAGGAAATTATATGCACTACTGGGGCCCGATGCTAAACGCACGCCTTTAGACCTCGTGTGTAATGAAAGCTGTGATATCTTTTTTAAAACAAAGAAGTTTTCATGGTTCAGCACATTAAAGCCGACTGCCTGATCTCTGCCTCTTTCTAGTCTGATGTAGTTGTAGAAACGTCGCCATTTGTTCCCCTGCGTTTTTGATGTTCCTCACCCCCCCCCCAACGCATGCTGATTTATGCCCGGCCCAACATTATGGAAAAGCAGAAAATGTGATGAAATGAGTTCGGATGGGAGACCTGTGTGCCGGCAACATGCTATCACTGTGTCCATTCTGCTGCGATGGATCTCATCACTCGCGCTACCACACTCAAATATCTATTAGGACAGGAGGTTGACTATTTTTTGATGTGTGGAAATAACATTTTGACAAGATTGCTGTTGATATTTTACCATCACTGGAAAGATTTACTTTCTGGGGAGGAAAAACTGCTATCAGAACTGATTTCTCCACATCATTTAAACATATAGAAACTGCTTTCTCTGCTAGAAACACACTGAAGTATAAATTGAAGCATTACCACAACGCAATTTGAGTTCTCAGAAAATGCGACCGCTGGCTGCTGGGAAATTAAGTTTGCCTTCAAAACAAATAAGAAACTCAGATAAGTTGGCTCAGAAGCAGCACACAGACACACACACACACTTCAATTATGTAGCAAATTCTGGCAAGCGTAATGTGGGTGACCCAAAACCCAGTTTAAAAACCCCAAGAGGAAGCTGAATACAATACAGACTTAAACAAGGGCACCTCAGACCTGAAGGGAGAGAGGAATAAGATGTTCAAAAGAAAAAGGGAATCAACTTGGAAGCTCTTCAAGCAACAATTGAATGACATAAATTTCCTGCGCCATATTTTTTTCATTTGGCTTAAACAATCAAATCAGCGATCCAGCTAATCTGAGTCAATGGCAGTCGCACTGAAAGTCACCTTGGACGTCAAACTAGCAAACCCCTGGAGATTTTCACCAGATAATCCAGCAGGATGCATCAGGAGTCACTTAAATACATTTTTATTTCTCTGACATCAGAAACACTTTCATCAAATGTCCTCCAGAGTTCAGCAGCTGATGCACTTTGAGGGATTATTGTTGAGGAAAAAGGGATAAATAAATCTAAGAAACAAAAAAAAAACAGATATGTTGTGTTGCTACTATCAGTCACCTCAGAAACGTGGTAATTAGATTATGCTTTAATCAACCAATGTTCACCCTTCATTTTGTCCAGGAGAAGTAAACTGGCTTTGCATTCAGCTCAGTTGTCGGAACTGTTTCTCCAACAGGTGCGCTGCAAAAGTCAAGCTTCAGTTTCAGGTTTTACTGACAACAAACCATCATCTTCATGAACAGCTGACCTCATCATTCATAACATCCATGCATGTTGAGTTTCTGGTATAGAATCAGCTTTTACTTATACTCCGTTATTCCCACTGTGTGTGTGTGTGTGTGTGTGTGTGTGTGTGTGTGTGTGTGTGTGTGTGTGTGTGTGTGTGTGTGTGTGTGTGTGTGTGTGTTATCCGGAGGACTTTAAAGCTTAGATCGGATGTTCTCCCAAATGCAGAGACAACCAAACAAATTCCCATTTCATCCCCTTATTAATATTTCTCAAAATCCGCCTCCAGCACGTGTCTGTGCGCCGCGATGCCAGATTTACAATTATTCTCAGCATCCGTATTGGATGTCTCTACAACACAGGATGCGTGGGGACCGATGCTGGACTCGCTGCATCAAACGTCGCATCAGGAACCATCAGATCCTGCGAGGTAAACTGCGCTGCGCACAGCGCCTCGTTGGGGGGCCACCTGTCCTACTTCAGCCCTCCCCTGTCCCCTCCTACCCCTTACGCCTAAACAGCGCTTAGTACTTACGTGTAGTGCTGTGGGAAGTGGTGGGTCCCGGCTGTCGGTGTGGAGACGCATATAATAAGTACAGTTTGTACGGCGAAGAGGCAGAAAACGCCGATCGACTGCGCGCAGATCGCCATTTTCCATTAAATATTCAAGAAACTGGGGGAAATAAGAGAGAGTACCGGAAGGACAGACAGTCTCCCACTCTCTCTCTTTCTCTCTCTCTCTCTCTCTCTCTCTCTCTCTCTCTCTCTGTGTCTCTTGCAGCTGAGCTAAGAATAACCCGAGCTCTGGAGGAAAGTGAGCGGTAGGAGGTGAACGGTCGCCGGACGCTTCTGGACACTTCAGCCCCGCGCTGCGAGGCGCACACGCCACGCACAAATTTGGCACCAAAATAAATGACGGTAGAAGCAGAGTCAGGAGGCGAGGATCGGGGGAAAGATGCTCAGCCGCTGTTACTGATGTGCCCGCCTGGCTGCTGCCTGTTCGCGCACTCGCTGTCCTCCCTCCCTTTTCTCTCTCTCTCTCTCTCTCTCTCTCTCTCTCTCTCTCTCTCTCTCTCTCCCAGCTAAAGCGCACATTCGCTCCCTTTTTCCTCCTCGGTCGTCTCCAGTGTAACAGCAGCCATACACGTGAAGCTCAAAGCGACGCCACTGTTCCCCATCGCGCTTTCAAAATAAAACCAGTTGTAGTTTCTGGCGCAAAACGTCGCACTGAAGTGACAGCGCGCAGCCCGTTGCGCGCTGCTTCCCAAAACAATGTTTTTTTAAACATCCTCTAAATTATGATGACGTTAAATTTGACTGCGCGCTTATTTTACGACATTAAATGCGCAAAGCGAGCTGGAGAATTGCCTCTTTTGTTGACTCAGCTTTGACCTCAGTTTTTTTTTTTTTTTTTTAAATGTTTTTAATACTTTATTTTGTAGGTCTAACTTCCTGTGTTCCACCCTCTGGCTCACTTGATTCATCTTCTGGCACATCAGAGGTCCTTCCTCCTTCACCAAGCGGCCGGTTCCTGTGCGCTAGACGGGGGCGCGCATCAGGCCACCTCCCCCTCCTCTCCCTCCCCCTGTGTCTTCTTCACAAACTCTGGATTAGAGGCAGAAATCAAGGCTTTATTTTGCTAATTAGAGGCTCGACTCTGGAGGGGCCCGTTGTATTAACTGGAGTGTAAACATTCAGCAATCACAGGCTGATCCGCAACTACATTTGTTCTACTTATTGTCGCATCTGGTCCAGTGAACGAGTTTGAATGGATGCAAAGAGAATTAATAACGTTATTTTGGAGCTGAATGCCAATGTTTGAGTCTTTTAAAAGCTGTTTGGGCGGAGGAGATTTGTGCTGAACGGATGAGCACAGCTCTATCCAAACATGTTTGGAGTGCCTTTATAGTCAGGCCTGTCACAATAAGCGATAAGTCAATTAATGATCAATTAAAACAAATCAATTTCCATTTTAAAGATTTTTCTCTTTCTACCAAAATCCAGATGACAAAACTCTTGGTTTCAACTTTGAAGGATAATTTTATTTACATAGACATCATAATTCATCGTATTTATTTCTGTTTTGTTTATTTTTTTAAATGTTCATTAGAATTCAAAATTGATTCATCTTTAATATGTTCTTAATAAGCCTTTACTATTATATTACTTGAAAATAATCTCAAAAAACAATATTATCATTTGTCACGATAACGTCTGGGACAATTTATCGTCCAGCCAAATTTGGCCGGCCTATAGTTCACATTCTGCCATTTTTCTACAGAAGTTGAGCAGGAGAAAATTATCAATAAGAGGAAATTATTTTCAGCATTTTTGCAGCTGAACCTTTAAAAGGGTTTGTGCACAGCAGCCCTGAAATGTGAACGTATTTGGAGGAGCTTTCACCTTCACGTTTTTCTAGATATGTCTGGACCAGCTTTGTCCATCTGGATAGACTCTATTTAGGCCTGGATTTTGACTGGGCCATTTTTTATGCTTTAATTGAAATTATGAACCTTGATCAGGATCACAGAGCTGCAGGAGAGCAGTTCTCATTTTACTACCAAAGAAAGGTGATCTCCAGGAGATTAAAAACTGGCGACCTGTTTCTCTGTTGTGTACAGACTATAAACCATTGTTGAAGGTGCTGGCAAACGGACTGAAAGAGGTGATGGATCAAGTTATTCATCAAGCACAAACTTACTGTGTCTTTGACAGATCAATGTTTGATAATATCTTTTTAATTAGAGACATTTTAAACATCTCCAGATCATTGGGATGTGATGCTGGTTTAGTTTCTTTGGACCAGGAAAATTATGGTTCTATATGAAGACATTGAGAGTGTACTGGAAAATTAATGGTTGTCTGTAATTTTTTTAGAGTTACAAGGGGTGTTCGACCAGGTTTTCTATGTCCGGAATGTTATATGCTCTTTATATTGAACCACTGCTAAAAAAAAATTAGGTCAAATAGTGAGGGATTTGTTTTAACAGGGTGCAATGTATCTTTTTCTGTATCTTTTTACAGTGGTGAATAACTTAACAGATTTTTTGTCATTGTGGTGCTTTAATAATGTCGTGTGTCGGGTGATGGAAAACTAGTTTTTAATTCAATGTTTATGTGAATGTTTAAAGTAAATAATGCTGAAATGTATTGTTATTGAAAAATAAATGTGTTGTTAAAATCAAAATCTTTTATTTCCTGGGTCCATTGCATCCACCAATTTCTTCTCATTGTCAAGGTTAGTTTTTTGACCCAGATGCAGAAACCACTGTGAGAGCGTAGTAGGGTTTGGACATTTATTAAATAAATAACAGGAATCTGTTTTGGCAAGGTCAGTTCATCTGAAAGGATGAGAGGAAGAGATGTTAGCGAAGCGGCAGGAATAATGGAGGAAATGTTCTGAGGATGAGATCAGAGCGCCGGGTTTGAGGAGAGGCAACAGCGCAGAGGTGGAAGATCCTGTTGGTTCAGAGGTAAGTGAAGTTGTTGATCCAGAGGAGATGCGTCACCTGCTTGTTGACAGGTGATGTGTGGGAGAGGAACTCACAGGTAGATGGAGCTCCAGATGACGACCAGAGGCTGAGCTGCTTACAGGGAAATATGGAGACTTTGGTGTTGGCTTAATGGACACTGGAGATGTGGAGGAAGCAGAAAGCAGAAGGCTGCAGAAAGTGAGAATGTGGTTCGGTTAATTTTCTTCAGTTTGGGAGATGGGTGATCGGCCAATACTTAAATATGAAGCCGAACTGATCAGGCGTAAAAATCATCCACTTTTTGAATGACAGACTGACCCACCAGCTCATGTCTTTACTCTAGTCACTCCACTGTTGCCAATTCAGCAACTTTCTCACCACATGTACCACATTTCAGCCCCCCCAAAAAATGGTATCAGATAAAATCAGAATCGGCAGGTCAGGCTTCTTAAACATCGGTAATCAGCCAGAAAACTGCAATCAGTGCAGCTCTACTCTGCTACTTTCTTCTTCTACAACTTCCATTATTTACTGTTATGTTTGGAAGCTTTATATTTTCTCTCATTTTTCTTTGTATAAAAGTGGTTTGGTGTGCTGCCTTCCTGGAGGAGGACATCGGCTGAGATGACGCTGCCAACAACCAACTGTTAACACTGTCCCGACTCTTTACTGTCCATTAACACAGATTGTTCTCCAACATCAGTTCATCTGGTTCTTGTTTGTGTGTTTGCTCTGACTTCTCAAACCCCCAGCCGGTCGTAGCAGATGGGCACTCGGTTCTGCTGGAGGAGTTTCCTGGTAAAGAGGAGTTTTTCCTCTCCACAGTCACTACATGCATGCTCAGCATGAGGAACTGCTGGAAACACAAGCGCTTGTCTACCATCGCTACATACTAATCCAGGAGACAAACTTTTAACTAACAATAATGTACTGAGATTTTTGCACAGTTTGAGAACTACTATGTGTGACTGAATTGAAATAAATTGCTTGCAAAGTGCCTTGACACATAATTTGTTGTGAATTGGCGCAGTACAGATAAACTGAATTAACTCTGGTAAGACATTTTCCAGAGTTGACCTAAAGAAACACAGAAAACAACATGGAGCCTGAATGTTTGGTTTGATTCCACTGGTACAGATCGACCATCAGACACCGAGTGGTCGTCACGCAGCTCCTTACGGACTCAGGCTCTCACACCTGACAGCAATCAGCTGCATCGGGAAGGCCCACCTGTCCCTGGAAGTGGAGGTCAACACCACACACACACACACACACTCCAATCATGAAACGGTCATGAGAGGGAAAATATAAACCTTCACAAACATGTATGATTTATCAGATTTGTACATATGAAATCATGTTAAATAAGCCTGTCACAACAAGCAATAAATAAATAAATTGCACAACAAATTAATATAAGTTCAATAATTTCCATCATGATTGATATTTTTAAAGAGGAATTTTGTTTATGGAGACTTCACAATCAAGGTCATTTATAGTTTTGGTTGTGTGTGATTTTCATTTCCATTTAAGAATATCCAAATTGTCCAACTTAATCATAACATAATCTGCAACTAATAATGTAAATTTAAAAAAGTAAATAACCCAGTGTTGTGCTGGTAGGAGCCACCAGAGTCGGAATCAGGGACGTTTTCTTGTTTATTATTTATTTTGCATATGAATACGACATGATGCTAAAAATAACCCAGGTTTCCTTTTTTATTTCCCAGCTGTCCTCCTGTATAG
This sequence comes from Poecilia picta, assembly GCA_033032245.1. NCBI lineage: Eukaryota > Metazoa > Chordata > Actinopteri > Cyprinodontiformes > Poeciliidae > Poecilia > Poecilia picta. Next base: position 21,624,244 of record CM065357.1, read on the forward strand.
CTGGGGACTGAAACGCATGAGGCCCCTGCCTGGGGGTCGACTGGAGGAGTCTCATCTCGCAGCGAATACGGCGGCGGCGGCAGAGAGGCAGCGGCCCTGTGGCAGCGCCGTCCTCAACTCGGTCGGTCAGCAAGGAGGCACAACACAGGTGCTGCACGACAGAAAGCCACGCAGCAGTCAGCAGGGTTGCTGCGCTGTGTTTCTGTGCCCTCAGTGACAGAAGTAGAAGAAGAAGAAAAAGCTGTTTCGGTAGAGAAACGCTGTGGGGCACGGGCCTGCGTCGGGACGGGGAAACCTACCTGACGACAGGCGGACGGAGAGATATGCACCTAGATGTCACGGGTCGTTCAGACAAAACAAATCTGTGTGCTTTCTCTCCTGGGGTTACGGGACCAAATAAACTCTTCAATTCCTGAAAAGCTGTGAAGTTTGGAGACATATTGTGCAAGAGTCTCCCTCCAGACAAATGTGGCAAAGAGACAGGACAGAGTTTTGTTTTGATTTATATGAGCTTCCTGAGCTGAGGGAAATAGCCCTAATTGATGGCTTCTTTCACACATTAATTTACACTCCGTTACTTCCCATCACCTTCCTATCACATAAATGATGGCAGCTTGCAGACGCTGGCTGAGCGATGGAGCCTCCAGTGAGGTTGACTCACACTTAATTTTTCTGCTGAGTCACACCCATTGTTCTCTTCCTTTTTTTGTTCTCAAATTTGCACAGGGCAAACTTTTATCTAAATTTACCTGCAGCTGCGACAAAGATAATCAGGCTCCACTTTAGCTTTGAATAAGTAGCTTTTTGACTTATTTAAAGAGCGAGTCAGTATCTTTTTTTTCAAGCCAGGTAAACAAAACACCAGGGGGTTGAGACTCGGCCTCCTGGTGGAAAAGAGGTAATAATCCCACCAACGATGCAGGCAGAGGTGGGTAGAGAGTCCCAAAAACTGAACTCAGGTGAGAGCAGCACTACTTTAACATCTTTATTCAAGTAAAAGTAAAAGAATATCTGCTAAAAATTCTACTCAAGTGAGTCAACAATCATTTAATATTTAAAAATGTCATCATCAGAAGAATCAAAATATAAATGTTTGTGGAAATTTTGGCATTTTAAGGACTAAAATTAAAATTCACATAAAACCATAATTACTAAATAAAATCAGGCAAAATATTATGCAAACGAGGTGAAGATGGGTCACTTTTTCTTTCTACAACTTCATAAGCTTTCAATACAAAACTTCAACAAAAACTGCAGGTGTGTGTCTGTCTGGTTGAAACATGTTTGTTCATTCAGTGAAGTTATTGTGGGTAAAGTATCCAGAAATTTTACTCAAGAGCACCGATACTTTATAATAACGTTACTCAAGTAAACATAAATCATATAAAATACTCCGCAAAGTATTTTTTTCCAGAAGTAACTGAGTATCCAGTTACCACCCCGCTGTGTGTGACTGGAGCACTCAGAGATCTGAGACCCTGATCCTTTAGAGAATCCGGTCTCCATGGCAGCTGATTGATCCGACCCGTTCATAGATCCGCTCAGTGAAAACACACAGATCAATGACGGCTGAGTCCTACAAACGGTCAGTGGGTACACTGCAAAACATCTGAGCCGCATTTAGTTGTGTTTACCGTTTTCTACTCTTTAAGTCAAATAAATTTAGCGAGTTTTAGATTTTGAACCTGAATGCGAGTTTGTGAAAGATAAACTTGTGTTAACTTTTTATTAATTTAGTCAAACCTGCAAGAGTTTTTATGTTAGCACTTAAAAAACTGAAAGAAGAAAAAGACAAGAGTGGGAACTATTTCCCAGAATGCTTAGCGGCTTGTTTTTACATCCTGAGATGGAAATGTGTTACATTGATCTGACTCTATATGTTATTAATGCAGATGTTTATTTTTAACCTTGAGGATAACGTCCCCTCACAATAAATGTTCTTAGCAGAATTCATTGTAATGTTTAATAAAATTCATCATCAGATCAGAAATTTTGTTCATTTAATATGAAACAAGACACATTATTCTAAAGTACAATAAGTATTTATTTTAACTTGATAATGTGAGTAAAATAGAGAAATATGTCTCTTTAACAAGGTGAGGGCAGTTCTTTTCTTGCACATTGTGAAATAATTATTGGGTTTAAATCAAGTTAAAACTATCAATTTAAGATTAATGAACTTAAAAACAATGTTCAGACAACTCGTCTCTTGTTGTTAAATCAACTTCACCAACTTTAATTTCTGAGTTAAAACCAAAACAATTTTCTTGTTGACTTAAATTGCATTTTAACGGCAGCAGGTGGACTTTCATTTTCCAGCTAAGCCACGTTCAGAGGTTTTGCAGTCTGGTTCCCTCTCAGATTGGCCGGTTCAGTTTCTCATGAAGAGCTTGATCTGCCAGTCTGTTATTGATCCAGGCAGTGAAAGCAGACAGGCCAGGCTGTGCTGCGTTAGGCTGCAGCCGCCTTTCTGGGGAACGCTCCCCCAGACGGAGGTCAAGCAGGCTGAGGAAGAATTAATCACACCTTGTTTCCTTGTCTGCGGGCCGCAGGGAAGTCACGAGTAAAGCTACGCACCCCACAGAAACACAGCTGCGCTGGCTGCTTATCTCACACTTCTCCTACCTTATCCATCTTTTTTTCCTCTGCCTGACCTCTTGCTTTGTTTCTCTCTGCCCTGCGCTGATGTTCAGACAGGAAAAACAAATGCTTTACATGATACAAACCAAGGCAGAGGTTTAATATTCGGGGTTAGAGAGGCAAACAGTGGATGCTTGGTAGATTATGTCCTACAAGAAAATTGCTGCTTTAGAGGGTCAATAAACCTTTTTGTTCCCTTTCAATTTTGTTTCATTTTCAAAACAAAATGTTTAAATAAATTTATTTCAGAGCCTGTATTAATATTTTCAGTTACAATCATAATTTTTTAATGCCAGGATTTATTTTCAGATTCATTTTAAAGGGGACCTATTATGGAAAACACACATTTCGCTCATTTTTATACTTTCTTTTGTGTCTCAACTGCTTCTGAAAACAATACAAATGCTTAAAAAAAAACATCCAGACATTTTTTGGGCAAGAATTTAAAGTTTTTGGTGTCTGAAAAACGAGCCACATTAAGAAATCTCCCATTTGTTCAGTCACATTTGATGGGCAGAGTACTGTTGCCTAGCAACCCCAGTCAAGCCCAGCCCCGTTACCAAGCAACCCAAGCAGAACTCCAGCACCTTTAATTATGGGACATATGCACCATTTCATAGCGCTATATGAGCTGTAGAGAATTGATTTGATGCTGAATTAACATTCAGACACTACTGCAGTGTTCTTGTTGGTTGCGCAGGAGACTCCACTTCTGCTTTTCAAAGATGTATGGTTATATAATAGTGCATGCGTTTGCAGCCATTATATGTGTGAGTTTATCGTTTATATCATGTAACACATTGAGTCTGTTATTGTTATAGTAAATGATCAAATTATCAATAATTTAATATTTAAAAATTACACAATCAGATGAACTGAAATAAAAAGTTATGTGGAAATGTTGGTATATTAAGTACGAAAATGACAATAATTCATATTATTGTCAAAAAAATAAAAAATAAAATCAGGCAAAAGAAAAAAAATCCAAATTAAGTTTCTTTCAATATAAAACTTAGAAAACTGTTTTTAACAAAAACCTCAGGTGTGTGTCTAGTGAATTTTTGTTTTTCATTCAGTCGGTGCAGAATACAGAAATTTTACTCAAGAGTAGAAATACTTTGTAATAAAAAAGTGAAAAGTACAGCGTAGGAAAAAAAATACTCCTAAAAGTAACTTCTAAAAGAGAAAGTTACTCTCAAGTAAATGTAACTGAATAAATGTAACTACTTACTGCAAAACTCAACCAAATTGTAAGTTTTTTGTTCCTCTGTTGACTAAACTATCATTTTTATGGCTTTCAGTCAGTGTCAGTACTGGACTAATGAGACTCTCAGCAGCTTCAGCCAGGATCTTCACAAGGTCTTTGGCAGCAATTATGAGTATGATGTGCACATTTCACACCTGAACACATTAATCTGTTTTTCCATGATCTCACAGGAAAGCCATGTGTTGCACAGAATCCATCTGCATGTATCTGCATGTGGTGAACAACCAGCAAACCTGCACCCAACCCGCGACCATCAAGCCATCATCACCAGAGCGCCACCACAAATGGCAGATACTTTGCACCTACGAGACTCAAACCCTTCAGCAAACGCTATCAAGAGCTCTCTGCAAAACAGGTACTTGACAAACGTGTCACACCTTTTCTTTAAGGGCGGCGAGTTTTTAAACAGCTGCAGAAAGTCAAAAAGCATTTGTGCTTCATGAATAAACCTTAAAGACTTCCAAGCTCATTTGCCTTATTTGTCACATTCCCACTTTCTTCATCCTAGAAATCATCATCATCCACTCATCAGATAAGCAAGGCCACGCTTAATAATACTCAAAATTTTAAGTAATTTAGATTAAATTTATATCGATTCTCATTTGTCTCATTCATCGCTTGCCCTAAAAACGTTTTTAGAGGAATCGGTAGGAAAAGGTTCTCCTGTCCGTGCATTCTGCTAGTCCTGTAAAACACAAACCAAACCCAGAGATGCTGATCCACTAGGCATTCTGGGACTTCTTTCATGCTCAAATGTCAGAGCGTTTCATTCTGATGATGATGACTCACTGCCCTCGATCTTTGTCTGCATGGGAGAACAACACCATTAAACAACGACCCGGCATCGTCACGTGAAAAACCGCAATACTACAAACGTTACGCAATAACACCGAGCTGCGTACTCATGCTTTAACAACTGAATAAATAAGACTTGTATGCATTAAGAACAGGATATTATCATCTCTCTTACCTCCTCACACAGACATATTGGTGGTTGGGGTGGAGGGGAGATTTGAAAACAGAACAAGACTAAGCAGTCATTGACATGCTCTACTAGAGGCCTAATGGGCCCTGGGTAATGGCCCTCTCTGGGCTCCAGGAAATCCTCCCTCATGCATACATCAAAGCCGGGATTGAAAAGGATACAGAGTGAAAACGGAGGAAAGGAAAGAGATATCAGAGCCACACAGAGAGGGAAGGTGAAGGTGCACGTTTTGTTTAGCGTATAATCTTAAATCGTTACGAAAGACCATTAAAAACCCCATTTGGTGATCTGAAGCTGGACGATGCAACACATTCGAAGCGTTCTTATTCTTCGGCGTAACACTGCTGTGTTTGAGATCTAGTAGCAGACACTAGGCAGACCTACATGGCAAAAACACAAAATCTACAAAGTCATTTTTGTCTAGTTTCTAATGCAAATATCTTAGTAAACTTGAAATAAGAGAAACCTGACTTACAAGTAATTTTTAGCAAGATATAAGAGCTTGTTTCAAGTCAACAAATTTTTTAATATTTCACTGGCAGATTATTTCACTCATAGGACATTTTTCTCATGTTATAAGTAAAATAATGCGTCAGTGGAAATGGTTCCTTTTTCAACGTCTTCTGTACATCTTCCCAAAAAGTTACTTAAACATTTGTTTTGTCTTATTTCAAGTGAACTAAGATATTTTCACCAGAAACTAGACAAATATTACTTAGTAGATTTTGTATTTTTGCAGTGTTCTCTACATGTGGAGGTCACTCAGAGTGGGTACAATTAAAAACTATCATATTGTACTCAAAAACAATTTGAAGTAAAAAGCAAGTTAAGAATATTTTTCTCTTTGGGATTATTTAGTCGTGATGCCAGATCCAGCTGTTCATCAATAACAAACACAAAGACAAATTGAAAATTAACCGTCATTACACTTGCATACTGTATTTTGGTTCAATTTCACTTTCACTTTTTAAAAGCTCCTAAACAGAACCTGTCCAGCATCATGAAGTAGGCCAAAAGATACATCTTGCCAGGTGCAGACTGAACTTTTAAACTCCAGGGCGGGGTGTCGGTTCAGTAGGTCTCCAAACAACACCTCTCAGATATAAAATACTTCTTAGTCTGAGAAAATAAATCCAGAACAGTACACAACTGAAATGAAAAATATGTAACGGCATCACATTTGCTTCTTAAAATGCTAGTGAGAGTTGAGCACTGCAGGTGGTGGTGACATTTCAGATGTTTTCATTTTCAGTCCAACCCTTTCTCACCAATATTGTCCACCTGACTTTGCTGACACATTATTTGTCAGCCAGCTGCTGCAAAACAAGAACTGCAGCTCATCACCCTGCAACATCCACCGCCTCTCCTCTCACTGCCCATGAGCCATCTGCTTCATCTGCATAAAGCAGATCTGTCAATAACATCTAATTGTGATTCACACACAAGTGTTCAGTGTGACCCTGACTCTGTTTGCTAAAGTTTCCCCTGCAGACCACATACGACGAACGCCTTTGTGCGCAGCTACGTTGTCAAATAAATCCATCTCTATGTGGGATCTTTTGGGGGTGAATTCAGTGAAGAAATCCTCACCCACGTTCAGAAAACGCTGGGACCTCCATGTGTCCTACTCAGTGAAGTGGAGCATGTAAAACCTGCCGTGTTCGCCGCGATTGTCGGCTGTTCCTCCAATTTAACCTTTGACTTCTGTTCCACCGTCTGGCGGGACGTGTCTGAGAAAATGTTTCAGTAGTTGAGAGCAATGTTACACTGAGGAGAAAATGAAGTACGAGCTGCCTCACAGTGCCACGCTGACATTAAATTATCCTTCAACGGTTTAGCGGCGAGAGCGGTACTAAGTGCCATCGCACAACGCGTTAAACGGTGTCGGCGCTAAAGAGACAAAACGAACAGGCCTGTGCAGCCTTCGGTGGTTTGATAACTCGAGCAGGTGCTTCCATCTGGCCTAGACTTCTCTAGTTACTGAGGAGCGCACAGACAAGGACCCGCCCCACCATCAAATTAGAGTCAATTTTAATTGGCATTAAGGCTGGTGATAAGGTTTTAATGAAGGAATTAACAGATAACACAAGTCAAGTTCTGCAGCTTCAAACTGAGTCACTTTATGACGGACAAACACACAGATTTTACAAACCGAGTTCAAAATGTTGAAGGAAGTGACAAATTTACTGGACAAATCCAGATTGTGTAGATCCAGGTTGTCCAAAGTGAGGCTTTTTTAAAGTATGTTTTATCAGGACGGAAACAGATTCACCACCCTGACATTTTATTGCTTGGATTTGAAAATAATTTGATGTCAAAAGCAGAAACTGCTGATATAAAACGTACGTGGTAACAGGAACAAAATAAAATGGAACTTTATTTACGTCCCGTTTCCAGCTTGTGTGAAATGAAAATGAAACGGGTTGCTTTGAGTTCGAGAAGTCGTTTCTGTCGGCTTCAGGATTTCTTCTGACTCAGTGACACAAATCAGATGTTTGATGGAAACAGGCAGTCGCACACAAGCTGTTTCCTGGCAACTTATCCAGATTTTTATCCAATCATAATATATAAGTACAAATATATACATGCATAATGCATTGATGCAGCCAATTACCATACAAATCTCGATAATACTGAACAAACCCCAACTGATTTAATTCCAGTATGGAAATGACTGAAGTTTCTTAGAATGAATTAATAAAGAAAAGGAAAAAATAAAGACCAAGGAATTTAGCAGAAAGTTGGGAGACAATTTAAAGTAGGTTTGGGTTTTAAAAGATCATCCCAGGGTTCACCGTTTAGTCCAATATCTGAAATGGAAACAATATACGGCACACCTGTTGTCATGGTCTTAGAAATATTCCGAACCTACATGCAGTGATACACTCAGGAACAAACTGAAGATCCAGGGTTTTATTTACAAACAAATCAAAGGGACACGAGCTGGGAAACTATGAACTAGAGGCGGGACAGAAGCATCGGGGCTGGAGCGGGAGCCAGAGGAATGTCTGTTCGGGGAGCCGAGGGAGAGAGAGGCTGACTCAATGGTGCTCGTCAGAAGAACCCGGATCCAGCAGACGGGCTTGGTGAGTTCCTGGCTCGATCCGGCTCCCAGACTCGATCGGACCTGGAGCGAGGAGACGGAGATGTTAATACACGCAGGTTGCACAATTCAAGGCTTGCTTACAGATCTCTGTTACCGCAAAAGTCAACACTCTGGCGAGGAAGTGTTGTCAGGCGGTTCCTCTTAAGCTTCTGGTGATGATCGGATGACCTGCAGGTGTGTGGAGACTCACCCGCAGGGTGGGGCGTCAGAGGGGAGCTGGGGAAACCCCCCCTGGTGGCGAGCTTGCGGTGGCACGGGGACGGAGGACAACAACACCTGTAAAGCTACCAAACATGGTCTTCCTCTGAAACTGACAACTGTGCAATGAGAGCATTAATTTAAAAATCAAGGGGCAGACAGATAAGGTAAGAGGATATGTTGACTACAATGTTTTATAAGATAAAAGTCACTGCAAGCTTTTTTACTTTTAAAGTTTGGATAACAAGATGAATGGAAATATGGACTAAAAATAATAATACAAAAGTCTTTAGACTGAGGCAGGACAATAACACAACCAGCATACAGCGGCCTAGTCAAAGTACAACTCTTCTACTAAAAAAAAAAAAAAGAAAACAGCTCCAATTATGAATACAAACCACATTTTTCAGATTTTCATTTTGCATCTTTTTCCTTTCCACCTGACTGTGCGACTACCACATAAAACCTTAATAACTCAACATGATGAAATGCAACAAAGGAAAAGTTAAGTACTTTTCCAGGACACTGCAAAATGAACTATAAGTTGAGTAAAACAACCACCGTCTGGTCCTATGATCTGTGATGTTTCCCGGTCTGACTGATGTCTGCAACATTAAAATAAATGTACAAATAGAAGAGCTAACCAAGCAGGTGAGACCCTGAGCTTTGTTCTTATTGGGGGAGCTCCTTCTGAGCACCTAATGAAGCCTGCAGTTTAAATCTCCTCTTATTACAGCTAATGGATTGTTTATGTGGTTATTTTATCCCTGGCTTAGAAAAGTATTGCATAAATCCTCATTGTTATCAGTGTTATTACCGCATCACCTCAAGCATGTAGGGATAAGCAGTATTACAAGAATCGGTAATATACAATGATAATTAGGATGCACGGATATATCCACATAAATGATTGTCATTTTTGTTCTGCTCAATATTTGTTTGTTTTTTTTCTCTCCGCCTCCTGCCGAGCTGCGAATTTAGGCCATTTTCCCAGAAATGTGTCTGACAGAGAGAGGCAGATGCTTTCCTGTCCTCCCAGAGGAGACCGAAGCACATGTGGATCGTCGCTAGGCTGGTCATATTAAACACACCATGTGCACACTGCATGTGACTCTGTGTGTGTGTCTGTGTGTGTGTCTGCGTGTGTGTGCGTGTGTGTGCGTGTGTGTGTGTGTGTGTGGTGTGTGTGTGTGTGTGTGTGTGTGTGTGTGTGTGTGTGTGTGTGTGTGTGTAACGAGCACAGCCATGGAGTGAGACATCTAGTGGCAAACTTGAAGCACTTCAACAATAAATACGTCTTTAAACAATTTTTAAAAAAACCTAACTTGATTTTTTTTATCTGTCTAATGCAGTTTTAAAGAAAAGGGGGGGGAAAGCAACCTTAATTTGTGTTTGCTTCTATTCACAGTATGTTAGCTGGATTGTGGATATTGTTGCAGTTTGATACCATCTTCCCCTGCTGTCATAACAATAGCTCTTGCGGTTGATATCATTTGTCAAGCTATCAGTGGCAGAATATGGTCCACTGCTCCCATGAGGCTGCAGACTTGATACACTGCGGCTGCTGTTGTTTAGTTTTTTGTTCTTTTTTTTTTTTTTTTATCTTGGGTGTCTTCTTTCACCTCTGCAGTTGATTCTGGAGTTCAGGCTTTCATCTGCCCTCTGCACACAACCTGCATGAATGATGCAGCAGAAGGAGGATCTGTGAGCATAAAGTCAGAGTTTAACTAAACTCGTCTAAAGGGCTGATAGGCATCTGAACGCAAAACAGCCGCATTCCTGCATATTCCCCATTACCATGGAGATGGATTCATACTCTTTTCTACATTTTAACAGATGTAGCGCCTACTGGCGACGTTGAAGGAAAACACAAAAAACTCTTCTAAATTGTTTCCTATCAGCAATAGTGACATTTTGCATGTGACGTCACGCTCTGCAGAACTCCGCCATGACGGACGTCAAAACAACCAATGGCCTCCTTTAATAAAGCCTGTCAAAAAACAGACATCCGTAACCTAGTATCGCTTCTATTTAATAGATTTCACTTCAGAAATGGTCATAAGGTGCTGCACGATCGGCTGCACAGACAGAAACCAAACATTTTATAATAACTTCATGAGTTAATTAACTCAATTAATCTTAAGATTGGCATCAATCATATGACAGTCAGCCCTCGGCGATTTGCAGCGAACGCTTTTTACAAGGTAATAAGATGAACTTTCTTATAAGTAAGACTACAAAAATGTCGCATTATAGAGAAGACAGGTGGCTAGTAACCATGGAGACAGTGCCGCACCGTCTTGTAGCCTAGCATGTATGGACAAAAAACTGGTTAGCATCTCGTACGTTTTAGATTCTGATCCGGTTTAAGGGGAAACACTGTTTATGACATGTTGATATAAATCATGCGGCATGAATTCAATCAAAGTCGGTAATTTGATCAACACGTCAGGAGGGAGGAAGAACGAGTCGGTTTCTAAGCTGTTTCAAACTTTTCTAAATCCCAACCAGGTGTGTTACGTTCACAGACTAATTAGCTCGACTGGAACAAATATAAACTATAAATAAACTGGCAAAGACAACTTTAGAAAACAATTCCTTAGTTCCGACGTCCATCATGGCAGCCTTTATTAATGTAGTGACATATTTGCAAAGGGCCAATACCAGACGAGATGACTGTGGGACAGATTAAAGCAGGGTTTCGTTATAAATAAAATTCTTTGACCATCTCACTCTGTGAAATAAGAAAGATTTGGCACATCTGCAGACAAGGTATGCCTTATTCATGTAAACTGGTCAGACAAGCTGTGGCAAAGTGGCTCAGTTTCTCCTTATTTCTTATTTCTTATGACAAACATTACTGTCACAACTTTACTTCAGTCAGTCTCCAGGTTTGATGGGGTAGCATTATGTTGCAGTTTACACCTACGTATATGTTTTAGTTAAAGCTAACACTTTTTTACCCACCATTGTTTGTTCCTTTCGGATGGACCTAACAGGAGGCCCAGATCGTCATGGATGACGTCACTGATTACATCACTGTATTCTACCAATGGGGGGGGGTTCTTTTAAGTAACTTTTGGAGTTGTCCTTTATTACATGTTTTACTTTGCAGACCATTTGGTTATGCAGATGAGTTTGTAAATCAGATTATTAATCTTAGTTCGGTTTCTCTGTTTAGATTTAGTTGTTTGGTTTGACCTGTTCTTTCTGTTGTGGTGTCACGAAGTGCAGGTTTGTAAAGATTTCTGACGCTCAGGAGCCTTAAAAACCTTTAATAAAATTCACTAGAAGAACCTGAAACTGGCAGCTGATGCTGTTTTTGTTTTTGTTCACCTGTTTAACAATTTGACTACACTACCTCACACAAGGAAGGAGAAAATTAATTAAAAAAAACTTGATCTTTTGCAGCTATGTCCCTTAAAATTGCACTATATGAGTTTTATTACTATATATATATATATATATATATATATATATATATATATATATATATATATATATATATATATATATATATATATATATATATATACATATATGTGTGTGTATGTGTGTGTGTGCGTGTGAGTATGTGAAAAGAATTGTAAGAGGAGATGGTGGGGGGGGGGCCCCTCTGGGTGAAAAAAAAACAAACAAAAAAAACACATGGACGCTGTATGCACTGGGTTTTTACCTTAGAATGACCAACTCTCTGTTATTCCTATGTCAATTTGATACAGTAGGGGCTTCTGCACTTCCCATATCTGTGTCCTCTGTCACTTTTATCAGCAGTTAAAACTGTTTAATCCGTTGTTAACATGTGGTAACATGTTTTTCTGAGCCGCTTTTAAACGCAACATGACGCTACGACGCTCGCGCTGTTTACACACCTGTGTGGCAGCGAAGGAGACCTGATGCTGGTGGGCGGAGCTACAGGTGTGTTAGAATCATGGCAGCAAAACGCAAAACTTTTCACAGTTTTTCCCCCAAACTAACGGACTGAGTTGAGTAAAGCTGCTGGATGCAGGTAAAGTTAGCTAACAGATGACTAGCTAATGTCAATACAGAACCTTAAGCTTAACAAGTAGCCTGTAGGCTACCGATGTTGTTGTCTATGTTCAGCTACATACATTAATTTTGTATAACATTCTCAACAGATTTTAAACCAAAGCTGTTAAAATAATATATGCACTTTCCATTTAAGATGAATATGTGTGCCTGGAACTCCTCCAGTGAAAGTTTTAGCTTCACCTGGTACAGGAGAAGTAACTTTTTCTCCTGGCGCAGGAGAAAAAGTTTGGGAACCACTGACTTAAGAGAACGTCGCCACGGCTTCGAAGACGAAGCTCCTCCTTGTAGCTGCCGCCTCCAACTTTCCAAGCTTCAGACCTCTCTCTCCCACTCCGCTCCTTCAGACTAGCCAGCAGCAATTAGCAAACACCTGGTGAAACTGCACGTCTGCTGAAATCACTACATGAGCTACTTATCAGTACAAATCTGTTAAAACATTGTTAAGTGGTTAATAGAGGACAGATGTTATGATGGCTTCCTGAAGATGGAGATTCTTAAAGAGACAGAGACTTAATTTCAAGGTGTTAAATTACAAAGTCACATTTATTTGAAGTCATATTTGATATTATCCCTCTTTTATAGCATCTAACTTTAACATAGTGCCTTGATTGTGCTATAAAATGTTAATATGTGGCTGGATAACACATAAATCTGCCCCCCTAGCAGGTTGTTTCATCTGCAGGTGTGTCCACAGACGGTCGCCGTGGTTACAGCGAAGATAAACAGGTCTTAGGTTACATGCTGCCTGTTTGAACCTCTTCATGAATCTCCAGCCTCTTTGTTACTACTAAGCTGGAAGGCGGGACCTGGCAGCAGAGAGGCAGACAGGAGATTAAGACCTGAATCAAAAAGCAGATTAATGCTGGTGTGACAGTGTGTGTGTGTGTGTCACTGCTCCCAACCCAAACAGATCACCTAATTGAGTAAATATGTCACTTTGAATACTACTCCTGGTTTCTCCTGACACAGTGTCGCAGCAGCCAACCAGCAGCAGTTAAACAAACACGCAGACCTTCGTCTACGATTCACACGCTTTCCTAAAATATCACATCAAAGCTGGAAAAGCTGATGCACAATTATCCCCATGCAGCTTGAGGAACGCTGTGATGCAGCAGATAGTTTGAATGTTGCAGCAGCTGCGTGAAACGTTGCTGAGTGCGCCGACATGCGCAGGGAAGCATTTCATCACCGGTGACTGGAGGAGGCGACAGCATGGCAGCAGGTGTGCAGGACGGCACCAGCAACAGGTTTACTGGGTGATGGGGCAAAAACAAAAGGCACACCTTGAATTTAAATCCCTCCTCGGATGTTTCGATAATTGAGTTCAACTCCACTGAGCGAGAATAATGAGTGGGCTTATCAGAAAATCCCGTGTCTGGGTCGCCTCAAGCATGTCTTGGACTGCAGTGCAAAATCCTGACAGAAACCTGATCGCCTTCCCTGCAGAAGATTGAGCAAGTAATTAAGATAATAGAGCAATAAAGCACTTATTTTCACAAATTAAAATGAACTGACCAGACAGCTTGACTCATGTTCTATGACGATATAAAGAGAAAGACGGATAAAAAAAAGTTTAGATAAAACCTTACAAATATTTTCCTACCTAATCTGTTAAACTCCAGCAGCACATTTCAATTAAATCTACCAGATGTTATGTGACAGACTGAATTTTGCATAATTTTGGAGTATAATTATTCATTTACATTTACTTGAGTAATGTAACTCAACTAAAATTTACTCAATGTTACTTGAGTCAATGTTTCTTTGGGGGGAAAATATGCTTCAGAGTAATTTTACTGTTCTGTACTTTTAACATTTACTTGACTAACATTATTATAAAGTATTGTTACTCTCACTTGAGTTAAATTTCTGGATTTTCTACCCTCTGAATGAAGGACAAACTTTTTTAATCAAATATTTACCACACACCTGCCTCTTTTGCCAAAGTTTTATAATAAAATAAACTGATTTGGAAAAATGTTTCTTTTGCCTTATTTTGTAATTATAGTATTTATGTGAATTGTTTTCATTTTGGTCTTTAAAATACCAAAATGTCTGCACAACGTTTTATTTCAGTCTGATGATGTAATTTTAAAAGATTAATTTATGTTTTGATCAGTTACTCAGTACTTTCACTTACTTGAGTTACGTCTTGGATGGCTGCTTTGTACTTTTACTTGAGTAACTTTGGGCTAGTCTACCCGTCTTTGTAATAAACGCACTCTTTGTCAAAACATTGAGGAAAAACATACAAGAAATACAGTATTTTGTAGCATATTTCTAAAACCAACATGGCCGTCAAAGTAAGAAAGAAAAAAAAAAAAAAAAAAACACAAATACAAAATGGCTGAATATTTTGGAACAAAATTTGTTAATTTTTTTTGAAGTGGAAAGAATCTGCTTTGGAAGTGGCATAACTCACTAAAATTAGTTCGACTCTCGAGGGAAAACAAGTCTCTAATCCTCCAAATCCTCACTGAAGCTGAGCAGGAACCTGAAGTAGCTCAGACTGGGCCTCAGCCTGGTCTGGTCTGCAGCCAGCAGCAACGATCAGAAAAAAGAAAAAATAACAACAAAACCTTAAACCGTTTACTCACAATCAGATTCACATTCTGAAGAGAAATGGTGAAAAAACAACAAGTACGAAAGACAGAGAGTTCTGATGATCTGTGTTGTTTCTACAGTAACGTCATGAAAAGCTTTCATACAATATATTGCAGGATGACTCAGCTGACCATCTCGCTCATTTCCATGTCTCTGTGAACCGACGGCTGCGGTTCTGCGCCAGTGGGCTCTAAAATCTGCATTCATCTTCATGAGAGGCCGACGCGCCGCAACGCCATTTTACTATTCATCTCCAGATAACCGTGGACAAACTCTGGCTGTTGACAGTCAGATCACATCCGAGGTTTTCTGTACACATCACGAGTCAGTGAGAACGCTCCAATTTTTCAACCCATTTACTGTTGTCTTTTAATGGATGTAAACACAGATGTTGTTCATTTATCAGGAGCTTTTCTTGGATTTATCACCGTTTGTCTATGAGGGATTTAATTTAAATGAGGATGTTGTATTTGTGTTTTCTGCTGATGCCCAGAGGCCATAGACTGAAATATGATGTTAACTGTCCAATTTGAAATATCACATGTATGTTACATTATTATTATTATCACTTTACCCAAAGAAGTGAATGAATTTAGATTTTCTTCTGTTTTATTGGTTTTTGGTGCTTAGAGAAGTGATTACAGAGCTGAAGTTTAGTTTTCATAGATGTAAAAATTGATAAAGTGATTAAAAAATATATGAAGTCATTGAAAACATTAAAAGTGGAAACCACTGTTGGACGGACTCAACCTGAACCATACAATTACTTTGTGCTTGTTTTCTGACTTCTTGTGTGTTTAAATGAATAAATTTAAATACATTTAAAAAAAGAAAAGTTGGGGTTTCTCCTCGTATGCCAGAGCTAAATGTTTATATGTTTGGTCCTCAATAAATATATCTTATAAATATTTTCTTGTTTATATGCAAATGTAAACAATAAAAGTTTCATAATTGTTGACAGTGTTGACATTTTAATTGCAATGATCCCCTTTAAATTATGCACAATATCAGTGGTAAACATGCTCAAAAAAAATCTTAATAAAGCACATTAAATATTTTGAATGAGACAAAATCTGAATTAGTTAAATGGCTTCAAGACATGACTTTGTATTTTTATGATGTAAAGCACTTTGAAATACCTTGTAGCTGACAGATGCTACACAAATAAAACTTGATTTACTTTTGCATGATGCTGCAATGTTTTTCAGACGTTATGCTTGTAAATCATTTTAAAGGTAAGAATATCTCTTCCAGCATGAATAGATTGAGTATAAATGTGACTGGGCTGAAAATAAAACATGTCTTCAGCAGGAAAAATAACTGGATGAAGCTCAGGAAATTAATGTCATCCTCATTTTCATAATTCATTTCAAGAAATGAAACTGAAAAGTATTACAGCTGTGGGAAAAATTAAGAGACCACTTAAAATGACCAGTTTCTCTGATTTTACTTTTTATAAGTATTTGAGTAACATGGACGTTGTTCTTTTATTCTATGAACTACTGACAACATGCCTCTGAAATTCCAAGCAAAAATTTGCAGAAAATGAGAAATGGTCAGAATAACAAAAGAGATGCAGAGCTTTCAGACCTCAAATAAAGCAAAGAAAGCAAGAAATATTCATTTAGAAACAACAACACTAATGTTTTAACTCAGGAAGAGTTCAGAAATCAACATTTGGTGGAAAAACCAGGAGGTTTTCAGTGGGATTCAGTGCAGTGCGGCTCTTAGTTTTTCCAGAAAAAAAAGATTGTAAGTGGTTTAAAGTGAATAGGATGAACAAAAAGTGTTTTTATTTCTATCTTCTCTTACAATTAGGAGTTATTGAATTATATTCTAATTTATACAGAATAAATCCTACAACGTTTTGGCTCTTTAACAAAGCATGTGAGGAGTTGATGTTTCAAATCCGTCTGGTCTCCAAACACACCGCAGCCTTTTACCAGCTCAAACGACGTTTCCCATCAGATCCGCCCTTGACTCGTTCCAGGTATGGAGGGGAGATTTTCTCCTGCTTGTCACCCCAGAGACACAGACTGACAGTGACCATCGCAGAATGTAAAACAGCAAATAACGAGGCAACGCCATCCAGGCTGCTGTCGTCTCCAGTCCAGCTCCGACTCTTAACCCCGGGATATTAGCAGGCAAATCTGAAACGTTTCTATGAGAGGCTTATTGTTATCAGAGGGCCGCATGCAGGACGGCGGCGGTGAGTTTATTAATTAAGGATTTGCAGCCAATTCCCTCCTCTTATTCCCAGATGGACAGCTTGGGAATCCTGATGAGCCTTTGCCTCGTTGCTGCGAGAACCTGCAGAGGGAATCCAACCAGTCGCCTGTTCAGAGGCGCCAACCTGTAAGCCTGAGGGGCGATAAGAGATCAGAGGGAAGCCAGGTGTAAAATTACCACCCGGCTCGCTCTCGACGAGTTCATCCTGCTGCGATCGACTCCAAATTTCTTTAATCGTATGCATGTTTTTAGGATACGACAATCAGAGGTGAGTCGACAAAAAGTTCACTCAGGTAAGAGCAACACTACTTCGAAATAATATTACTCATGTAAAAGTACAAAGGAAGTTATTCAAGTAAAAGTAAAATGTATTTGGAAGAAAGGCTGAAAGTAATAACTCATGAAAACAAAATCACTTCATATTTAAAAATTACATCGTCAAACATAGTCATGTAGAAATGTTTGTATTTTAAGGATAAAAGTGAAAATAATTGATTAAAAAAATACAAAAATTATTTAATAAAATCAGGCAAAATAAATATTTTTTTGAAACTGCCTCTGTGTTGAAACATTAGTTAGTCAGGGAGTAAATTTTACTAAATAATTAAAAACGTACTCAAGTAAGTTTAGCAATACTTCCTAATAGAGTTATTCAAGTAAAAGTAAAATGTACAGTGAGGTAAAAATACTCCTAAGTGTAAATTTTTTTCCTGAGTAAATGTAATTAGTCACAACTCAACTCTGATAACAGTCATTTTCATTTTAAAGATTAAAATGAATATAATTGATATAAAAACCATAATTATGACATGAAGTCAAACAAAAGAAACTTTTTGAAAAAAAAAGTAAACAAAAACTGTATATTTTTGATTAAAATCTGTTTATTTTTCCATTAAGTTTAGTTACTCACAGTGGGTAAAGTATTCAGGAATTTTACTCATGTAAGAAAAGCGATACTTCATAATAAATATATGCAGGTAAAATTTAAAAGTACAGCGAGTTAAAAATGACCAGTTACTGCGTTGCTGCAGTAACCGAGTAACCGTAACCAGCTCCTGCTCAGCTCTGATGGCGGTTTCTGTAAGATGTTTTCCAGGTTTTGGCTGTGAATTCATTCATTCATTCATTCATTCATTCATTCATACACCGTCTGAAGAGAACCTCTTCAGTTCGTTTCTGTTTCCTCCTCTGTCCTGCTGCCTCTCTGGATGTCTTCATGTCTTCAAGGCCGTTCTGCAGCAGGTCTGCCTCTCCCTCCTAAACTTCAGCCTAACAGGATACAGGGCTTTTCCACTGATTGGGTAGCCAGAGAATAAAATTGGCTCTTAACTGTACCTCGGTGCCGAGCGGCGCCCTAATCCTGCCGCCCCCGGCCCGCCGGGCTCCGTTGTTCTCCCTCAGCTCCTCCGTATGCTTCGATACGGATCTGATCCCCTGCACAATTTCATGCCTGCTTTGCCCTCTTCTCCTGCAGCAAAGCATCAATTACCCTCATAAAACAAATTCTGCCCCCCTTCAGAAGCTGCAGCCAAACGCAGCACCCTTCACACACACACACACACACACACACACACACACACACACACACACACAACACACACACACACACACACACACACACACACACACACACACACACACACACACTTCATGCTCCAGCCAGAAAACCACGACTTTGAGCTCAAAATCACAAACATAAAGGTTTAAAAGTATCAACTCTGAGTCTGACATCTAGACAAGCAAACAGCCTTAAAGAGATAGTTTGGATTTTTGTGTGTCCAATTATTTTTCAGTGTATTGATTTATTTTCATGATTTATCTTGACTAGTTGTTATGAAGATGCTCAAATCTCACTTGTAATCTCATAAAATTGTTTATCAGTATCTAAAAACATTTAATAAATACCCTCAATTTGCATATATTTTCATTCTTATCCTCACTTTGACTTGTTGACATCTTTAAAACCGATTTCTTATCAAAACAAAACAACATCTTGACACAATCTGTTGCAGTCAAATAATCACTTTTGGTTATAGTAGATTATGAAAAAGGTATACAAAAGCTTGTGTAAGGCATCTATCAAGGTAAATTCCCAATAGAGGACTAGATCAGTTTCTATACAGAAAAGCTGAATATCCTAAATTACTACCAGCCAGGGTTTTAACAGGTTTGTCTTTTCATTATAGTTTAGTTTAGTTGTGACATTTTGTCAAATTCAGTTAGTTTTAATCAGTTTTTTAGATTACGTTTGCTAGTTTTATTAGTTATTGCTAGTAAAACATTGCTTAGTTTCAGTTTAGTTTTAGTTTATTCATACTTCGGTTAACTTTTAAGCACAGAATTAAAAAAGGTCAAAGTATTGTTCTGTGATTGTATACAGATTGAGTAATTAATATTCAACAGAAGACACCTTTTTCAAAAAATGGATTCAATTATTGTTGAACAACAACTGACTGGTATTTTTTCCCAACTTTTACAGTCGCCACTTTGCAGATTACACCGTAATAGTTGGAGGAAAAAGGAGCGCCTCCATTTTTAAACTGCTTCTGTGAGAGGAAAAAAAAATGTTTACGAGTTCGAAACAGATTCATAAATACAAAAACAAAGGATATTACATCTATAACTTCACTTGATTTTATAAACACAACATAGTTCCACATAGTTAAAGTTTTTCCCACTTTAATCGCCCTGTTTATCCCAGTTAAAGAAAATATTTTCTGATGTTCAGTAAAATATAATCAAGAGCCGAATCTTTTAAAGTCTCCTTGACTTGAAACAAAAAATATGTGCCAATCACTTGGAAATAAAAACATCTTTATATCTTACTGTTGTTTAATGACTGTTGTATTTCTGTTACCTTTTTCATAGTTCAGCTTGCGAACAATTTAAATTTGCATTTCAATTTTAATCTTGCTCATAATTATCAAAATTAAAGCTGCTTTGACACATTCTGCTATACAATAACAACAGCACATTTTATTTACACTCAAAGATGCAACACAGTAATAAAGATTAAAAACAACATCGTCAATCAAACTTAGTGAATAATCAGGTAAAACAGTGAAGTAATCATGATTCTTTCTATGATCAATTGATTCCAGTTCATTCAGAGTACATATGTGCTGTTTTTCAATCCTTCCAGGTCTGTTTGGAGCGGCTTTGGTTCGGTTCCACCAGGAGACTGGAAACACATTTCAGGCGTCATGAGATGATTTATGGGAGACTACAGAAAAGCAAACAATTGTGTTAGACAAATGCACTCCTGAGATGTTTCTCTGTGATTCATGAATGTTTCAGCGTTCTTCTGGGTCTCTGGCGGAACCAGTAGAAATTTTTAAATCTTTCCGTGGTTTTCAGCAACAGCTGTTTCCCTGCACCAGACGTTTCATGAGCTTATTATTTGTTCCACTGTGCAGAATCCTTATCAGAAGCAGTGAAGTTAAAAAAAATGCATTAGTTGTTGTTTTTTTATTTCTACTGCAAAAAGAGAGAAGACATTCTGTCTTTTTCAGCTGCAAGTAAATTGCAATCGTGTTTATTGTGGATGTACATATATTGATTTTCTTCTGGGGAGGAGAAGGTGCTAGTAAACTGCACGAAAAGATGATTTCGTTTCATTAATCATTGATTTGATGGAGCACTCGCCTGTGAGAGAGAAACTCAAACTCATCCAGGATAATATGCAAACAAAATGTTTGACTGCTGTGGAAAACAGCTGCAGAATCTGCTTTAGAGATCAGAAGCAGTGCGACTTTTATAAAGCCTCACTTTTATAAATCCGCTTCTCCTTTTTCCACTGATTATGCAGGAAACACAGCGGACAGCGCTCTTCCAGAAAGATGCACAAGCAGCAGCTCATTTCATATATGTCTCAAACATTTAAGTGATTTTATACGATCTCCATCGTTCCACCTACACACATACATCAGGCCCATTAGGAACAAATAACAGGGTTTTTAATGATGTTTCAAATTTGGTAATAACTGGGAAAATGACTTCCAAATGTTAATGGTTAATGCTGCAATTAAGAGACATTTAGCAAAGAAAAGCTCAGTTCAAATTTTAATCCATGTCCAAGCCGCTCTAGCTACTGAAGTGATGCTCATTGCTGGCTTGTTGCGTGTAAGAATGACAAAAAATGAATTAATTATTATAGAAAAACATCAAATTCTTCACTGAGAAAACCCAAGTCATCCCAGAAGGTCTTCAGCCTCCATCAGTGGAAGAGTGTAAAAAATAAATGACACACAGGAAGGTGTTTTATTGGGACTTTAAAGCCCAATAAAACACCCAACTTTTATAAAATATTTGCTTTCACCTATTTGTTAAAAGTGTCACCATGTTGTAAAAATGTATTACATAATCCGAGAAGATTATTTATCCCTGAGCTGTTATTTCTGAACAAATGCATCAGTCAGAGCCAGGAGGAGGGTCTTGCTGCTGTTAATCAAGCTTGTAAAAGTGCTGCTATGTGTTAATGGCAGAAAAACAACTCACCTTTACAGAAAAAGTGTTTATCGCATGCTAACTAGCCTTAGCATTCTCCAAGTGAAGTCGGCCATTCACCTTCTTCAAATCAGACAAAATCAATCAACTCCACTACATTTGTGCAGCAAAAATATTCGCTTGTGCCGCTTTGTCTTTGAAGATATTACTAAAACTGGCATGATTGTCAGCACTAAATCCTGGCTCTGATTGGTTGTTTCTAGTTAACACTGGGTGAACGCAGAAGGACTTGGTCTTTTCACAGATTATTTGTCTCATATTATACTGTCATGACATGGTGATAGTTTAAACAAATATTTGAAAAATATATATATATTTTAATAAAAGTTACTGCAGCTCAAAAGTCGCAGACACAAACCCGAGAGCATCAAGAATGTAAAAGTAAATTTTAGTTTGAACTAAAACATTGTTTTAGTTGTTTCTGGTTCATTGGGGTTCTTGTAGGGCAGATAATATTTATCCATTAAAGTAACATGAAGACTTGTTTACCTTCTTATTGTAAAATGTTGATATGGGATGAAATAACCTGCTCATCTTTACACAACAACATTTCAGTTAAGCAATGTTGAATAAGGCTGTCTCTAATTTATTTAGGCAAGAATTAATTAACCTGTTTATCAAAATGTTGTTTCATAGTTTGACTCTGATAAAAATGTTTTTTATTATTACCAGTCTGGGTTACTGCGCACAAGCGCCATCGTGAAGCACTGTGTTCATTGTAGTCAAACTTCCTTGTCTATACATATAAATCAGCAAAGTGCAGAGAGTTGATTTCCTATTGTTTTGATGTGCAAACAGTCCATCTGGCTGCTGTCCCTCACTGCAGCCGCACTCACTTCTCGAGACCAACAGGGTCTCTTCCCATTACTGAACTAATCTCTCCAAAGGATATTCAAACGATTTTCTGTGCAACGCGAATCACTTCTGGCGGAGGTCGACGGGCGCGACTGTGCAAAGTCAGAAAGCTAAAAGTGAGAAGCTGCTGCAGAAACTTACAGGTCAGTGAAAGGTGAAATTAATTGACATGAATACAGTTAATCACAAATTAAAGAATCCAAACGTTTATGTCTGCGTTACTCACCAACCCAAGAGTTTAAAATACAATCTACTGAGTGTGTTATTATGGTTTATATTTTTAACTGTGAAACATTATGTTTTATGCGACGTAATGATCAATTCCAGTTTTAACTCATCGTGTTTAACAGTCTGTCTGCAACTGGTTCCTATTTCTGGAGTAATCGTTTCGTTCTAAAGCAATCACAGCAGAAAAAAGCTGCATTTATACTGAAATTACACAAAAATAAACTTTATTTACTCAATAAATAACCTGTATCCACTCTTCAGACTTTCCACAATGGCTCTTAAGAACTTAAAAAAACAACTATTTTTAGTAGTTATAATAACTTATAACTTATAATTAAGCAAACTTGAGTTACAAGTGCTTAAATGGAAAAACCCCTGCTGTACTTTTCAGATTACTGCTCTGCCTTTCCAAACATATACATACATACTACATATACAACACTTAAGAGACCACTTAAAATGATCAATTTCTTTTACTTTACTTGTTATAAGTACACGTTTGAGAAAAAAAAAACATTGTTCTTTTAATCTATGAACTTCTGACAATATGTCTCCAAAGATCCAAGCAAAAAATTTGCATACTTTGCAGATAATGAGAAATGTTCTAAATAAGGAAAAAGTATGCAGTGCTTTCAGACCTCAAATAATGCAAAGGAAACAAAATATATTCATTTATAAACAGTTATGGAGTCTTGACAAGAGTTCAGTCTGGAAGACTCTCTAGTCGCACCTGCCTCCTCAATCAGCGCCTCCCTCTCTGCAACCTGGACCTATCAGCGCCGGTCCAAGCCTCACTCCAGCCAATCATCGTTTGGGCTCCAGTTCAAAAGGACCTCCACCCATGGCCTCCTCTGCTCACCAGCTGCGATTGACCCACCTCCGCCCCATCGCCACCTTCTGCTCCCGGCTCTCAGGCCTCATCAGTACCGGCCCTGGACGTCTACATTCCCATGCTGCATCAGGAATGTTCACCGAGCTTATCGAAGTCCAGCTCGACTTTCCCTGGCTGGGGCCTGAACACCAAAGGACTTTGTTTATTTTCACATTCATTTTGTCATTAAACTCTTTTAATCGCTTTCTTTCTCCGTCTGAGTCTCTCCAGATTGAAATATTACTGTTTTAACTGAGGAAGAACATTGTTACGGCCCGAGGCCTTTTCCTCTGGGTCTCTGACATCCACGTCTTTGGACTCATTAATTGGTGCTGATTGGAAGTGGAGGCAGCTGGCCAGTGTCTCTAGATGACGATCCACCTTAAGACCCACCACTTCCTCTGACTGATCAGCTCATTCTTTCTGTCTCCCTGCCACTCTCTCCCTTTTCTCCCTCTCTTTCCCAACCAGTTATGATTTTTGTTAAATAAATTTCCTCTGAAGTTATCCCATGCGTTGCTTCCCTTTCATTTGTTATGGTTTAAGAGCCAGACCATAACAACATCTACTGGAAAAACCAGGAGATTTTCAATGGGGTTTAGTATTTACATTTTTTCCAGAGCTGTATATATTTTACATTTTAAGTTTAACTTTGTCTAAAGCAAAAAATAAACAAACCAGATTTGACTATTTATGTTGCATTTTATTACAAGCTCTACTTGACCATCTGCCTACGATTCATTCCTTAAATCAGGTTCTTACATTTTAAATTCTTTTTAGTAACTTGGTGACA
Organism: Poecilia picta; assembly: GCA_033032245.1. Taxonomy (NCBI): domain Eukaryota; kingdom Metazoa; phylum Chordata; class Actinopteri; order Cyprinodontiformes; family Poeciliidae; genus Poecilia; species Poecilia picta. Next base: position 21,648,579 of record CM065357.1, read on the forward strand.
TCTAAAGGCAACTTGTTAAATTTATTTTATTTTGGAGCATCAGAATAAATACATCTGCTATACTGCAAAACATATTTCATATTTTTAGCTAAATTTAATCTAATACTCTTATGAAACAACATTTTATTTCTTGCGTTTTAGTGTTCGTCTCGACAGACAAATTACAATCCATCACGCTGCTTTTAAGGTTCTGGCTGTTCTTGAAAAGAGGTCAAAATTTTAAGCAACAATTTGGTGAACAAATTATTTTTGCTTTAATTGCTTATTGAGTATTTCTTTTCATCAGTTAATTAACATTCAAACTCAAGAAGGTGCTTAATTTTAAGGCAATTATTGAGTGATTGGCGGAGCCGTTGGAAAAGGCGCCTGCTCTCCGTTCTGTAAAACCCTTGTGGGTTTCTGCCTGGCTTCATTGAGTTTGGTCTCCTAATGCCGAAGGAGTGTGTGTAAGTGTGTACTCAGTATCCTTCACGGCGTCCATGTAGGTCCTTGACTTTTTTTTTATAATTACTTCATGGAGCAGGTAGATACCATGTGGCAGGTGGACAACATCTGCTGTGTAAAACGTTGTAACCTCCAGGTTTTCCATCACCATAATTGCTTTCGCACAAACTCGTCTGAGCACACACACCTCTCTTAACGCGCAACAGCGGGCCTTCGATGGTGTTCTGACGCGTTTTTAAGTCCTCCAACGTCAAATCCTTTAACCGTCAGCTTCTTTGTCTCAGCAGCAAAGAATCCGGCGTATGTGTGCTAGAAATATCCTGAGATTTTGAAAGTTAATTACAGCATCAAATCAAGTGCAGGACAAGTGCCAACAGAGGGCCAGTGGAAGGGTTTTTAATCCCCCTCACTCCCACCCTCGGCTTCTCAAGCGCCACCTTGGCCTCTGTTTAACAAACGACAAAAAAATCCCAGCAGTAGGAGGCAATCAACAAGCCAGTGGATTTACACGACTCCTTCCCCCTCCACTTGTTTGTTTGTGTTATTGAAAAGAAAGTGATGCATGATTCAATTGAACGAGGTCCCCTTTTGCAGCCGGTTTAGGGGGTAAATTTGATTGCAGTTTTAATTAACCAGCATAGTTGGCCCCTTTCATCGGTCCAAGGGATTACAATTATGAGCACAATGAGGCGGCGGCGTTGTGGTGATTTGGTCGTTTGTGCTCAAGTGAGGGCTGTCGAAGGCGCACTGACGCCTGAGCTATTCATGGCCGCAGTGAAAGGTGGCAGCAGTGGGGATTCAGGGGCTCTTTCATCCCAGCTATGGAGCCGCGCATTTTAACTTGCGGCACGGAAAACTGCCTGGAAAAAAGAGTCGTGAGTGGGTCCAGATCGGAGGCATACACTGTTTTTACATAAGATAATTCATTCTTGCCTTTTACTGTGCTAGATTTTCCATCAGCCTAAATATTATGCACATATTCACTGGCAGAAATGAAAATATAAGGGGAAAAAACCCTGAAATTTCTCTTTTACTGCAGCATTGCGATCTCATTCTGAAAACATTGCCCCAGTTTTCTAATACTGAGCTTTTTCTTTTTTTTTTACAGGTTTTCCTTCTCTTTAGAGAGCTTTAGGAAATATAAACTTTGTTTGGCCTCCAGCTATGAAGGACGGACTACAGAAGGCTGCTGTTAAGGACTGTTAATCCCACAATGCACTGCATTTACCCACTCTTATCTTCGACAGGAAGAGGATGAGTTTCAGGAAGAAAACGCAGTGATCATAGAGAGCTGATGTAAACAAAGAACGCTCTGGAAAAACAACAACCTGCTGAAACTCCTCAGTCCTGTTGGCAGAGAGAAGAAACGCTTCATGTCTCAGGATCCGAAACTAGAGGTCACTCTTAGTTCCCAATCAAAGCTGAAGGAATAAACATTGATCCTGGTTTTATTCAGAATCCTGCAGAAGGAACCTTATAATTGCAGGTTTCTCTAGGTCGGCGTTGACAACCAACATCAGCAGTTTGCCTTCATCTATTGTTATTTTTAAAACCTAAACATTCTCAGGTAGTTATTCATAACCAATTTCTGAGACTGGACTATTTGGAGATTTTCTGGTTAATCAAGTGGTACCCGACTGGATCATTGTTATCTAAATTACTGGATTTATCAATAACTTCCCTACGCAATGAGTTTTAGTTATTCATAGCCAAACTAGTCTTTTGTTTCGGCACAACAACCTTGATCTCATTTGCCACAGTTCCAGCTGTTTGAAGCTTTTTCATTTCTTCTCTGGTTGTAATTATGGCGCACAGAGAAAGTTCAGCCATAACCGTCTTACTTATGAAGATCAAGACGCTTCATTTGGCAGGCACACTCTCTTTTCTTTTTCCATTTTGACTCGGATTACTTATTTATTTTTAGCATTTCTGAAGCAATTTGCCTTGCTCTGAACTCATGTGGATCCCATGTGATCCACAGTATCTTGATCTTGGTCGTCAACAGATGACAGAGAGACGATGTCCTGTAAAACTTAGATGCACATCCCTTCTTCAACACACGAAGCCTAAGACAGAACTATGTTCTCATTTAAACTAGCTGATTCTGGCTGATCAAATTATAGATTTCAGATGTTGTTGCATAAACAATATTTAGTTGTATCTGAAAGTAATGCACCACATGGGTGATGTTTGAATAATAAAATGAGGAGGAATAACAGGAAGCTTTTTTCCGGGTGTAAATACAAAATCGAATCAATAAAAAGTAACAGAAGATAAAAAGTGCATGGATGAGCAATTTTGCAGGTTTTCAAAGTTTTCTTTCATTATCTTTCTAATTTTAAAACACAGACTGAGTGTGGAAGAAAAATGAGACTGACCCAAATGCTTTGAAGTCTGAAAGCTTCGGCTGCTGCCACTATAATCAAAACTCGATCAGCGTTTAAAAGGTCAGTTCAGTTAAAGTTCAGATTTATTTATGCAGTGGCAGTTCTCAGCCAAACGTCGAGAACTGCAGCATTTTATGCTGAGAAAAAAAGACAGCAAACAATTATCTTTAGGCAAACAGCAACAACACATTTAGAAAAAAGAAGAAACAAATTTAGGGTCTGGGAAGAATAAAAAAACTCCAGACGTTGGGATGAAGACGGTTTCTATGCAACTAGTCTTGCTTAGGCCCAGACAAGGACAAGAAGGTGAGGCAAACACAGACAGACACCCCCCCTCTTCCTCCTCCTCCTCTTCCTCCCTCACTGTAAAAGAGCGACGCTGGTGTAGATCAGCTCCTCTCGTCCAAATGGGTTGTGTCAGCTCACAGAGAGCGTCATCATCGTGCTGCTTAGTTTAGAGCTGCAGTCCATCGGGAGGAGTGAGCTAATGCATTTCAATCCACACACACACACACACACACACACACACACACACACCAAACACCCACACACACACGCAAGCGAAAGAGAGCAATAAGCTTCAACAACAGAGGCAGAGGTCGCTGCAGAGAGCAGGACAGAGGTGGCTCTGAATTTCGATACAATTGAGAAAAACGTCAAGTGAAGGGTGAATTAAAGTTTTACATCATCAACGCATTCCCACAAAAAAAATACGCACGTCCTGTCGAGCACCCAAAGTGTTTTATCCAGCACGCGTGTTTTTATTTAACGTGAACGTACGCTCACACCCTGCCTGCCTCTCTGTGCAGCTTTTGCAATGCGGCACAGGACCCCAGTGACAGTCTGAGTTTAATAGCACACTGATGAGGTCAAAAAGAGAGGGGAGTCAGGTTAATTGGGAGCTGCTTGGGAAGTCTCAGGTTGAATGATGATTACAAATCCTGCAAATGTTAACTGGGGGAGGGAAAAAATTGGATAAATATAGCTTTTGGTTGAGCTGAATGAGAATGTGGAGCAGCGTGGCGACAGAAGGAGCCCTCCTAGGAGATGGTATCGCTCAGAATTAGGTTATGATACTAGATAGAGGAAGGGACAATTATCAAATCTCCTCCCGTCCAGCCGCAATCAGTGATTGATAAGACGCCCTGTGGGCTCAGACACTTCTTATCAAGATTAGACAAAGTCAAGGGTGGCTGTAATGATCCTTTTAAAGCCAGAAAGGAGCATTATGCTTACTGATGCTGCTGCTGCTTTATGGGCTGGTTTATGCTAATTGTGCCGTTGTCACTGCAGTTTTAGGAGTAGTTATTGTCCTCACTTATGGAAAGATGTCAGCAGCTTTATATTGTGAAGAATAATTTACACTTTACTTGATTTGTAGAGGTACGAAAGTGATTTTTACTGATAATGTAGATGTGTTACATTTTCTGTAAAGTATTTGGGTGTGTTTTACAATTTTTTTTTTACTAGTGTCTTGTGTTTTAATTCTTCAGAGTGGTTTTTTTTCATCCAATGTGAGTTTCAAAAGTCAGAAATTTTCAACATTTGGGAAATTTCGACTCAGAAAATTCAAAGTTTTCCCTGGAAAATTTCTGAGACTGATCTCAAAATTTCAGGGTTTCCCCCCCACAAATTTTCAACTTTTTGAGCTCAGAAATATTCTTGTATTTTTTCTAGAAAAATACAGAATTTGTCAGAAATGTATAATCTCTGTACTTTTTTCTGTGAAAAAGTAGCTGCATTGGTAAATGTGCAATATCTTTGGCTAGATTTCTTTTCTTTCACTCACTGAATGCAACAATATGACATAACAAAGATGACATAACAATCTTCTTATTTCCCAGTGAAGAGTTTTACAAGATATATTAAATAAAAATTATCAAATTAAGTGCAATACAATTTAGCTCAATTTGCATAAATCCACCAAGAGTTATGTTAAAATAAAATAAAACATAAACACACAAAAACTGTCAAGAGATTTGGGAGAGTTGAATAAATTTAAATAATAAGCAGCATAATATTTATATTTTACTGTTCGAATTGTTTCTTTTCTTACTGCAAGTCCAAAGAAGAATCATTTCAGGAAACAAGTCTGTTCCTAGACACTTTCTTCTTTCTTAAATGGATGTGAAATGTCAATCATCCTCGCGTACTCACTCTTAAATGTGCTGATGGCAGAGAAACAGCTTAACGCTACAGAAAATCTGTTTATGTGCCATCAGATTTTTGTCAGATGGCTTGTTCTAATATTAAGATACCGCTGCTCTAACGGGCTAATTAAAGTCCGGCACCTCTTTGGAGGTTATCTCACAGTAAAAATCTGTTTAATGGATTCCTTTTCTCATTTCCTGCTCCTGGAAAATATCAAAACCGCAGAACATGAAAGATGGGTTTGTCTATGGCGTCCTTTTTTGTAAACAAGTCCAAATCTGGTTGTAAGAACTATTTTGACCACGGATGTTTGGCTTTTATCAAACATCTATGATTCTTAGGAAACACAAAAACAACCTGAAACAGCTTGATTGCTCCCCATCTTTCAGATTGTCCATGAAGTTTAAATTGCAGGAGCAGACAGAGAGCTTAAAAACAGAGAGACAGAGTGAGAGAGGAGAGAGAGGAGAGAGAGGGAGAGATCGATGGCTTCTCTGGTAAATAAAAACAGTTATATTGAGACCAGTAACCATGACAGGTTAAAAGCTGGAAATGTCACGTCAGAAAACAAACTTGTTTGTATTTTGTTACTGACGATCAGCTGCACAAATAAAAAAAAAACTCTACTTATATCTTGGAAAAACTCAGTACTATATTTCTACTTTAGTTAAAAAATGTTTGCATCAATGGGATGAAAACATATTAAGATTGTAACTTATCAGTTCATGGAGAACTCTCAGATAGATGTTGTTACTTTTGTTTGATTAATTATTGTGTAAAAGCTTGTGTGAATGTGCAGCTGCCACTAATTCTCGTTGAATTGAGACCCAATAAACTGAACTGAATGCTTATTAATACAGCTGCAATAAGACAAAACGGAGATATTTGCACCAGAAACCAAAGATCTAAAATACATATACAGCTCTAGAATAAACTAAGGATCCTCTGCACTGAACCCCACTAAAAACCTCCTGGTTTTTCCACCAAATGTAAATTTCTGAACTCTTCCTGAGTTAAAACATTAATATTACTGTGTCTAAATGAATATGAACTTGTTTTCTTTGAATTATTTGAGGTCTGACAGCCCTGCATCTTTTCATTATATTGACCATTTCTCATTTTCTGAAAATAAATAAAACATTTTTGCTTGAAATTTTGCAGACATGTTGTCAGTAGTTCATAGACTAAAATAACTATGTTCATTTTACTCAAACATAAACCTAGAAAGAGTAAAATCAGAGAAACCGATCATTTTAAGTGGTCTCTTAAGTTCTTCCAGACCTGTATATAGAGAACTTCTACTGTTAGCAAGCACTTTTTGTGTCTAGCATTTACTTTCCCTGCAGCCTAACAGACCATTTACCTTCATAAGACACTAAAAAAATGTCTCCAGCAGTGAATAAGAACATTTATTTTTATAAAATCCCACCAACTCCCTTGTGTCATGACAAAGATGCAGTGGGACATTTCAATAAATATATGCAAATAGCGATTCTTCTCCTTCTGAGATCAGCTGAAAGAGCTGAAATCTTGCTTTCCCTGCATTTTCACAGAATCATCCATGTGAATATCTGCTCTCTGGCGCAGCAGCTTCTCTGTCCTCCCAGCATCTGAGGGAGCATCAGGAAGAAACGTCTGCATCTTTCCCGGATGGAGACCTTATCAGTGAGAGGCGTTTGTGTAATGGGCTTTAGCAGGCCCGTCCTGCAGGTCACACAGTCTGAAGCAAACACTGAGCCAAAAGGAAAACAAAAAAAGAAGGGCACGGGACAAAGGGAGGAAGAATTATGTAGGTTGTAGGCCTTATCATGCTTTGCACGCTGGCTTCTCTGTTCAACGCCTTTCAGCAGGATTGCATTACTGAACCGTGGCTTTACTGAGGGCAAACAAAGACGGGAAGACGCACTCCTCTGACTCACGCCAGTGTTTGATTCTTTTTCTTGGTAAAAGAAAATTGTTCAAATTGCAGCAGTGTCAGTTTTTCATCATTATTATTGTTATTATTATTTGCTTTTCTCACTGGCAGCACACATCCCACACGCATGCACCCGCCTCCACACAAGCAGGACGCACGACGTCTCAGAATACTTCCCACAAGTCCCCGCCTACATTCCCCTTCCGAACGGCGATAGCGGGCGCATGTATAATTGCAGTCGGCAACGGCGAGCACCTTGGAGGAAATAATTACCACCATAAAAAGAGCAATTACTAACCTGGCAGAGAGCTGCAGTGGATTTTAATGCCTGTGCCGGTAACGTCTGTTCGCGCGTTGCTTTTTGTTTGTTTGACTAATGGTTTCTTTTGAAGGATAAACCAGCCACATTTACCAAAATGTCCTCTGTTTCGCACACATGTTTAGATGTAGAACAGTGTCTGCTTGTTTTGAGACAATCAGAAAAAAAAAACCCAACAACACTGTGAATGCTGGGAAAGATGAGCAAGGCTGAAAGGTTAATATGAGCTTGATTTATATAGCCTAACATTGAAGAGCCTTATAAGAATTGACTGTTGAGAGAGGCCGGCTTCAATTCAATACTTAATATCCAGTTTTGATTAGCTCATGTTTCATTTCCCTCCCTTTCATCTGTTTGGAACAAACGCTCACCAAAACGGCTGTCAGTGTAAGACAATTAATTGCTTTCTTCCTCGGTGTCATTACGAGAGGATCACTAAAATGATAGGAACGGAGCGAGCGGCTTTGTGATTTGCATCAGAACCACTCAGCTCCATGAGCGAAGCTTGGCCAAGACGCATTAAGGCGCGCGCTCTCCTACGTGCGCCATTACCCGACAGAAAGGAGGAAATAACGCTGGCAACTTTTTTTTTCTTTAATACTAATTTCGCCGAATCAGTCATAGAGAATTAATCACCGTCTGTTCCCTGTCTGTTTCGGAGAATATGGCCATCTATCAAAGCCTTCGCTTGTCCTCAAAGAAACGTCTAGCAGCTATTGTCTCCGGGCTCCATTGGTTTGATGGGTTTCACAAAATGGGGACAGATTACCCACATATCCTTGGTTTAAGCTCCACCGCAAAATCCACGTTAAAACACACACTGGACAATAGGAGAGTCGCTATTGTTAGTTTTAAATGTGTTATTATTCAAGAGTGAGGGATTAGTTTGCCTTATTATTGACACAAACTGATCAAAGAGTTAAACAGAAACAAGCCCCACTTAATGTTATGATCCCTCTTAATGAATCATTTAAAAAGTCTTTTTAGGGTTATTATTGCTGGTTAGTGTGTTCAGAAAGATGCACATTTTATAGCATTTGTTACCAAGTTATGTTTAAAGCTGCAGTATGTAACTTTTATCAAATAATATGTGTTTTTACATAGTTGTTGAACCTGTCACCATGTTGTGACAGTTTGGTATTAATCTGCCTTCTTCCAGTGCTAACTAGAAACAACCAATCAGAGCCAGGAGGCGGGTCTTAACGCTGTCAATCACCCGCAGTGTGATGCTGCAACTAGCATAACCTGTTGCAACATTCACATGTGAATGCTAAGGCTAGTTAGCGCAGACACCAATGATGGCACATAAACAGATTTTCTGTAACGTTAAGCTGTTTCTCTGCCATCAGCACATTTAAGAGTGAGTACGCGAGGATGATTGACAGCGCTTAGACCTGCTGCCTGGATCTTATTGGTTGTTTTTGTTCGGGAGTGGAGCAATAGTAGCTCAGGAATTAAGTGGAGGAGATTAATATTTTCACAGATTGTCTGTCTCATATCACACTGTCACGACATGGTGACAGTTTTAACAAATATGTAAAAAATAAACTATTCTTTATAAAAGCTACATACTGCAGCTTTAAGAAATGAGGAAGACCCCAGCTTATCTCATCACCATGGAGAGGGAGGAGGAAGGGAAGTAGAGAAATCTCTGGGTCTCCATGGCAACCGCAGGAGTCAATCTACAGCTGGTTGTTTGGGACGTATGGAGAGACTTTCCTGTCAGAAGTTGGTCTTTTTAAAGGGTAATAAACCAAAACATCCTAGTGATTCAGGCATAGAATGCACCTTCTTTCATGGTTGTTCTTTGTTTTCCACAACACTGTATATTTAGGATTTAGATCTGATTGTAGAAGAATCTCTAATTGAACTACTGACAACATGTCTCTGAAATTCAAAAAAATGTGTGTTTATTTGCAGAAAATGAGAGCTGTATTTTGACCTAAAATTAAATGTTTTTGTAACATGGTGGACAGGATATTTGGTGTTTTTCTTTATTTCCAGCCACATAGTGCCATTTTCATTTTGGGCCGTATAAAAATGAGAATGTTCTTAAAGGGCTGGTTGTGCCGGAATGTATTAACAAAACCACTTTAATAGATAAAATATGAATAAAAGCTGTTCCTCTAGGATTTTGTGACTGCTTTAGTGTTTTTTGCAATCAAAATTACAGATTTTGTGGTGTCAATTTAGAAATGCTTGTAATGTTTTTACAATATTTGTGCTAATGTATGATGTTAAATGTAACTTTTTTTAATTGCTGTATTGATCACAGACTAAAACTTGACATCAAGTAAGAATGACATCACTTAAACTCAATGTTTACCAAATTTGAGGAAAACTTGCAGTAAAATCAGAATTTGTGTCAATTTTGCAAATTTTTGAAAAACTGGAAGGACTTAATGATGTAATCTGGGGTCTAAAGAGCCACATAAAAAGCTACGGCGGGCCAGATTTGGTGCCCCAGGCCTCAAGTTTGACACCTGTCCAATAAAGTAACTATTTCTGTGTTACTTTCGGTTGTTATTCTGTAAAACCTAAAAAAAATCTGACAGTTTATCCTAACTCTCCCGATTACCACCTTATTACGTTTCAAGTATATAAAACTACATCTGTTAACAATCTTCATAACAAAGCCAAAGACTGCAGAAACCAATCAACCAAGAATGAGATAGCTGCCCCATCAGTGCCTGATGAAAATGTGAATCTAATATAAGACATTCAGACTATGTCAAAATCTTTGGGAGGCCGTCTGAATACAAAGAAGTGCAAGAAATTGAACAATATTCATTATTAACCGGAAGATTTTACACTGAAATCTATCCAAACAGTTTATTTTCTGTTATTAAAGGTGATTATAATTACATAAATAATCTCTGACTTGGACTCATTGGATGTCTGGGAAAGCTTGAGCAGCTACGGGCCATCGAGACCAGAATCCATTAAACAATCTGCCAAACATTTACAGCCGCAGACAGGCTGACAAGTTTAATTGTAGATAACTGAATTAACATTTGCCGTCAGCTTTTCAAAGACTTTTATGGCCATTTGGATTGACATTTTCCTAATGTGTGCAATTTAAATGTAATTTAATGCACTTTATTAATGTTTCATTACCACTGAAGCCGATTTGTAGCTTTGACCAAATGTTTAATAAATTTGCTGAATTGGAAAAAAGCTCCTATATGTATTCAGAAAAGTCAAAAAGTTGGATATCAAACATCACAGACACATAAGCAGCGTCACTATCAGAGACAACATCACTCGGGTCCGCTTCAATGGAAAATCAATGAGCGTAACGGCATTAAAAAATCCAAATGAGGGGAAATAGGATATGCTCAAAGGAATAAATACAGATGCAAAAACAAACAGCATCAGAGAGCAAAAGTGCCAGTTAGTCGATATCACATTATCTGTGTTTTATGGCGACTAAATGGTGTGATGCTTTCATCCAGATGGGACTGAAAGGGCCAAACTGAAAGAGAAATGTCAGCTTACATCAATAGTTCTAATAAATAAAACGCAGCAAAGGCAACATATTATTAGTTACAGTTTTGTATTAATTTGCATTTCTTTATTTGTTATTTTGTTTCATTTGGAAATGAAACATTATTTACAACTTTATGTCCTTGATAAGGCCAGAAGCAGAAAGTCCAAGTGATTTTATCCATGTTGCCTTTCTGTTCATGTTCATGTTTTATAGTCATGCAAGAATTACAAAAGAACTAGAGAAGTGACTAAAGCCATTGAGAAAGAAGAATACAATGTTTACTTATTGCAGAATTGATCCAAAACACAAAGGAAGAAAAGCTTTGGTACATGAAAACACGTAGCTGCATTTGTGTCCTTCTTTAGCGAAACACTTTGCATGAATATTGACAGCACATATTTTCAGGAGGCTCAGCCTCGTGATCACATGTCCAATATTCAACCTGCTAACAGATTGCTTGCTGGGTTTGGGAGCAATCAGCACCACTCCTGCTAGCAATTTAAGTAACACAATCTGGTGTCTAATTTCCAACAGCTGTCCTCTCTGCTAGAGGACAGCAGCAAGGGCGGAGGGCCAGAAACACCTTGATGAATCAGAGCCTGCAGAATTAAGACGAATGTTTCACGCAAGCCGACATTATAGGGGCAGTATTATGTGTTTTCCATCTTATTACTTTCAAGTGTAATAAAAAGCTGCATATATATGAGGTGATATATATGCTCTTTCTGAAACTCCACCTTCAGGAAGTCATCACAACACTCCTCCTCTACTAACCCTTTACGAGAAGTAGCTCGTATAATGAACTCAGCAGATGTGCAGGTCCAACAGGTGTTAGGTGCTAATTGCTGCGGCTAGTCTGAAGGAGCTGAGTGGGAGCGTTGAGGAGGAGAGTTGCTCTGAGGCAGGAGCTCAGAAATGTGGAAACTGCAGCCCAAAAAGGAGCTATGTCCTTGGAGGCGGGGCTAGGTCCACCCAGGCGTTTTGCACAGCTGAATAGTTGCCATGGAGATTAAAGTATTTCTTAAACATGCATGAAAGAATCAAGGCAACACTTCTTGTATGTTTTTGATGAGGGAATAGCATTATAAGATAATATAAAGTTCAAAAAGTCAATTTTACATAATACTGCCCCTTTAACGTTCATTTAATTAAATGACAGCCAGGTAATTGGAGGTTGGTGTGAAACTTTCTTTGCCCTAAAGAAACTTAATGACAAATATTTCTTATGTTTATCACTTTTAGTACATTTTTGCAAGTGTAGCAAAATATTTCACAAATTTGCCTGAAATAATGTTTCATTTCAATTTTCTGCCCAAATTTAAAAAATTGGATTTAATTTCTGCCTTCATTTAATGTCCTTAATCCTGTTAGGTAATTTGCAATGCATGCACTTATGGCTGCATGCACTGCGGGGCAGAAACGTGCATCCGCGCAGCATGTGTACGACTCCTCGTCTTTTCCCTTTCTAACTAAGTTTGCAGGGGTAAATCGAGTGTGTGACTGCATATAATTCACTCTCAGAGCGGCCCCATTTCCTGCTGCCTGCCTGCTTGGTCACGCTGATTCAGTGCACCAGCGGCAGAGCAAAATCTATAGCAATACATTTCACCTCCAAGAGGCTGTGTGGCACATCAGCCAAAGATGGCCCTGCTAGAAACCAAAGCATTAGATGGTTAGCCACAAGAAGCCGGCTGCAAGCGGCGGCCGCCGCTCCTCTCTGAGAGTTTTCACCCTTTTTGTATTACGGTTGACTGTTATGATCACTTAACCTTGACAGCCCCTGTAGAATACATCCACTCTCACTGCTGCGCTTATAACGTTAAATCAACATGAACCCGCAGATGGCTGACTGCGTCGGTCATCTCATCTGGCCCGTAATGGCCAAACGCCGTCTCCCTGATTGATTCTGCTTATTTGATGCGCTTCTCGACAAGGGTCACAGGCCAGGCACAGATCAGCCGCGACAGTAAGACTTCAGTGCTCCGAGCTGATGCATGCTCCACTTTCTGCAGGTAGCAGGCTGGATTTTATATGTAACAGTGGCTTCACACGCCATTAACCTGCGCCACGGCTTGTCGTGTTGTTATCGATTCTTAAAGGGCCGCATCGGCTGCGGACGCTCCCGATGCCCTTCAGAGATATCACTCCTACTTGGAGCGGGACGAGAAGACCGAGAAGCAGAGCCGGCCCCCAGGCACATGCGAGCTAAGCGGCTGCTTAGAGCGCATCATTTGATTTTATTTGATTTTACTGAACGTTTTTTTTTTTTTTTTTACATCTGTTAGAATGTTGTTTTTGTTTTTAAAAATAAAGAAATATTAAACTCGCCAACATGTTTACTGTAAGTGTTTGTAGGCCTGTCATGGAGTTACTGCAATAAATGGGAGCATTGCTGCTTTGAGACAATTTTCAAGAAATACAATGATATTGGCAAAATTATGCAAGACACATTCTCAAAGATCAAAATTCAATTCTAATCAACATTTAAGACTGGAAGTGGAAGACATTTTAAACATCTAAAATAAATAAACAACAAATAAAATGAATTATAAAGTCTCTGTCAAACTTCTTCATAAAAGAGACCATTTGAGACTAAAATACCAGCCTGAAGACTTTTATCATTCAGTTTTTGGTAGAAAGAGAGAAAAGAGAAAAATAATAACTCATGCAAATGGAAATTATTGAGTTTGTTTTAATGAATCACTCGATTAGTTGATTCATTGCTAACTGGGTGTTTGTCTGCAGATGTTACTTTCAATTAGTTAAATTAATATACCAAACTCAAATAACACTCTGCATTTCAAACTGCTAATTAATTAGAGCCTCTTTGCTGCTCCTGTAAAGTAATTTTACAGTAATTTCAACAGGTAAAGTAATTTTATTTATAGAGCACATTTTCAGAAACAAGGCAGTTCAAAGTGCTTTACGTGAATTACAAGGAAGTACAAACAAAACAACAAATCAAAAGAAAGACAAAAAGGTAAAAGTATAAAACTATTGGAATAAGTAGCTGATCATCTATAAGCTAAAAGAGGTCTCTCTGGCTCTTAAGAGAGCCGTAATAACACAGATATCTAATTACAAATTACAGGCTTAGTGTAGCCTAAAAATGATGAAGCATCTAGTGCTGACATGTTGGTATGGAGGCCCCCAAATTAAAACTGCTAAGGGCCCCAAAAAGGCTCGTGCCGGCCCTGCAGGGATGCGATCTCTGTAATTAATGCCGTCTCATTCTGTGTTTTTATTGATGAAACTGCATGCTGTTGCTGACACCCAGACACATTCTGCCATTTTCACACCAAAAAGTCACAGCAGAAAACAAAGACGGTCGAAATGAGCGCAGAGCAGCCGCGCCATCTGCCTCCACGGCCTGAGCCACGTTTGAGATTCAAGGCCTCCCCTCGTCCCTCAGAGCCCTTATCCCATATTCACAGACAAGATTGTGGTTAAGCAAAACATTATCACTGCTGATTAAGCGCAGATTGAAATAAAGCGCCAAATTTTCCCAGCTATTTAGATCCATGTCTTGATTTTGCAAGCAAGTTGAACTCTGGATGTGGCACTTTACTGCCAAACGAATTAACAGTAATCAGTCTAATTAGGTACATTGAGATAACAGCGGTGTCTTTCTTTACTTTCCCCTGAGCTTGACCAGAAAAGTGTATTTTGTGTCACTTCCTGTCAGCGGAGACGGGCACCGTAGCGGAACGCCAGATGGGTACACAGCGCCACGGATGTTTGACGTGCAAAAGCTGGTTGGATTTCCATCATTTAGACTGCTTTCAATGCGTTCTCCTTTTTTAATCAATGTTGTCCATCTATCACCCAGGGGAATAAATTTTACTTACACCGCACAAGATCTATTTACTTTATTTAATTGCTGTTTAGTTTGCTTCAGTATGCAAAGTATGCAGAGCAGCATTTATTAAAAACCTTGAAAAAAAGTGCTGGAAAATGTTGAAACAGAAAAAGAGGTCATTGTCCTCATATAGCTTCTTATATTAGCTAACCTAGTCACACACTGCATGTTAGCCATCACTTACCTGCTTTTATATTATGAACTAGGTTTTTATATTAGAGTTACACATGCATTGGAGTGAGAAGTGGTTTGTTGCCCCCTACTGGTGGCGAGAAGACATAACATAACTATTTGAACATAATTAAGGAGCAGAAAAAAAAACAACTGAAGCAAGGTCTCATTTCTCTTCCTGTCAGAAGCTCATGTTGGCCAAGCAGCACAGCCAATTGCTGCAAGAAGCTAGAAGAGTAGCAATTCAGCAAAACTCCAAAGACAGAAGATCTTTCTTTGCATTTTCTGTGCTTTGTTGATTTTTACCAATCAGTCAGACATCGATCAGTTTATGAATCTTTGCAAAGATGAGCTGACCTGAATAAACAATGTAATTTTCACCATTTAGGATGTAGTCTTACAACGGCATACAAAAATGGCGTTTTGAAGGGATTTTTGGCGTATTTTATAACGTTCTAAGTCATAAACCAGGTATTTTATCTGACTCTTTAGCCAGATGTTTGGCAAAAGTTGCAATTTGTGGCCCACCGGGCCTTCCATACTGCAGCACTGATCAGCTAGCTCATCAAACTTGCTAATATCCATTTGGATAGTTGGAAATTAAGGAGTTTGTCATGAGAAATGTAGCAGTTTCAGGTTTTACCTTCTCACCTCAAAGCTGCTTAAAAACAAAAAAATAACCAAGTGGAGGGAAAGGATAAAATTAGTGCAACAGCTTAAGATTAAACTGTGGATAAAACAATGAAGTCTGTGTCGTCTGGCAGTATTTTGACATATAAAAAAGGGTTTTAAACAGTAGAAAGACATATTTCCAGGGTGTACAAATGTTATTTTAATACCAGATCTTTTACATATTAAAAACTTAAAACTGAGGAGATTGTACTTTCTCTTTCCCATGATTATAAACAATAATGTCTCCTCAGGCACCTAATTCTGCTCAGATTCCTAATTTGGGTTTAGCTCGTAAACTATATTGCAGATCTTTGTGAACATATGCTACTGTGCACGTGTTAAGCCATTAGAGGATGAAATAATGCTAAAAATATACAACCGGTTGCCGTCCATGTGGGAAAGTGATATATTTGATGTATGTCTGCACATCTTGTGCCGTCAGCTGGTCACTAATGGACCAATAAACAGGCTGATGGGAAGAGGCAGGAGACAATCAAGCCAATGTGTCTTTCTTTCCCTGCTGTTGACTGTGTTCATGGTTCGCTTCAAATCAGTAGTCCTATTATGGATAATGTGCCTTATACCTCTTATCTGGGTCTCCTGAGCAATGACCCAGCTAATGCTAAATGGGTGTCTTAAGCTGTAGTTAATATCTCCATGTAACATTAGCAGCAGCCTTATTAGATAACACTATTAATGCTGGAGGGATGATGAGAATAAATGGTATCAAAACAACCAAATGTTCACGTGTCTCTTCTGGATTCAAAAAAATAAAAAAGGTGAAGAGGAAAACCGGCCTCTGTTCAATGAGGTTTGACCACATCGAGGTGTACGCCTTTTTTGTGTTTGTGTATTGTCGTGCGAGCTTGTGAGTGATGCAGCAAATTGTCCATTTGCAGTATATCCGATGGGCTCAGGGATGTCATTAGTCACAGCGTGCTCGTTTTCATTAAATGGCCCAGTCGCCATGGCAGCCCCACAAAGGCCAGCCTCCTCCCCGCCAGAGCAACAAGAGTGACAGGCCAATTAGAGCGGGGCGCCATGACACGCAGTATGCTGTGATTACAGCTCCGAGGAGACGGCAGCCAGGCAGGGGGGTAGGATACACCGACGACGGTCCCAACGCGATCCATCTACAAACAAACACGATGAGCCCTGACCCCGGAGGTCAGGCCTGCTCGGAGGACGCCATATCTTCATCCCGCCATATCTTCATCCCGCCATTACATGTGGCACCTGCCATCGAGCGCAGCTAGTTCAAGCTACACCACCCAGAGGGCTTCAGGCTGGCATCAAACAAACGTCGGCCTGTCCGGCAACGTTCTGTGCTGAGGATCTCTATCGCCTCGCAACGCAGGATACCACACACGTCTCCCAATCCCCTCCAAGCCTCCATGTTTTGTGGAGAGCGTGTGACAGTTAGGTGTCAGAGACGCAGCAGGGGAGTGAAGCGGGGCTCTAATCTTGGTGATGATGAGAGTATAATGGAAAAAGAAAGCGTGACGCAAAGTATGGCATTGAATCTGTCAGCCTCTCTGAAAAACACATTCAAGATATAACAGTCATTATGCCAAACCCAAACAATGGAGACTCATCACCGTAATGTGAAAAACACGGCATCTACTTTTAAGCAGAATAAACTTTTTGAAAAGCATATCCCACCTTAGCTCCAATCGTCACCAAACTAGTGACAATTTGTCACCCGTTACGGAGTTTAACTTGAGACTTTATGGATGCAAAGTCGCTTTGAATGCACATGCTTGACATTTTGCTTTACACTTAATGTCTGGTTTAAATTCAAAGTCTGTGGAGGTGAGTCAGATGCGTCAAAGCCCTCGACGCGCCTCCGTATCTATCTACCTCCGTATAGACTTTGAAACCAGATGCGCCTGATAGGGGTTGAACGACTGCATATTTTTTAAGGTCGACTACATCATGACAATAGTCGAGTCGATGTCGACTAGTCCTACTTAATACTGACGTTAGCGCAAAAATCTTTAACAACGACTTGGAGGCTTCATCAGCTATTTTTACTGCAAATATTGACACCCCCTCCCCTTCTCCCGCTTTTACTAAGTCTAAACAGATCATTCTTCGTGAGCAGCGGAGAAAAGTTCGTTGCACAAAGTCGGTCTGACTTCTTTTTTGTTTCCAAACACCGGCTGATACTGATGATCCCTGGATAGTTACTCGTATAGGAGTCAAATTATCACACTGACCATAATGGTGCTTTTGGAGCATCACAAGCCAAACTTGTTATGAACGGATCCCGTTTGGTTACAGTTGAATTCAACAGAACCTCCCGCTGCTCCTCCGCCCGACGCGCAGCAGGAAGCTGTGCTGACTCAGCAGCGGCTCTGAACCGACATGCAGACGGAGGCAGAGAACCTCAGACATATTAAGATTTGTTTGTGAATCATTTCAACAGGATACAACAGGACTTTTTTACAGCACTAAAGTTTCTGTACCATTAAGAGGCTGTGCTGTAATCTGTTTGTTAAATTATATGGTTACATTTTTCAAAACATTGCTTTTTTCTGTAAAGGGTACTGAGGAGTTAGTTTTCAAAATATATTCCAAAGAGGAAGTTAATGCTTTGATAGTGTGTGATTTTTACTCAGTTTTCCCAAAGTGATGATTTTATGCTTATTCAGTCGAGTTCTGGGCCAGATTTGCCCACGGCTCACATTTTAATCAAGTTTTACTCAACAGATGGTTTGCTAGGCTGAACCATGTTGGCATTGGAAAATATTTAGAAAAAGGGCAAACATTTTTAAATATTATTTGGCCACCCACTAGATAAACTATCCTTCCAACACATTTCTTCAAACCATCTTTACTGGATCAACAGACTGGACTCTTTAAATTTTAACTCTAGCCAATATTCTCCCAAGAAATTACAAACATATGGCAAAGAGAAGGCATTAGTGTTGTAAACATTGCTGAATTGGCTTTTCTTCCAATGAAAAAATCTTTTTTACAGCTCTGATCAAACAGGTTTTATAATAACACCTAAACGCAAGGTCAGGACAGGTTTTCTCATGGCTGGGTGAATTTTTGCAGAGTACAGACTGTGCTTCGATATCAATCTGTTTTTAAAGATTTGTTTATGTTTTGGAGATTTTGAATCAATTCTGAATAAATAAGACTAAGAAGTTAAAAAATCAATTTAATATCTAGAAGTTTATGAAAAGTAAATAGTCCACTGCATATCAAGATGAAGGTCTGACAAATATCTTCTGTTAAAATCCTGTTGTTTTTCCACCATAACGGTGCTAAACTACTGTATTTTCCGCATTATAAGGCACAACTAAAAACCTTCAATTTCCTCAAAAGTCGACGGTGCGCCTTATAATCCAGTGCGCCTTATACAGTATGGACCAATATTGAGCCACAACAGGTCTAGCAGCTACGGTAAGCAATCACCAACTTCATTTTCCCTCGTAGAAGAAGAAGCGCGCGGTGCATGCTGGGATAGTTGTCAGAACGCTGGTTTGTTAATAAAGTTTGACTGACCTATCTACCTACCAACCTGATAATCAGGTCGTCTGCGGGTCATTTAGCACCACGTTCTCCACGAACATGCTCTGCACAAACGGAGAAGGGTGACCATCGTCTGGCCGCGCCCCGGCCCAGTCGCGGAAGGCTCTCCTCTCCGACCTGAGTCGGACTGTTGTGTTGACATTCACTTTACTGCAGCTCCATCTAGTGGATGCATAACGTAACTCCAGCCTCTACTGAAGCGTCTATTCTATGCGCCTTATAATGCGAAGCACCTTATATGAAACAAGGTTTAAAATAGGCCATTCATTGAAGGTGCGCCTTATAATCCAGTGTGCCTTATAGTGCGGAAATTACGTTACTTGAACTGGATCTGGTCCTAAAAAACTATCCAAAGAAAAAGAAAAAGGAAAAGAAAGAGTAGATTCCTTCTTTAAAGAACAAAAAGAAACCATCAGAGGACAGACACATAGTATAGAAATGTTGCCATTTGAGAAAAATGAGTTTGCACCATTTTTCAAGCTGTGTTCTCTGTAAAAGTCCAACTTCCTGGCAAGAAACATAATCTGGTATGCCCTCGAAAGTCTGATTTCCCATTGAGAAAACTGGAAACAACTCCAACTACCCCGTGTTACAACTTTTATGGACGACTTTGTGTTTCAATATGGCCGCTTCTTGCATAAACAGCTGTAAGCTGTTTACGCAAGAAGCATGGTTATTTTACAAGACACACACGAGTGCGTCAAAAATCAATGTTACATGTAGATCCTGCAACTATAAACAGAACCCATTAAAAGTGATGTTAAAAATGTTTGTAAGTGGTACGAAAAGTAATGTTTACAGGCGCCGCCATGTTGAAACTCCTGGGGATTCAGACAGATTAAATGTTACCATACAATTGGAGCAAAGGGCTCTCTGACCTTAATGCATACTAAAGGATATTTGGCATTTGAACAATAAAAATAGACAATTTTACGTGTTTTTAGAGGAAACTTTAAGTATTTACAATTTGGGGTGGCTGTGGTCATTAACCTCTGCAATAACCAGGAATCCTGGGTTTTTGGTGGAAATCTTGTTTTGAAAACTTGCGTCATTTAAAGGCATTCTACGGTGGCCGTGAGGTGCAAAGCAATTACAAATTACAAAATCACTACAACATTAACGAAAACACTACAACATTAACGAAAACACTACAACATTAACAAATCACTACAACATTAACGAAAACACTACAACATTAACGAAACGCAACAACATTTACAAAACGGAAAAGGTAGGTCTCAGTGGAGACCTAAGAAATCGCTGATTGACTACAGCTCGTTAGAAAACGGAAAAGGTAGGTCCCAGTGGGGACCTAAGAAATCGCTGATTGGACTACAGCTCGTTAGAAAACGGAAAAGGTAGGTCCCAGTGGGGACCTAAGAAATCGCTGATTGGACTACAGCTCGGTTTACTTTTGGTTTACCGGAAGTTATTCTGGCACGCTCAGTTTGAGTGAGCATAGACATAATATAAGAGTAGACCCCGCATTGGCTGCTCCTGCCAATGCGGGGCAGCCAATGGCCGCCGTATTGCGCAGGAAATACGGCGGCCATCTTAGAGCGATAGTCCCTCCTACTTTGCCAATCAAAACAACAGGGATATTGTTGTTCAGATCGATGGATTATTGATGTCAGGCTCCACAAACAACATTTCACAACAAAGATAGACATATATATACCTGTAGGAGCTATTCTTCCCATTGTTTTGTTAAATCTTAGAATTTAAATTGTTTAGTTTATTCTTAGCATTTGTTTGTTTTTCTAATTGATTTATCATTAGAATTTTTATTTTAATTTTTGTTTAGAATAAGTTTTTTGTTTAGTAATTCACTTAATTAGTTAATTAATTTCAGATTGGAATGTGGGTATTTCACGGTATAAGTAGGTGGGTCTTAAGTAGCTTATTATGCACGTGGTGGTCACAAGGTTTTTTACCAGCTAATCAGTCACATCGGTTTTCATTTTGTCAGTCAGTGAACAGGTACAGGAGTGGGAGCAGAAGCCTGTAACCTTTTGCCTGATCTGCAAATAAAACCAAAGAACCATATTTTGACTTTTGATTTCTTTTTGCTGCATAAACAAGAATCCATGTGCATCAGGTGACTATTTGAGTTTGATTCACCTTTTGTTTTGATCACCTTTGAGTTTTGAGTTTTTTGATTTTTGAATTTAAGTTTTTTGGACAAATGGTCACTACATAATACATATTTATGTAACTATACAAACACAAATAAATAATGATTAATTAATAATGGCACAAATAAATAATGATTAATACTGAATAATATATATTGGATGCATGTTTATATGTATGTATATATACATATATTTTTTAATGAAATTTGTGGAAATTAATTTGTATTTAAGTGTAATTCTATAAAACAAATTAGATGTTAACTGACAGTTGTGGAGTGAAATATTTGTCTTGATCTTTGTTTACAATCTAAGATTTTTTTATATAGGCTATATAAAAAAAAAAAAAAATTCCCTTCTCACCCTCTGCGGGTGGTCTCTTTTCATCCTCTGAACTCGGGTCCTCTACCAGAGGCCTGGGAGCTTGAGGGTTCTGCGCAGTATCTTGGCTGTGCCTAGTACTGCACATTTCTGGACTGAGATGTCTGATGTTGTTCCTGGGATCTGTTTTAGCCACTGCTCCAGTTTGGGGGTGACTGCCCCGAGGGCCCCGATGACCACAGGCACCACTGTGGTCTTCACCTTCCAGTTCTTTTCCAGTTCCTCCCTGAGGCCCTGGTATTTCTCCAGTTTCTCATGCTCCTTTTTCCTGATGTTGTAGTCACTTGGTATAGCTACATCCACCACAACGGCTTTCCTCTGTTCTTTATCCACCACCACAATGTCCGTTGGTTCGCCATTACCATCTTGTCTGTCTGGATCTGGAAGTCCCACAGGATCTTAGCTCGGTCATTCTCCACCACCTTTGGGGGTGTTTCCCACTTCGATCTCGGGGCTTCCAGTCCATATTCTGCACAGATGTTCCTGTACACTATGCCCGCCACCTGGTTATGTCGTTCCATGTACGCTTTCCCTGCCAGCATCTTGCACCCTGCTGTTATGTGCTGGACTGTCTCAGGGGCCTCCTTGCACAACCTACACCTTGGGTCTTGTCTGGTGTGGTAGATCTGAGCCTCTATTGCTCTGGTGTTTAGGGCCTGTTCCTGTGCAGCCAGGATGAGAGCCTCTGTGCTGTCCTTGAGTCCAGCTTTGTCCAGCCATTGGTAGGATTTCCTGATATCAGCCACTTCAGTTATTTGTCGGTGGTACATCCCATGTAGGGGCTTGTTCTCCCATGATGGAACCTCTAGCCCCTCATCCTCTGTTCCCCATTGCCTGAGACATTCGCTGAGCATATCATCCGTTGAGGCTTTGTCCTTGATGTATTTATGGATCTTGGATGTTTCATCCTGGACAGTGGCTCTCACACTCACTAGTCCTCTGCCTCCTTCCTTACGGTTTGTGTACAGTCTCAGGGTGCTGGATTTGGGGTGGAACCCTCCATGCATGGTTAGTAACTTCCGAGTCTTAACATCCGTGGCCTTTATCTCTTCCATTGGCCAGCTGATTATTCCGGCAGGGTATCTGATTACTGGTAATGCATAGCTGTTTATTGCACGGATCTTGTTCTTGCCATTGAGCTGGCTTCTCAGGACTTGCCTTATTCGTTGGAGGTATTTGGCTGTGGCTCCCTTCCTTGTGACCTCATCCAGGTTGCCATTTGTTTGTGGTATTCCCAGGTACTTGTAACTGTGCTCTATGTCTGCTATTGTTCCTTCTGGGAGTGAGACCCCTTCTGTGCGGACAACCTTCCCTCTCTTTGTAACCATCCGACCACACTTTTCTAGTCCGAATGACATCCCAATGTCAGTGCTGTATATCCTGGTGGTGTGGATCAGTGAGTCGATGTCTCGCTCACTCTTAGCATACAGCTTGATGTCATCCATGTAGAGGAGGTGACTGATTGTGGCCCCATTCTTCAGTCGGTATCCGTAGCCAGTCTTGTTGATGATTTGGCTGAGGGGGTTCAGGCCTATGCAGAACAGCAGTGGGGACAGAGCATCTCCTTGGTATATGCCACATTTGATGGACACTTGTGCAAGTGGTTTGCAGTTGGCTTCAAGGGTGGTTTTCCACAGCCCCATCGAGTTTGCAATGAAGGCTCTTAGAGTCCTGTTGATGTTGTACATCTCTAAGCATTCAATGATCCAAGTATGTGGCATTGAGTCATAGGCTTTCTTGTAGTCTATCCAAGCGGTGCACAGGTTGGTGTGTCGGGTTTTGCAGTCTCGGGCGACTGTGTGGTCTACAAGGAGTTGGTGTTTGGCTCCTCTGCTATTTAAGCCGATGCCCTTCTGTGCCGTACTCATGTATTTATTCATGTGACCACTTATCTTAGCCGCTATGATGCCTGATATGAGCTTCCATGTTGTAGAGAGACAGGTTATTGGCCGATAGTTGGATGGGATTGAACCCTTTGAGGGATCCTTCTGTATCAGGATTGTGCGACCTTCAGTTAACCATTCAGGGTGAGTCCCATTTTGTAGCAGCTGGTTCATTTGAGCTGCCAGTCGCTCATGGAGGGCAGTGAGTTTCTTTAGCCAGTAGGCATGGATCATGTCAGGTCCTGGTGCTGTCCAGTTTTTCATACCCGAGACTCTTTCTTGGACATCTGCCACAGTGATGGTTACTGGGGCTTGTTCAGGGAGTACTTCTGGCTGTACTTCTTGTGTACTGATCTTTTCATTGCACCCCTTTGGAGCTCTGACAGTTGGCTCACTTCCCTCCTTGTTATCTTGATCTTAGCCTCTAACCGTCTTTTCCATGGTGGGTATTGGGTCTCATGATTGCTCTTATAGCCAAGCATCTCAAGGATCACTGATGCTGAGTTGTATATGAGCTCATTGGTTTCTGTTATGGTGTTGGTAGGGATCGTTCTCAATGCCGCATTCACATCTTCAATTAGACTTTCTGGTGGTGCTTCACTCAGCCGTTGTAATTGGCGTCGGGGTTGTCTGGTGTTCATTATGGCCACGATTCTCTCTCTCAGGTCAGTTGCTGCCTCGTTCAGCTCTGATGGTTCGTTCATTACTGGGGCTACATACCCAGTCTCTGGGTGGGCAGTTAACTCCCCGCTGACCTGGCGTTCTGGCTCCTCCCCTTTGCCATAGCATTTGTGTTGTACCTCGTCAATCTCAAGTTGTGAGAGCAGTTGCCGTTTGCGGATGTTGGAACACTGAGCCACTAGTTGCTTAGCAGTTAGTGTTGACTGGGGATGTCGAAGTAACCATTCCTCCCACAGTCTTCGCATGTAGCCCCTCTGACTAGGGTTACTTGAGTAGTAGCATTCCAACAGATCCATGTTTTCACCTCTCGCCCATTTCCGTCTTGTTCCAGTAGCCCATTTTTCATCTAGGTGCTCTGGTTCCCCAGCACCTGACGCAGACCTTGTTTGGCCGGGCGACGTCTGAGCCGGCATGTCGTGCTTATCAGTGTCTCTCATGTTATGAGGTCGGCTATATAGCTCCAAGGGTCTTGCCTAAGGACCCACACTGACAGCTCAATTTGACTGTTGTAACTTCAGCCCCAGCCTGGATTCGAACCCTGGTCTCCCGGGTGGTAGACTGGTGACTTACCCATTGAGCTATTCAGTCAGCTATATATATATATATATGTTACATGTTAATATGTATGTATGTGTATATATATATATATATATACTGTATATATATATATATATATATATATATATATATATATATATATATATATATATATATATATATATATGTATGTGTATATATATATATATATATATACTGTATATATATATATATATATATATATATATATATATATATATATATATATATATATATATATATATATATATATATATATATTACACATACATACATATTAACATGCATCCAATATATATTATTCAGTATTAATCATTATTTATTTGTGATTGTATAGTTGTATAACTATGTATTATTATAATAAATTATACACACAGCCATTCACCATAAATTATTCACGGCTGTGTGCTTTGTAATATGCTCATCGTACATCGATATCAGAATATTCCATTCCTATTCTATTGTTATAGCTACTAATCATATTTAAAAATGCTGAACTATGTATTAAAAACATACTTAAATAATACAATTATTTATAAATGTAGCTTTGATAGATGTCTGAATATAGTTTCCAGTGACAAAAAAGTGTGTTATGATCGATTAAATGCGCTGATATGTCATTTTGCCCGCTAAACACATAAGGCTAAGTGGAGTGGTCTACCGCTCCAAGTTGGCCGCCCTAAATCTCGTCAGCGACAATAGGGGAGAGCGGAGCATGAGGCGTCTATCATTATATTATGTCTATGTGTGGATCACCAAGTACATTCATGTTTTAAAAAAACACGTAAAGCCAGAATAACTTCCGGTTCAAAAGTAAACCGACCTGTAGTCCAATCAGCGATTTCTTAGGTCCCCACTGGGACCTACCTTTTCCGTTTTCTAACGAGCTGTAGTCCAATCAGCGATTTCTTAGGTCTCCACTGGGACCTACCTTTTCCGTTTTCTAACGAGCTGTAGTCCAATCAGCGATTTCTTAGGTCTCCACTGAGACCTACCTTTTCCGTTTTGTAAATGTTGTTGTGTTTTCGTTAATGTTGTAGTGTTTTCGTTAATGTTGTAGTGTTTTCGTTAATGTTGTAGTGATTCGTTAATGTTGTAGTGTTTTCGTTAATGTTGTAGTGATTTTGTAATTTGTAATTGCTTTGCGTTAATGTTGTAGTGTTTTCGTTAATGTTGTAGTGATTTTGTAATTTGTAATTGCTTTGCGTTAATGTTGTAGTGTTTTCGTTAATGTTGTAGTGATTTTGTAATTTGTAATTGCTTTGCGTTAATGTTGTAGTGTTTTCGTTAATGTTGTAGTGTTTTCGTTAATGTTGTAGTGATTCGTTAATGTTGTAGTGTTTTCGTTAATGTTGTAGTGATTTTGTAATTAGTAATTGCTTTGCGTTAATGTTGTAGTGTTTTCGTTAATGTTGTAGTGTTTTCGTTAATGTTGTAGTGATTTTGTAATTTGTAATTGCTTTGCACCTCACGGCCACCGTAGCATTCAGTTCAAGAGACTCTGGAAAATTGTGCATAGACAAAACAGCCACAGCGTTCTCCCTCAAAGCAATTTTAGTTTCTACTCGGTGTGTGTTTCTTCACATTGCCTATTTAGGACCTTTTCTGGCATAATCACATTTTGAAGACCAACAAGCCTTCCAGTTACTAAAGTCCAGTAAGAAAAAAAAAAAAACAGTGGTTAAAAGTACGATGTGAATTAATTTCAGGTACTGGCAATACTTAAGATGGGACATAAATACATTTTTAATAATGTATAGTTAATTCAATAAATACAGCTAGAAATACAATAACACAGACATTTTTTCAATGCAGTTACCATCAATCATGGCTTAGACAGATCTAGCTTCATCAAGGGATTAAAATGAAAGATTCAAATGTGACCAGCTTTCAGTTTGAATAACATGCATCACAGTTATCAAAACAAACAAAAAATAGATTTCCAAGCATGTTTACATACGTATGCGGAGATCTAGGAAAGTATAGCAGCCGCAGGGCATTTTTACAGCAAAAAGAATAGAGTTAAATACCAATTAAGGATTTTTTTTCCCCTGTGAACCTCATTGGAAAAATCAGAAAAAGGGAAGAAGAAAAGAACATTCTGTCAGGGCAGATCGAGCCATTAGCCTCTCTCACTGTACATCTTTTATGTTTCAGACAAAATGGTTCACTGCCTTCTGACAATAAAAACCATGGGTAGAAAAAAAAAACATTATTTTCTCCAGGCGGTTCTCTGCGCCATTGCTAGCTTCGGCATGAAGAGCCTCACAATAAGCTGGAAATTCACATTCTGGCCTCACATTTTGTATGAATTGCATCTCTAATTGTACGTAAATATGCTGGGATCCTTTCATCTTGCAGAGGCGGTTATGACAGGGAAGAGCAGAGAGGCTGCGACTAACTAATGATTTAATTGTTGGCGCGGCGAGAAAAACATTGCAAAGACATCAAGTTATTCATCTTGTTGTCAAACAAAATTACATCCAAGTGCAGAGGTACGTCTGCAGCTGAAGGAACAATTCAGCTTTTCTCTTTATGCATTCCCCTGAGACTTAATACAAAATCAATAAACAATTTCTTCATTTTAACAAAAAGTATCTGTTTAGATATCACCATGTCAAACATTTGTATATCTTTAAATTTTACACCTGATGTTTGTGAGGAATAAACATCTGAATCAATTATTAAAAGGGGACAGACAATGCATGCTTCGGTACTTCCAGATGTTTTTTTTTTAATAAATTAATGTTTTTGGTGTAAGGAAAATGAGTCGTTTCAAAAACCACCTGATTGTTGAGTCATATTCTACTGACTCTGCACTGCTACCAAGCAACCCTGGCTGAGTCCAGCCCGTCGCCTAGCAACACTAGCAGAGCTGCACCACATTTGGTCAGCAGGTTTTGCCACTGTATGAGCTGTACAATGGCTGCTAGAAAAGACAAGTGCTTTGATTTTGACTTACCATCCAGAAACCACTACAACATTCTTATTGTTTGTGCAGGAAGCTCTACTTCTGCTTTTCTAAGATGTACGGTTTTATGTGCATCTGTTTGCAGCCTTTTTCACATGCGAGTATAAATGTTGAGTTGGGGGCGGGGGGGGAGGGTGCGGGGGGGGGGGCATGGCCAGCAGCAGCTCATTTGAATTTAAAGAGAGAAGAGACCCTAAAACATCTCATTATGAAAGGAGCTCAAAATAGGAAGAACTAAGCAGAATAAAATCTCATTAACTAAGAATAACTTTGTCCAAAAAAATGTAGTGAACATGTTTCATATAGATCATAGGTTATCTTTTATTGAGTCAATTAACAATTTTGTTTTACCCTTTTTGTCCTTTTTCTGCGTTTGGTCTAAAATGTAAGATGGGAGCAGAGGGTAAGAGACAAGACATGAGGCTTTAATTGGCATAAAAATCAGAGCAGAAAAGTAAAACCATCAGAACCGTGACGTGTGAGTTATTAAAGAAAGAAAGATAGATGTACGAGTGCCAATAGAGGAAAGGAGTTTTTCTGGAGTTTTGAAAAATAAAGAGCAAAAGTATGAAGGGCGAAACTGAAAGAGACAATGAGGGCGAGGACGCCGACTGAAGGGTTAAGGGCGACGCTGGAGTCTATGTGACGGCACCAAAGCCACAGGAGCAGCAGAGAAAAGCTGTTAACGGGAGCTCACCGTCCCTTAATCGATTGTGAACAGTGCTGCAGAGCACAGCCAATCCCGAGAGCTCCTGCAGACTTCTCTGGGTTACAGCACTTACACGCTGTCTGCCGCCTGATCAGGGAGACGTCGCAGGGAAAGCAGAGTGAAAAAGACAGAAAAAGAAGAAAAAACAAAGAAATAAGGATGGAGGACTGTGATTGTGAAGGAAAGGGAACAGGGGGGCTTTGAAGATTTAGTTTTCATCTTCGCGACCTTGAAAGTCTTCACAGGCAGATGTAAATGTGGGATTGAGATTCTGTAAAGTGGCTCTTCTTGTGCTTCATTTATGTATTTCTACATTATTTTTCAGTTTCTACTTTAGATCATGATGACCTGCTTCTGTTCTGCATGGGGCTGATTCTAAAGCAGAATCTGATTTGGGTCTGCTCTTCCTTTTAAAAGTGGTTCCTTGCTTCCTTGAACAAGTTCGAATACTTCTATAGGCTATACAAAACATTTTCTTGCACAAAATCATTCTTGGGTAAAGAGATTTCTGCCCGTTTTGAGACGTTTTAGGGTCCCTTGTCACTTTAAATCCCAACGAGCTTCTGCTGGCCACGCCCCCAACTCAACGTTTACACTCACATGTCAAAATGGCTGCAAACAGATGAGCAATTATACAACCGTAGATCCTTGAAAAGCAGAAGTGGAGGCTCCTGCACAACCAACAGGAACACAACGAGTGGTTGTGCAGCGCATACAGAAGCATGATTGACAGCTCTAGGACTGTCCTCCTGGCTCTTATTGGTTGTTTTTCCAGAATATCTGTCTCATATAGTCAGGACATAATGAGTTTTAACAAATACATTTAAAAAAACATTTTTTTATTAAAGTTACAAGCAATAGTGAAACCTTTACATACGAGATCATCATCACTTTCAGTGGTTACATAACTAGTGAGTTTTCGTATTGTTTATCTCAAACATTTATGTGTGGCAAAAAAAAATGAAAGATGTGGTCTGCAAATATTCCTTTACAGTAGAAACCCAGTGGGTTGGGTCACTTTGTTTGGACAAAGAGAGAAGCACTAACATTAGTGTGCTGAAGCCAAATTATGGAAACCATTCTGTTATGAATTTCTAAAGAATGTTTTCCCAACATTTCAAATGAATGAATGACTAAATTACACCGATCTTCCCTCTTTCTTCCACTCGTTATTTCAGCAGAGCAGCAGAATAATGATTGATTGGACTTTTGCTGCAGCACCTGGCATGGAGGCCCCCTGGGTCAGAGAGATGCTGATTGCCTTGACCAGCACTATAGTCCTGCTGCTCCTGGTGTTTCTTTGTGGAATCCTGCATTTTTGTCCTTTTTTAATCTTTGGACTGTTATTAGATTGAGCCCTTTTCTTCTCCCTGCCTCTTTTGTTCCTCTCCATGTCTTTCGAGGTATGACCCTATTTTGGTTCACAAGGTAGAAATGAAGAGTTTTACCCCCCTGTATACGGCTTGTGTTGTCCTGAATAATTATAACAATTAAATAATCAAAGTTTGAAATAGCACCGAGCTTCACCTGCAGTTATCTGACAAGATTCAGAAAATATATCGGGTTGATTTTCTTCATACATCTACCCAATCTATTTAATAACGTTAGAAATCCAGTTTCCCCTTTGAGGTGAATTATATTCTCTTTGTTCTCTGTAAAAGCAGAACAGTTGTATCTGATTGGCTTGATAGTGTGAAAAAGAAGATTTATAATGGGAGTAATGTGAGATTATTGAGAAGAATCCAGGTCAGGTAAAAAGAAAATCTGATTTTACGTTAATCTCTGATGGTTGGTTGGATTTGGTTCCTAAAACCTCGAAGTTTGCGTGTTCGAATCCTGATCAGCGTCTTTCTGTGTCGGGTTTACTTGCTTTCCCTCTGGAGGGATGTCCTCCATGTCTTTTGTTTTCGCCTCTTGTTCAAAAACATGCATCCTAGGTTCACTGGCAGTTTTGTATTTATGTATCTGAGTGGTAAAACGCTGCACTTTGTAAGGTAATCCTGAGCCCACCTCCATGCACAGCACTGAGCAGACACAGAAAATTAATTCTACACGACACTCTTAGAAGAAGGTTTCTCTTGTTTTGCGTTTTATTTAACAGGTTGTTGAAAACTTATAGAACAGGGGTGTCCAAAGTGTGGCCTGGGGCCCATTTGTAGTCCGTTGAATGATACAAGTTTGGTTTTCCAGTGGAAACCTTTGCAATTTTTCAAATTTAATTATTCTTTAACGAAAAGCGTTGTGGTGCGTTCACGCTCAAATGCGTTTTGAGCGTCAGGTGCGTGCGTAACACGTTCGGTGTGAACGCACCATTTCTCCAAAAATATTTTAATTTCATAGTAAGTGAGGCTATAAGCATCAAGCAACTTCGTACACAGACAAAAAAAAGACAAGAACACATAAATCTTTCTATTAAACTTATGTTTTCGAATAAAGTTCTCATGTGGCATATGGTAAAAAAACAGCACTCCTGGTAAAAGTCCAATAACATCTCATAAAACAACTTGTTGAATAAAAAAATTTTAAAAAACTTTACAACAATAAAGTGCAGCAAGTTCTATTTTTGTTTTATCGGGAAAAAAGTTTGATTTTGATTAGCAGCTTCTACAACGATGCTACATAGTTTACGTCTTGTTATTCATTAAACAAGTAAAAATCTAAACACCAAGTATATCCCTTAAAAAAACATAAAACATGGAGGCTTTTAATTCTTTCCCCTGTCTTTCTGTTTAAATGTTCACATGTTTTTAGCATAAAAGACACATTTTCTCTGTTCTTTCTTACAGTAAACATCAGGTTTTAAACACAAAACCTCTGTTGCTATTCTGAGATGAGAAATCCCATTATTCCTGCCTGACTGGTTTCACCTGTCAGTGAATAATTTCCTGCTAATCATCGGCAGGAAATGGGAGATGGCTGCCAGATTGAAACATCAGGCTCTGTGTTGATAACATAAAAGAACATACAAGGAGGCTTTCACCACGAATCAGAGGAGGAGGGAAGGAACATTCTCCACCACATTCATTTAGCTCCTTTAATTTTAATTTCAAGTCATACGATCCCAAGACTACATAAACCTGTTAGCTAGTTAGTCAAGTGAATCAACGGCTACACCTACACAAGAAATGTGCTGCCAGCTGATTTTGGCAATGCAGCTCATTTGTTTTCCCAAGTTAGGCAGATTTTCCACCTTAAGCATAAACCATGACTCAAATCTGCTCTCATTTTGAAACATTTTCTTCAAAAAAAACCTAAAACGACGCCATTTCTTTGTGTTGCTCCGCCTAAAATCAAAATGTTTGCGTGCCGTTTCTGCTCAGTTCCGCCCTGCCGTGGCAGTGATTTGGCAAAGTGGCAAGAACTCAAATAGTCAAAGACTAATGCAAACAGTTTTTTAAGCGCAAACAGAGTGCTGGTCAAGGTCAGGCAGTCAACAGCCAAAGCTGCCCCTTTAAATGTCAGTTGTCTAGGAAACAGCTGCAGAAATGGAGTATTTGGACAGTGGCTAAGCCTCCGTTTAGTGACGCCCAAGAACAACAGCGTGCCGAGCCAATGTCACCCTGTGGAGCCACTCGGCTCCACGGAAAGCTGCAATTCGAGCAAACTGGGATCTGGAAAACCATAAAAAAGGAGAGAAGTCACCTGATGGTATAATCCACATTTGAAGTATGACTCATTACAGATGTGAAAAATTTAAAATCATGCCGAGATAGTTTGAAAAGCAACTGGCTGCAACAGGTTTAGATCAGCTACATTTTTATTATACTTTTTAAGAACCACCATCGCCTAAAATCCACTAATCCACCTATCAGAGGTTGATTTTACCCTGAGAGATGAAGTGCAGCATTTACAGCGATAAAGGAGAAGTTCAATCTGGTGACCTCGCCCTGAAATACCGGCATAAAACCAGAACCACGGAGCAGAGTTTCTCACTGCGTCTTGCTTCGGAAACTCTATTCACTACTGCCCCCTGCTGTGACCACAAAGGCCAATCTGGGCATTAATGGATCAAAAATGACAAACACTTTGACCTGACATGATGGATGTTATTCTCTCCTGAAATTTACTTGAGCTGGGAGACAATTTCCTCAAGTTTTAGGAGCAAAACTTGAGGAAAAATGGGAACTTTGTCACCAGTGACAGAAATGTGAGACAATAAAGAAAGTCAATTTAAAGCTGACAGAAAGGAGAAACCTCATATCGACTGAATATATTATGAGACACTACATCAAATACCTCTTCTGCTTTTATAGAAGCAGCCAGGAAAAAATGCAAATAATCAGAAATCTGTAAAAATAAAAGCACAAAGAGCTTCACTTCATGAAAGTCAAATAGGTTTTTAGGCAGGGCTTTCATTTATTGTTTGATTTCTGGGGGGGGGGAGGGATTCTGTATTGTGAACAACCATTTCTGTCTTTT
Organism: Poecilia picta; assembly: GCA_033032245.1. Classification (NCBI taxonomy): domain Eukaryota; kingdom Metazoa; phylum Chordata; class Actinopteri; order Cyprinodontiformes; family Poeciliidae; genus Poecilia; species Poecilia picta. The sequence goes on from CM065357.1 coordinate 21,681,282, forward strand.
TAGTTTCAAAAGCTGCAAGTTTATCTCTAGCATAAGTCATGTTTACACAAACGAGGTTGGTCATTTTAATCAAAGTTTACCTTTTTTAATCTACATTCATTTTTTTAAAAATATATCCAAATTAAATACTTTGTTATGATCGGAGTGAGATAACAGCCTGAATCTAGTTTTACAGCAATAAATATTAGGGCTGTATAATAATATCGATATGACGATATATATCAATATTTTCTTTCCTAGGAAAAATCGATATTCATCTGCAAGTATCGTAACATCCAACTGTCACCTTCCTCACTCTCTGCTTGCTTCGCACCAGGTCATCAGGTTTAGAGTGATTCCTTCAGATGTTCAGGTTAAAAAGGTATCAAACTATTCAGAGCAGGAACTTGGTTCACTTTATTTACTTTACAAATCCATGTCAGCTACAGTTTGTACTGTTTCAATTAAAAGAAACATGTTTTCTCACCACTTCTTTGATTCATTTTGTCCAGCTGTCGACTTTACATCTGTGTCCAACCAGAGCCAGGTATTGTGTAGTTGGTGCTTTTAATCAGTTTTCAGTTAATTAATTCAATCCAACTCTATAACCATAACAGCCACAAAATGTCACCAAAATCACTCTGTCCCTCTAAAATCTTTCTGAAAATCGCAAAAGTGTATTGAATTGTATCATTTGCTGAATAGCGCAATATACATCGTATCGTGAGCAGAATATTGTGTATCGTATCGTGAGATTATTATATCACTACAGCCCTAATAAAGAAAACCCTATATCTCCATATAGACCCCACACACTTTAATGAGGTGATTTTTAGAAATATATCTTTACAATAGGTAGCATTTTATATTTCACAGAGAGACCCACTATAAAACAATAAATAGATTTAAATATAAAAAATTCCCTTCTCACCCTCTGCGTGTGGTCTCTTTTCATCCTCTGAACTCGGGTCCTCTACCAGAGGCCTGGGAGCTTGAGGGTTCTGCGCAGTATCTTGGCTGTGCCTAGTACTGCACATTTCTGGACTGAGATGTCTGATGTTGTTCCTGGGATCTGTTTTAGCCACTGCTCCAGTTTGGGGGTGACTGCCCCGAGGGCCCCGATGACCACAGGCACCACTGTGGTCTTCACCTTCCAGTTCTTTTCCAGTTCCTCCCTGAGGCCCTGGTATTTCTCCAGTTTCTCATGCTCCTTTTTCCTGATGTTGTAGTCACTTGGTATAGCTACATCCACCACAACGGCTTTCCTCTGTTCTTTATCCACCACCACAATGTCCGGTTGGTTCGCCATTACCATCTTGTCTGTCTGGATCTGGAAGTCCCACAGGATCTTAGCTCGGTCATTCTCCACCACCTTTGGGGTTGTTTCCCACTTCGATCTCGGGGCTTCCAGTCCATATTCTGCACAGATGTTCCTGTACACTTGCCCGCCACCTGGTTATGTCGTTCCATGTACGCTTTCCCTGCCAGCATCTTGCACCCTGCTGTTATGTGCTGGACTGTCTCAGGGGCCTCCTTGCACAACCTACACCTTGGGTCTTGTCTGGTGTGGTAGATCTGAGCCTCTATTGCTCTGGTGTTTAGGGCCTGTTCCTGTGCAGCCAGGATGAGAGCCTCTGTGCTGTCCTTGAGTCCAGCTTTGTCCAGCCATTGGTAGGATTTCCTGATATCAGCCACTTCAGTTATTTGTCGGTGGTACATCCCATGTAGGGGCTTGTTCTCCCATGATGGAACCTCTAGCCCCTCATCCTCTGTTCCCCATTGCCTGAGACATTCGCTGAGCATATCATCCGTTGAGGCTTTGTCCTTGATGTATTTATGGATCTTGGATGTTTCATCCTGGACAGTGGCTCTCACACTCACTAGTCCTCTGCCTCCTTCCTTACGGTTTGTGTACAGTCTCAGGGTGCTGGATTTGGGGTGGAACCCTCCATGCATGGTTAGTAACTTCCGAGTCTTAACATCCGTGGCCTTTATCTCTTCCATTGGCCAGCTGATTATTCCGGCAGGGTATCTGATTACTGGTAATGCATAGCTGTTTATTGCACGGATCTTGTTCTTGCCATTGAGCTGGCTTCTCAGGACTTGCCTTATTCGTTGGAGGTATTTGGCTGTGGCTCCCTTCCTTGTGACCTCATCCAGGTTGCCATTTGTTTGTGGTATTCCCAGGTACTTGTAACTGTGCTCTATGTCTGCTATTGTTCCTTCTGGGAGTGAGACCCCTTCTGTGCGGACAACCTTCCCTCTCTTTGTAACCATCCGACCACACTTTTCTAGTCCGAATGACATCCCAATGTCAGTGCTGTATATCCTGGTGGTGTGGATCAGTGAGTCGATGTCTCGCTCACTCTTAGCATACAGCTTGATGTCATCCATGTAGAGGAGGTGACTGATTGTGGCCCCATTCTTCAGTCGGTATCCGTAGCCAGTCTTGTTGATGATTTGGCTGAGGGGGTTCAGGCCTATGCAGAACAGCAGTGGGGACAGAGCATCTCCTTGGTATATGCCACATTTGATGGACACTTGTGCAAGTGGTTTGCAGTTGGCTTCAAGGGTGGTTTTCCACAGCCCCATCGAGTTTGCAATGAAGGCTCTTAGAGTCCTGTTGATGTTGTACATCTCTAAGCATTCAATGATCCAAGTATGTGGCATTGAGTCATAGGCTTTCTTGTAGTCTATCCAAGCGGTGCACATGTTGGTGTGTCGGGTTTTGCAGTCTCGGGCGACTGTGTGGTCTACAAGGAGTTGGTGTTTGGCTCCTCTGCTATTTAAGCCGATGCCCTTCTGTGCCGTACTCATGTATTTATTCATGTGACCACTTATCTTAGCCGCTATGATGCCTGATATGAGCTTCCATGTTGTAGAGAGACAGGTTATTGGCCGATAGTTGGATGGGATTGAACCCTTTGAGGGATCCTTCTGTATCAGGATTGTGCGACCTTCAGTTAACCATTCAGGGTGAGTCCCATTTTGTAGCAGCTGGTTCATTTGAGCTGCCAGTCGCTCATGGAGGGCAGTGAGTTTCTTTAGCCAGTAGGCATGGATCATGTCAGGTCCTGGTGCTGTCCAGTTTTTCATACCCGAGACTCTTTCTTGGACATCTGCCACAGTGATGGTTACTGGGGCTTGTTCAGGGAGTACTTCTGGCTGTACTTCTTGTGTACTGATCTTTTCATTGCACCCCTTTGGAGCTCTGACAGTTGGCTCACTTCCCTCCTTGTTATCTTGATCTTAGCCTCTAACCGTCTTTTCCATGGTGGGTATTGGGTCTCATGATTGCTCTTATAGCCAAGCATCTCAAGGATCACTGATGCTGAGTTGTATATGAGCTCATTGGTTTCTGTTATGGTGTTGGTAGGGATCGTTCTCAATGCCGCATTCACATCTTCAATTAGACTTTCTGGTGGTGCTTCACTCAGCCGTTGTAATTGGCGTCGGGGTTGTCTGGTGTTCATTATGGCCACGATTCTCTCTCTCAGGTCAGTTGCTGCCTCGTTCAGCTCTGATGGTTCGTTCATTACTGGGGCTACATACCCAGTCTCTGGGTGGGCAGTTAACTCCCCGCTGACCTGGCGTTCTGGCTCCTCCCCTTTGCCATAGCATTTGTGTTGTACCTCGTCAATCTCAAGTTGTGAGAGCAGTTGCCGTTTGCGGATGTTGGAACACTGAGCCACTAGTTGCTTAGCAGTTAGTGTTGACTGGGGATGTCGAAGTAACCATTCCTCCCACAGTCTTCGCATGTAGCCCCTCTGACTAGGGTTACTTGAGTAGTAGCATTCCAACAGATCCATGTTTTCACCTCTCGCCCATTTCCGTCTTGTTCCAGTAGCCCATTTTTCATCTAGGTGCTCTGGTTCCCCAGCACCTGACGCAGACCTTGTTTGGCCGGGCGACGTCTGAGCCGGCATGTCGTGCTTATCAGTGTCTCTCATGTTATGAGGTCGGCTATATAGCTCCAAGGGTCTTGCCTAAGGACCCACACTGACAGCTCAATTTGACTGTTGTAACTTCAGCCCCAGCCTGGATTCGAACCCTGGTCTCCCGGGTGGTAGACTGGTGACTTACCCATTGAGCTATTCAGTCAGCTATATATATATATATATATATATATATATATATATATATATATATATATATATATATATATATATATATATATATATATATACAGTATATATATATATAATTGCAGGGTCAGAAATTAGTGTGATATGTTTAACTTATTAATTGTTTTACTAGTAGCTCACTTGATGAACAGCTCTACTTTCTATTAAGCATATTTTACTTTCCATTCTTGAAATGCATGTTCTCTTGTCTTTCCCATTTTGAGAAATGGTTAAAAGAAATTGGGCTTATGTAACAACATACTGACAGTCAAGGGAAACAGGAAGCAACTGAATAAACATTTCAAAACAATAAAACCAAACAGTATTTAGGTTAAAATATGCTGCAGTTAAATTTATTTTAATAAAGCTGCTAGAGGTGTACAAATTAGTGGCAATGGAGATTATGTAAATATTTTTAAAGATGGTATTTTATGTTTCAAATCAAACTAAAAGTTGCATTTTCTTCCATTTTGAGTGAGAGCATGCGACGGCAACAAATGATTAATTCATTCTGGGATTTTTATGCCCGTTTTCCAGGGGTACTAATTAGTTTTGGGGTTATAAAATAAATGATGGAGAGCGATTTTGCACGTCTGATGCCGAGGAAACAGTTAGAGATCCTATGACGGAGAATCACATCCTGCAACTGCTTTCTTAAATTTAACATGCTTTGTGTAATTCAGATTTCCATTTGTCTATCCAAGTTGACATCAAGGACATCCTCTGATCTCTGTGGTTTAGGCAAGTAGCTGGCATTGTCAGCTTCATAACTCATGAGCTGTGATGACATATATACATGTCAGCAGTTCTGCAAACAGATCTGCATTTATTTACAGCAGCTACATCTGTCTTTCCTCCCTGCAGCCTCTTCTACATTCTTCTATCGCAACATTTAAGCAGGAAATAAAAGAAGAGAGCAGCTCAAACATGTCAGACAGATTTTTTTTATGAGGATCCTCTCTGTGTCATGTTTCTTTGCATCAAGTGTCAGCTCCTCTTGAGCACAGGGTGACCCAGCTCCAATTCTCCACCCTCAGCTGATTAATTAGGGCCAGGGAGACGTGGATCCAGAGAGACAGATCAGATCCTTGAAACTCTGTGGCATGTCTTTGTGCTGGTGTTGCTGAACTGTGGAGGCAAGATAGCCGGTGGGCACGACTTGGATGGGGACCTTTCAAATCCAATCGCGTGGTGTTGGTCCCCATCCCGGCCCGGCTGCGCCATCAGAGCAGATAACGTGCTCCACTAAAGGTTACGACTCACTATGACATTTCTCTTGAGACCAAGAAAACCCCGATTGCTGAGGACTAATCTTAATTCATGTAAGAGTGCATTTGTTTGAATTTGTACCTCCTGTGCAGCGACATGAAGGCACCTCATTTGTTTTTCTTTACAATAAAAGTTAACTAAATGAGCAGAAACAGTTGGGAAATAAAAACTAGAAGAGACAAGTTGTCTGGGATTGTCAGAGGAACAATGACTACTGGTAGCTTACACCTAATCAGAGGTGGGTAAAATACCCTAAAATTGTACTTACGCAAGAGTAGTACTACTTCAACATATTTTTACTGAAGTAAAAGTTAAAAATAAGTTAAAACTCAAGTAAAAATAGTATTTGGTAAAAAGTCAAATTATCAATCATTTAATATTTAAAATGACCCCATCAGACAGACCAAAACATAAAGTCAAGTGGAAATTTTTGCATTTTGAGGATGAAAAATGGTAATAATTAATGTAAGTAACAGAAAATATCAAAATCAGGCAGAAGGAATTTTTTCCAAATTAGTTTCTTTCAATAATAAACGTATGAAACTTTTAACAAAAAACTGTGTTTTTCATTCAGTTGGTAGAAAATAAAGACATTTTACCATAGTAAGAGTAGCAATACTTCATAATAAAATTATTTAAGTAAAAAGTACAGTATAGTAGAAGTAAGTACATTTTTTGCAAAAAAAAAGAAAAACAAGTTACTCAAGTAAATGCAACTAGTTTCCACCCAACTCTGCAGATAATATTAGAAGTTTATAGATCTTTTGAGAGTAAAGTGAATCCTGGGGGGAAAACAACCTTTCTTACACTTTTTACTGTTTACTTTAAATTATTACTACCAACAAAATGTCCATTTTATTACTGGGGTCGAATGTGCCTAGGACTTATACACGGTACTCGGTACTAGCGTGGCTAACATGATTAGCATGGCTAACACGATTACAGTTTAGTAAAAAGCCTTTTCAGGTGAAATAAAGTCTTTAATGTGTGTCAGATACGGTACACTTTGCATATTGATCTGTTCAGCTAATGTAAGGCTGTAACAAACAGGCTTCAGGATGTAAACATTGTATCAGTGCTGCCATTATGCTGTACGTGGCTAAAAGGTTTTCATAATGGACGTGTTTATTATTGACTTTATTTTTTCATTCACTAAACACAAAGAAAGCAAAGCAATAATACTTACACCAGCAGGCAATCATTTGTTCTTATTTATCTTACAACAGTTGATCTGCAAATGCAGTTGTGAAAAAGTTAAATCCAAGCGAGGCTTTCCGTTTCAGATTTTCGAAATCTGTGAATTTTAGTTCAACTAATTCGATCAGGATTCCTGACATCACCTGTACAGATTCCCCACTGACAGAGAACCATTGTTTTTGAGTCCTGACGCAAAAACTTTCTGTGGGTCTGGTAGTCTGGTAATGTACATTAGCATGAGTTTGTGAGACGGTAACCCACTGATCGCTGCGCTGTGATGTAAATGGGCATTAGCCAATGAAAAGGCCCGGCTGGGGTAAGGTCCATGCAGAGGAAAGCAGCCATACTGTCAAGATGGCGGCAGAGCACCCAAATGTACAGCGCTTCCTGGAACGGGTGAAAGAGCAGCTGACAGCTGGGGAGAGGCGGCTCCTGCAGCTCTACGTCCAAGACAAGAGCCTGCCTGACCAGACTGACCCGTTCCTGGACGTGTTCCTGAAGCCTGATTTTGAAGAGGACAGTGATGGGCATTACAGAGTTGAAAATGGACTTATGTAAAACAAGTCCAAAAGTCCTGTACAAATTTTGTGTAAAGACATTAAACAAGAGAAGTCTCAAAAAAAGGCCCACCAGTCTGTGGAGCGACAAATTCGGAGGACAGAAGCCTCAATGGAGGACTTTGCATAAGCCTCCCATAAAGAAAAGGACTGGTGACCTTCAGTGGAGGATCCTGCATGGAGCCATCGCTACGAACTCGTTTTTATCGGTCATCAGTCCTGGGGTTTTAAATGAGTTTCCATTTTGCAGTTTGTCTGAGAGTGTTTTTCATGTTTTTACAGATTGTGTACGGTTAACTGGTTTTTAAAAATTTTTAACAAGATTTTTTATCCATTTTGGTGTGGTTTTTACCAATTCTGTTTTTATCTATGGTGTGCATTTCAGTCAAGCCACTAGTTTTAAATCCCGGATTTTAAATTATTTAATCGCAGAGGCCAAAATATCAATTTATTTAACTCGTCGTGACAAGATGCAAGCTGGACCTCAAATTGATGCCGTGACTCTGTGGAAGTGCAACGTTAAAGCCAGGCTTAGATTGGAGTTTTGTTTCCACAGAGCCACCGGGGATTTAAATAGTTTTTTACAACTGTGGGGTTTTAATAATGTATTGTGCACCGTTTGGGATCAGGGAGAGCTAAATTTTAACAAGCTACTGATGTAAATATTTATTGTTTTTATTTAGTTTCTTTGACCTGATTATGTAAAAGTGTATTGTTAAATTATTGTAAATAAACGTTTTGGTAAAAAAAAAAAAAATCTTCTTCTTCTTCTTCTTCTTCTTCTTCCTCTTCTTCTTCTTCTTCTTTTTTAAATTTTAACGGCAGCTTGCATCCATTGCTGTTGCACTCCTGCCCTCTGTTGGATCCTAACACTTATTCCTCAAATTCTCCTAATGAGCCCGGTATTATTTAAAAAACGAAACATCTTCTCTTTTTCGTTGTTGCTATTTAAACAAACAACTACATTCTCAAATTTCAATTCCCCAGCCCATTTCCATAATCAGTAATCTCTTTTGATTCACATATTCCTACAGCTAATAAAAACATTCTCCATCGTTTCTGTTATCACACCAACTACATAAACCAGGAAGATGTTTCTCTTTCTTAAAAAGAGTGTCATTCAAAGAAATGTGACCAGTGAGATGGCTGATCAAGGAAGCCAATCAATGAAGTTAAACATATGTTATTCTCACAATGACTATCAATAACCTATGGTGGATTTTGCCATTCAGTGTTATAATAAAATGATAAATATCTTTAAATATCACGTTTTCATACACAAAGTACTCCTGAAAAACAGTCTGACAGGTTGTAAACCCACCATTGTTGTCATTTTCTGTTTCATTGATTGAAGTGAAGAAATTATAATTGCGCTTGTCCACTGAAATGCCTGAACCATGAGCTTTTTAGAGAAAGTTTACCTTTTGGGTACAGAACTGTGACAGAAAATGACTAATAATCAACAATAATAAATTTATTGTTAATCAATAAATCATAAATCTACTGGTTTCCATTTAAGTTTGTGAAACATCATCATCACCTCAAAGAAAAAGCAATTTTTTTATTATATAATTTATATTAACAAATCCTTCCTTAAAATATGAATATTTCAAATATATTTTTACTCATCTCCTTCGTTCTTGCTAATTTTGAAGTTCTGAACTTTTGGCATTCAGATTTTGTCCAGAAAAAATTACAAATCATCATTGGTCCTCAACAATAGATTAAATCTGATATCCAATTAGCAGTTCCCCGCTGACTTGACCAGTTTGACAATCTTTGAGCAGCAGCAGTCTCTGCTCTCTAACAAAAGCATTTTTCTTCTGAGATCCACTTCATTACCCACACTAATATGAAGCAAAATGTTTATTCAAATGAGCTCAGATCAAATCCGGTAAAATGAACGAGAAAAAGGCTAAAATGAATTACGCTTGAGGAGAAAAATACATCGGAAATAATTACAAACTAAAGGAGGATCGTGGATTTTTTAAAAAGTAATTTTCTCATTATAATACTTTTATTTATTGTCATCAGCCGGCTGTGCTCAATGTCATCAATGTGTATTCATGGAAGCAGACCATATTTAAGATTCATCAGGATAAATTCGATGTCAGCAGGCATTTTGAGCACCTACATGGAAACATATTATACTTTTTAGGGTTTGATTTGCCTCTTCTTTTACTGACTTTTAGGGAAAACTATTTTCCATCTTGATGTGAACTTCATTGTGTGATTTTGCCACAAGGAGGTTTAACAGTAATGTTTCTTTTTGGTCCTAAATGGAGACACTTTTCAAGTCTGACGGGGTTTTGCAGGACTGTGGTTGAGCGCAGTCATCTCATGATAAGCCTCATGTGACAGTCTGTCAGGTCGCCTCTCATCAGGAGGTTTTCAGACAAGGAGTCAAATGTACAACAGAAATAAAAACCATGGATTAGACCCCACAAGCGCTGCTTATTCCTATCATCTTGTACTTTCCTTTAATTGAAGGTTGAATGCCCAGATCACCATGAGTCCATCAGCATCCACCCTTGCTTAGAGGACGTGGTGTAGCTGTGATTGCAACTGTGGGGAAAGAGGAAGAAGGGGGGAAAAAAAGGAAAATTACAGGGTTTTATATCCCGTAACAAGCAGGATGTTGTGACCTCTGTGCAAATACGTATTTCAGCCTTTACATTTAATGTTCGCTGATCCACTACTCTGATTTGATTTACATGATGTGGGATGTTATTAAAAGGTAGTTCCAAGGCTGCTTTCCTTCAATTTACATGCTTTTCTTTCACAAATAAGATTTTACAAGATTAAATGCAAAAATCCATCAGTGCTTTTTATGGGAATAAAAAGGAGTTCTCATCAGCAGCTTAAAATCAAAGGTCAAATTTAGAACATTAATTGAAAAAGTGAGTAGCACTAGCCTGAATATATTTATACCAACATATTTTATCTTATGTTTAAAGGAGACATATTATGCAAAAGTTCACATTTTGCATATTTTTGTACTTCCATTTAGGTCTAAACTGCTTATAAAAATAGCCTAAAAGCTTGAAAGAAAACAAACACTCAGCCATTTTCTGGCAATAAATGAATGTTTTTGGTGTCTGGAAAAGGAGTTGTTTCACAAACCTCACAACTCTTAAGTCACATTTGACGGGATTTGTGCCGTTACCTAGCAACCCAAGCAACTGGTTTTATTGCTGCATGTGCTGTACAATGGCTGCTGGAAAAGAAAAGTGTTTTGTTGTTGACTTACCATGCAGAAACCTCTTGATGCATTCTTATTGATTGCGCAAGAGGCTCCACATCTACTTTTCAAAGACATACAATGATATAATCGTGCATTTGTTTGCAGGCGTGTGAGTTTAAGCTTTGAGTTGTGGAGCATGGCCAACAAGATCTGATTTGAATTTAAAGTGACAACAGATGCAAATATGCAGAACTGACCAGACTAAAATTGTATTATCTAAGAAAAATTTTGAGCAATAATACCATAAAAATGTTTTATAAAGCCTTGAGAACTAAGCTAACTTTTTCTTGGCCACGTTTAAATAAAAATGACCGATCTTAGATTTTATTTTATTATTATGAAAATAAAGTCACAATATAACCAGAACAAAGTTGTAGTAACAAATTAGTAATTGTATAATAACTCTTAAAAAGTAACAGAAAATTTAATAATAGATGTTGAACGTCTTGTGAAGTTATACTTTGGTACAAGTTTTACACATGGCCCTCATTAATTTGATGCTGATGTGTTAAAATATCAAGTATTTCTGTTATCAGTAGCAGGACTTTCAAACTATTTGCGTCTGTTTCCAAGAAAGAACCATGCAGAGTGAAGTGTGACATCAGATTTTTCTCATTAAAACAACTTTTTGCTCATAATTTTAAGATATTTTTTCAAAATTAAATCTTTATTCTGACTCCATTGTACTGATGGAAAACAACAAGCATTAGCAGGAATGACCTCTTTCTTTCTTCTTGGGGCGACTGTGGCTCTGTGGATAGAGTCGTCATCTTGTGATCGGAAGGCTGCAGGTTTGATTCCAGCTTCCTCCTGCCACATGTCAATGTGCCCCTGGGCAAGGCACCCAACCCCAAATTGCCTACTGAGCTGCATATTGGTGTATAAATGTGTGAGTGTGAATGTGGCTCTAGTGTAAAGCACCCTGAGTGGTCAAAAATGATTAGATAAAGTGCTATATAAGTTCAGTCCATTTACTATTTCTTTACACAGACCTTAAATCTGGCCGCTTAATAGGCACATTGACCATTTCAAGGCAAACTCTTTGCTTTTAACAGCCTGATCAGTGCATAACACTGAGGGCTTTGATGACTTACACAAACATAAATTATGTAAACAAGTGTGAGCACAGGATCTTTAAGAGCCCCGATCAGAGAGTGGGAGTCTTCTGAAGGACACTGAGACGGAGCGTGACAAAACCATGATTAAACCCAGAGCAAGCGAGACGATCTGCAGCCCGAGCGGCGAAGAAAAGGGAAGACGTGACCATGGAGGTGGGTGACAGAGCGAGACGCCAAAATGAAGAAACGCAGAGATGGAAGTGATAGGAAAATAAAAGAGGCCTGCCAGACCTGGCAGAGGCTGGAGAAAGACGAGGGAACCACTCAGAGCAGATAAACAGATCACAAATGGTCTTTGTGGAAGTGTGGAGGCAATTCTGAAATGTGTGATAACTCATCGAAACGCGGTTCGCAACAGGTAAATCTTACTCCAACTGTAAAGTTTCATGTCTTGATTTAAAATCCAGGAATAATGAAATATAATTTTTAAATTATGAAAACAAGCTTTGCAACAAGTGTTGTATTATTTGGCTGTGTCCTGTTCTAATTTTGGTAGAGGAAGTGGATTTTAGGTTGCCAGGGTGAGAGAAAATTACTGCAACCACAAAGTGACTGACAATCAGCCCTGAACGTCTATCAGTGGGAGCCATTTTGTATGTTCCCAAATTCAGGTAAACATTCGCCCTTGGACAGAAAGAAACAAGTTCAGCAATTTGTCTTGTTCAGACAGTTGCTGCAGTAAATGTTCTTTTCTTTTTCTATAAATATATATGGAAAAAAAAGAAAGCAAAACTGCAAATGTGTTGCTTCTGCTTGCAAAACCAAGAGCCCACTTTGTCCTCATTTTGTAACAATTCAGCCCAATAAAGCTGGAGGCTGGGAACAAGGGAGTCTGATCTTCCAGTCGTCTAATCCTAGAGGGACACAGGAGGTAAAATCACCGTCAGTGACATCAGTTTGCAGCAGTGGTGGATCTCAGATAAGGAGACAACGTACATGGCACTCCCATCCCAATCAAGGTCACCTCACGCCCTCTGAGGTTCAGTCACTTGAATTTATTATAAATCCTAAACTGCTGCAAAAATAGGCGACAATCTGAATCACGTAATGAGTAAAAATGTGTTTTTATCTAACTTGATTTGACGGCCGTTGTGATTTAAAGCTCCTGGTGCCGTGACCTTGATGTTTGTCTTTGGTTAGTAGTCTAACAGCACCACCTGCTGGTCACGAACCAACAAGCAAGTCATTATGAAAGCCCCAGTAACTTCAATAAATGTCTACTTCAATTTAAAAGACAGTATAAAAGAGTAACTAACTGTTATTTTCATACATATCTTTAACTAACGCTGTCCAGACTCTTTGAGCGTTCTGGTCTTCATTAACTTAAAGCAACAATAAAACAGTAATTTAATTAATTTCATTTCTCAAGACAAAACATTTTTATCCCTGGTGAAAAAAATAAAAAAAAGACCTAAAAAGAGTTAATATTTTATTGCACCCTGCAAAAATAAAAAAAATCTAACCTTTAATTTCTACTTTGAGAAATATTTTTTAAGATCAATTAGTGGCTATTTTAACATGTATAAAGTTACATTTTAATTTTTAAAGCAAATATGTTGATCAGTTCTTAATAAGTGATCAAAGGTTTCTGTTTCCCACAGGGGCGAAATACGACATGACTAAACAATCATTTTCTGATAATTACTCTTCAAAATGGGAAAAACAATAAAATATCCCATTTTTCTTGTGAGTACAAGCTACTACATGCATGTAATATCTTATACTCATAAGATGTTACACACATTTAGTCTGGTGTTTCAGGAATGACACAGAATCAACTAATGCTCATTTAAAGTCAACAGCAATGGAAACAGCTATTAAATGAAGAATAAACATTTCTTGTATGATGTTTTTTAGAAACTGAAAGTTAAATCAAAACAACAAATCTTCCACTTAGGAGTTCATTTTACGACTTGTGCTGTTGTGTTGTACTTACAAGTCTGCCTGGGAAACTAATAGGATCTGTGCAGTTTGCAGAAGGATTTGATTAAGTAGGAAGACACCAAAACAAATTAGTGGTTTATAAAAATAAAAAAATACACACATCCATATCAGTAAATACAGACAATAAATTGAAAACACAGATGCAAAAAATAAGTCATGATTTTTAAAAATGTAGCTGTTTTGAAATAAGCAAGAATCAATCAACTCAGTCCATTCATCCGTCTCCAAAACCCATTTGATCCTGACTAGGAAATGCAAACCCATCACAGAACAAAGACAGAGACACTGATACCTAAAAGCACAATTAAGAGTTTCCAGTACTGCTAAAAGGCACATCTTTGGGTTCTGAGAAGAAGCTGACGACCCAACAAGCAACAAGTAAAGTCCACTCAGAAAGACTCCGACTTCCCCTCTTAGTATTGAAAACTATTGTAATCTCTAAACTGGCGTGGAGCAGTTCCTCCCTCCCCACCCAGGATAGCACCTGCAGTGGAAGTCAGACTTCATCTGCAGCACACTTTGTGCATCCATCTGCCCTAAAACCCTGTAGTTGGTCCCTCCTGCCGGTTTCTTCTCAGACAGGATCTTCCAGGCTGCGGGGTCGAGGTGGAGGTAGGCGCCCCGACTTCAGGTCCGACCTCTGACACCGTCCCTGAGACGAGCACAAAGTCTGGCTGCAGAGCGTGGCAGCTGAGGTCACGTTGACCACGTAGGGACCTAAAGTCTCATCGATGTAGGACCTGACTGCTTCACATGTAGCCTGGACAAACACAGCAAATAGCACAGAATAAACAATTCTCTGTGTTGGAGCACAGCAAACAATAAATCTGCTCTTTGTTATTCCTATAGTGTTTGTTTTAGAGTAAATAAAGCCATATTGCACATTCTAGGGCCTAAAATGTTTTTGATTCTTTTAGTTTTTATGATTAATAGATTTAATCTACACATATAATATGTTTTCTATGTATTATTTGTTGTCTACTGCTGCTACTTTGCAAAGGCTTCAACTTTTTCTCCTCTTATAACAGTACAACCCAAAGCTAAAGTGTATTTTATAAGGATTTTGAGAAGTAGACCAAAATAAAAGAGTGGATGATGGGGAAGTGGAAGCAAAATGATGCATGGTTTTAAACTAAATATTCAGAAAACAAAATATTTAGCACCAAATTAAATATTTAGCTTCAAACTAAATATATAGGCTGCGAACAAAATATTTAGTGCCAAACTCAATATTTAGTTATTAAGCTAAATATTTAGCTTAGTGCTAAATAGTTTGCTTGAAGCTAAATATTTAGCCTGAAGTTAAATATTTTTGCTTAGCAAGCTAAGTATTCAGCTTCATGCTAAATAGTTAGCTAAATATTTAGTATATTTAGTAAATATCTTCACTTCAAGAACAACCTTGAGGTTGTCACTGAATAGCTTGATTTACACTGAGATTATAACACACAGAAGGACTCGAATAAGACAACTTCTGAAACCAATTGTTTGCACTACATTTCACTTAGGAATAGCAGAGTAAAGGGGCTAAATACAAATCCAACCCTCAAATTTAGATTTTTAATTTTTTAAAAGAAAAATTTTAACAAAACCGGGACTCCTTTTTCTTTCAAATCACAACTTTTACTATATATACATAAAAGTAACAGAACATGAAACACTTTCAGGAGGAGTGAATACTTTTGCATGTCACCATAAACTGTAAATTTTACAAATTCCTCCTTTTGGAAGGAGTTTGTCTACAGTCGAAGCCAATAGGTGCCTGAGATGCTAAAGGTCATCAAACAGTGGTACTACCACTGGGGAATATAGGAAAATGATTTGTAACAAGTATCAGTTTCACAACAGCTTTCCTAATAACAAGTAATTTAACAGATATCTGCAGGATTGTGTCAGTGTTATGCAGAGGGAAAACAGCCTTTGCATGTTTCACACCTTAGATTTATCGAATGCGTGGTCCCCCCACAGCACAACCCCAGCAGATCCTAGAGCAGCGCTCTCTCCTACAGTGTAGACCAGATGATCCTGTGTTGTGAAGACAGAATATTATTTACATCGGACCATGCCGAAGAAGATGATATGAACCCGCCACTCACCTTGGAGAGGAACTCTAACGTGTAGGTGTAGACGATGCGGGCGTAGGGGAAGACGGGCAGCTGCCACGGGGTCACCTGGTCCGCCGCCCTCATGGCCTCCAGGATGCGGTGATGAGCGTAGAGACGCACCTCTTTGCCGAGGCCTCTCAGGTCCAGGCTCAGGTAGATGTCAGGGTACAGCGCGGAGGAGACGTTCCACAGCCAGAACAGCTCATCGTTCCTCCTCAGCTCCACATCTGGACACTTACCTGTGTAGTTTACGCTCCTGTCGTTGTAATAGTTGTAGCAATTGGGAAATCCATAAAACCCCCACAAGCCACTTGGCCTCATTTTCTGCCCCAGTTTCTGTGTTTCCTCCATGAATTTCCTCCCAGATTGCTCAAACTCCAGCCGAGCCGCTGTCTCCACCTGAGCAGGACTCCAGTCTGGATGCCTGGCCCTCACCAGGGCTTTTGACCCCTCCTTGTACACTTGTTTACTGTCCCAGTTTCTCTCCCACACCGGCCGCCAGCTCTCCCAGTCCACCACCGCCAGGCCCTGGAAGTCTCTGTCAGGGATGTAGTAGCGGATATCTTCGCTGGCGAATCGGAGGTGTCCATCTAGGCTGCTGTTCTGAGGAACCCCGCCGTTAATGGCCTCACCCTGGGCTGAGTACCGCGGGTACAGACCCAGCTTGTCAGCATAGAAAATGGTGACGTTTTCACCTATGAAGGTTTCATTTTGGTTCTGGACGATGCTAAACATCCCCAGGTCAAGATCCACGCCATACTGGGAGAGGCAGTTCTCTGTGGGGGCGTTCCACACAGTGAGAAACGGCGCTTGGCTGAAAGGCGAGGCAACAGGCAGCCCTGACGTTAGTCTGAACAGGCCAAAGAGGACCAGCACCTCACAGAACCTCATAGCTGAAAAGAGGAACAAAGAGCTGTCACTAAAACGTGTTATGAAATTTCAGGTAGTTGCAAAACAGTGTTCTGGTTTTGTGTTGGTAACTCAAAATATCAGTCATTTCATTAATTTATGCCACTTTTTTTGCCTTGAAGGAATAAAATCATCAAATGCAAAATGCTAGATTGTGTAAGAATGTAAAAAGTGTCAGAATGGTTCAAAGTCCAGACCTACAACAAGTTGTGAATGTGCAATAAGAGTTGTGGATTTCTGTAGAAACAACTCGGAGAAAAACTGGTAATAATTTCATAGACATGTTAAACACTATTGTTTACATCCGGAAATATCGTGCATGCGCACAATACTTGGCGGCAAAAAGAAGATTCTTCAACTTGCCATAACCGCTGCTCTTCGCCCATTGAGCAACTATGTTAACAAATTGAAACCTGGAGATGTAAGTATTATTAATTTAGTGCAACGCGCCACAGTAAAGTAAAACATCGCGTAGAAACCGGTGAAGAGCAAGTCAAAGCTCCTTTTCTTCTTTTGTATAGCTGACCAACAGCTCGGCTAGCTGACAGACACTCAACACCAGAAAACACGTAAACATTTCTCTACGGACAAAATCTTTAAGTCTTTTTCGAGTTTTACTGTTTTCATGCTAAGGTTGTGAAAGTCAAGCTAACATAACTGACTTTACCTCCCCCTCCTTCGCTATTTTTTTTTTATTAAAACCTTTTACTAAACTGTAATCTTTTCTTCTAGCTGTCATAGTGTTGACAATTAGTAGCAAAACACCGTGTCCCTTTTTATTTTATATATCATCATGCATACATTTAAGATTTAGCGCATTATGTTGACAGCTAAAACCAACGGTCGTCATCATGTCGGAGAGTTTTTTTTCCCGCCAATAGGAAGAGCTGGGGGCGGGGTCTTGCGCAAATGACGTCACGTTTCAACCAAATAAAACGATGCTAAGCAATCAATCAGTCATATACATAGTTATTTACATAGAGCTCTACACATCCAATGTTTATAAGACTAAAGTGTTTTATAGGGGCAAAGGGAACATAAAAGAAACAGCAAGAAGCAAATTACAAGAAAATAAACACAGAATAAACAAAATAAAACAAAACGTAAGAGGTAAAAAACGGAAGTACTAATCAGAGAATCAGGTAAGAGGCCGAGTTAACCATGTTGAAACATGTTGGAGGTAAAGTTATGGTTGTGGAGAATCTTTTTTTTTTTTAACAGAACAGTTGCTCAGTTAATAAATAGATTAAGCTAAAAACAGAACAAGCCTGGATGGAAACCAAATCTAAGCTGAAAGAGATTTGAGCTTTATTTCCAGCAGGACAACAACTCTCTCTGCAATAGAATGGCTTGGAACAATACACATTGATGTGTCAGAATATCCTAGTCAAAGTAAAGACCTAATCCCAATTGAAAAGTTGTGGAAATACTAATGCTGTGTTGTAGAAATTTTTAACTCTTTAACAACCGCTGTTAATTATTGTCAAGTAGTCTGAGTTTAGGGAAGAAAAACAGCTACAAAGAATGATCCAGTCATGAATTCAAATGCAACAGATTCTCAGACTGAAACAACAGCTAATTATTTCACACAACATGAAATAAGCAAGCATGATTAACAGAAAACTTCAAACTGGTGTGAATTTGTAACAAAAACAATCCTCTTACCTACTGTAAAACCTTCAAGAGGTTCTAATTTGTGGTTTGCTAAAGACACCAGAAGTCTCATGATCTGACTGAATCAGGGAAGGAAACCAAGCAGGGAAAGGGGAAGTGAAACACCAGAACTGGAACCAATCCGACGCAAGCTCAACATTTCTACCAGCAAATGAGAAGAGACATGCAAATCCTGCAAAAGCAGCCTTAAAGACACAGGCGAGATCAAACCGAATCCAGACGTTCTCTTCCTCCTGCTGCTTTCAATATAAACACATAAACAGAGCTGGAAATAACGGGAGAGGTCACAGAGTACTAAGAGACAATTAAGAAAGCCATAATGAACTCCTACACATCCAAATTCACATGTAAGCTCTGCTCAGCTTATTAAAATAGTATAAATAACTTTTGGCCAA
Organism: Poecilia picta; assembly: GCA_033032245.1. Classification (NCBI taxonomy): domain Eukaryota; kingdom Metazoa; phylum Chordata; class Actinopteri; order Cyprinodontiformes; family Poeciliidae; genus Poecilia; species Poecilia picta. The sequence goes on from CM065357.1 coordinate 21,699,797, forward strand.
GAACGCCCTGTAATTACAGAGGGAAGGAGTAAGAGGCTGCCGCTGCCGCTTGCCTCGCTCGGACTGTCCTGATGAATAAGTCACAAAGACTTCCTATTGAAACTTTGCTTTTATTTGCAAAAGATAACAAATATGTACCTTTGTAATGACAAAATCAGATCTTACCATCAATACTTCCAGTGATTTATACAAGAAACTGCACAGGCTCACAAAAAAAAGCACTTTATTTGCAGTGACAAATCAGAAGAAAACAGCATGTATAGTTATGGCAGTTTCCAAACTTACCCTCAAATGAAGTTCTTGCTTTGTGATTCTGAGGTAAAAAATACACACGCACTGTGAGCTGTATAAAGGCATTAGTAGTCATGACTCAGACATACGAATAAAAACCCAATACATTCAAATAAATATAAATGCGTGGAAAAACACCAGACGCCAGAGAGTGGTCATTTTGGGAAGTTGAGTTTTTTTTTTTTTTTCATTTAAATCTGGAAGTTCTGGTGAGTATGTACTGCTTCAAGCTGATTTAAGTGCTTTATTCCCACTCTGACCACCCAGCAGCAAATATATTCCTTCGCTTTATTCAACACATTTACAACAGAAGCATCAGATCCTGCACAGAGACGAAGAATCTGACACCTTGGGAAACTGACCCAGGGGGAAACGGAGAGCAAAATGTAAACAGTGTCATTTCCAGCGAGCCCTCTGCTGTTTAAAAAACGCTTATAATTTATAAACAAACATCACTTTTCCACCCCATTTGTTTATAATACAGTTTGACTTTCTGTCATGAAAGTTTTGCAGCAGAAAATTACTTACTAATCCCTCTTTGTGCTGTGCTTAGCAAAAGCCTTGATATCTTCTGTTTCACATTTTGTCACAACCGCAAACTTTAAAGCATTTATCAGGGATTTACCGTATAGACCAGCACAAAGTGTTACATTACTTTTTAATTCACTTCTCATGCACATCATAAATCTGGCTTTTGTGGCAGAAGAGGAAGAGACAGATAAATTAGAAAAATGGTGAAAGAAACCCTGTCAGATGCTGCATGTATAGTTATGGCAGTTATGGCATGTATACTGAGACTTGAGTTCCCCTTCCTGAAAGACAAACGCGCTGCAAAAACAAAAAAATCTTACTGTTCTTTTTAGTTTAGTTTCTTAGTACGCTTAAAATAAGACAAACCTAGCATGCAAGTATCTTTTCAGCAAGATATAGGAGCTTGTTTTAAGTCAAAAAGTCTTTGACGTTGATGATAAAGTTGTATCACCAGCGGCAAATAATTTCACTTATAAAATGGAAAAAATATCCACCAGTGGAACTAGTACTACTGTGTCAATATTAAACAATTATTTACTTAAAACTTTTTCTTCAATAGTTTTAAGTAAATAAAACTTATTTTAAATTATTGATTTTAAATTATTGATTTAAAATAAGCTCTTACATGAGAGTTTTGTTGCATTTCAAGATATTTGCACCAAAGCCCAGGCCAGAAGTGTCTACGATGCGGCCCTGGGGTCATCTGCGGCCCTCTGAAGGGTTTTTTGTGGCCCCCACACCTGAACTCAATTCTAGAATTAAGCAAATCTGTCCTGCATTCATAGTTGGTTGATCCAGACAAACACTTTTTCATCACAAACAATGCCTTGTTGCTCAAATGTGCTATACAAATCAACTTTGATTGATTGATTTATCTTTCAGGGCAGTATTTTTTCCCAAAACAAATAACATCCTCTTACAAAATATTGGGTGCCAAGTATAGACTAAGTAAAAGTTGGATTTTAAAAATGTTACAATAAAATATAACATTTTTGTAACCCATGTGATTTTGAATTTAAAGATTTTTGCCCCCATAGCAAAAAGGTTGGACACTACTGAACTAGATCAAATTTATTTGATAAGATTTTGTGTTTTTGCAGTGCGCAAACAGAAAGCCGACTGTGAACCTTCTCAGATCTTATGCACCATTTTGTGTTGGTCTATCATATAAAATATTAACCAAACACACTCAAGTTTCTGGAACAATAAAAATGTGAAAATCAATAGAAATAAATACTTCTGCCAGGGAGTGTATTTGCAGATACAGTGCTGCTTGAAGGTTTGTGAACTAGTCGAGTCGTTTAGATTTTTCTTTTTTGACTTGCTTTCTTTCATTTTTCTTTTTTTTATGATTTTCTTATTTTTTCATGACCAGTTTTCGTATATGAAATGTCAGGTTTATATTCATCGATTCCATTTGCTTCTCTTGAAGGAAATGTGTGAATTGCAAGCAGACTAAATGAAACATGGAAACAGAGCATCTGTAAAAGTAAATGAACCACAGCTGCCCCGGTAAAGTCAACTAGGTAAAAGACTCAGGTGAAACACATGTGAGTGCTCGAGTAATCAATTAAACAGATCAATCAAATGAGACATCCTTGACTATCAACCAGGACTATCAACAAATTCTTGACCAGAATCTCCAGCCATCAGTCAGGGAATTGTAGCTGGGACAGAAATGGATTATGCAACAAGACAAAGACCCAAAGCATTCCAGCAAAAGTACCAAGGAATGGCTTAAGAGAAAGAAGATTCGCACTCTGGATTGGCCCAGTCAAAGTCCGGATCTCAATCCCATAGAAATGCTGTGGTAAGATCTGAAACGGGCAGTACATGCCAGATGTCCTTCCGTCCAACCTCTCTCAACTGACAGAGTTCTGCAAGGAGGAGTGGACAAAAATCCACAAAAAGCAGATGTGAGACACTCGTTTGTGGTTACAGAAGAAGTAATGGCTGCACAAGAAGGTGCCACAAGATGCTAACTGAAAAAGTTCACATACTTTTGCACTTGACAGATTTTCTGGTTGAATAAATAATGAAAACATGTAACTTTTTTTCTTTGTGTTCCTTATTTGGAAGGTCTGCTTTACAATTTGACATTTAGATGTTCGTTTCACATGATTATTATAATTTTTCTTTAGAAAACAATGACCACATTCGGGTGGTTCACAAACTTTCAAGCAGCACTGTATGTACTGGACATTAACACAGGAGGAGCACAACGGTTATCAGGAAGACGACACACTGGAGCGCTGATGTTCTGGTTCGAGTCGCCGCCCCTCTTTGGTGCAGCGGGTCTTTGTGATCGCAGCCTTTCCCCTGAAAGCCGCTGTAGCACTGGCACTGAAAGTCCGTGTCAAAAAGCATCTTGTCTGGGTCTCCCAGCTCGCTGGCGACCGTCAGTTTGCCGTTTCGCCTCTCAATGCGGTGTGTGAGGGGGTTGAGGTGAAGGTAAACATCACTGTCCGGATGTTTGCGAAGGCAGCGGCCGTGGAAACCGCACAGGGTCTGGCTGCAGAGCTCTGCTGCCGTGGAGACGTTGAGGAGGTATCGGCTCAGTGTGTCTTGAAGATACGTGTTCAGGTCAGAGCAGGTGGTCTAAAGGCAGGAAGAAAATGCACATTTACAGCAAATGTTAACATTTTTCATCACAACTGCAAGCCACTTCTTGTAAGAGTAAATATAATATGGCCAAATGCATTTAAATAGTTGTTTCATAATTGCTTATTTTACTTCAAAATTTGTACCTTGTGTTTTATTTTGAAAGCTGGGCTCTTATTTTGGTAGTGTCTTTAGCGTTTAACTTTAAGTTTAACTGTTAAAAATGGGGAAGAACAAGGAAAATGAGAAATGCCAAACTGGTTTGAAAGTAATTTTAAGCTCCTTGCTGATAACAGGCACAAGACATGTTAGCTTTTTACGGTCAGGATGATTGTGAATGCGCACAGGATTAATGAAAGTAGAGCTAAAGGTTTGAGATTGTTTTATTGTGAGTAGCGTAGCTCTGTCACTTTAAATTGTGTCTTAATTTTTTTCCAGAGCTGTCTGTATGTTATGGTAACTGAATTGTGGGTAGATTTGAATTGAATACTAAGAAATACATGGTCACCGTTTATCCATGCCTTTGAATACTAAGCACAAAAATTTAATCTCACCACTGTTTTTTTAACTTGAAGCTAAAACATGTTAAACTGGGATTAATCTATGTCTCAGGTTCACCTTTGGAGATAAATTGAAGGCAGCATGAGTCACTGCTGGTTTTTAAAGATATTGTTTAAAAAAATCTGCTAGTTTCACAAATAAATCTTTGAGGTCTGAGTTGATTTAGGCCCTGTCCATACCAATATATGTTTTACAAAACTGATTTTATGCTGTGTTTGTTCCTCCTACCATCATACAAAGTACGTTTATGGTGAGAAAAACTGATGTTTAATTAAAAAAACATGCTTTCTGGAGTGTTTTTGGCGTTATCTGTGAAGAGTTACTGTCTTGAGGTTATTAAACATGAATGAGAGGTTTACTTTACACATACCCACAACTCAAAAATGTATGGGGAACAATAAAGCTTTCCCTTTTAATTATATCTTAGGCTACACCCAATGATAGTTTCAGTTTCCTCATAAAAGTAGAGAGACATTTTGTTTGCAACATGTACTCACATTTCTCTCCAAGAACAAATCAGTAAATAATGTGTCTACGATATTACACAATTCACGTTCTAAGGCACAAAAACATGCTTGCACCAAATTACAAGAAGCTCCTGGATTGATGGATTTTACATACAAGCCTCTGTTCTGCCAAGTGAGCACAGATGTGCAAACAGGGAGAAAGCAGACAGGAGGGAGGAGATAAAGATTTGAACTTTGCACAAGGTTTTTATATCTCACTTACATGTAAACTGTCCCACATTGACGTCTGCACACTCTGAAGCTATCAACTCAGCAAAATAAGAAGAAAAACTTATGCAAACGTTAAATAATCACACTTTTGTGTGAGTCTATACAGCATGTGTTTTTCTTCATTTTAAACAGTTTCCTCCCTCCACCTTTAGCAGACTTTAATTTTCCTTCAGACAAGTATCTTCTGTGTATCTGCAGAACAAGTGGCTTACAGTATAATTAGTGACTGACTCGGGGTCCTGAGTGTCAAATGACTTCACATGTGACAGGAGAGCAGAGGATCACAACTCCAGATGAAAACTGTCTGCCAAAAGTATTCATACCTGTTCAACCTTCTCACCTTTTCTCATATTACAGCCAAAAACTTTGATATTTCAGGGGATTTAAGTCAGTGTTTCCCAACCCTGGTCCTCGAGGCACGCTGCCCTGCATGTTTTAGGTATTTCCTTGCTTCAGTCCAGTTGATTTCAATCAATGACTGATCAACAGGCATTTGCTGAACTGCAATCAGTTAAATTAGGCATATTAAAGCAGGGAAACCTCTAAAACATGTAGGACAGTGTGCCTTGAGGGCCACGGTTGGGAAACACTGATTTAAGTGACAGAACAAACATCATCATGGTTGATGATGATGGTACGACATTTTTAAATAATTACGCAATACAAATCTGAAAAGTGTGGCATGTAACTGCCTCTTCTAGTTAATTTCTCATAAATTAAAAATAGGCTACAAAGCAAAGTTTAAGTTGTAATCTATAGCTTTGGACATCTCAAAGAGTCCTTCAATCCATAATGTGAAACACCAAATTTCCCCATCCCCTCTGTGAAGCACAGTGGTGGCAGCATTATGCTGCAGGCACGCTTCAGAAGGACAGGAGAGATGGTCAGATTTTATGGGAATGTAGTTGAAAAACAGGTGGATTTTTAAAGAAAACTTGTTTGATGCTGCAAAAGACTTGATATTGAGTTGAAGCAGAACAACAACCTAAACATGCAGCTGGAGCCACAATAGCTTGGTAAATTAATATTTATAGTTTAGCATGGGTTAGAACTAAATCTACTTAAAATTATGGTGAAAATGGAGCTAATCTGTTAAGGAAAATGGGCCAAAAATATTAAGCATTTTGGATCCCAAAGCAGTTTAATGAGGAACTGGTGTTGAACTGCTTTCTCTGACTTTTGATTTTTTAAGTTTACATCTTATATAATGTAGTATATTATTGCCGTGTGAATGATTATACATTTCTCACAGCCACAGATATCTTTTTTTTATGGACTGATTGCCCATCCTGTCTCTGATTGGCTTAGATTCCCTTTCATCTCTAAATAGACACATTGTTTGAGAAGCTGATGAGGAAATGCAGCCAGAACGCATCCAGTTTTTGCCCTTATTTAAAACCTGAGACTATTTTTATGTAGTTCTTCAGAACCAGACAGTCATTTACTCTTCTCCTTTTTACATTATGCTTGTGCTCACTCACTTCCTCCTCTTAAAAAGACTCATTCTTTAGATGTCCAAAGATAATAGAGATTTACGCCAAAAGGCTTGCAGCTGAGATCACAGGATAAAGTGTTTCAACAAAGTGTTAACTAGGAAAACTGAATAAAATACTGCACATTTAAAATAAACAAAGAAAATTATGTATCCATTTCCCTTCTGCTGCTTTATGTTGGCCTATCATATAAAATCCCATTAAAATGTACTGGCCTCCATATTGAAAAAAAATCTAGATTAGGCATTGGTGACAATGTGCCTAATCCATAAAGGCAGATCTATTCAGTCTAGTTCTATGCTTTATTATTTATTTTACGTTATACCTATAATCCTTAATTGTTCTTTCTGAACCATTTGAAAGGTTTGCTGTGGTTTTTTACATGTTTAACCAAGACAATAAGCCTATTGTTCTTATCAGTTTCAGTTTCTTTATTAATTAATTTGCATTGGCTGTTGTACTCTTAATCATGCTGACTGAATAAATTAAAGTTGTGCTTTTCCGTTTGACCAATCTTGTGAAGACATTGGTGTATTTAAGTGTGCTGTAGTCAGGGGTGGAAATTAAAAATTTTCTCCACCAGCCACTGAAACATTTCACCAGCCACTGTTTTTCTTTTCTTTCAATTACAAACCCCACCAGTGTAAGCAAATTATACAAAATGTATGATTTATTCTTCCCGATTTACTGACAATAAGTTTACCATACACATAATTTAACATAAAGCATGGACACCTTAACAGGGTTGTAGAGCAATAAGTTCATTTGAAGTAATTAATTACTACAGCAAACTTTAACTACACAACCCTAACATTCTTGTAATCATATGTTGAACATTTCCACATTTTGGCTAAATCTGCCCCTGATAGCATTTATAAAAGATGTGTCTCGTCATTTGTAAAATATTTTTAAATGGTATCAATAGCTGTTTTCTAACCGTTTTATTTGTTTTCCCTTACTTGTTACGTTTTCTATTGAAATTCACAATTATTATTATTATTACTAAAATATCTCAGAACGTGGCCATTTTTACAGGGCAGCAGTAGCTAATCTGAACTCTTCCTCAATCTGTCCCTCATCCTCCTCCGACGACAATAAAATCGCTAAGTATCTCTCCATCTCTTCTGCTGAATCTGCTCCAGCCGTCAAAGTTTGTGTGGTAAACATATCAGATAGTTTGACACATTTTTCTGAATTGGCTTATGTGCTTTTTTAGCTGTTGTCTGTAGTTTTTCTGACCGGGGCGGATCAGAAAAACTTTTCTCGGACTCTGGTTAGCAGCTAACCGTTAGCTGAAATGACAATTTATAACTTTAGAGGGGAGGGGCGGGCCAAGGAGAACCGAGAGATTTCATTGGGTAATCCTAATGTTCGTCAATAAAATCAACCAATGGGCTTCCGCGGTCGACAAAAATTATATTTGATATACTTTTTTTTATTAAATTATGACAGCGTAGGGCCGCCACATATGAGCAGTAAGTGCATCAGTCTGTAGTCCAGACGGTCAGTCCTCCCCTGGACAGAAGTTCAAACTGAATGCTACTTATTTGTTTATTTTTTGTCTGTTCAATTTGTCGTTGCTCCAATTTACACGCCACTTCATACTTTTACCTGCATTTGGCCAGTGGTGGGTGCTAATTTCCACCCTTGGCTGTAGTAGTGCAGAGTTATCAAATGAATCTGTAACTCAGTATGTTTATGTCTTAAAAAAGAAGCATTTAAAGCTCTGTTTTTCTGTATTGGATCGGTATCGGAGGTGAAAAAAGTGGACCAGACAACCTGTGAAACGCGAGTCAGTTTATGCTTACTTTATTTTTTCCATGTGTTGCATCTCCCCACAGGATGATTCCTGCAGCTCCCAGAGCGACACTCTCCCCAATGGTGGACACCAGGTCGAACTAGAAAAGAGGATTCAGCTCTTGAAATTCACAGGTCAACAGAAATTGAAACTAAAAAAAAAAGGAAGAAACAAGCTTTTATTTTTTTTCCCCTTTCTATCTTTATGGGTGATTAGACAGATCTTCAGTGTAACCCACACCCTTCCTGCTAGCTCCACACAAATTAAAAGGTATTAGGGACGTCTGACTGCTACCAAAACAGGAAAGGACTGCGCCTGCCGATAAGGAAAACTGAAGGGCTGTAGCTTCACTCAGCATGGGAGGGGGTTTGTGAGCTAGCGCTCCTCTGTGATTGATACTTGTTTGCTTGACGGAGGACACAAGTGCATTATATTAACTTTCCACATAGTCACTTAAAGGCAAGTGTAAAACAGGATACGAGTGTTTCTGAATGATAATTCAAACGTGTCAGCAAGAGAGGCTAAAGAAGGCGGCGTGTCACCTCTGTCAGCTGTTCCAGGGAGTTGGCGTAGGTGGGCTGGGTGTACACAAAGACAGGACGTGCCACCTCATCTCCGGATGAAGCCAAACGCATCCCTTCCTTCACACGGTTCCGCACAAACTGCCGTCCTGGGGAAGAGGAGCGCAGCACTTTGCCCATGTAGACGGAGGGGAAGAGCGCCGTGCTCTCTGTCCACAGCCACTTCAGCTGCTCGTTGCGGGCCACCTCCACGTCGGGGCAGCGGCCCGTGTAGCCCTCCAGGGAGCGCAGGTAGTCGTGGTTGTAGCAGTCTGGGAACAGGTAGAACCCCCACAGATTGTTGGGCCGCAGGTGTTTGGCGTGGCGTATCGTGTCCAGCATGAACTTCTTGGCAGACATCTCAAACTCCAGCTGGGCCACTCTCCCCACCTGTTCCTCGGTCCAAGTTGGGTTCTTCTGGCGCACCAGTTCACGGGAATGTTTGCGGTAGATGTCTTTGGGTCCCCAGTTTCGTATCCAAAGCGGCCGCCACTCTTCCCAGTCAATAACCGCTAAACCTACAGCGTCCCGGTTTGGTATGTACTTATCAACACCTTTCTGCATTTCGCTGAGGTGCTGCGAGAGACTGGCGATCTGCGGCAGCCCCCCGCGCACCAGCGTCTCATCCTCCTCAAAGTAGGGGTACAAGCCCAAACGGTCCTTGTAGAACATGGTCAAGTTCTGCCTGACGAAGCCCTCATTTGGTGTGGCCACAATCTGGAACTGGTCCAGCTGGAAAGAAATGCCGTGCCAGGGGTCACATTCCTGAGTCGGGACATTCCAGGCGAGGAGAAGGGGCTTCTGGGAGAACAGGGGCCATCTTGTAGGTTTCACTTCCAAAGCGCAGACGCCATCCCCGAGCAGAACAATCAGGAGCGGTAATCTCCAGTCACAAAGAATCCGATACAGCATGTCTTCAGATGTATCTCGAGTGTCCTTCTCGGCCCTACAATGTAGACAGGAAAATTTAGGTTTAGAAATTCCTGCGCTGTTTGTTTCAATTAGGACAAACCTGAACTGCTCGACCATGTTCTACAACAGTGTTTCTCAACCCAGGTCCTTACCCCCCCTGTCCTGCATGCAGAGCAGGGGGACCAGGGTTAAGAAACCGCTAACCGCTAAAGCACCGCTAACTAAAGAGCTACTCAACAGGTTGTTGCTAGGTAACCACAAACTACTCGAGAGATTGTTGCCGGGTAACCAAAGAGTGAGTGAGCTAGTTGAAGCCACTAACCTGGATGTGAGAGGTTGAGTGGCTAAAGTGTTTCTTCTGTCTGCATTTCTACAAGAATGTTGGTTTCAAATAATCAAACAAAGCTTCAATATTAAACAAAACTAACCAGATTGAATGAAGAAACAATGTTTCAGATGACTATTTGATTTAATGAGAGGCAAAAAATCAGTTTAAACCAACCTGACTCTAACTGGCAAAAGTAACTGGTAAAGGTAAAGGTAATTTTATTTATATAGCACATTTTCAGCAACAAGGCAATACAAAGTGCTTTAAATAGAACCTATTTGACAACACAAAGAGACTAAAAAGACATCATGACCTGACCTGACATGAAGAAATTCAAGGACAAAAAACAAAATCGTTGACGTATATCAGCATGGAAAGGGTTAAAGAACCCAAATACAAACTCTTAAGTGAATAATAAACAAACATGGTGGTTGTATGATTATCTATGATTTTCAGTGCAAGGAAGTTTCTCTCCATATGGAGTTTTATCAAGATATTTTGTGGTTGTATTCTATTATAATAGCAATAAAAGTTATGATTAAAAACTATTTACTGCTTCTTCTTTTAGTTAAGTATATGGCTCTGACTTCATGGTGCAACAAACATAAATACTGTTCTTGAATTCCCATTTGAAACAAGTTTCTTCAGGAAGACTGATCAACATCAGTAAACTGACATTTAACTGTATTTTTTAACTTACTGACATGAATTGATGCATTCATGAAACAGTAAAGAAAATATTGAAAATAAAATTTCTAATACTTTAAGTTTTGTTTTTCCTTAATCTAATTAACTAAAATTGATCAAGACAACAATAAATAAAAAAATCTCATCATTTTAAGAAAGTTTTTGTATTGAATGGCAGCAAAATGCCAACCCAGATTCTCCAGTAAAAGGAGAATGTTGGACCATTCGCTCATAACCTTAAGCTCAAACTATGAGGAGGTAGTTGGAACATTTCAACCATCTATGGTCATCATCAGACACTCATCTGAAACTGGCAGGACGAATTTAGAGTGACCTAGTCAAAGTCTGCAGTGGAATAACTCTAACCAGAAAACTCTCCAATCAGAATTAATTTAAATAGCTGAATTAAAATTCCTCAATACTCAATGCCAGATATTGCAAACACTTGCTGCTACCAATAAGGTTGAAACAGACAATTATTAGGTTTTGTGGGGATAAAATACTTTTTCAACTTTGGGTATAAAATAAACTGCATTACTTGTACTCAATTTGAAGTATTACAAAGTTACTAAATATTAATAAAAAAAAAACTATATAATCGCCATTATATTTAAAAATATAATTAACAATTTAAAAGGAAGTTAACAAACGTTTGTATAACCGCTTTTAATTATTGTCAAACTTGTCAGATGAACAGTTTTTTACTTACTGAGAACATTGTCCTGCATTTCTAATTTATATGTAAGCAAATTAACAAAACAAAGATTTAAAAAGTCCTGCAATCGTATCCACTAGACATTTTATTACTCAGCACCATATTTTTCATTTTTTTAAAAAAAACTTTCTTACAGTTTAAAGTTTAATAACAGCCAGTAAAGCAACTTTAAGAGCCAAGTGGATGGACCTACCTTTAACAGCAGACTGGGGAAGCATTCCCATAAAAAAAAAAATCCCAAAACTTCAGGCGCGTCTCTCCAAAACAATTATTTCCTCCGGGTGAGGAAGCAATGGCGGAAAAACTTTAGAAAGGCATAAGAAAGAGTGTTGTGCCGTGTCAGCTCGGCTCCCGGTCTTCCCACGGCCACTACAGCGGGGAAAGAGTGAACTTACCCCCCGCGATGTTGTCAGTTCAAACTCCTTCAGTCAGAAAAGCTCAAACCATTTTCAGGATGTTCCATTCGGGCCGGGAAGGGGGGGGGAAGCTCTCCGGACATCCTAAAAACTCCGTCAGCGCCTTTCATTTCTTGGATAAAACGCGTTTCCTTTGCGTAACTCCTCACGTATCGGATGATCGACCTTAACTTGGTGGAGGTTTATTTATTTTTTACGAGTTACTTTATTGGGCTCAGCCCGAAATGTTTCAGTCCAAGAAGCTGACCAGCAGGAACAGTGAAACGGACACCCTAACTATACCAAGATCCACGCCAGGACATCTTGCAATGTCCCAAAAATAAATTCACTAACGACATTTCAGATACGTTATATCCCGCAGTGCACATGGAAAAAGTTGACTGTTGAATTTAAACCCCGAAACTCAAAGATTTTGATCGGGTTTTTTTTATCAAAATGCAGACATAAATGTGTGGGTTTGCAGTTCACGTTGCTATAACTTGATGTAAAATGGATTTTATTACAATACTACTGATTCAGCCGCCATTAGAAGTCAGCCAATTAAAATCTACATGCATGGACCTGTTTATGGAAAATTAACTTTTTGAACTTTTTTATTTGTGCTTCTTACGGAAGAGGATTAGGACCACCGAAAAAACAATAATAACAATTCTGACTTTGAAGTCAGAATTCTGACTTTCTGAATTCTGACTTTGAAGTCAGAATTCTGAGATTAAAGTCAGAATTCTTCTTTTTTTTCGGTGGCTCTAATCCTCTTCCGTAGCTTCTAGAAACAATCTAAACATAAAAAAGGAAAAAAAAACACATCTTGACATTTTCTAGTAATAAAAATACATCCAGACTATTAATGTATCTAGTAATACATTAATGTGCTTTGGTGTCTAGAAAACAAGCCATTTCAAAAGCTTCTCTATATTTAGAGGTAAAGGTCATTTTATTTATTACTTATTAAAGTGCTTTACAGGATTTTAAAGGAAATACAAACAAAATGACAAACCAAAGCAAAGAGCAAAAGAAGAAAAACCAAATAATGTGATCCAAAGTAAGAGATTAAGTCACAATAGGCACTGTCCTGTTACCTAGCAACCCAGGCAGAGCTCCGCCCATTTCATTGTTGGAGGATCAGCAGTTTGGTCAGCCAATTTTACCATTTTATACACAATGGCTACTGTTGTTGACTTACCGCTTGCTGCATCCTGGCTGTGCAGGAGGCTCCACTTCTGCTGGTTCTTTTAAAAGTAGTCAAAATGAGCTGAAGAGCGAACATTTACAACAAAACAAAAAGGTCCCAAAACAGAGCCTGGCGCTACACCATCTATGAAAGGTTAAAAGTTAATTCCAGCTCAATTAAAACACTGAATTTATCCAGAACAACAGATACATAGACGCCTAGTCATAATCATGTAGAATATTACAGTACAC